>OY783192.1:38232549-38832549 GCA_963678675.1 Xiphydria camelus
TGAGGGAATATTTTTTTCTGTACAATCGGTAAAATCCCATTCGCGAAAGGTTTATTAATCGAATGATATGCTTGAACACTCGGGATCAAGGGTGTTGAATTAAAATTCTTATGCTGCTTTTAATCGTACAATCGACTGTTTTAACAAATTCAATACCTATGGCCGCTCTACAGAAATTATCCAGCAACGCTATATCGGCTGTATTTCTCCAATACAGCTTCCATCGTGGAGTGGTCAGTCGCGCTCTTTACCAACTCCTCCCCCGATATACTTTTCATTCGCGCGTATCTATGTGTTGATACGTGCTTTTAAGCAGACCATAACAAAAATATATACTCACGTCACTTTCCCATCTTTCCCCGAGGCAGTCTCCGAACTTGATTGAGATTCCTCCTTGGCATCCTTCACGACCAGCGAGTCCTTCGAATCCCCCTTGTTCTCCTTGTTCTCCTTATTCGCTTCTCTGGCGTCCTTTATGCTGGACGTCGGCGCAGTGATTACGACGCTCGTTGTCGCGGTAGAACTCGGGATGGTGGTGGTCGCCGTCGTCGTCGTGGATATCGCCGTCGCTTCCGTTGACGTACTCGCGTTCGAAGGCGTACTTACCGCCGAAGTAGAGGTGGTCGTCGACGACGACGCGGTTGTCGTCGTCGCGGAAGTACTCGATGCCGATGCCGACGTCGTCGTCGTCGTCGTCGTTGCCGTCGTCGTCGTCGCCGTCGTCGTCGTCGTGGAATTGTGATGGGGATTCTCCTGTGTCTTCTGTTGCTGCTCACGTTGCAGCCTTGTCGTGACACCTATCGTTAGTATGTCTATAGGCCCGACATTGGAGTTGCTGTTATTTATCTGTGGAGGAAACGTTGAAAGAAAATATACCACTTTAGAGAGTCAGCCATCGCGGAGAAAGTAATTATTCCTCTCTGTAATCAACGAAAAATCGACGCTCACTTTGTTGTTGGGATTGTTCCGAAGGCTGCGCGCCCGGTGTCGCGTCTTTCTCAGCAACTGCTTATAGTTTTCGGCTTTCTTGGTGAGGTAGTAATGTTGCACGCAATCGGCGACGGATTTATGCTCGAGGGACTGGGCTATCGCTCCAAAGTTCTTAGGATGCTGAAGGTACTTTTCTTTGAAGAGCTCGTGCTCCATCGGGCTCCACACATTGATCAACTTGCGCTCGCTGTGCAGAGCCTCCAGCTCTTCTGGCTGCAGGAGACCGTTCCGATTTTGGAACGCGATCCTCCTCTGTTTCGTGTCCAATAAGAGGGGAGGAATCACCGCGTACGAACGCATCTTCTTGTCCTCCATCTGTAAGCAGACGTACACGGCGTTGCTGTGCGATCACTCGTTCTTCGTCTCGGGCGAGGGATATCAACAAAAAAAGAATTTAGATTGATACATGAAACGGGTCTTTTGGGGTGAGTGAGGGGGACAATATATGCGATCGTAAAGGTGACGAGTGGCGAGAGGTGGAGACATTTTTTATTTGGCGATGGAAGGAAGTTAAGATGTAAGATGCAAGTGCGTCAAAAGAATCATTTCTACCAGTTATGGATCATTGGGTCCCTTAGGAGACTTAGCTATCAGACGTTGAAGTAAAATCATATCGTTGTGCAAACTGATATTCAAAAGGAGACGTTTTCACTAAGAGTGATGAAAATAAAGAAATGTTGTACTACAGTTATATGATCCATAATTAGTACGGAGTATTTCGCGTTATTTCTGTACTATCAAAAGAGCAAATGCACGTTACTAACCTGACGAGCTTTAATGGCATTTTTTAACTCTGGCGATATTTCTTCCTGAGGAATCAGTAAAGATAAGGAATCTTCCATGACGATATCGGCAAATCAGTAAATTATCGTATTGCGTAATGAGGAACGAAACTTGCTCGCGACTCGAGAGGTGAAAGTAACTTCTTTTTGCCCCGGATAAATCGCATTTTCGTACTCGCGCGCGCGCGCGCGTCATGAAGCCGAATTCCCGATTGGTTTTTTAACAACACTAAATCGTCGAAGTTACGGAGTCTCGCGACGGAATCACTTTACGCCTTTCGTTCTCTTTCGCGCGCATTCGTTAGTCCCTTCGATTAGCTCTGACGTGAATTCCATTCCTTGGCACAGAACACTGAAATATCGTTCGGCGGGAAACAGTCCCTCAATCCTCTCCACGTCCATTTTATCCACGCGGTAGCATGGTAATATCAACACCTACTCGATCCGCGCGCGGTAGTGGCGTTGCAGACGGGGAAAATCAATAATACCGCGCTGTACGTAATACGAACGCGACCGCGGCCGGTTTGCGAGTAACGGCGCCTTTCAATGCGAGGGACAACGACTTTTTTTCCTGCCTCCGTTAGCCGCACGTGGAAGTGACTCGCACATTATCGAGCAAGCCAGAACAAACTGGCAGAGTGTGAGAAAAATCTCGAATCAATTGCAGAGACGCGCGCGCAGTATGACGAGTGCACATAAAAGAAAGACAAATCACAGAGGAAGGTTAGTTGAGACAAAAAAAATGCCCGCGCCCATCCGCGAATACGTGCTTTCCCTTTTGTGTTTGCCAAGAAGATTAAAACAGTACATATATCGCACACATGCTGCCCACCGTCAAATACGAACAAGAGTACACAAGCGGACGACATGATGGGAATTATGCGAGCGTGTTAGTTTGTGAAAATGCATATTATCTTGTACTGCTAGCCACACGAGGCTGACGAAAAGAAATGTTTTCGAAGTGGAAGGAAGTCCGGCACAACACATTTCCCAAAAATGAAATACGGACAACCTTAGGTTCTCCCCTCTCAGCTTATCGAGTTGTCGCAGGCATTCAAAGTAGCTTTGGACGACGTTTTTCTTCGTGCGCTATTGCAGATGTTTTACATGTGTTTTTATGCTCGAAT
This sequence comes from Xiphydria camelus, assembly GCA_963678675.1. NCBI lineage: Eukaryota > Metazoa > Arthropoda > Insecta > Hymenoptera > Xiphydriidae > Xiphydria > Xiphydria camelus. The sequence continues at coordinate 38,235,449 of OY783192.1, forward strand.
GATATGCAACAGTGCCCGAGAAAAAGGTCATCATCTCTCTGGTTCCCCAGGAAGACGCGACATTACGACACACTGCTCTCCTCAAAGTAGTCGTGATTTTTTATGTAAACTGAGAAGCGCTTAACGATGAAGTAGCACAAAAGGAAAGTGAACTCCTCGTGGGATTGATCAGAAACGTTTCTCCCTTTGCACTTACTCTCTTCCTTTCTCTCCCTCCCCCCTCTCATTCTTTTACTCTCTTCCTTTCTCACTCCCCTCAGTCACTTTCTCTATCTCTCGTCTACTTCTCCCCAGTTTCACCGGACGTTAATATCTCCCGTTAATCGTGAAAAAAAAAAAGAGGAGTAGCATTTTACTAAGTCTAAAAGCATAATATACCTCCTGCTCCTGCAGACCCTCCATGATCTCCTCGACGTCGGCTTCACTCTTGATGCGAGCGCCAACCCTATTGAAGCGTTCTTTATCTTCCCTCTGCTTTCGCAACTCGGGAAATACCTTCTCGAAGAACTCACGATTCTTGCCCTCCTTCGACTTCCGTTTCTGCGTCGCCTCCAGCCGCTCCACCTTGCGATGCCATTCCTGCACGAGAATGGCGTACGTTTGCGACTGCTGACGGTGAAGGGACGCACGCTCCGCGTGCTCCCTGCGCAACCTCGCAACGAGTATCGCTCTCATGCAGGTCTGGTGCCTCGTACGATTCTCCTGGTACACGCTGGTGTCCGAGGGCTGATTGTAAAGTGGCAATTCCACCTTCGGACCGAGCCTGTCCAAGAGTCTATGCGCCTCTTCCGCTCTTTTCTGTAAATATGATTACCGCTCGATAACGTTTCTCGCCGACCAATACTAAATTACACTACATTTCACGCGCAACACTAGAGTTTCGTGAAGGAAAATATTTGGGCTCTGCATTAAATTTTGTCTGTCAAAGTAAACCCGCGAGAGATTACGAGAGCAAACACTCGTGAATTATGCTTACTCTGTTCTCCGCGTAAATCTTTTGGGCCAGCGACTGGTGCTTCGGTTGACGCGACTGTTCTTCCACTTGACGCTTCAGTCCTGTCGCTTCCAAGGGTTTGTTCGCGATCTCCTCCAGCTCCTTCAGCTTCTTCCTGAGTTTACTGATTTGCGACTCCCTCTTGGCGATTTCCCTGTCGACCTTGGCGATCTGTTGGAGCAGATCGTCCTTGGTGCTCCTGAACTGGGCATCCTCCTGCGTGCTGGGCTCGGGTAGGGTCGGCGATATCGCTTCGGTCTGAGGCGTGTAAGCACCTGCCGAAGGCTGCTCCTAGCAGAAGATCGTCATGTAGCATACGCGGAAGATCGAAATGAGAACGAATATTTTTCGTGTCGTTCCACTATTTATCGCAACTGAAACGCGTCAACTGAAAAACGATCGATCTCCCAGTGGCGTTACGATACAAGAATGCAAAATTCCCTCCCGAGTCAAGGTCGAAAGCCTATTATCACCTTCTCGAGATACTCATATTAATATCGTCATTAATGGCAGTGTCATCGCTCCAATTGCTCCAGTCGAGTACGACGATACCCCTCCTCCTCCCTCTCATTCGCCTCGCGTGATTCGCGCTTTCCACTTCTCGATCGTAAACAACGAGGAGACGACACGGCTTTAGAAGTGTAAAGGAATTTCAGAGATAATGTGTGTGCCCAAGCACCGTGTCACGATGACGTGGCACATGGCAGAGCGCATTCTAACAATAGCGAATTCACACACATCGAGCAACGTCGATTGAACGTGATGCGGATCACTCGCCGGGCCTATCCCCTCTCTCGTTCGTCATTGAAATAGCTGCAGAAATTAGCATACAGTACAGATTCAATTTCCACGGCGTGGCTGCCATCGAATTTAGAAGACCGGTCGAGTTTTATTCGGGACGATAGGCGAAATAAAAACATCAGGAAAGAAAAACGACGGCTTTTGTGGCAAAAGAATGCTTCGTCGGGTGCTGGCCACGGTGTGCGTAACGAAGATGGAGGAGGAAGAGGAGGCAGGATGGAGGAAACGGGGGGGAGGGAGAGAAGAAAGACAGATTGAATTGCCCGAAGGAGTAACAGAGATGAGCGGGCAGAAACTGAAATACGAGAGAAACGGAGAGCCGAAGAGGAGGAGAAGGGAACCTTGAAAGTGGGGCTTGACTGTACGCGTGATCCATCAGTCACAGTCATCGTTGCATGCCCCCCTGAGGCCTCCTCTGCTGCCTCCCCCCTCGACCGATCGAGAATTCTCGCGTACACTCATCTCTCCGTATCGGGCGGACCAGCGAAGCTGTCGAACACCGGGATACGTGTACGTCGTTGCCACGACTACGAGTATTTCTGCGAGTCACGCGCGACGACGATTTCTCAACGGCCCACGCGTCGACGATTTGCCGAACCCGCTATGTTCCGCTCTGCCTTTCGGAATCCATGAGAAATTTCATGAAAACTGGATAATTCGTCAATCTGGCAGCCATAAGACGTATTAATTCGATAATCCAAATAACGTAAAAAAAGACTACACCCATTTTATACGGCATCATCGAAAGGATCAAACCAGATCCGGATGAGCTAGCCAAAAACTGTGTACGAGTTGCAAAAGAACTGACTACGTCCTGCTTCGGAATGGGAAGTACGATGTGCGCGCAACAACGAATAACAAGTCATAAGTCAGGTGCAGCACGAGGGCATGTGTACATTTTTCTACGACCTCTGAACGCCACGGGAAGCGATCCATCTCATCAATGGTCACGGGAGAGTTCCGACGTATCGTTTCAAACCGGATACACGGGGCCCGCGATTCTACGTGTATTATCGCTAGGCCACGCACATGCACCCAGCCGTCTCGAAGATGAGACGAAATACGATGAAACTTTAAAGGCAAAAGTTGCTTGGCTTTAAAATCCCAACAACTTTTGTCTTGAAACTTTTATTGCACCGCGCTGTACTATCTCGGTAGCGCGGTGGGATATAATCAAAGTTTACAGGCCAAAGCTGTTTGATTTGAAAACCCGAGCAACTTTTGTCTCAAAACTTTTATCGCATCTCCTTTCTTTTCGAAGACGGTCCAGTGATTTGTCGATCCGTGGAAATCGCGCTTACAGAATTCAGCAACAGTTCGACGAACCAGTAGAACGAGCACCAAACGTTTAACGAACACCGGTGAGCCACTGGAAAAAAAATAAATATTCCACCCACCCTCGTATCTATCCTCAGAGGTTGTTGCGCCTGAACGTGCTCCTGCTTGACGCAAGCGTCAGCCGGCGACAGAGTCTGGCCGCACTGCGACTGGGACTGAGGCTGTCCCAGGCGGATTTTCTTGAAAGGCGGCGCCTCCTGCAGAGTCGCCATTTCCATAGCCCTGTTGCAGTACTGCTCGGTCTGCATGGGTATCAGGCCCCGGGTATTCCTCGGGCCTGAGACATGATATTCAGGAGCGGTAGGCGAGGGTGCAGGCGCTACCGATGAGGGTGGAAGCAACGATATTCGTGGTCGATCCGCTCTACTGCTAACCACGTATTCGCCAGTCCCGACCCCGACCCCGACTCCGACCCCGACCCCCACCTGCGACACGGGGCTGCTACTGACGCTGATGGCAACCCTTTCATTTACCTGAAACCCGAAAAAAATGCATGCGTTTTACGAGTCAAACCGAGCTTCGTCGTTTCAACGCGAGCAGAGATCGATGAACGGACTCGGTCTGCAGGCGACTCGTTGTTTGATAAAAATACAACATTGAAGGGGGTGGCGCGATGGCGTGCACTTCGACCGCGATTATCTTCTTACCTGTGAACTTTGGATAGAAATTCGTATAACACTTTTTTGAAGTCTACGTCTCGAGCTACAAAAAAGTTACACGCCAAGATCAGCGAGGTCACGGATAAGGAGATAGTCGCGATCGAAGTGCACGCCACTGCGCAGTCTGCTCCGACGTGAACGTACGAAGAAACGAATTGCAACTGTTCCAAAACTCCACTTCCCACGTGTAAACGAGTAATTTCTCATTTCTTTTTTCCCCGCCCCGTGACTAAATTTAGGAGGACGCGTTGGAGTTATCTAAGGACAAATAAATACCCGATTGCGACCTCATTTGCAATTTAATCGCTCGCTCGATCGAGTTTCCGGTATCTGTGTGCCGCGTATACGCAATTCCAGAGCAAAGTTCAGCCGCGGGGAATCCCCGTGAATGTCGCAGAACCAACGTTTGCGCAACGTGGATAACCGAGGGAGAGCGCGGGATGATGAGTCACCCGTTGGCTTTATCGACATATTATTATCGCCGCGAGCGAATCTTAAGAGCAGGTAGGTTGGGAGAGAGAAATAGCACCCGATACGGCCCTGGAGATTTTCCCGAGACATGTGCACTCCAAAGTCTACCCAAAAAAAATGTAGTCGATCTGGCGGATATAAAAATATCGAAAAATTCTTGTCAATAAGCAATCTGATCGTTGATGCGACGATGTCATTATTATTATTATCATAAAAACTCACGCTACGTATCAATTCATGATAATGATTGCTGATTTTCCAATATTATCTCTGCGTCAACGATGACACCGTTGTTTTGGACAATAACAATCGCGAACACTTTGACATTTCGATCACCAGATCGACGTTAATACCTCATTCGCATTTCCGTACGTACCGCACGGTGCGTCTAGCGAAATCCAAAAGAAATTCGTACTCCATTTATGGAAAGGACATTTTCAACGAGAAGTGCATCGCGCACAGTCGACCCAACCGCGGAATTCTTTCCCCCGCGAGTCGATATCGAAACGCGAGGAATCCCGTCGTCGGATCTATCAGCGAAACGCAGGAAGAACGAGGCGAACCGAGACACGTGAGAGCGAGGATCGTCTCTCTCTCCTCGCGTCTCATCGCGTTTATTCGGTGATCGGTTACTCCCGAAGGTCGGGCGCGGAGCGAACGCGACGTTACCACGGATAGCAGGACCTCGTAAGGCCCGCGAAACGTCGGTCGTTACACCCTGGATGCATCTTTGACGCAATCTCGAGTGCAACATCGACGCAGAGGGAAAAGGTTCGAAACGCTTGTGGGAAGCGAGGAATTCGAAGGGACCGGAGACCGAGAGTGGGTGCGAGGGCTACTTTCACCCGCCCACTCGCAAACCACTGCTGCAGTCGAAGTGACGTCAGGTCGCGACCATTCGGTAGTTCTAGTGTTAAAAGCCGTTTAAATGACTTGAAAGGTCAAATAGAAACAAGTATAGAAGCATGAAGAGAAGCAGTATTTCAATTTCTAGGTAATGCTAGAAATTCTAGATTGCTTGTAATTTAAGGACCGGTTGCGAGTGAGTTCGCCAAATCGTGGCGGAGCGTTTCGTCCTGGAGTCGGCCCGTGGACTCGTCAGTAAGGCTAGGCCGACTCCTGCCTTAGACGCTCTGTGGTCCTCCGTGAGAGACGGGCAGTTACGGTCTTATACCTATAGTAACTTGCCCGTTGTTGGACCACTAACGAGAAACCGAGAGTCATGGATGGCCGAGAGGGTCGGCGCCATCTGGCGGCAAAACGATGTGGAAGAAGTGGCGTGTATGGCGATGGCTGGCTGTGAGTATGTGTGTGGGACCTCGGTAGGAATGTATCCACGGAAAAATCCACGGATAACGAGATAATCGCCCGCCAAAACGACCGTCTCATAAAGCGCGACCATTCGGTATAGTTCTAGTGTTAAAATCCGTGACGCGGTAACGTCGATCCGTTGATTTGGTCGCGTCAAGGCAGTGCGCGAAATGCCGCGCCCGGAGCGAGGTTCCTCAACGATGCGTCGCACCGGACCCCCGGGAACAGAGCGACGCTATCGGCCGTGGCTCTGGATCCCTGTGTTCGACCATCGCCCTAAAGAGCTGCCCCGTCGAGGAGGAACCGCATCCACGACGTACCCCCCGTACGTTTCGCCGGATAAGGATCCGCCCGATCGAAAGTCGGCGGGACGATAACGATTTCCTCGGGGAAAATCTCCTTCCGGCGGTACTTCGCAACGCAACGCACCCTTCCATCCACCGCCACCTGGATACTCACGTTCGAGGTGGCATTTCGATAGGCGTCCCTCGTATAAGCAGCCGCTGCCCCCGGCGGGGGTGGAGTCTGATTCACCGGGGCGGATGGAGCCTGGGGCGGTGGTGGGGGATAGGGATGCACATATCGCAGGCCGCCGGGCACGGGGACGGCGACGTAACCGCCACCCGCGCCGCCGCCGCCGCCACCCGCCGCACCGGCATTGCCGCTACCACCTGGAGGCCCCACCGCGCCACCCGCGGACGGCGCTCCCGAAACGTTCTGCACGTAGGAACCCCCTACGGCTCTCGGCGACACGGGGCTGCTGCTCTTGATGTTGATGTAGCTCTGGGTCGGCCTGAAAGTAGAGAGGTGAGAGAATCGGTGAGAAATCGGTCACATCGGATGAATGAAAAAAAAAAACGCTTCGCGATATATCAGTTACACCGCACCGCGCGCGTCACTTCCGCCCGAGTTCACCGTCCACGTCACCGTAGAGCCCCCTCGCGAGCCTGACCTGGCTCAACCGAATTCGACCTAACCGCGCGCACTCGCGACCGCCGCATATTTATCGGTTTCGTCGCGATCGACCCGCAAAGTATTATCGCAGCCGAGGTCGCGTTTAACGTCTCGAGGACGAGGTTGATTCTCACATTCCCTCTTCCCGCCCGCCGAACGCGTCGCGGAAGCGCTGCACAGCTGTGCGTACCGCGCACGTTCGTTGCGCTCGGGACGAAGCGAACTCCACGACGGTGGCGGGCGCGCGGAATCGCCCTCCTCCCGCCGCGCTCCCTCGTCGACGAGATGACGCCCCGAGAGCAGCGGTGTGACCCGGCGAAAATAAGCACCGCGAAATAAGCGACCCGGTGGCCGATTCTCGCCCGGCATCGTTATTTCGGTGGTAATTAATATTCGATAGGATATTGGAAACCGAGCGGGACGTATTTAAGTTGACCCGACCCGATAAACTTCGCACCCCGTTTCCCGCGAGCGCGTGTAACCGTGCGCACGCGCACCCGCGTGTTGCCGTGTAACGGCACGTACGGCCGTCCGAATGACAAGACGCGAGGTATGACGGATTACCTAATCGCGCAACGGGTGCGCAAAATGTACGTTGCGACGACAGTCATAACGCGCGCAACGTTCATTTTTTTTCCTAAAGAACTTCAAGTTTCCGTCTAACAAAATGTGAGAAAGAAATTCTCCGACTTTTTTCTAGGTTTTACAATCTGAAATAGCCAAATTGCTCTGAATAAAAAATATAAAAAAAAAGGGGTAACAGAGCAGAAGTCTGAGTATTTGTAAGATTTGAGTATTTGCGAGAAATATTAGACAATTTTTTATTTTCCCTGACTTTTCCCCAACCCATATAACTCCCCGATGATTTCAGGTTTTCAGCGGGACTGCACTTTCCGCCGTAGCAATTGCGCGCTTCCCACCGCTAGACAAATTCGAGTGAGGACGATCACTCGTCGTCGTCCAGATCCGCACCGGCGAAGGAATTCCGCGCGACGGGAAGTTCGCAAAGTGCGAGAGCAATGCACCTCCCGTGCGCCAATCGAAGAGCTCGATCAAAGTGCGAGCCGCGCCGTTGGTCGGACCCGGGTGCATCATGGCGTCGCGGAAAGTCGAGCTTGCGCGCCGCCGTCGCCGCGGCTGACCGCGTCCCGCTCTGCACGTGGTGCGTGTGCCCGGCACGCGCGCGCTTTCCCTCGACGACCGTCGAGCGCGAAAGCACGAACGGACGTACGATGTCTCGAGTCTGGCGCGTCTACGAGGTGTGGAGAACCGCCGAATGCGCTCGACGCACCCGACGGAGCGCACGAAATTATTCACACGTCCGATGATTCGTTTCCGCGTTGAGAACCACCGTGTGCAGGCGCTCGACACGCTCCGCGAGTTCTCGCAGAAAAATCACGCGCGTAACCGCGTCAGCGGGGGCCGACGTGTCCCGCTCACATCCCTCCTCGTTTCCAGGGAGCGCGGGAGGAACGCGTACGGGTGGCAGCGTGGTCGGAGAGGAAGATTGACGAGAACTCTTTCCTATCACGACAAAAATGTTATTGTGACAGCAAAAGGTATGCCCGATTATAGGGCTCTAGCGTACTTCCGCAAACGTAGCTTTTGTTTGTGTTACACGTGTACATATAGAGAATGTACATCCAAGTTTCGCCAAGAAACCCAGCTTGGTGGCGCTGCTTGTATTTACCTTTTGATGACGATTTTTCCACGGAAAGAATTTATTTGAATGCTTTGAAATCCACATTCTCTTATAATTGAGGCCATGTTGATTAAATCTCATAGGTAAAACACTTCAATTATTATCCAAAATAACGTGTAAACAGCGCTTATACCACGGGCATCTGCTTAATGCTTGGTGCGTGCCACAGATGGCACTCTATCTGTTTTGTGCAGTTACCCAATCCCCCTTAAACTTGTGTCGTCATGTCAAAACATTGCTGACCGGCCACGACTACATTGTGTACCATTACACGCGTGGGTGATTGCTACACCGCTTATCATACCAAAAAGAAATATTAAAAATGTAATGTAAAATAAAATTCATTTATATATTAAACCATTATAACAAAATGTATTTACATTGTTTCGCTTCCACATCCGATTCCGTAATAATAGCCGGTGACGTGAGATAAACTCTGAGAAAAACTGCCGGTCAACAATGTGTTCACCACCCCGACGAGGAGTAAAAGACGTTTCCTACGAACGCCCGTGACTGTGTTACATTTGCGCGGAGGCGCGTAACCGTTTAGGCATGTGGCCCGGGGATCCGGCCAAATGCGAGTCCCAGGAAATAAAAACGACGGCCCCGCGTGCGTGTTCGAGCAAATGAGAAAATCTCGACTCGCGCGCGCAGACGTCGGGGGAATGAAAATAAATAGTTGCAGGTGGCGATATAAAAGGGCCACCCTGGATGCACGGCGGCCTTTCGACCTCTATTTTCATAAATACAGGAACACGCGCGCATCGCGTAACCGCATGCGGGCACTCGCCCATAGCGATTACCCGGCCTTTCGAGGCGAAAAAGTCGCGCGCGACGGAAAGGGACAACGGGTCGCAATATTCGTATCGCGCATCTGCCGAGTCGTGCACTGGCTGACGCGCACCGTACGTATTCGTTTCCACGTATGAGTTAGACTGTTGCACTGTCGCGTCAAAAGTCGATCATGCTCTACATTTGCACCGACGCATCTTCGAATCACGACGCTCTTTTACGGAGGAAAAAATGACTTTGCAGTTTCGATAAAACTAGGTTTTGCTGCTAACTTTTTACCACCGCAATAAAAGTATTAGCTGTGAGCGCAATTGATATGTCGAAACAGCACGAAAACAATACGTCGGATAGGGTGGTAGAGCGATGGATTCGAGATACCGTGTTTTCGGCAAAATGTCAAGATATTTTTAAACTTTACACAATGATCAAAACCTCCGGAATCGAACTCTCGACCATCGTATCCGATGTATTTTTTCACGCTGATTCTACGAAAAGCACGACTATTACGTCGATAACTTAAGGAAAGTATCAAATTCGACGATTTTCTGATCGCATTTCTTCGAATTCCTGGAAGCTTCGATCTGCCAGATGCAACACATTCTCTTCGACCCTCGCGTGCGCGTATAAGATTGAAATAAATTAAAACATAGACGAATGAAACCATTCTCAAAAACTCCTAAATTTTTCAAACTCAACCCCGCTTTCTTTCACTACCCACGTGCTGCAGACACCGTGACAATGGACAATGTCCAACCTAGGAAATTGCATCACGCCGTCCAACTCAATTCAACGATCATTCGGATCATCCCAGCGAAGCGTGATAATTACCGTTTGATAAATGCACTCGCCTGACGAAACGAAACGACCGGAAGAGGTACGACTGCATCCCGGAAACGCGGCCATTTAAATAAGAGCGACTCGTACACCCAGACGTCGCGTACAAAGTACGGAAACTCGCGTCGACGCGAGACCTCATCGTCTCCGAGATAAAATTCTGCTCGCGAAACGCGCTTCGCGTTTGAGGTGTGACTTTTCACATTTACTTTCCTCCCTCTCCCCGAACCGATCGTTCAACCTACGCGTGCCCATGCATCCCACAGGTCAATAGCCCTCGCGGCGGAGGCAACTTTCTTTTCCCGCGGTGTATTATTTTATACATGAGGTCGCGGGTGAATGAAACAAAAAAGAAGGGGCGAGGGGGAGAACAGACACACGGGAGTCCGAGAGCCGGCGGCGAAGGGTCGACGCCGCCGCCGCTGCGATGCGTTCGCACGAAACGTGCACTTTCGACGGTTCTCCGCTTACGCAGGAATTCCTCCGCGGAAGGAGTGCGCAGGGTGCCACGACGGGGAGGTTGAAAGGACGACGAAAGTGCCGGCTCGCCGGTTGGCGCGGTTGATCGGGCGGAAAAATAGCCGAGGATAATATCGTATCGGTAACGAGCGAGCTACGCGCGCGTCGGATCCCACGAGCACTCACTCTGCTCGCAGAAACGGTTACGCGAGCTTCGAATATATCGTTGTTTCGTCAATAACGTCGCTTCGCGAAAACGGTATCGTGGAATCTCCTGAAGTGATAGGTACAGATAAACATGTATGATCGTCACGACTTTCGTACAAACTATTATACAATATAATAATTGATTTCTCCAAAGTTTATTTTGCCGCATGAGTTTATAAGAATAATCTTTCATCAAAACATTGTTAGATCAACATTATAATGTGATTCAAACTAATCGTTGTATTTATTGTAGCGACGTATCAACGAAAAATTGACGATGTGTTTAATAAATATTTAGCATCCTGTTTGTACTATAGTTTGAAATCATTTAGGGCGGGTTGTAACGACTTGGTTCAGAGCCGGTTCAGCTTGAACCGCCGTTCTTGGTATATTTTGTGTCACGCATAATGTCATACATTTTGATGTGAACTCAGTTCAAACGTGGTTCAAGTTAGAACTGAGTTTAAACCAAGTCGTTACAACCCGCCCTTAATGGCACAAATAAGTATACTTGCTTAGCGACGACTCATTGAGCGCACCACCTTGATGCATCTGATTAGCCAATGCTACCTTGAGTTGCTGTACAATGTACGTACATTTGTCTATCTGTGGAGTCCTTAAAGGGGGTTTTACGGGGCACGGAAAGGCAGACAGTTTTGTAGGCCTAAAAATAAGATGTATCTTAGAGCCACAGACGGTCGTTTTGAATAACTCGATACCGAACTGTATTTTAACCTTTCACGCGTGATATCCGGGTTCGCACTGCTTTGCTCGCGCGCATTGCGTCATACCTTTCCCTGTAATCCCCTAGCTATATACACATTTCTTAAATGTCCCTAGTCCATCCGCGCGACCCAAAGTTAGTGACTATACGGTATAAATGAAAAGAACTAACTACGAGGAATTCAATTCCCGGGCGAAAGAATCGAAGTGGAAAGGAGCAACCGCGACGCGATACCCGGAAGAAAGTGAGAGTCAACGCAGCGTGTCTGGATAGAAGAGAAACGGAGACCTCGGCGAGCGCCGTTGATCGTTACAAAGTATCGAGTTGATCCTGGCAATGAGTCTCTCTCTCTCTCTCTCTCTACGCGCGACGAAAGCGAATCCTTCTCGTCATCCCCTCCCTGTTGGTTCGATAACACGGAAAAGAGTGGGGAGCCAGAATGAGGGGGGATTGTTCGGAAGAGGCGGCGGGGGAGAAGGTCGAAAGAATTCCTGGAGTTTTCTCTATCGAGAGGAGGCAGCGGAAACGATGAAAAAAGCAAGCGTCTGGAGATGCTTCGAAGATCTTTGAAGGGAACGTAGGTGTTATTTAAATGGCAGACAGGGGAATAAAGAACTCGCCTGTATATCGATCGAGTGTCGTAGCCCCACCTTGATATTCAATTTTGTAATGTACGGCTCGATCGCTCCCTCCTCTCTCTCTCTCTCTCTCTCTCGCTCTCTCAGCGTGGCCATTTAAACAACGCCCACACCTTAATTATCATTTCTGTTTATCCGTGCCTACAGCCCGCGCAACTTAACGACGTCCGCCAATCGTTTAAAGTGTCGATTGATTATTCATTAGCGTGCGAACCGAAGACACGATAAGCTCGCTGTGAGATTGGCCGGATCGAGAGGGATAAATCCGCGGGGATACATTTTCTTTCTTCGCCTCGCGAGAAAATCATCGCGTTGAAAGTTTCGCGGTTGTAATTATAAATTCGAAAAATCTACAATCTCTACTTCGATTATCCGTATTAAATTGGGGAACGAAAGTGAAGTGGAAATCCATAACGAAATAACATACAGTTCCTTTGATAATAAAAGAGACGAAAACAGAACCGAATTAGAGGCAGCAGCACTGCGACACGTTCGATTCGCAGTCATTACTCGCCGCCAAACGTCGATTTAATTACGCTCGCGACGAAGCCTAATACGGCTTCGCCGTGCCACTTCCCGCTGGCAAACCGCCTCCCTCCCGCGTGACGCGACCAATCGACACCCCGCCGACGCGGGTTGACGTCTTTATTGTCATAGAGATCCGGCTCTCCCTCCACCCCTTCCTCATCCGTCGATCATCGATAAAATTGCGTTAACAAATTTTTTAACTAAAACTGCACTACCGATCATAGATCAGAGTCTATAGCGTAACTTGTATTTTCATCGTCCCCGGGAAATGTCGCATTCCACGGCACAACAATCCGCTTTCGCGTCCCCCGACCCCCCTCTATTTTATTATCTCTCCCGAATTATCGACCTCGCGATTCCCATCGGCGTTATTATTATCGCGGAAGTCGTCGCTATCGCCAAAGTTGTTCCGTCGATTGGGAAACGTACACAGCGGCAAACCGCGCGGGGAAGGAGAGGTGGAGGAAGACGCGTCACTGTCGACCGCTGTCGCACAGACCGATTCAGTGATCGGCTGATGGCTCCTTCCTCGCTATAGCGAACCGTTGATGACGTAACGGTCACTGACCCCCTCCCACCTCTAGCGGAGGCGCCCCCTGACCCCGACCCGTCCTGCGCTATCCCCTCCAAACGCCACCCTCGCGCGGCACAGGCGCGTTTCGCCGCTCCGGCAGCACCGGCCACGATGCGACCGGTAAAACGTGCGGGTGCCCCGTGCATATCTCTCTCTCTCTCTTCCCCCTCACTCTCATCCAAGGCACATGTCGTTCGTTGGTTCAGCCAGTTGACAATTCCGATTGCGCGCACAAACGAGGAGAGAATGTTCGTTTCGCGCGGCTCTTGCGAGGATTTCAGCGCGGCGTCTGGCCCCCGAAGGTGCGACGGGAGAATGCTATAGGGACGCGGGGAAGTGCAGCGCGGGAAGATTGATAGTACATGGGCTTCAGGAGAGGAGGGAAACGCGCGTCGTACCTTTAGAGAAAAGACGGACCGTGCGAATTTCAAAGGGACGTGAGACGTGCGCGAATAGAGCGACGCGTCTCGCGCATCGTCGAGGTTATTAGGCGTTCCCCGCGTGAGCGAATTCCGGTGCGACTGACGCCCGTGGAGGGAGAAACAAAGACAGAGGAAAGGGGAGAGAGAGAAGAAGCGATTTATTAGCTCTGAGAGAGTAAGAGAAAACGAGCTGAGCCGTATTAGACGCGCGACGACATCGATCACTCTTCCGCGGGAAATTAAATTTCGATGCCCCCCTCCCCCCTCACCCCGCGCGGCGATCCGTTGAACGATCGCGTTCCTTTTCGTTTTTTTTTCCCGCACAGGCTCGACGTCCTTTCTTTAGTTTCTCTCGCTCGAAACGTTTTAACCCATTTGGCGAAAGGTGCTCCTGCTCGCGCGTGATTTAACGTCGCCCGAAGAAAATTCGACCGCGCCCGAAAACGTGCCAACAAGCGCGCGGCATGTATAAAAGACAAAAGCGACGCAGCGCACGGGTAGAAGCGAGCATAAATCGTACGCGAATTTATTTCGAGTTCCGCGCTCTTTCTCTCTCTCTCTCTTCCTATGTCTCCTCCCCCGCGGCGCCATTAATAAAGCAAAGTCCGCGCGGATCCATCGTCGCGTCGCCGAATTTATAGGACGAGTGTACAACGCGCCAAGGGGATACCGTAGGTTAGTGTGCCTCGCGGCAGGAGCGTCGGGAGTCAGCCGTCGTCATGGTCCTCGGCTCTACGCACAACGTGGGGAGAGAGTCCAATCTTATAAGTTCAAGGAGACCTGAGAGACTACTACGGTGCGACATCGACACATAGAGAGAGAGAGAGAGAGTCAGATAAGCGCGTAGAAGAGAGAGCCTACGACCGCGACGCGGCTGTTAAAAATACTGTTCTGTTTCACCGCGTTGAAAAAAAAAAAAAAAAAAAAAGCCGTCGCGGCCTTGGGCCCCTTCCACCAATTACGAAACCCCCCGCATCCCGCCCGCTGACCCCTTCCGTCGGTCACGGCGTCCTCCCCGCGCGTTTCACTCCGTTCCGCCTCCTGGTAACGCGGTATGGCCCCACCATCGTCCCCCACCACGACCGCAGAACCGCCAGCGGTTCTAACTCAACCGGCTTGGCCATGGTTGGCCTCCTTCCCGGTCTCGGAACTCATTCGAACGAGGGACGGCGCGCGGAGTCATCTTGAAAGCGACGCGCGTCTCCCCGACGCTGCACGCGCGCACGAAGGCGACTCGGATAATGGAAATCGAAGCGCGAGCGAGGCGATGATTTTGAAATTAAGCGCGGAGGATCGCATCGGGAATTGCATTTCCATTGCGCAGCAGTGACCGGGCAGCTCTCGCTGCTGATGCAACGACGATCGGGCCAATGAGAATCGAAGCGATGCGAGCATTCGATATTCAGCCCCCCCCCCCCCCTCCCTCCACCCCGTGAAAATTCATTTGCAGCGTAAACCGGGGACAAGCTGAATAGCAACGCGCCGCGATCGCGCGTCCCCGTTCTCACCGGTTCAAATGTTGCGACGAAAAACGCGTGAAAGGATAATTCACCATCGAGATTCCTACGACTGACGTTAACCCCGTAATATATGAAATCTCTCCCCGTATCTCCCTCATAAAACATGAGCCGTTTCCCGTCATTTATTCGTCCGCGCACCTTCGTAAGAAATTCGAAATAGCTCCGACGGAGAACGATACCGCGACAATTGTGTTTTTGCTCGCGATCGGTCGCGGGAAATAATTGCTCGTTGCACCACCGAGTTCGATGAGGGGAAAGTGTTTGTACGTACGTTGCACAGATTATGTAAGTGCATTTTACGCTGCCTCGCTATCTCCCCTACCGGTCGTTGGTCATTCCCGGCCTTCCTTTACACTCTCTCTCTCTCTTTCTCTCTCCCTCTCTCTTTCGCCATCGCGTCTGCCAAAACAACAGGATCAACCTGCTCCGTCAGCCAACCACCCAATGACCACCCCCCACCAACAACGCGCTACTCCCCTCGCGTCTCTTTCATTTCTTCCACGCGACATTCGCTCTCTCCTCTTCTTTCACCCGATTTCTCCACCACCCCCTTCCTTCTCGCTCTTTCTCGCATGACCTACCGCCCAACTCGAGGGACTAACCAAACCCCCGATCCCTGACGCTTCGTGGAAAGCTGCCGGCAGCTTCAATTCACGTTACTTGTCGGTAATTTGGTCGGAGAGTTCAATCTTCGAAGGGGAATGGGTATTTTTAACGCCGTGGAGAGGGGAGAGGAGTGCGAGGAATCCACGCAAGACGCACCCAACATTTCGTCCGTCGATGCGGATAACGCGGGCTTCGGCTCTGCGCGCGTAATTATTCGGACAAAGAGAACGGAGGAAGAGCGTCGGACGCTCGCGAGGAAATCGCGCGAGCGAAGCGCTCACAGGTCACAACGTTACCTCCAGTGCATCGCTGCGAGAGAAACTCGTCGACCGACTTCCTAATGCGCAGTATCCCCTCTCCGCGGTGATAGCATTCCCAGGGGGTGTGTGAGCGAGAAATTGAGAAGCCCGTACACTCCTTCGGGCGAATCGAATGACGGAAACCGCACCGAGACACGCTGCACCGTACGATCTCGTCTAGCCCGCACAACGCGCGTGGAAACTCGCGGGTCTCGACATTTTCACACAGCAGCACCGAGGTTCGACGGCACCCCGACGTTTCGCGAATCACTCGTCCGATCGAATCACCGCGGAACCTCGCGTATTCTCGGACGCACGCCACGCTTCGGCAGACACGGACGCACGTCGACAGCGAGAAATCGACTGCGGGCAAGCGCTTTGAGGTTAAAGATCGCGCACGTTGACGTTTGAGGTTAGGACATGCAGAGGTAACGGTACTTCTATTACTGCTTGCGCTGGCAAGTCGCTTCGCGCGCACCGCGCGCCACCGGTGGCGAAACCGTGAAACTCGTCGCGAGGAGCGAAGCTCGCCGGGTAAGCAGATCTGACTCGGTCGGTACATAGAGCTCTGCTAAAATCTTAGGGCCGCGCGCGATTTCAGCGAGAAACACGAAAGGGATAGGTATGAAAAGGTCTCGACTGCGGAAGCGAGATACTTTCTTGGGCAGCGCTCGACGGACGCGGGAACGGTCCCGAGGCTATCTTTGAAAACTCCTCCGCGCGAGGAGCGTTGCGTACAGGAAACAGGCAAAGGTCAGAGCGTTCGAAAGGAGCCGACTACGCGGCATCGCGCGTTCAAGGCCTCGGCGGCACCGCCTTGCGACCGTGCGTCGCCGCGAGGGTCAAAAACTCGCCGGAGCCGAGGGGCGCGGTGGGGGACGTCGCGTAATTTCGAAAGAGGTTCCGCGAGGAAATTTTCGACGAGCGCGACGTCCACTCGAGTTGGAATCCCGGGCAGCGCGTCCGACTCGAGTGTTCGTCGAATTTCTTGAGCACACGCCGGCGACGTTCGCATTAGCGAGCTGCTGATTTCCATGTACATAAAGCGCCGTGAGTTTTAAAAGCATCGGTGAGTCAAGCGCGGACGCGGTCTGATCGTTCTATACGTTCCCTATATTATCCTGCACGGACGATTTTTGTCGCGTGCAAAATTCTAGTGTACACTGAGAAAAAATGTACTCGATCGAAATAAACGTGCCTTTGGATAGTCCCAAGAGCGTATTTATTCGATTTAAATGAATATCGATTTGACTTGAATAACATCGAATTAATTCAATAATATTAATATTTGCGTCCAACCGATATTCATTTAAATCGAATAAATACACTCTTGGGACCATCTAAAGGCACGTTTATTTCGATCGAGTACATTTTTTTCTCAATGTACGTATCGAGATAAAAATATCGTTTTCCCGGGGGGTATCACGGATTCTGTCTTTAAAACGTCACTTTTACACGTTCACTGACCAGTGAACAATCAATTCTCATGCATTCATTAGCCAGGGCAAACGCCGTCGTAGCTAATCAAGGCATACAAATTAATTACTTATCGGCTAGTACGTGAAAAAATGATATTTTAAAAAGTCACCAGAGCGACAGCATCCGTGACGTTTCGCGTCCTCGTTGATCAGAGCCGCGAAGCGGGCGGAAGTTGCCGACGGAGGAAAAGATCGAGCGGTGTGATCTCTGATGATAACCGCGAGGCCTTGCAGGAAAAAATAGAGGGGACGAGGGGAGATTCCGAGCGGGTGAAGCGCTTTGAACGAAGCGCCGAATGAGCTGTGCGTCACAGTGGGTACACAGATGCGCGACGCTGCACGGGCGTGCACGTGTAACGTAGCTCGTATTCACGTGACGCGCGCGATACCGCGACTGTCTCAACGAAGAGACTCTACACATGCACGCGCGGCTGCGCCACGTCTTCGATAGCGAGGCCCGGGCGACGTGCAGTGACTCGAGAATGAGAGAGAGAGAGAGAGAGAGAGAGAGAGAGAGAGAGAGAGAGAGAGGGAGAGAGAGAGAGAGACGACGCACACGATACGACACACGGCCAATTCCAAGTGCCAATGGCCCTGATCCTGCGCGATTTCAGGAATGCCGCGACGATTAGGTCAGCGGCACCGAAGAGGAAGATTGAGAAATCGGCAGGTGGCGCGCAATAAGGCGCGGCTACGCGGTGTGATCGGTAACTCCGCGGAAGATATTCGCGCAAGCGTGCCTCGACGTCGGTTCGCAATGGAGAACCGCGGAGGCGCGATGCGAGGGGACAAATAATTCGGTTTTAACCTTAACAAATATTTATATTTTTAAATCTAATTTGTAACCTGTGTATAGGTACATATTCGATATCATGCGAAAAGGAAACTGTTCGGAAAAATTATTATTCGCAGAGTGCTGGCAGACTGCATGGGAAAAAATGATTTTACAATTTCAACAAAACTAGGTTTTGCTCAGAATTTCTTGCCATCGTGACAAAAATATTATCTGTGGCAGCAAAAGATATGTTCAACAGTAGTAAAAATATTTACTGATATATGCTGGATGGCAAATATTTTTAACAAAAAGATGTAACTGTGATTGCGTTTACATTTGCTATTATCGGACATATCTTTTGCCGGCATTGATGATATTTCTGATAACAAACAATTCCCGAAAAAAACCTAGTTCCGTTAAAACGGTAAGATCATTCTTTTTCCGTGCGCATTTCAAAATATCGCTTTCCAGCTCAGATATGGCGGAAAATGGAAAATGAGAAAATACGCGGTGGATAATTTTGTCGAAATTTATCGAATCTGCCGTAAACAAAAAAAATTAACGTTAAAACCGAATTGACGGTTGCGCGACCGGAACGACGATCCCTCCCAAGAATATTTCTCAATGACCCGCCGCCCACGCGGCGAATCGAACTCGCGCGGAGGGGGGGTAGTCGGGGGAAGTTGCCAAAGAGCGATGCACGCGCTGCAGAGGCCGAGGGGATGCGCCATCGCGAGGCTCGGCAGCCGCGGCGCGGTGCACCGAGGCGGATGCCCAATTCCAGCGAGAAGCTGGTGCGACGCGGCGGGGATTCGACCGCGAGAAAAATATAGGGGGGGAGGAGGGGGGATACGGCCGGAGGAGAGGTGGGAGAATTAAGCATTTCGTCACGTCAAAAGCCGGGCCTCAGCGACGCGAATGAATAATAAAGCGTGCGTTGGCTCTCGAGAAAAAGAGAGGCGCGGCGCTGTTGCTCTCGAGCGTTCGGTACGCGCCGGGTGTAGCGTCGGCGGCGATAAAGACACGATCGGGGAGAGTAATTCGCTTGCGCGGCTCATTCTTCCCGCGTCGGCGTGAGCGGAGGGCGAAAGGGGAGGGAGGACGCCGGACATCGAGGAGGCGTGAAAAGTGCGAAAACGCGCGAACTTGTGGTTTCTCGCGGCGATTTCCGAATTGGGCGCAGCTATCGCGCTCGTCCGAGAGTCGCGGCTTTCGGGCGGGACGATTTTTTCTTGTGATTCGACGTTAAGTACGCGCGGGGGGCTCGACTGTAGTACACGCCATACGCGGCTAAGCTTACTAGCCAGGAAAGAAATTTCAATTAGGTACTATTACCTCATCATCAATGAACTTTTGGCCTATACCGACGTAAGACTTTATTGCCGATAAAAATGTAATCTTCAATGAAGTATTATACAAATACGAGGAAAACAGCTCATTGATAATGAGATAATAGCGATTCGAGTTTCTTTCCTCGCGAGTAATTTTAGCCTCACGCGGTATAAACTCCTTTAGCTCTCCTTTGTGAGAAACGTGAGGCAGCCCCTCTTGGAAAACGCGCGAGAGTAACGCCCCGACGATATCGCTCAGCCGATAAGCCGATAACGCGGAGTGTCTTGTCGGACGCGATAACGAGCGAGAGAAAGAAAACCCGAATCCGCGACGAAATGAATTCATCTACCGAGAAAACAGATTATTAATAATTAATAAATGTAATTTAACATACATTAAATTTTTTATTTGTGTATGTTAATTATTAAAAAATCTTTATTTCATTCAAATTCTTACCTCTGAGCGATCAAATTGCGTCTGATAAATATCGCAATGGTTAACGAATATTTAATTGATCCAAGAAAACGTTTGTTTCGTCATATTCGAACAAACATTTATCAACTACAAATAAACTATTTTCTCGGTATCGGTGCACTGAGCGTGCTCTAACGGTCCTCGATTGACCCAGTTCCCACGATAAATATGTATCCAACCGAATAAAACGATCCAAGGTAAGAATTTTGCTCGCAAAAAAACGCCGAGAGAAAAATAATTAGTTGGACATCTACTGAAATTTACTACTTGCGGGAGCGCTAGTAATTATTTATTTCTATAATACCAATGAAATTATTGAATACGTCAATTAGACATCTCTGTTCCTTACAATCACGTGGAATAGTATGTGATTGCAAGGAAGAAATATCTCATTGATATACGAAGGGATCAAATTGATGTAAGTCGATAATTACTTGCGACAGCGCAAGTAATTTTTAGTAGATCCGATTAATTCTTTCGCTCTGTGCAGCGATTGACGATTCGGAGAAAAAAAGGCAATGCACGAGCCATTCCGTGCTTCCGCAAAAGTCACGTTGCCGAACGATATGTGGAGCAAGGTGCGCGCGTGACTGTACGAACGGAACTGGCGGTCTACCGCAATTCTTTCCCCGCGCAGCGGTCTCGCGGTCGCGATTCGTGTGCTTGCGAATAGCAATCTCCGCGCGACCCGGTAATCACGACGAGGGAAGAAGCGCGCGCGCGCGGCGGGAGTGCGAGACGACGGAGGAAGCTGGGTGGGCCAGTTTTATCAAGACAAATATCGTTCGGCGATAGCGATAAGCCGACTGTCCCGAAGCTTTACCCTAAATCGAGCTGATATATCGCGTCTTCCTGTGGCAGACGCGACGACCGCCCCTCCCCCATTGCCCAGCGTCACGCTACACCTATAAACCGCTCCCGGGGTGTAGCGTTATAAAATCCCCACCTGTGAAATTTGACATGACGTGTCTCGAATTCAATAAGATCCTATCGCGCCCGTCGCGTAATTGTACTCGCTTCAAATTCCCAAGATACGTTGTGTCACATTTCTGGCAGATATTTCGAACGGCGCAGGCCTCTCGAGTCGGGCGGCCAAGACGAGAAGATGAAGAAGAAGAAGAAGCGTTTATTTTGCTCTAGGGCAAGCCCTCTAAGAGCACACAAAGGAAGTACATTTTAAATTAAATAACTAGCAATAAGTAAGTCATAGTAACATGAGTAACAATAAGTAAATAAGTAAGGTACAAAAATAAAGTAAATATCTAAGTAAGTAACTAAAACGGTAAGAATAAAAAATAAGAAATAAACAAATAAAAGAATAAACAAATATAAGAAATAAACAAATAAGGAAATAATAATGATAGAGATAGAGAGAGAGAGAGAGAGAGATCTCGATCGAGCGCTCGGCTCGGTGCGGCGCTCGATTCTCGAAATTGAACGTCGACGCAAACGAGACGGAAGAAACGAAGGCGAATGGAAATGAGATGCCCCTTATCGGGCAGAAATCGCGCGGCGAGGCGAACGAAATTTCTGGGACGAGGAATAATTTGTTGCACTCTTCCTCCCCGGCGTTCGCGGCGACTGAGAAATGGAAAAATGCGCGGGAACGAGCGGTGGTGCTCTTTAGAAATCGCCGAGCGGATCGACGAGGGCGATTATCGCGAATAAATAGGTCTCATTTCGATCTCTACTCCGCGGCGCGATCTTTTCAGCGAAACGCCGTAGAGAGCTTCCCCCCCCCCCTTTCTTTTAAACGCTTCAACGGCGCTCGCCACTTTTGTCTTTCCACCGCCACTCGCGCCGACCGCAGAGAAAACAAGTTCCCGTGAGTTCGAATGCACTCACGGCGCGCTTCCCTCGTTCGTCTTCCGACGAGATTTTAGCATCGCGCCGGCGCGCGCATTCATAATCCCCCCCACCCGCCACTCGGCATCCCTCGGTCCCCCACCGAAACATACGGGAGCAAAACATTTCGCGAGATGGAAAGACCTTTGCCACCTCCCCCTCTTCACGACCCAAAAATCAGCATTGAGACGAAGCGGTCTTCTCCCTTCCCTTCAACTCCCCGAGAGTTTCTCAAAGAATCTAGCACCGGGAAAATAAGAGAAGCCGGACGGTGGAAATGACAAAGTAAAATCAGGGCAAGAGAGATGCGGCATTCGAGATGAGCCCCCAACGCCGAGTACAGAAGGTGGAAGGGTCAACCCGAGCCCGTCAACCCCTGCAAGACCGGCAACGAAAGCTGCATAAATTAAGGAACGTCTCGCGCTCCGAAAGGTCTCCCGAGTTAATTTCGACTGCGGCCAGGTAACCCCTTCGAGGAACCCGTCGAACACCTGGGCCCGTCCGAGGACTCGCGGCGGTGCGATTCACCTCGCGCGAAAGGGCTCCGGAATCCGGACCAATTCCTCTGCTCCCGCGGCTTCCGGGAGAGCCGCGATATCTCCAGTCCACTCCTCGCGTGTCGAGCGCGCGCATCGGTCGCGAAGTAGGAAAATAGCGAGGCGATACGGCTGAGCCCCGGGGCCGGCGCAGCGAGACTTACCTGTGCAGCTGAACCGGAGTGGACCTCGATGGTAGATGCTGATTGTGCTGGGGTGGGGGCTGGGGCTGATGCGATTGGGCCTGACCTCTGGCGGGGGTGGCCGTCGTGACTAGCGAGTGGCCGTGGCCGCCGTGGGGGTGGGGGTGGTGATGGTGATGCAGATCTCCCCCCACGGGGCCCACAGGGCCAACCGGGCCCCCCACCCCCAATCCACTCACTACCTGGACTTGCTTGCCCACTGTCTCCATCACCCCTAGCGCATTATGTACTGCAACAGGCATTCCGCGAAAGAAAGGCGCTTTAGTGACGAATATTTCGTAGAAGCGATGGCTGCGGATGGGTCGATCCGCTTTAATCGAGATTACCTCTCGACCCGTGAATTTTTGACCGAAGTCGATGCACTTCTTGTTTCGAGAGCACGCTTTGATCTGCAAAAAAAGTTCTACGGCAATATGGTCGAAAAAGTTCACGGGTAACGAGATAATCGCGATTGAAGTGGACGCCGGTGCTTTTGTCATCGATTCTCGTTTGTGCGAAGGTACGCGTGGTATCGTAATAACCGAGACGTCGTGGCTGGGTGAGGGGTCGGATCCGACAAATTCTAAAGCTTCATTGGCCATTGTTCAACTTTACTTATCGCTATTGGCCGGCAGGCTGGGAACGAATGGAACGATCTCGGCGTCACGCGTTAACGACGTACGCGGCGTGGCGGCGGATAACGAAAAGCC
Organism: Xiphydria camelus; assembly: GCA_963678675.1. Classification (NCBI taxonomy): domain Eukaryota; kingdom Metazoa; phylum Arthropoda; class Insecta; order Hymenoptera; family Xiphydriidae; genus Xiphydria; species Xiphydria camelus. The sequence continues at coordinate 38,258,614 of OY783192.1, forward strand.
GCAAATTTCCCATCGCGCTTCCTTTTCTCGCGCGAAGAGTACAGGAATTCCTCCCGAGAAACCCGAAGCGCGTGCTTCGCGAAAATCGCGGAGTCACGGGCAACGCGGCGCTGAATTTTTTGAAACGCAACCGTTTCGAACGCTCGCTAATTCCCTCCGTGTTAATTAAAAATTAATACAATGGACGGGCAATGAAGGTGGGAAGACAAAAGGTGCCGTAGAAATATTTCGTAATTAAACGCACGCGGTACGCATGTAACAATGCCCCGGGAGTACTGTTGCAACGTCCATTGTGTTACACGTGGTCGGGGAGCTACGACGAGCGAGCCGCACGGTGAATACATATTTTTCATCCTCGCAGAGATCGCATCTCTCGTCTAGAAAGGCGAGACTCTGCAACGCGTGAAGCTCTGAGCTCGAGTTTAGCGGGAAGAGAGAGAGAGAGAGAGAAAGAGTACTTTGGCCGAGAGCGAGAACAAGGAGAATTCGTCGAGAAGAGGAAAGGAGACAGCCCCCGAAAAATCCAACCGCGACGAGGAGAGACGAACGGACAAATAACGCATCCGGACGCAAAAACAACGGCGCGGAGGGAAAGAAAGAGTATTGGTATAAGCGCCCGACAAAAGGCAGCGGGGCGAGACCGACGTAGCGGACGTACATACTACGTCGAACGCACCACGAGAGGACGAACGAAGGGCAACCACATCATTGTTTCGGTGCTCAGAGCAGACGCGCTCTTTCTCTCCTCACCGCCATTTGCCGCGCGAAGGAGAGATCGGCAGAGGTGACGTCGAAAGGCGCGTCGCGGGCCGTTCGATCTCGCACGATCGTCCCGAGATCGACGATCGCGTGATATCGAACACGTCCGCGCGTTTGGCACAACTCTCGGTCACGCTAGTCCCGCTAGTGAAGCTGTTCCGCCGTCGCGTGGCCATCGTGAGAAACGCGCGACCTGTTTCGAAATCTACAATTTATTTCGGCAGAGCCGGGAGAATTCGAGGCGGAGCGTCGGCGGCGGCTGTATTTCGCCCGCGGACTGCGGAGGGAATATAAAAAGGATCGACCCGACGCGCAGAGGCGCTCATCTGACTAGCCCTAAAAAGCCGTCGTCGCGCTCGGTACGACAAGTTCGGTCGTTTGGGTCAAATTAAACTCTCCCCGACGTACGGTTTATGTCTCCTCGTCCCGTGCTGCCGCTGCGTGCGCGGAACGAAGTGAACGGAAAGGAGAGGGGGGGGGGGGCAGCCGACGGCGGTAGCATGATGGAGGGGGGGAAGAGTGGAGAGGGTATGCGAGGGAGGAAGGCTGCATCGGGAGAAGTATCGGCGAGGAAGAGGGGGCGACGGAGGAGAACAATTTACACTTGTACGACGCGCGCGACTCCGCGGCCAGCTGTTCGGTGGATCGTTCGAAAAAGGCGGGAAGGTGTGGAGGATGGTAGACAGGGGGGACTATATGCACCTAGATACCGTTTGTTTCGTCGGCGCCGAGGGGAGCGGAGGGAACGGCACAATGCGGATCCTCGCGCGTACAGCACATATACCGAGAGAGACGGTCGACGTTCGGTTCCTATACGTATTCCGTGCGCGCGCGCGTATAAAACGCCGAGGAGACAATCGCGGCCGGCAAGGACGGTCGCGCGTGGTTCGGAGAGCGCACGCTTTAAGGTCTCGCGCGCTTTAAGCTCGGCGCTCGCGAGCCGTGGTGGCGAGCTTTGGCTTTAAGAGATTCGGCGTTGCACCTGGGGGAGGGGGGAGAAGTGCATAGGCGATCTCCGGGCCGCCGCGACGCCAGACGAAGCCGGGCGCGGGCGTTGCGCGCGAATATGTAGTTACCGCGATGCGCTCGTTCCACTCGTGGTACAGGGTCTCGGGAAGCTAGATTATAACCGAAGAGACGGCTCGGGAGGTCCTTCATCGGCTGGAGCGGTGTCTCGGGATTCTACCGCGTCTCGGGACCCGACTACGAAATAAGGCGTTGAGTTTCCGAAATGCGTGGGCGTTTTTTTTACTCCACTATACGCGACAACGCGAAGTGCAGATGGCGTGTCTCTCGCTACGCTCGTTTCGGACGTCCATATGGACGTTCTAACTCGCGCTCGAGAGCATGGACTTGTATGATCGTCACGACGCGTTCATGCAAACTTCAATAATCGATTCTAAAATATGTACAATAATTACTCTAAAGTCTACGTTTACTTTGCCGCGTGAGTTTAAAAAATTAATTGTTATTCAAAAAATTGAATTTACATTATAACATGATTCAAATTAATCGCTGTATTTATTGTAGCAGCATATTTACCGAAAATTATGCAAATATTGAATAGATGCTCAGCATTTTATTTGCATCGGTTTGAAATCATTTAACGACACAATAATATGCTTGTAAAAAATGCACAACCTCGATGCATCTGGCGAGTTAACACTGCTCAAAATTGCCGTACAATCAACGTACATTTGTCTATCCGAATAGCGTCGAGCCCTTTAACCGTAGAACATCGGCGGATTCACACGCGCGCGAAAAAATGCCTCGGCTCTATCCAAGAACGCTGCTTCGAGGATACGTCGCATCCAGAATGATCGACACTCGTATAATTGCAGGGATAAGTGGCACGCTCGCGCGAAATCCTCCGAGACGGCGGTATCGAGAGCTCGCGTGCCAATTGTCCGTGCCGACCTATCTCCACACAGTCGCGGTTGAAACGTATCCCTCGGAGCAACGTATTGCCGTATCAGCGGTCGACGTAAACCCTCCTCGAGCGTTATACGAAGACGCGAGTGTACGGAGGCTGTCGCGCAACGAGATAACCGGGCGGTCGGGTCCCGTTGTCGAGGCGAGAAGTAAACGTCGCCGAGCGCCACGCGATTCTCGCTTCTCGGCGGGGAGGGAACTGCTATTTCGTTTCACACGTACGCGAACACCGACTCGCGGGCGCTCTTCTGAACGCGCGATTGATAACGCCTGCGTTCAAGAGACACGGTAGCTGCGCTTCGTATTCCGTGTGGCTTTTATTTATAGAATTCGTGCATATAGTTCGTTATAATTCGAGTGTGAGGAGGAAGAAGAGAGAGAGAGAGATACACGAAAATACATATATCAGAAGTCACGGAAAGGCTGCGCGTATACAGCATAACGCAACGCGATTACCGACCAAAAAAAAAAGCTCTCTTTCGCGTCTAACGGTACACGAAGCGAACGCGTTAAACAGGAAGGGAACGCGACTCGTGCGTCGAGCCGAGCAACGAACTCGACGCTCGAGTTTACACGGCAGGTGTTGATCCAGTTTCCGTCTAACGCGTTCGATCCATCTATCATTTTTAGTTCCGGCGCGCTCTATCGCTCCAAATTTCTCCTTCGCGCTGCAACCAGGACCTCGATTGTCCCGTCGGCTTGAACTTGTACGCAAAATGATCAGAGCATGTATTCGTGAAAATCAGACTTGGACGCGCGAGAAAAATTTGCCGCACACGAAAATCGGCGAAGAGTTCACAGATGACGGGATAATCGGGCTCGAGGCGGACTGTTTTTCAAACGACCGGGTCGATCGAAAGAGGACTTTTCCTCGAATCCGCCGGAGAGGGAATAAAAGAGAAGGAGAAGGCAGGAGGAAAGTGGGAAGAAACGCCGTCGGCGAGGGCAGAAGAGAAAAACGCTGTTACAACATCCCGAGAGGAAGAGAAGAGAGACGGAGAAACGAACGCATTAAAGCAGAGCTGCCGCTAACGGTGCATCTGCCGATGCCCCGCTGCACTATATGGTATTACTTGCGTGCGCCTTCCAGATATATACATGCGGCCGCGCGTATGCATTACGCGATGCTGCGAGTGTGTCCGTGTTTCAGCGGTGGACGGCGCGAGAGAGAAACAGAGAAGGAGGAGAAGAAGAGCAGAGGCGAAGAGACGCGATGTCCTGTTATTGCGTAAACGCATACACGCGCGCGACGCACCTCCCCGCGCAAACACACGAGCGCAAACGTATTCCGGCTGTAGAAAAAATGCATCTGGGCAACGTGTGTGCGCGCGAGAGAGGAGAAGAAGAGAGAAAAGAGAGAGAGAGAGAGACGAAGAAGGCGAGCGAGCGCTGCGAACCGCACCGGGAGAGAAAAGAAAGCGGGGAAACGCGGCGAGGGTCGAAGGAAAAAGAAAGGAAGACGGAGCCCCGCGCGCACGCTGTCCAGTTGCTGCATTTTTGCGAATACCTACAGAGATTTAGTGGCGCGCGTCGCGCGCGGAGAACGCTGCGAATGTAGGTGTGCGTATAGGATTCAAGTATCGACCGACCCGGCCGGAAGGGGGAGAGACTCGGCGGTTCTGGAGGGGGAAAGAGTGAGCGAGTGAGTGAGAAAGAGAGAGGGAGGGGTAGGAGGGAGAAATAGCGGCGGAGAGGATGTGGCGTCTCGATAAAGAGTAGAGGGGCAGAGAGGGGAAGTGCCAACGAGAATCGCTAATATCCACCTTTTCGATTCGGCGGACTTTTTGCTTCTTCACTTTCGGCCTATCGAGCTTCGGCGCTCAAGTACGCGCGCTTTACGCGGAACATTGAAAGCTCGACGCTAACGCGAGGAAAAGCATTAGCCACGCGCCAGAATGCTATACCTCGTTGGCGAATTTAAATAATAAATGAATTTTTGTCTTTGAATATTCAATCAGAGATTCGGTTTTCTCGCAAATTTTTTTAAAATGCAGATTCGACAAATGTAGAAAAAATTATCTACCCCCCGTATTCTTGTATTTTTCATTTTCTATATTTTTTTCTATATTTTAGATCCACTCATTTCCAGATATAAAATGTTTCGCTGATGATCCATAGTTTTTCCGATAAACGAGAACTTCAAATTGTCACACACATGGTCTTAGTTTTCCTAATAAATTTTTCTTTCGTTAAAACGTAACTTCACAAAAACTTCCCTGATATTCCCCAGAATGGACGAATCAATAATAATTGGAATATATTAATCTACCGTGAAAAAACGGAGATCACGTGTAACAATTTCACGATTTCCTTTACCGGAAACGCCATAGTTTATCAATGAAATCATTTCTACTTGGAAACGAAAATGGATCGAAATTCTCACTAGCACCACCTTACGACGTCCATTCTTTAGATAGACTCCGTATGTAAGAGTGTGCGTGAAACATGGTGGCCTTATCAAAAATTGACTTTAAAAGTATGAATATTTTTAAATGAAAAGACTAAATTCTCTCAAGAAAAGCCTCAACCCTCTCGTTTTCCCTCTTTCCATCGCCCCGCTAACCCCTACCAACGCGAGCGGAACGAGAGCAGTGAAAAAGGTCTGGTGAGCTCGTCGGCCCGGCGCGGGCGACCCTTCGCGGAGGGGCGCGCGGATTTTGCAAGCGCAACCCGACACCGCCCCCACCCCGGAAGTAGCAAAGCGAGGCCGGTTTCGCATTATCGTTACCCCTGCAGCGTGTGTCGGCGTTCGCCGGGGTTACTTAACTCCCCTTTATCGGCCGACGCGTCCTCGTCACGGAAGAGAGGGAGGGAGAGAGAGAGAGAGAACGGACAGGGCGAGGGGAAAAGAAGACGAGGAGGGAAAGGGACAATTAACCGTCCCACGAAACAAACGTGGTCACAGATGCGAATTTAGACGTCGGCTATTGTATTCCCTTTAAACGTTACGTCACCTGAACGCGCCGCGGTGGTTTTCTCGCGACGAGCGTCGCGACGTTCGCCGTGGAAGCGGCAAGGGGGAGTCCCCGCTCTGCGGCGCGCGCGTGCAGCGCCGGCTACTGTTACATTTCTTTCGGGTCGTCGTCTTTTGCATAAATACAATACAGCCACTCGCAAATGAATCTTATCGGACGTTTTATCGCGCGTTCGGCGCGATAACGATGGGAGGGAGCGGGCGGAAGAGGCCGGTGACATTGAGGGGAGAAGGGAGAGGGGCCTCGAGTTAAGAGCGGCGCGCGCGCGCGCGCGCACGACAAGGTCTACCGGTTACTCCCGTACACACGAAACCCTATTTCGTCATCGGGACGCGTCTGACGTTTGAGGCGAGACGTAGCTTCGTGTGGTGGCCCGAGAGATAACGATTGCTCTATGTATGAAGCATTGATGGAGGGTATTCCAAAATGTCACGCCGGTGATTACCGCTACGTTTGTCGCGGAAAGAACGGCGTTCGTGAAAATTTCGCGCCGACGATTAAGGATCCCGTCCTTGTTCTTGATAACGAACGTCAGGTGGTGTCCTAATTTCCAAGTGAAAATGATTTTACCGACGAATTACGGTGTTTCCGGTTGAGACCGTCAGATTGTCACACGCGGTCTTCGTCTTTTACGGTACCTAAACTATTGTAGTATCGGTAATTCATGATTTATACATTCCGGGGAGCAGATACTAGGGACTTTTCGCGAAGTTACGTTTCCACCGAAGGAACATTTGCTAACAAAACTAAGACCACGCGTAACATTTTGAAGGTCTCCTGTATCGGAAAAATCATGATTCATCAGCGAAACATTCTTCATCCGGAGATGAGAAGGGATCTGAGATCTTAGAAAAAACACGGCGGCTTCCCTAGTGCATTCAGAGAATCATTAATTCGGCTTCTCATCGGGACGAGGGAAAAAGCAGATAACGACGAGATTCGTCGATAGCGAAGTCCGCGTACGCTCGATAAACGCAAGTCGGATTTCCAGCCGGCGACCACGAGGAGCTTTCGCGTCGCGAAAATATCGTTCCGATCGATCGGCGCGCTAACCGCGCGCGAGAGAGAGAGAGAGTCGCAACGGTTGTGACGACAAAGCGGGCGAGACTCACCGATAATGACGTCAGTCGTGGCAGGAAGAAGCTCGAATTTCCCGTGCAATCTACTCGACGCGCACCCGCGCACTCTGCCGTTAATCCGCACAAGCTGACCACTTTTCCGGCGACGCGGAATTCTCGGTGTCCCGAATGAAAAAAACCCTACGCATATGTACACAGAACACGCGTACCGCGAACGTAATATGCACGCGCGTGCGACGCGATATCGACTTGTCGCCACTATTTATACGTCGAAATATCTTCATTTAAAAACTCTTTTCACACCGCCGCGGCGCGCACTTTCCCTTTTACACGTTCACCGCGTATATATATATATATATATATCACGAGCGTACGTTTCAAATCTTCCCCGTTACACGCGGCACGGAAACGCACTTCGCGGTCAGGGGCGGAGAGGGACGGCCTCCCTCGCTCTCGCGCATCCCTCGAAATCCACTTCTCCTCTTCCTCTCGCGGCACAGCTCCTCGTCGATCCGGAAGCGAAGCGTCGGAGGAACCTGGGTCTCGCGCGCTGCGGCACCCTCCGTCCTCGTCCTCCTCCTCCTCCTCCACCTCCGTGTGGCCGGGGTACCTCGCGCCCTCTCACTCCCGCAGCGTGTCAATCGGGGCCGCCTTCTTCGCCGGCGTACCTCTTCTTCCTCCTCCACCCCTGTGCACGGGACAATAAAAAGAACAGTGAGGACGTGGTCGCGGTGTCTCCTCGATGCGTAATCGTCGGCCAGCGCGAGACCGAGACGCTCGACTCGTTGAAAGGGAGAGCGCGGGGCGAGAGGTGGGAATTTCGCGCGTGTAAACCGTGGGGCGCGGGTGTTTGCAAATACGACCACCTGGTGGCCCGTGCACGGTTTTGCGCGCGCGTGTGTCCCGCGTCGTCGGCTCGCGATGATTGCACACGGGGTGACGCGTGTGTGTGTGTGTGTGTGTGTGCGTTTGAACGTGCGCGCGTATCAATTTTGTCGGTAAACTCGGGACTCCTCTGTTCGGCGTCGGAGGGAGAATGAAAAACTATGAACGCGGGAGACTGAGCGACGAAGTAGGAGTTACGCGCGATCGGAGAGCTGTCTCTGACGAGAAACGCCGTCGGTAGTCGCGGTTATCAGCGTTCGTTTGGAATTTCGTGGGAACGCGAGGAGTCGTAGGGTCGTCGACGCCAAGGGAAGGCATAGGTACCTACGTGGAGAAGAAAAAAAAATAGCGACGGTTAATTTTTTCATAGCGATTATCGCTGTAGGGAGACGCGAGCAAGTCGTGTTTGCGCACAGAGAAAAAGAATTAGTCGGATCTATTGATTTCTCTCTAAGTGCCTTGCGAGGTCGCGAGTAATTATTTCTTGGCATCGATGAAATTTGTTAATACATCGATTAAATACCCCTTCCTTGCAATCACGTGAAACAGTGTCTATGCGATCGCGGGGAAGAAATATCAAAGTGGCGCGTTGAAAACAAATCTAATCGATCTAAATAAATAATTACTTGTGCGACCGCGCAAGCAATCTCTAGCAGATCCAACCACACCTGTTTCTCTGCGCACAGTAACCATCGCTGCGCGAACACGATTTGCTCGCGTCCCCACAGAAATCACCGCTATTCGTCATCGCTTTCGGTCTTCCCGTAACAAAAATACTCAGATCTTTAGATTTAATTTGTAATCCGCATACATAGTTAACGTCACGTTGGAAAGATGTTGGAAAAGAATAATTACTCGCAAAGAGATATGAGCGCGTTTCTCTCTACGACAATGTGACGTCATCGAAACGCAAGAGAGACGCAGTTATGCCAAACAACGAGTGCGAAAGAAATGAGCTTAGACGCAGTTGAATTTCAAAATGTTTTCCAGCCCCACGATAAAGCCGAAGATGGTAAATGATGAAATACGGGGTTGGTAATTTCGTCGAAATTTTCCGAATCTACGATAAACACGAATTTGTGGGAAAGCCGAATTGCCATTTTTCTCTTCTCCGTTCAGATTTCATGCGAGAAGCACGCGGAAAACTCACCGCCTTCGACGCGTGCCGCTTCTTCGTTGCTCGCCCTCTTCGGCCCTCTTCCCGGTCGGCGCTTCCCTCTTTCCCTCGTTTTCGCTTTCTGCGGGACGACCGTTGGGGTGCGCGTGTGTTGCGTGCGTGCGTGAGCGAGCGAGAGAGAGAGAGAGAGAGAATGAGACGGATACAGAACGGGCGGAGAAAGAGAGAGAAAGAGAAGGGAGGAGAAGATTCGGAGACGACGGACACAACAATCAACAACAAAAAGAATACTCGTCGGCCTGCGCTGAGCCGCGCCCCTATCACCGATTGGGCGGCGCGCGATCCGCCCTGCCCGACTTCGCGACTTCCGGTTTGGCTGCCCGCTCAAAAGTCCGCATATCTCGGGCTTTGTCGCTCGCGTCCCTTACTCAGCGTTCGCGCACCGCGTGGCATCGCCGCGGGTACACGCGTGGTGACGATTTCGCTTGGCGCGCACCGATCGGCAGCGGCACTCTCCATCGGCAATCGGCGCCATCGTCGTCGTCGTCGTCGTCGTCGTTCCGCGCGCCCTCATCACCGCCGTCGACGTCGCCTCCTACGTCGTCGCCTTCGCGCGCTGAAGGTTGCGGGAGCGACGGTTCTCCTCGTCGTCGTCGTTGCCGTCGTCGCCGTCGCCGTCGTCGTCGTCGCGGTCGTCGACGTCGTCGTGATCGTCGTCGAGGGGCAGGGAGCGGCGAGCTAACCGAGCCCCGTCGAGCGACACTCGCGGTGGAAGCGCCGCGAGTGAGGCGCGCTCATGTGGAAAGGGAGAAACGAGCGGCGGGGATGGGAGCGACGAAAGAGCGACGGAAGTCGGCGTCGTCCTCTCGGGCGTTGGATCCGTCGAGAGCCGGTGTTCGCCTCATCGAAAGCGGACGGTCGCTGCCTCCACGTTCGGCTTCCGGGATTCTGTGGAACGCTGGGCGGGGCGCGACGACCTCTCAGCTGCGGACGCGCGACGGATCGGAGCGTCTCGAGCGTTCCTGCGGAGGAGAGGAAACGTGCTCAGAGTACATTTACGCTGGTGACGCCGAAGTCCGACGGATCGAGGGCGCAACGCAAAGGCGGTCGGGAGACGAAACGGGTTCCGATCCGATGGGGGTTCGCGCCGATCTTACGGCCGTTTTCGGGGGGACGATCGACCGATGGAAGAAGCATAATAATTCGCGTAGTTAACCACGGAAGGGAAAAAAGAGCGGTTCCAGTACGACGGAGAGAGAAGTCCCCTTTTTGTCCCTCCTTGCGCGCCGAGCGTATAGTGTGTAGCCCTCGAACGGCGCGACGAGAGGTACGCGATTGGCGCGAGGGAGAGGTGACACCGTCTCGGTCTCGCGAGCGACAGAGACGGGAATGATTCAATGGCGCTCCGTTCCGCTCCCCACTCCCTCGGCCCGGCGGTCCACTCCCCTCCCTTCCCAGCCGACCCGCAGCGCTCTACATCTATACAGCCCTCTCGCTCGCACCGAGTGTTTGTCTCCTCGCGAAACGTTCGCAATGACCTCGTCTTCGTTGGGCCGAAAGCCTGCCGCGCGATTCTCGAATCGCAAGGGCGAGGGGGAGAGGAAAAGTTACGACGATATCGAAAGCGCGACTTCCGGTCTCGCGACGGGAGCCGACGGCGGAGAAAATCGCCGTCGACCGAGGTGACACTTTCGGCGATGCTCCACGGTCGCTCCGTGCACTCGTTATCGTCGTGGCCGGCTCTGTTTATTTTCCGCCCTCCGGCGAAAATGCCGCCTGTGGCTCGGCGGTGCAGCTCGAAATCAGAATGCCGCTGTACCGGGAGAATGTCGAACAGCGGCATTCGTCGCGGCCGCGCGACTGCCGTATCGTTCTCCGCGTACATCGTATTCAAAATTTAGCAAAATAAGGGAAAAAAAATCCGCGACTTTTCTATTCAGGTTTTCCAGTCTAATATTTTCGCCAAATTTCCCTGACTGTTATATAGGTCCACTGAGAACAAAATTTACTTGATCGAAATAAACGTGCCTTTGGATAGTCCCAAGAGCGTAATTTATTCGATTTAAATGAATATCGGTTGGACGCAAATATTAGATTATTGAATTAATTAGATGTTATTTGAATCAAATCGATATTCATTTAAATCGAATAAATACGCTCTCGTGGGACTATCCAAAGGCACGTTTATTTCGATCAAGTACATTTTTTTCTTAGTGTATAGATCTGATATAGAGTGTTACGCGTCAATCATTTTTCGTCGAATGAACAAATTAACTAATATTCATAGAATGGGTTATGGCAACTGGAGAAACAGACATTAGAATAATTAAATTTTGTCAAATCATATTATATTATTTGATGACTTTTTTTTAGAACAAGAAAGAACTTAGATACATATATGTATATACATGTACACATATGAAACACCTTTTTAAAATTTCTATATAAATTCCTAACAATTTTAACAAACTAGAAGTCGAGCTATTTGTGAAATTTCGGTATTCTCGAACAATTCCCTAACAATTCCTGGATTTTCCCGAATTTCCTGACCTCTGGACACCGTGGGGACGCTCGCGCGTTCCCGCTGAACGGTTCGCGGATGCGATTCGGGGGAGCAGGAGCAGGAGAAAGGGGGGGGGGGGGCTTCGAAATTCCACAAACGGATCTGCGCGCTTCCTCGCTCATTCTCTCGCCGAGCCGACGCGACGGACGACCGGTGAATAGCGAGTGGCGACACAAAAGAAACCGTCGAGGAGAAAAATCCCGGGCTTAACCTCCTCGTCCCCGGGGCTCTGCATGAGAATGAAACGCGCGAGTCCGACGGCAGACGAAACTCGGCGCGATGAGTATTCTTCGCGACGATTTAATCGCGGGTGAAGGTCGTGCCGGCTCCGCGAGCCGCGATGCTTCGCATCGGACGCGCGGGGCGTATTGCTTCGACCCCGCGGAGGTAGGTATAGGTGCGCGTTGGATCAGACGGGGAGAGAAAAATATCGGGAGCGACGACACGGCGGCGCGAGTCTCGCCCGGATCAATATAGAATACGGAATGCTCGCGAGTTTATACGGCTCGGGTCGGGCTAGGCGGAATTCGCTCAATTACTCGAATTGATATTGCGGGAATAGCGACACGCGCGGGCGTCGAGGAGAGCGGAAAGCGAAGCGCTTGTAGGTACAAGGATACGTTAGATAGTCTAAGATCCGAACTAGAGACGTTCTTCACCGATCTGCTTACCGGATGAAAAGTATTTTTTATCAAACATAATACGTCAATGAACATATCGCGTATGGGTAGGCTAATAAAATATGCTCAAGACTATCCTTAAAACTATATAAACAGGTGAGCTGATATGAGCAATTTGCACCGATCTGCTTACCAATTAAACTATATATGAAAATAAAGATAATTTTATTGCAAATACGATGGTATAACCCTACCTGCAAAAAATCGGTCATGAATCAGGGTTGTAAGGCTTTGAAATTTATCGGAGCTAGCCAAGATGCGCGTACTACAGGGAAATTTGCTACAGGACGCAACGTAGGAAATGGGCGCGACGCGACGGTTAGATGAGAGAGAGTGCGTACATGCTGCTTCCTCGTACGATTGACAAAGATAGCACTACTAAAATGCCGAGAAAAAGCGACTGCGAGCGACTCGCTGTTTACATCCCTCAGTTTGCGGAAAAATACGTGCTCCCCATTATGACATAAATGTAATGTAGTATCTTTTTCAATCGTTATTTTTTTCAATCAATTACTGTTGGATCCCTGGTAAAATTATTTTCGTTCAAGATTCAACTAACTTTGCATTTTTATTTTTGCCTGTCTGGAGAAGGGACAATTTATTACTTTATGGCTCTTTCTCGAAAGTACAGAAAAAGGGGAAAAACGTTCTTACCGGGTTTTCGAGTGAAAGTTTTTTCCGAACATGTGATAAACAGACAGTCGAGGCGATGGCTCATGGGGTGGGTTTGTAACGCATTAAAAATATCTGAAGGTAAAGACGAAATTCTAGACTTTTCCTCTAAGCGAGATTTCATAAGTTGAAATGATAAATTGTTAAGAAAAATTCTTCTTGGAGTCTTTGCGTTGTTTAGGTTACTGTTATATAAAATCTGGGCACTCTTATTCCAGCAACATACAAGTTTTTGGAAGGCTATAATATTGTATTTGTTGTAATATTGTTATAATCTTTGTAAAGATTGTTATTGTATTCATTGTTTTATAATAGAGTTTTTTTACACCGTCAATTTGTTAATGATTTTTTATCGCTCTCTAAAAAATGTAATTTTTCTGTTTGTTTGCTGTGGTATTTTTATAGAATAGATAAAATTTATCGAATAATTATTACTAACATAATATTATTCTGTGTGATAGAAATATTAATATTTCCCCATCCATATATTTAGTTGAAAATATTTGAAAAATCTTTCACATTTTAATATTTTATATTTAATTTAAAGTAATTAAAAGTTTACTGCCAGTACCTACTCCATTGTAGTCGCTTTTTCTCGGCATTTTAGTAGTGTTATCTTTGTCAATCGTACGAGGAAGCAGCATGTACGCACTCTCTCTCATCTAACCGTCGCGTCGCGCCCACTTCCTACGTTGCGTCCTATAGCAAATTTCCCTGTAGTACGCGCATCTTGGCTAGCTCCGATAAATTTCAAAGCCTTACAACCGTGACTCATGACCGATTTTTTGCAGGTAGGGTTATACCATCGTGTTTGCAATAAAATTATCTTTATTTTCATATATAGTTTAATTGGTAAGCAGATCGGTGCAAATTGCTCATATCAGCTCACCTGTTTATATAGTTTTAAGGGTAGTCTTGAGCATATTTTATTAGCCTACCCATACGCGATATGTTCATTGACGTATTATGTTTGATAAAAAATACTTTTCATCCGGTAAGCAGATCGGTGAAGAACGTCTCTAGTTCGGATCTTAGACTAAGAGGGGCGATTTCTCGCGCTTTGCGAGGCTCCTACGTTTTCTCGTTCGAAAAAAAACGAACGCGAGCCCCACGCTCGAGGGAGATGTACGACGTGCGGGGTAGGCGAGGAAAATTGAAAAAAAAAAACAAAACAAAAATAAATAAATAAATATTAGAACGCAATCGAGACGATTTTTCCGTGCTTCGCTGAACTTTTCATTTCCCCTCGGCTTGTCGCTCTTCCCCCACCAGGGCTCCCTCATTCACCCATTCAACCCCGCGTCGCTCCCCTCTTGACCCGCGACATTCTCTCTCTCTCTCTCCCTCTCGCTTCCTTTCTCTTTCTCCACTTCGGCTCGGCAACTGATTAATCGATTGGAATGCCTGGGCGAAATGCAGAAAACGAGAGAAAGAGAGAGAGAGAGGAATAAAGTGGGAGCGAGAGAGCGCGCTGCTGCGAAGATAGCGAACACAATAACACGAGCGCGTACGTAAGATCGAATTTGCACACAAAAGCGCATGAATGAAATCCGCGGATGCGCGCGGGTGTGGAGCAACGAAGCAACAGCGATTCGCGCCGATTATCCGCGTACCTTCGACCCTGCGAAACGGATGCGAACCGCGCGAATAACTCACGTCGCACTGCGGATTAGATCGCTATACGCGCGCGTAGTACCGACGATGAAACGAAATGACGACCGGTGATGCGCTACGCTCTTTTTCTCTCGTCCAGCAGCAGCGGGAAAAAGAGAGTCGTATAACGGTCGTTTTCTCATTTTCGATTGCGACACAGAGATTCTCGCTCCCGGTCGAAGAAAATGCCGCGACGTTCGCGATATAATTGATGGTCCTGACGGAGCCGAGAAAGAAAAAACGGGATGGATGATGCTTTTCCGTTGTTGCGACGCTAGACAAAAAAAAAATCAGAGCCCGCGCGCCGCGCTTCCAGGAAGAGAAATTTATACGCGACGCGCGCGCGCGGGGGCTACCGTGCGTTTCACCCGCGATTCCGTCAGTCGTTTCCATAATTCGGGGAGAAAAAGAAATGATTTCGAGCAAATGGAATTTCGAACGATCAATTCCGAATCGTCGGAGAGAACGCGTCGACGCAGCCGCTCGCCGCCGCGGACGCGCTCCGCACCACGAAATGGCTGCCGCGACGCGAACGTATCTCTCTCTCTCTCTCTCTCTCTCTTTCCCCATTTTTCCTCGGCACGCGCTATCGCGGATCGTTCGCGAGCGGATCGCGTCGCGCAAAATCGATTCGCCCGGCGCGAATAGCGTCGGCGATAATTCTCGGCCCCGCGATTCGGCAGCGCGGAAAAACAATTGGAATGACTAACACCCGGTTCCCTCTTCGATAAGGAGGATCGATAGCGTTGCAACGTCTGCGCGGCCGACGGAAGGGGGAGGAGGGGCGCGCCCGTTAAAACACATTCGAGCGACGAATCGATGGATCCAATTGGATGCGGTTCAAGCGCGTTCACGTGTGTCGTTTGCTCCGCTCGCCTTCGATTACGTTGTATTTTTTTCCGTCCGAGCTTTCAAGCGTCGAATCGATCGCGTCGCGCGTAGCGGAAGCGACACGCGAGCGAGTAGAGGTCGTCGTCGACGAGATTGCAAGCTACGCGCGTCGCGGTGGATTCCGACGAACGTCGGACGAAAAATGAACGCAACGAGACGGGGAGAGGCTCTCCGTTCGAGCGCTCTCGACTTTTCCGACGCACCGATTGCGCGGCGCAAATCCTAAAACGGTTGCGATCCGAGAAAACACAAGCCGGAGAGTTACGGTGTCTAGCGAGATGTGGAAAAGAAATTCCCTGACAATATTTCAGATTCCCAGTCTGAAATAACCAAATTTCCCTGACCGTTATGAGGTATAAGTAGATCTAGTGCAACGCGTCAATCATTTTTCGTCGAATGAACAAATTAACTAATATTCATAGAACGGGTTACGACAACCGGGAGAAGTACACATTAAAATAATTCAATTTCGTCAAATCATATTATTATTTAGTTGCTTTTTTTCGGAACAAGGAAGAACTTGGTTACATATACATATATACACGTGTAATCATCCGTGGGCAGTCTTATGCCTCACTTTTCGATAACTCAAAGCTCGAGTTATCATCGCTGGACAACATGCAAAATCTGAGTTAACCAAAAGTGAGACATCAGACCACCTAGTGATGACTTCGAGACGACTTTTTGGATCGTGCTGTCGCGCGAAGATACACGGCGCGCACTTATCGTACCTCCGCGAAAGACGCGTAGCTCCGTCGCGCGTTCGTACATTCGCACCTCGAGAGGCGAAAGACGCGTTCGTTTCTCTCGAATTACGCACAAAGGACTGCTCTCCGCCGCGAAGCGCGCTCGTCCCTCTCGCTCGCTCGCGCTCCCGGGATCCACGCGCCGTCGCGCGCGCAAAGGTGAATTTTTACGAATAAATCGCGAAACTCGGCTCTCCCCGGGAATTTTCGCGGCGGGTTTTCATCGCTGGAACGAGCTCGTCGTCCTCTACGGGATTTTCGAGGACTCCTCCGCCTGACGCACATTTTTACTCTCTCATTTTCGCGAACGAATCATCAGGATCGATTTGCAGAGCAGGGGCAATTCTTTGAGAATTTTTACATCAAAACTTCCGTCGGCGCGTGACGCTGAACCTTGCCGAGATTTCCGCTTGCGACGCACTTTGTTCGCTTCGCCGCTCCTTCGAAGGAACCTCGAATCGTTCGACTGATAATTTGCGAAAGGGAGAATTGTTTGTTCACATTTCACGGTAAAAATAAAACGCGAATGTGAGCGCGACGGATTTTACAGAAATTCGCTTTCGCGACGTGTCGCTCCGCGGCCGCTCTCACTGCCCGAAGTCGCGCGCGCGCGCGCGCGTCCAACGTCCCGCGTAAAAGCGAATTAATCGCAAAAAATCGGATAACTCACGATCCGCCGGGAATTTTCGCGAGAGAAACGCACCACAAGATCGAGCTCGACGTCCTCTACGCGATTTTCGATGATTTAAGCCTTGAACTCACTTCCGACGTCTCCCTCCCCCTTTCACTGACACTCACTCCGAACGATTCGACGCAATTCCACGAAGGATCGAGAACTTTCCAGCGCGTCCGACTGCAGAAATCCGTCGCGCGAACTCGTCGAATATCCTCCTCGACGGATTTTTTCTAAATTTTCGCACTCTCCGAACGCGTCACACTATCCCACCGCCACTCGCTCCGACCGATCCCGCCGCAATACGCGAAAGTGAAGATCTGTGCGATATAAAGTGTGACGCGCGATAAAAAAGAAATCGTATCGCGATCGACACGGACGTTCGCTGCAACGAATCGTCGAGGATTCACGCGACAGCGCGCGGCCTCGCTGCACCGCTCCGCGGCGCGAGCGACGAGAACGAATAGATTCGCGAAAAATCGAGGAACTCACGTTGCACTGGGAATTTACGCGAGCGAAACGCACCGCCGGGATAGCACTCGACGTGCTCCGCGAGATTTTCGTGGCACCGGCACCGCCGCACGCCGCTCTTCCACCTCGACGTTCCACCGCTCTCTCGCTCGCACGCGGCCGCACCGAATCGTCGCGTCGCGTCGCGCCTCGCACGGTCCGCCGAGCGGGCGGGGGCGCGTAAAAGCGAATTCTTTGCGAAAAATCGCGCAGCTTCGCTCCCCGGTGGAATTTTCGCGCGGGGATTTCACCGCAACGCGTCTCGCGGCGCGCTCCGACGCGTCGTCGCGGGGTCCGGGCGTTCCCCGACGACGCTCACCGGGTCGTCCGCGTAACGGCGAAAACCCCGGGAAAACGCGCGCGGTTGCACGGGACGCGTTTTCGCCGCTCTATCCGCCCCGAAACGACGCCGGGGCCCGGCGCCGTTTTCACGATTCACCGTGGGGCGACTGATTTTTCACAACACAAACGCGCCTCGCCTCGCGCGGAATTTCATTTCTCCGCGCGGAACACGCTCGATCCCGGGACCTCGGTGGCGTTTGCGACCGCGTGGCCGAAATTTCGCATCGCCGCGCCGCGCGCGTTGACTCTCCCCGACGCGTCGGTCGCGAGTACGCTGAGCGGCGGCGGCGGCGGCGGCGGCGTGGATTTCCGAAAAATTCGTCGGGAAGCTCTCCGCCGTCGTCGGAACCCTCGCCGGCGG
Organism: Xiphydria camelus; assembly: GCA_963678675.1. Lineage (NCBI taxonomy): Eukaryota > Metazoa > Arthropoda > Insecta > Hymenoptera > Xiphydriidae > Xiphydria > Xiphydria camelus. The sequence continues at coordinate 38,276,452 of OY783192.1, forward strand.
TGGCGGCGTCGCCGGTGCTCCGTGCGTCGACCCGGCGAAGACTTTCGAGCGCGCGGGTGACTCCTCGCCTCGATCGTGCGGCGGGCCCGCGCGCGCGACGTGTTCCCCGATGTTTCGAGATATTTTTTCACGATGCCCTTTCACTCGCGACGCGATCCGACGTTGCGTGCGACGGTCGTTTTCCATTCCGTGCAGGACTTTTCGCGCGCCGCCCACGATTTTCCGCTGGCGGGAAACATTACGCACGGCCGAGGCCTTCGCGCGCAGCGCCGCGGCGACACTTTCTATCCGGGGGCCGCCCCCCGCCTCACCGAGACGCGCGATTTAAACCGTAACCGCGAATTTTCTCGCGTCGCTGCCAACAAAAATATCGAACGCCGCGCGGTGGCGGCCGCGGGTAATTGTCACGGGGGTTCAGAGCGAGAGGGGAGAGAAGGGGGGTCGATCCCGTCGCGAATTTCACGGCGCCTCGCTGCAACGCGATGCCGAATCCCCGGCAACTCCGGGCCGCCTGCCGTCGTCGCTTCGCGGCAGACGTCGTTCCGCCATGATGAATGCGCGGGTCGTCCTCCTCGCGGAGGAGGAGGAGGAGGAGGAGGAGGATAATAAACATTTCCATAGAGACAATAATTGAAAAAACGGTACAGCGGGAAAACCGATGAAAGTCGCGCTTCGACGGCGACTCGAGGGAGTTTCGAACGGAAGCGAAGGATTTTGATCGATTCTGCCGTCGCGCACGGAATTTCTTTGAATTTTAAAATGCGGAAATATGCGCGGACGCGCGAGCCGAATGGTATTCGCGAGCGAGAAATTGTCGAAGATGAAAAAAGCGGAGAAGCGTTCGAGAAATCGCAAGGGTCACGATACCGCCACCGCGCGCGCCGAACGACGGTATCGAGCGACTTTCCGTCGCAATTTGCGAACCGCGCGCACTTTCGTTCGCCCGGGTCAACGTTCCGCGATACGTGTCAACGCACGTCCTTGCCCCCGGCGCGGGAAAGCTTTCTTCTCGGGACGACTGCGCGAGATCCTCGTCCGCTTTTCGATTTTCTCCGCGTTTTTCGCGCGCAGATGAAATCCCAGATAAACTGGTACGATCGTCGTGACGTTCATACAAGCTGTAATAATTGATTGCTCTAAAGTCTGCGTTGAATTTTGCCGCATGACTCTACAAGAATAATAGTTAATCGAAAAATTATTTGATCTGCATTATTATAACGTGATTCAAATTAATCGCTGTAAGTACTTATTGCAGCAACATGTCAACGAAAAATTTACGACGCATTTTATTTGCATTAGTTTGAAATCATTTAATCACGCAAATATGCTTGTTTAGCGACGACTCGCAAAGCGCACAACCTTGATCAGGCTTCGCAGCCCCTACTTGTTTCATTTTAGGGGAAATAGGGGAAACTTTGGCAAAAAAAAAGAGATGAGAAACCTTAAATCGACCAGGTTATTATATTTTAAACGAAATATCGATGCAGGCGGATAAAGTAGGAGTTGTATTAATTTAGCAGAAAAAAAAATGGACCATTTCACGTAATCTGAAACGATGAGAAGACAAATTCAGCTGAGAAGCTGAATAAGTGAGTCGTCTAGAATCAAAACTCACATTCTCCAAAATCTGCTTTTGGGTAGGCATAACAGAAAGATTAGTTTGGAAGCAACCTTTTATCTGAAAAATATTCTGGTGGTACTTATGCCTGAATGAACGGTTTATTACAAAATAAGTAGACACGTGAAAAATCATAATAAACAGATCCATACCCTTAGTCAGACTAAAAATTTACGATTTGGAGAATGTGAGTTTTGATTCTAGACGACTCAAGAGTGATTTTAGAGGGAAAATCGCGAGTCTTAGGGTGGAAAAACGGAAAACTTGAAAAAATAAAAAAGAACTTTGTAAAAGAAAGACACACTGCTTGTGATACACGAGATGAGCCAATGCTGCGACCTTGAGTTGCTGTACAATCAATCGCCGTACAATCAACCGACATTATTTTGTCTACCTGTAAAAGAGACGTGCGGCTCCGCACGTCGATCGAGGCCGGACCTCGACGTCGACCGCGATTACGGGGAGCCTCCGCGCGAGCACAAGCCACGTGTACCGCCGCGCCGTCTATTCGGGCCAGAATTACCGTTAATTCTGCGGGTTTACACCGCGCCGACGGTACACCGTCGTATCAGAGCGCAATGCTGTTCGCGTCGCCGAGAAAATTCGTCCCGTGCGATCACGACTGGTTTTCCACGCTCGACGTGACGGCGAGTCCGGGTTACGAATTCCAGGCCGAGCGCCGTCGCTGAGTCGCGGCGGGCCACGTGGACGGGAAACGCGTTCCCGTTACGCGCTCGCGTTGCCACGTTGCAGCGCGAAGCTATAACGCGTCGCGAGACGGGACCCGCGGGAAATTAGAAACCCTTCGCGCGCCTCCGCACGGCGCGCGTTGTTCGCCGCGGGTCGATTGAACTTGACGCGCGTATACCGACGCGAGAGACTCTCCTCGGTCACGCGCGGCAGACGTACCTACGGGGGTGCGTTTGCCGTCCGGATGGACTTGTATGATCGTCACGACGTTCATACGGACTACAATGATTCATCGTTCTAAAGTCTACGTATAGGTTTACTATATGAGTTTCGAAAAATAATTGTTCTTGGAAAAATGGATAAATTTACATTATAGTGTGATTGAAATTAATTGCTGTATTTATTGCAGCAGTGTATCTACGAAAAATTGTGCATATATATCGAATAAATGTGTTTAGCATTTTATTCGTATTAGTTTGAAATCGTTTGACGACACAAATACGCTTGCTTAACGGTGATTCATAAAGTTGCTGTGCGGTTTACGTACACTTGTCTATCTGAACAAGGCGAACGGAATTGAAAAGAATAAAAATTAAATTACCGAGCGGAGAAGATAAAAGCGAAATTCTTATCGTGTGGAAACGCGAGTCCGCCGTATCGGGGAACGAGGTGCACGCATTGGAGTTAACTCTACAAAAAAAAATACAGACAAACGAACGTGTATAAGCACAGGACGTGCATATATACATATATATACACGAGCTGGAAGTCGTTCGTGATCTCCGCGAAATTATTTCCGCTCCTCGTCGTGGTCGATAAGGAAGGGACGAGAAGGCCCGGGCTTATTCGTGATCTCCGGAAATTTGTCTGCGCCGCCCCCACCCCGCCAACGTCTACCGCGCCGTTCTAGGCGCATAATATCTATCTATCTATCGCGTATATAAGGCTCCGGAAGTTCCTGTAATTTTGATTGTCCGTTGTGATTGGTAAATTTCGCCGTTTACAAGGCACGCGTTGCGCTGCGCACGGCGTGTACTCGTTAGAATTTGCACAAAAATCGGGAACTTTAGAATTGATCGCTTGACCATCCTGTCTTGTGTACTTTTTTCGCGCTGACTACGAAAAGCACGTTTATTTGGCCGACGTCTCGAAGGAAATACAAAATACCAGCAATTTTAATATACACGAAGAATTTCCCTTTCCCCAAAAAACCATCGATATCTCGGTGTTGCATTGAGATTTGCTCGATAAATATGTGATTTTCGGAATCAGCGCGAAAAGATACACCGAACGGAGTGGTTTGGAGTTTGATTCCAGAGACTTCGTATTTTTGCGAAAATCTCAAATTCGATTTCTCTCTTTCGATACGACATCCGCGTCCCTCGATCGACTCAACCGTCGCTCCGTCGATTCGATAAAAATATCATTCAAGTCGATCAGAGGAGAGTTGACTAACAATATTTGATCGGAATAAGCTCGGACTGTCGCGAAGGAATGCATATTGCAGTCGTTGTCGTTGTTGTTGTTGCTCCTAGTGCCGTTATTATCATTATGTCACTCCCTCCCGTCGAAAGCAACCTACGCGCGCGCGTAGGTGTTCCCACAGCGTACGAACGGATACATATCGGCGGCAATTACGAAACCAGGCGTTAGATACGCGCAGAAGAGGTGGCGCAACCGCGGCGGCGCGAATGCCACGAGCGGTACGGGCATCCTCCCTCGTTTCGCGACGAGGAAACTGCGAGAGGTGGGTACGTGAGTCGAGTTACTCGCTCGCGGGAGGGACTTTCCACGGGACCGGTAACCCCGGCGAGTGCAGCGATGGGCATGTTCACAACTTTTTGTACAACTGTTTAAAGTGCATGAATCGGAAGATTAGGGTATTAAAGTAATGTAGGTGAAAAATGTTTTTCCATTATTTTTCAGGTGTTAAAAAAGGCAGTCGTTTTAAAGCGTCGCACTTTCACCGCCATTTCAACTGACCAATCAGAGTCGGGCAACGGATTCTCCACCATTCACAAACCCGGGTTTGGCCCCTTGCCAATGGCTTTAGTGACGTCACTAAGGATTTCGTTTGAATCGAAGTCAAACTTTAAACATTAAAAAAAAAAGAAGAAATTAGTGCTAGAAAAAAAAACAAACCCATCTTATTAATAAGCACAAAAAGTATTAACGAATGATCAAAAAAAAAAAATTCGTGAACATGCCCATTGCGTCGTGACGAAAGTGCCGATCGACTGTCCGCGTTTGTTAATTGAGCCATTGAAACTCAGAACGGTGTAAGTCACATTTCATGTAAGCTGAGATTACTTGACTGCAAAGTTAAGTACAATTTGAAAAACCTGTCCAGATGATACAAACAGATATTTTAAATCGTAAATATCTGCTTTGTGTGTATCATCTAGACAGATTCTTCAAATTGTACTTAACTTTGCAGTCAAATAATCTCAGCCTGCATGAAATGTGACTTACACCATTCTGGTTTTCAACGGCTCGATGAGGAACTTGCGTGATTTTTTTTATTGGCTTAAAAAGTAGAGTAAAAAATTACAACTTCAACGGTATAGAAACTTATGGCGTTAACACGTCGGATACCTTCACAAATTTGAGTTAAAAATGTAGCGTTTGAAAGAGCCGCGCAAACAGCGAGAAGCAATGTGTGACGTCACGCAACAGTAAAAGCGCTATCGGCCAATCATACTGCGTTCCAGGGCGGGGCGTAGTTAGGAGCACTCGACAGTCATTGGTTAAAATTGAGATTTAGCCAATGATCATCGAATGTGTGACGTCACGCAACAGTAAAAGCGTCTAGGCCAATCACATACTGCGTTCTCGGTCGGGGCGTGATTCAGGCGTTTGAGGCACGATTAATTAATTCTTTTCCTCCAATACAGTTACATATTATTAATAAATACAGTGCTCCCTGGTTTTTATAACACGATAACTTCATTCAGTAAAATTTTCAAGGAAAAACAAAATTGCAGAGTGGCTACGCTATTTTAGATTGCTCTACTTTGTGCGATATTTTGTTGTTTTATTTTATTTTGTAACCTCACTTTATTTTATTGTACTTTATTTATTTTATCTCATGTTAAATCATTATTGGTGACCCAGACTCTATCTGGGTACCACTCTTCCTTTTTTTTTTGGTTTGCAACACTCTTTACACGTATTTCTTTCTCTCTTCGCTTTGCAAAACCCTCTGCCGTGCAACGCAAAGGACCGCGAGAGCCCTTGACGTAAATAAACTTTTTCTCCCCCCTCCCCCTTTCCCTTACGATGCGATTTTAGCGAATGGCGCGCTAAAATTCAACGAACCGGCCCCACGACTATTTATAGATTCCTTCTCATATCGCTTCTGCGTGTGTAACGCGAGACGTCTCTGACCTCGAAAGACGAGTAGGTCGTGATAACCGAGAGGACACGCAGAAACGTTCGAGCGAATTTCTCCGCCCCACTCCCTTCTCGCAAACCCAAAATCCTTCCGAGAAAATCATTCGAGAAAGCAGATCGCGCGTGAGCGCGAGGGCGACGTTTTCGGGGAGAGAAAAATTCGAAAAAAAAACCGTCCGGCACGTGGTGCGGCGCGTTGCAGGAGTCCGCGAGTTATTAATACGGCTTCTCGATTGGTCCCCGCGACGCGACTTCGAGCCGAAAAAATTTCGGAAGAGCGCCGCGCTGCGTCCCTCCCTTTCTCTCGCAGTAAGCCCGAAGTTTTCCGAGTTACGAGGAAAATTTCTCGGCCCGTTGCGCGCGCGAACGGGGCAACGGGAAACCCCGTGCGCACCACCGATGAGTTACGGCCGCGCGACGAAAATTTTTCGGGGCGAGAGAAAACTTTGCTCTCGCCCCTCGACAAATCGCCGCAGTTTTCGGCGCGCGAAAAGAAGCTCGGGCGTCCGCGAATCTCGTGAATTATCGCCGTCGCGACCGCCGAAGTCCGGCGACGAAGATTTCGAGAAATTTGCGGATTTCTCCGTCTCGTCAAGGGAGGCGAATCGTAGCAAAAAAGGGATTTTTGCGAGCCGATCTCGCGTATCGGAGGCGTTCGATAGCTCGTACCTACAGCCGCGCAGAGAGAAACAAAATTTCTAAACCACAACCTCTCGGGCAGCCAACTAAATATATAGTTGTCTCAACAGATGTGCAGTTACACTGAGAAGAATAACTTGGTTAAAATAACAAAACGCATCTGGTTGAACGAGTCTAGTTATTCCAACGAAAATTCTCGACGCTGCAGACACTCGGCTGGACGGCCACGTGTCGTTCCATTTTTTCGCGATTAATTAATCCGAGACGATAGTCTTCCCTCGAGTTCGGATAAACGATGAAACGTCGCACGCGAGAGAGAGAGAGAGAGAGAGAGAGAGGGTCGGAATCCTTCGTCAAAAGGCGCAGGTAGAGGTTTTGTTTTCCGGGAGAAACCTTCCACGGGGACACGGTCGAAGGGACTCCACATAATGGGACTCCGGGCTGCCTGGAAAATTTGAAACTTCAGGTCTGCGGTGGACTCGACGCGGGCCGCAAGGTCGGAGGGGGGAGGGTGGGATGTTACAAGCAAACTCTCTCTTTTTCGCACGCAGCACGTGCGTGGTAGATTCACAGGAGGAGCGAGGGCAAAAGAAGCGAGACGAGAGACCCTCCCGAGTTTTTCAATTCCTAAATTCACGCGAACATGTCCCGCCCCCTCGGCACCACCCGACCGCCACATCGGGGCTACGAAAGAAACGTATATCCGTCGGAGAGTGTGCGATTCGTCGAGAAAGAAATCCCCCTCCTCTTGCTCTCTCTTAAAAATAAAACAAAAGTAGCAACGCTCTCGCAAAATCAGCCCGACTAATTTTCGTTAATTGACTCCTAATTCGCCGCGGGCGGATAAAAGCGCGGTGTAAAGTAACGCGAAAAAAAAATAGAAGAAATCGATTCAGCCCGCCGGGGCCACGTATATATACGCAGTTACATTTCTTTCCACCGAGTAATCCCGTTATCCGTCCAATCGATCCGGGCGAGATAACCGAATTGACTCGTCCGGGTTCCCTTTTTCGAAAGACTCGGGGCTGCGGATCCGCGAGGGGGGGGAAAAAAATGACGTCCAAACAGTGGGACGCGCGTTCCCACATAAAACGCGGCACCTCCTCAGCCGAGGGAGCCCCGACACGCGCGCGCGCGTTTATATTTAGGCCGGTGGTGTGCGTGAGTATTTATATCCACGAGAAGAGCGTGTGCGACGCGCGAAGGATACGAACGCTGCGAGTGTAGTTCGCGCGTCGGTGGTGGCAAGAATGGGCGACGCGCGCGCACGGGGACGGATTGCGCGATATAAGTATATCGATACATCGGAGACGCGTGCCCGCGTATTACACGCGGTGCAAGAGAGAGCGACGGCCGAGACTCCGACGGGCGCATCGAAACACGCGACCGTACGGCGGCGAAGCGTGGGTACAGACCCTCCCGAATGGTACAGCGGAGAACCAGATTTTTTCATGGGACACGGACGCGCGTTCGTCGAAGATGTTTTCTTTCGCGCGCATTTCACAATATCATACGAGGTGTTTTCGAGGAAGCTTCATAATATACAGAGAGAGAATCCGGATTTAGATTTGCAACATAGCAATCGTGCGAGTGAGAATATGCGGCGAGTGCTTAAGAACCGCTCTGTCGCACAAACGGCAACTGGACTGGTCTAGCGAAATGTGCGACAGAGAGGTTCTTATATTACGCTGCACGATCGCAAGATTGCTATGCCGCAGATCCAAGTCCGGACTCTCTGTACACTAAGACAAATAATCAGGTTAAAGTGACAAAACGTATCTAGTTAAACGTGTTTAGTTATTCCAATCAAAATACCGGTCAGTCGAACCAAATATCAAGTTATACTAACCAAGAATTGATCAGCATAACCAAACAGATGGACGATCCATATTATTGACAAAACGGTTGGATCATCGTCTCAACTGTTTTTTCTCCGCGCAGGAGACACACGAGTGCGAGAGAGAACGTGTGGCGAGTAGTGCACAAGAGGTCTCTCTGTCGCACATTTCACTTGTCCGGTTGGAGTTTGTGCGACAGAACAGAGAGGCTCTTGTGCACTCGCCACGTGGTCTCTCTCGCCTTGCGAATCTCCTGTGTCAAGCTTCCTCGAAAACACCCCGTATACCGCAACTTTCCAGCGACGCTAGTTTCTTCGACGCGGCGACGTCGAGGAGACAGTCATTCTATTCGACGGGCGATCTGAGGAGTCGCGGTGCGCGCGAGCGCGCCCGAGTACGACCGAGGTGAGCCGAGCGAGCGCATCGCGCCGCACGTGACCCTTGCGGAGGTGCAACCCCAGGCCGCTCTCTCTGCAGTTATACGCAGGCCCCGAATCCCTCCTCCCCCACCGGCGACCCACCGCGAACGAAAGCGACCGTCTAGAGCCTCGGCTCTTTACCAAGCGCGTTCCGCTACTCGAAACGATTCCATCCGCGCGTAGCGGGACTGGCGGCGGTTCCATTCCTCATAGGATTTGCCAGGAAATTCGATTAGATTTCTCGGTCGGCTGGAACGCCCGTCGACGGGAATGCAAATACGATAGGTGGGATTTTGTCGCGAGAGCGGGACGATTACGCGGGGATCGATGAAGCGAGCCGAAGCGCATCGCGGCGCATGCTGTCGACGGAATAACGCCTGCCGAAGGAATTTACGCGAAGGAAGGAATTTTGTACGAAGTACTCGACAAATGGAGTAGTGATACTCTCTGCACATGGCAGAAGTTGTCCTCGGGAGCGAAATAGCGTTGTACAAAATACCGTTGTGTACATTGTAAATATCCATCTTTCATCGCAAGAACAACAATTCAACGTAGAATTTATACACTTGTATTTAATACATTATTGGTACCATTGACTGTGGAACATCTTGAATGTCGCTGTGAATGTGGAATGAATTTTTATTTGACTCGGTAACAGTGTAATGTACAACGGAACCAAAACATAGCCGAATGTCTGCACATTGTATAGCAACTCAAGGTAGTGTTAGCTCGTTTGATGCTCCAAGGTTGTGCGTTTTATGAGTTTTTTTGCAAGCTGTGTCATCAAATGATTTCAAACGGGTACGAATAAAATGCTAAACATTCGTTCAATATATGCGCAATTGTTTGTAAATATGTTGCTACGATAAATAAAGCGACTAATTTAAATTGCATTATAATGTTGATCTAACACTTTTTTTTAAGAACAATTATTTTTCTAAACATGCGGTAAAATAAGCGTTTACCTCGGAACAATCAATTATTGTAGTTCGTACGAACGTCGTGACGATCGTATAAGTTTATCCGGGCGCTATAATCGCCCCCAAGAAAAACTTTTACCATGTGAAATAATTCGAATCACTTCATTTATTGAATACTTGTGCAAAATTCTTCTTTCCGTGTAGGGATTCGGTGCGTCCTATCGCGCGAGCACGCCTCCGCGGCTGGACCATCGCGCTGGACCATTGTGCAATCTCAGACTCTTCGTTTCCATCGAAATAGTTCTCCCCCTTCCCGCGTTCTCCAGCCCTTTTCATCCGACCGAAGTTTCCGCGCCGAAACTTCGCGTCGTTATCCGTCGGCCGGCCTTTCGACGCGCATACTTCGAAACGTCGACATACTTTCCGCGCATCGGCCGGCGAAACTCTGCCGCTAACCGGTAATTGGGGTACGACCGTATAATGTGTACCTATACATCGGATGACCGATCTTCGAAAAGTTATTCGCAAACGCGAGCAGCTCTGCCGGCGAGGAATCGTAGGAATCGCCGCCAATTCGACAGGACGAACGACACAATCGCGACGCATCGTCGAACTCGATTTTGTTTTTCTTTCGCCGCCCCCTCCTCATCGACGCGACGTGCGAAGCTTGCCATTAAAACGCGACATCTGTCCCGACGTCGCATACGGCGACCGAAAATCCACCGGTCGGCTACTTACTCCTTTATAAGCGTTGTTTACCAGTTTCTCGCGCGCGAGCCTCCACCTATCGTCGTGTCCCCCCCCCGCTTATGCCATCGGCGTCGCGAGCGCGCGAGACGCCTCTCGGCATGTTCGACGGCGGAGCCAAACGCGATGACGTCAGCCCGCGCCGAGTTCGTCCCCCGCGCTTACGCTCGACGATTCGTCGAGTGATTTTATCGAGTCATCGATTTACCGCGCGAGGAACGTTCGAGAGAATTCCCGGATAATTCCTTCACCGTCGACTCGTCGATTCGAGCGGTGAATTACGACGACTTTCTACGGGTCTCGCGCGCGGAGACGATCATAATTGCGGGACGATCGACGTTGCAAATAATTTGCGGGCGTGTACACAACGAGGAAGATATATAGCGTCGTCTCGCGCGGCCGGGATAAAAATAAATCAGCCGCGGAGACGAGTTCGTCGGTATGTTATTAGTTATATTGCGAATATTATTAACGCACCGTCACGCGCATCGGACGGGAATTGCTTACAGAAGAAGAAGAAGAAGAAGCTTTATTATGGCACTAGGGCGGGCCCTCTAAGTGCCTGCACAGAAAGATACAGTAGAAAAGATATAGCAGTAAAATTAACATAAACAATTGAATTAACGCAATAACAAAAATGAAGAAATAAGCTTAAGAATAGTAAGCGCAGTGAAAGAAGTAAAGATAATGGGAAAGAGAGAGAGAGAGAGAGAGATACAGCAATAAAGAAATTAATCTAACTTAAAAATACTAGGAAACAATGGAAAAGAGATATCAGTCTAACTTAAACTTAAAATTAATAGGAACTAAACCAGAAGCAAAGATAGCGAGAATGACAAAAGTAGAAAGCGCAAGGAAGAGTGAACAGAGAGAAAGAGAGAGAGAGAGAGAGAGAGAGAGAGAGAGAGAGAGAGAGAGAGAGAGGGTCCGGACTTGGATCCGCAACGTAGCAAATGTAAGCGTAGACGATTTTTCAGAAGAATAGACGACGAGGGTCATCGTTGATTGGTCGTGGTGGGTAAGAGAAGTTGAGCAGGACCGGCAATGGGCATGTTCACGATTTTTTTTTGCTCATTCGTTAATACTTTTTGTGCTTATTAATAAGATGTTTGTTTTTTTTTCTGAGCACTAATTTCTTTTTTTTTTAATGTTTAAAGTTTGACTTCGATGCAAACGAAATTCTTAGTGACGTCACTAAAGCCATTGGCAAGGGCCCAAACCCGGGTTTGTGAATGGTGAAGAATCTGTTGCCCGACTCTGATTGGTCAGTTAAAATGGCGGTGAAAGTGCGACGCTTTAAAACGAATGCCTTTTTTAACATCTCAAAAATAATGGAAAAACATTTTTTTAATGACCCATTTTTTACCTACATTACTTTAATACCCTAATCTTCCGATTCATGCACTTTAAACAGTTGTACAAAAAGTTGTGAACATGCCCATTGTGATACACGGAGAAAACAATTTGGTTGAGAGATTTAGTCGGTTTGAATGAGTCGAAAAAAAACGACATTCATTTAAATCAAAGAATTCGTACTTGATTCAATATTCGTTTATTCGCAGCAAGTACAAGCAATAATCAATGCGAGTAGATATTGGTGACAAAAGAAAAACAAATATTCATTTGGTTCAACTGCACATAAATAGTCATAAATGTGGCGGACTAAATGTGTTGAGCTGTTGCAACTAAATATCTACTGGTAGTGATTAAACATATATTAGATCTGAATGAACGAATATTGGATTGAACGCAATTATCCAAATTAAGAAAATATTTAATCGCTCGAAATCACTCAAACCTAATAAATCGATGTAACCAATTTTGTTTTCAGTGTAATGAAATTATTAAAATGGCACCAGCGGGTTCGCGTACACCGAAATTTTGGGTGACCGGTTAAACCGTTATATTGGTGAAATTCCAGCACAATAAATTACAGTAAAATTCCGGTTTTTTTCACCGAAAATTCACTGCAATTTACGGTTACTTCGTGCAAAATTGTCGGTGAACATTTGGTAACGAATTTCGGCAAAATTATATTAATTTTTTCGTAGCGTTTGAGTGTCAGTCACTGAAAAATAAATCGGATTTTCACGAAAACCTCATTAAAGTTCAATTTCGGTAAATGTTTGGCGAGTGCTTTCGATGCATTTTTCGTAAAAATTTGGTAACATTAAAAATATTTCACGAAAAGTGCATCGAAACCGTGAACGCTCATCGTCTGTAGTTCCACAAATCGTAGACGCTATATTTGCTGTGTTACAGATCCAAGTCCGGACCCTGTATATGTATAACAGCTGAGGTAGCCGCTGCGCTTCCCTCCGCGTCTCGTTCTTTACGCGCGTGGTCGTGTACTATGTGCGCACGCGTACCCACACCAGCCCACGCACAGCACACGCGCAGCCCACGCGTGAAACACGATTTGAAACGGAGTGGCGCACGTTGGACCCAGCCCAGAGACCCAGTCTGTCGCCAGCCACGCATGGGGAAGGTTTGTGTTCGCCGCACGGATTTCGTGGGTCTTGGGCAGCGTGAGCTTGTTTTGAAAGTAAAGAAAATATGGCTGATGATGAACACTTGATTGAACTTGTGCGGGAAAATCCCGTTTTGTACGCTCTAAGCCATCCAAACTACATGAGGAAGAAGTTGAAGGATCAAATATGGGATAAAATAGGTGCTGAACTTGGATCAAAAGGTAAGTCTTTATATTGTTTACTTTATTTTGAATTCAAATAAATTTTAAAAATATATATATACCGTATGTGTCCGTCTCTGTACTGGCCAGTTTGAAAGTTACCTTCGGATAGGCTTGGTCGAGACATTTATACCGTAATTTCCATTATTCACAAATTCACAATTTCAAACTGGCCAGTACAGAGACGGACATACGGTAATTTACTGCTGAAAATGATACGTAAACTGTACGTTATACTGAACGTTTAAACATAAGTTAAGAGTATCAAATATCCCCAATTGCAAAGTACCTGAAAAAAAAAATGAAATTTATCTGCTTGCTACATTTTCGACTGTATTTCTGATATGCTTATGCATGCATTATATTATGAAAAACGCTATATAAATTTTGTTTAACGCTATATTAATCGCTTTCACTTTTATTTCGTTGTCAGGCAAAACTGTGAAGGAGCAGTGGCGTAAACTTCGAGAGCGTCATCGGGAAGCACTACGAAGACAAAGAATAAAGAGAAGTGATCCTAAAGCGGAATTTCAAAGGCCATGGATATACCAACAGCAGATGGACTTTCTCCTTCCATACATGAAAAATAGATCTACATGCACAGACGAAGAGCAACAACCTTCGGCAGAAATCAATGCACCTGATGACGGGGAGACAGCAACTGAAGGATATACCCAAGACGAGTCTGAATTTGACAATTCCAACGAACCGGAAAGAAGTCAGTCTGCCGACTTTGATGCTCCTATAATAAAACGCATTAAACAAAGTGACGAAACAGCCGTCCATCGATTCGTACAGACCGCTGAAATGAAAAGTACAAATCGTGACGACTTGAGAGAAACAATGCCCCAGCCTGATCCGCCACAGTCTTTGCAGAATGATGCATTGTATCAATTTTTTTTGTCAATGTACTACACAACAAAAGGTCTGCCGGGGAAGTACCAACGACGAATTCGAAGCACGTTATATGAGGCTGTTTCACAAGCGGAGGAAGAGAACGATTTTGGGGGGAGTACGAGAACACCAACTTTTTGTTCCTCGTGTCCTGAGGGAACTGCCAGTTCGTCTTCAAGTTTCGCTGGATTCCAAGCAATATAACATATCAGGCTTTTTCACAAGCGGGCGAAGAGAACGATTTTGAGGCAAATACAACACCTCCTTTTTCTCCGTCATACTCAGGCGGAACTGTCAGCTCATCTACCTCAAGGTCATTGATGAGTCTTTAATTAAACGTTTAAGTATTTTGATTTTTTTAAATAAAGCAGTGTTTCCATTTTCTCTTTCTTTTTCAACTTTAAGTCAACTGTTATTAAGGTACCTATGCTTGAAAATTTGTACCCACAATAAACAAGTTTAAACTACTATCTACCTATGTTTTTGGCAAGCAAATATCTTACCTGAGGCACACGGCCAATTTTTCTTCGCTCCTGATGGATTATTGAGCGTTGCATTCTCTTCCCGTAATGTCATTTTTTTTAATAATTCGTGCACTTCGTCGAACTGCGTTTTGTTGAGTCGGAAACAACCACTAAATACGTTGTCTGGAACTTCCTCAGTTAACAAAAACTCCCCCCGAGTATTCCTAGCGTTTAAGTAAGCATTTCTACTTTTCCTTCTTTTTCTCGATAACGAGTACAATAAAACTACTTCTTCGGTTTCCGACTCAGATTCTAAATCTAGAAATACTTCACCGAGGGACGCCATGCTGCGAGGTGCTAGCATGGGCCAATACTGGGTTCAATACGCGGTAAATAAACAAAAACGTGGACGTGGAAAAGATGGGTTGGGCGTGGGCTGAACATGTGTTGTGCGTGGGCTAGGTTGAATTTGCGGCGGGCCTTAAGGCGGTCCCAGACAATGCGTCGAGGGGTGCTCGAATCGGGGAAGTCCCTTCCCGAGAATTCTCGTGGATATCAGAACGAAATAGACCGTTTACACAATGAGATCGCAATGCGAAATCAGCGGAGAATCGATGGAGGGGGGAGCAACAATTTTTCTCCCCTTTACTCCTGCGCGAAGCTCCCTCCCGAAACGCGCGGCTCTAGCGGGGCGCGGTACCGTTTGCTTCCGGTCCCCGATATCCCCTCGGCCCTTCCCCGCGTTATCCCGCCAAGAAATCTTGCGCGGTCCACAGACCACGCGCGTGTTGTTTACGTGCGTGTGCGTGGCGCCTGACACCAACGTGTATACAACGTGTGTACGTATACGCGATTCCCCCGCCGAAATGACGGGTTCGGCGTTCCAGGAGAGCGGATCGTAAAAAAACCGTAATTGTGACAGATGGTCGCAGTTTCGTCGAAAATCCCTCCACCGCGCCCGTTCTGACTTCGCAGTTGTCCCAAAAAAACATATGTACGTAATATGCACGTATTAGTGTAAAACCAGTCGCGACGCGGCAAGAGAGACATATTTTCGCGGCGTAATGGATTTGCAAAAGTGGAATATCGATGCCAAAAATTTGCAGCGAGATTCGATTCAATCGGGGAACCAAAGTTATCGAGCTAAGCGCAGATGGTGCCGGTGTTATTTGGGTTCCTGTGTCGGCGCTAAAAATAAATAATACACACGATATCCGAGTAATGGAAAAATAATCGAATTAGAGTTTCGATGAATTGATAGGTAGAAATAAATAAAATCTCTCTCTTATCTTATCTTAATTATGGACAAATATTTGAATTGAAGGTAGAACTGAAATGACAGGATGCTTCTTTGAAGGAAAAAAAAAAGATTTACAAGAACGGTAAGTATAGGTATACGTATCAAATCTACTGTTGATCGTTACATTAAAATCATTAAGCTCATAAAGCTGTACAGCTGATGAGAATTATTTCATTTGATTGAAAATACCGTAAAAATTATTGTCTTAAATTGATATTATATGATGATAACAATAATTTTTAATCATCAAAGACTGTACGAGATAAAAAAAATGAAGATCTAATTTTTTAGAGGCGAAACAATGCCACGGAGATATAATGCCGATACTAAAATTTCTCCGTTATCTCTAGAGAGCAACATTTTTTTGTTCTTTGAAAGGTAATAAGAATATTGATTAAGGGAGCCGCCTATGTACCTTGCGATGTTTGGATGTCCCCCGACTGTTGATGCCATTCACAATATGTGGGGGCCAACAAAATTTCACATGGTGCAAACGTCTTCCCTGTATTAATATTACCATTACTTTCTTCTAGATTTACCTGTGTTTAAAAAAATGTTTCATTTTTAAATTGCCGTCAAAAGGAGCCAAAATAATAATGCCTTCCTGCAGTGAATTTTATTAATTTGGTTCCCCACTTCGTATCCCTCCGGTGAGCTATAGCCGCATCTTTCGACACCCTTGGAAAACAACGCGCGGTGCGAAGGAGCACGCGTCTCCTCGACGCTTTTCCCGGAAGGGAGAGAACACGACGGTAAACGCGAAAATTCGCCGCGCGCGCAAGTGACAGAACCGCCGATGCACCGGGCTCGTTTACCGCGTCGAGAGTGGAGAGAGAGAGAGAGAGAGAGAGAGAGAGAGAGAGAGAGAGAGAGAGAGAGAGAGCGGCGATTTTATTGGCTTATTAAAATTGTCCACGGGCGTACGCGCGGCGCGTTTTATCGCCGGCGGCCTCGATAGGGGAATTTTTTCGTCGGCTCCGCGCACCGCGAGAGGGGCAAGGCGGACGGGGCCAGGATCTCCCTGCGCCGCCGTTGCTCCGGGAGCGAGGAGAAAAAAGTTCCGCCCGGAGGGGAAGAGAAAAAAAAAAGGGAAGAGAGCCATTCGAATCGTCGGACCGGCGCGCTCCCTCGCGCCGTTACTTTCCTCCACCCGCTTGATTTTGCAATTTCGCAATTTCTCCGTCGTCGGATCCGCGCGATCGACGCCCGGCTATTAGTTACGTCGGGGCCCCGAGATGCGCCGGGAAAAACGCCGCCGCCGCTATAATTATCGCCGTGGGCGTCATCGTCGAAATTCACGCCCGGCTGGTGAGCGCCTTCCGCCTCGGCAGTCCGCGATAAAACGCGGCGTTCCGATGCTTTTCGCGCGCGCTCGAAGTATGCGCGCGGGTACCGCGTATGAGCGACAAGGTATGCGATCATCGACTTATACGTAGACCGGCTGCAACTTCAAAGACGGAACCCGAGCCTCGATTCGATCGGAAGAGCGAGGGAAAACATGGGTACCTACGCGGAAAAAAGATGCACCGCGACGTATGTTCCCGCAGAGCGCGTAGCGTGTGGGTTTCAAGATCAAGTGGCTTCGCCGAGAGAGAGCAGAGCTGGTACGTGTAGTCATGTAGGGCGCCGAGTCCCGGTTAAATTCGATTTTCAGGCCGTTTTTTTTTATCGCAGATTCGAAAAATGCGGGCAAAATTATCAATCCCGTGTTTTTGTCACTTTCGGCCTTATCCGAGCTGGAAAACGACATTCTGAAATACAGCTACGTCATCGCGCCGTGAGTCCATCTCTCTCGCACTCGCAACTCTGGCGTTTCGATGACATCACGACGACGTTGCAGAGAGAAACGTAGATTTACAAATCAGCGAATAATTTTGTCCTTTTCGGATATTTTCTTTTCGCGTGAACATTGAATACGCGTGTTAGATTAAAAATGGAATCTAGAAACATGAATATTTGTTCGGAGACCGAATTCGTGAGGTAATCGTCTCTACAGGTTGCACGTACAAGTCACACCGACCCGCCACCGCGATGCATTCGCTCGCTCGCTCCATCAGACATTTTAATTCGATTCGATTCGCGGCACCGCCGCGACCTCGTGTTTATTTTCGTTTGTCGATGTAGCTATCCCCGCTTGTATAATAAATACGATACGCGATGCGATGCGATACGCGAATCGAACACAGCGTGCGTGTCTTTCGCGGAAATGATTCCACCGGGTCCTAACGGCAATCCGAAGCCGCCGCGATCAATTTTCACGACGCGTCGGGGTACGTCACAACTCCGGCAAAATTCGAGGTGGGGGGGGGGGGAGGGAGCGAACACAACGAACCCTTCGCCCAGACGCTGCAAATACATCGCGTCGCCACGGCAACTCCCGAAATCGCCGGACGGGAATAACAACGGTAACAGTATGTAACCGTGGCGATGTAGCGATAACGGGGCGCGATCGAGCGACTCCGAGAGTCGACGGCGTGTTCGAAGTCACGACGCGCCTTCGCGCGCGCGCACGAGCGCCGCGCATCGTACGCGGCGCCGTGATATTAATGAAATTTGTCCCGATAGGCGCGCGCGAACGACGTAACGGCGAGCGCCGTACGACTTTTGTCCGTGTGGCTCGGAATAACGCGCCGATCGGCGAGACTCCCGTTCGCCGCACGCGTGGCCGTGATCTGCTCTCGCGAAAACGCGTACTCCTTCGCCCGGGGGCGCCGCGAAAACGGGCCCATCGCGATTGCGGGAAAACGGGGGCGCGCACGGAAAGCGCGCTCACTCGAAATAGTGCGGATCGATGCTGCCGCGTCTACCGCACGGCTAGGCGTTCGACGATTCTCGGCAGAGCGACTCCTTCGCGAACGCGAGCCAAAACACGGCCATTCGTCACCGCGGATATCGGAAACGATGCGTCGGAGGCGACAGCTCTCGAAGCTCGGCAACGCGACGCTTCCGACGCTCGATGCGGGTGTCCGCGAAGATGCGCTCCGCCGTGGGGGGGGGTGCGTTGAGACGGTTCCGTTGCACTTCCCGCGCAGGAAACGCGTACAGCGCGAATACACGTGAAAGCGTGATTTTGCAGTTTCAACAAAAGCAGGTTTTGTGGAGAATTTCTTGCCATCGTGACTAAAATATCATCTGTGGCGGCAAAAGACGTGTTCGATGATTGTAAAAATATTTACTAGTTGGGAGGGCAAATCTTTTTATGGAACAAAATTTTAATTTGCCATTGTTGAACGTGTCCCGAATATCGTCACGACGTTCATGCAAACTAGAATAATTGTTCGCTCTAAAGACAACGTTTATTTTGCCGCATGAGTTTATAAGAATGATCGTTCATAAAAAATCGTCAGATCAACATTAGGTATAACGTGATTCAAATTAATCGTTGCATTTATTGTAGCGACGTGTCAACGAACAATTTACGACATATTATATTTTGCATCAGTTTCAACTCATTTAGTGACACAAATGTTTGCAAAAAAAAAACTCATAAAATGCACAACCTTGATGCATCTGACGAGTCAATGCTACCTTGAGTTGCTGTGCAATCCATATACATTTGTCTATCTCGGATCCTTTACCGCCACAGATAATATTTCCGTCTCGTGGTAGTAAAAAATTGTCAGCTGCGCCAAATTTTTCCGAGACTGCGAAATCATTTTTATCCCGTGCATCGAGCAGACATCCCACGGATATCACATGGACGTCTAGTGCCCAAACGACGTTCTGTGGATATCCACAGGATATCGTACGCTTGTCGGGGAGCGTTCACGGGATAGAAATGCGAATCGCGCTCGGAACCACGTCGATCGATATTTCGCTCGCGACGCTCGGCGCGAAGATTGCACGTTAGATTCTGACGGCGCGTCCCTCCGACGTCGCCCGCACGGAGTCGCGAAGAAAAACGATCGTCGCTTTCTCGGGAAAAAACAATTCCACAAAGAGACACTCGAAACGATAACGCGTGACGGTGTATCGTGACGCTCGCAATTTACCCGCGCAGCCGACTAGTACAGACGCTACGAAGCGATTCAATTTCCGCCATCGAAGCTCCCCTCAGCCAGACGCGAACGAACACCGATCGACGTTGCCTCCGTGCGAGATCCACGCGCGATCGCAACGGAGAAATACCGAGACGTCGGCCGCGATCGAGGCGCGATACGGGAGAGGAGAATTCCGCGAGAGACGCGCCTCCGACGACGCGCCCACGGGTCGAGTCACATCGAAATGTCGTCTGTCACGCGCAAAAAAAAACAGCAATTTTTACAGCTTCATCCGGTAGCGCTGAGATTCGAGCTGATTTTCAAGAATTTGTACAGAGGACGCATTTCTATTTACAAGTTCATAACTGTACGAACACTGGTTTAACCAGATATATTATATTATGATTATTATTATTTCTGTGAGTGTCCACAGGAATTTCTCTATTGGTTCCCCAGGAAAAACACCCGATTACTGTGTAATTCGATAAAGTTTCCCAGGCGGAATCGTAGTTTATACCATAGTTAAATTGCAATTCGTACATTTTCCTTTCTCCGTGCACTCGCCGCGACCAGATCCGAATTCCGATGCGAGGAACGTGCTCCAAAAAAAAACTTTTTAACCGCGACGTTACTGCAGTGCCGCACTGTGCGCTTTTGACGCGTTTTCCCCAGTCCCGTTTAACGAGACCGGAAGCAGGAGCCGAGGTGTGAGCACATTATTTTAAATATGACCAGCCACACTGTGGTTCGGTTGTGTTCACTATGCCAGTGGTCGTCGAAACGCTCCCGCTGAATAAAGCGGGAGCGGGAAAAACGCACGAAAAACGCACAGTGCGGCGCTGCACTTATTTACGTGCGCCATGGAAGCGGTCATCACTCAGCGCCGTGGACGAATAGAAGAGCACGCACACGCGACGCACGAGTCACTCGCGAACAGAAATGGATGGACACGAAAATATATGCGTGTGTACATACGTTACGTACAGCGATCGTCGCCGTCGGCACCGCGGTCGTCCTCATCGTCGTCACTCCCAAGTACCTCCGGTATCCTCGAGTTCGCGCAAAAATGGCAGGAATAGGATATCGCCTATAAATAGCCGCGGCTATTCTCGCTCCTCTTCTTCGCGCGCGCGGCTTGAACGCACTCCAAAATACGAGGGCCGCTCACACTGCGCAGGAAACCATTATAAACCCGCGTCGGCGACGGGGCCACTGAACACGAGGCGCACACGCTCCGGGCCACCACGAAGACGTATCTCACTGCTCCACCGAGAGATGCACCGCGTCCATCTCGAAGACGCACTGGGGGGATCCGTCGGCGGCGATCGTCGCGGGCCGAGCGACGAGGCGCCGCGACACGGGGTACACGAAACACCGGCGCGCGGGCTCTCTCGCCACCGCGGTCGCGGGGCACGTCGAAATCCGAGAGAAACCCTGCTTTTCGCGCGACACGGCACTGCGAGAACCGCACCAAAAATCAACCGCTCTCCGTCTATTCGCCGGCGAGCTTAGCGCGCAGGGAGCACAGGAAAGGTGGAAACTCGATGCTCGACCCGATCCTCCTCGCGATTCCCTCCTTCCTCGTTTTCCTCCTGCAGGGCACGGGAACGGTTACAAACACGCGCGTATACACACGATATCACGCCGTCGCACAGGCGATATATCGACGATACGCGAGGAGAGAGACGGCCGACCCAGCGGCGCGCGGAGGAAACGGAAAACCCGGGGCGCACCCGAAGCGGCAACGGCGCGCGAACGAACGACCGGGGGCATCACGGAACGAGCGCCCGTGGAACGCGTATCCCCGACGAAACACGAAACTCGACGGGCCACACCGCACCAGACCGCACCACACCGCGAGCGCGAGCCGTAGAGACGGGGATCTCCAGAGCGAAACAAACGGCGGAGTCTCTCGCGCGCACCAACGGCCGTTGCGAGAGACGCGTAGGATTTCGAGTGCTCGTTGCACGTGTAGATATCGGTACGTACGCCGATCGCGAGGCCCGCGACTGTTTTTAGATATATATCTTCGAGAGGTGCAGGTGCACACACGGGAGGGCGCGCACCGCCCGCGGTAGTTCCTCGTCGTCGCGTGAGGAACGCTTCTCTCTCTCTTCTGGCCGGAGAATAACCGGGGTAAACGGGGAAAGAGAGAGATGAAAGAGGGGGATAGAGAGAGGAGGGATAGAGAGAGAGAGAAAGGAGGTAGATGTGTAAGACCTATGTAGACGTACGTACACACGCGTCTCTGAGAGCGAGACGCACGGAGAGAGAGAGAGAGAGAGAGAAGGGGGGGCTTTGCGACGATGGTTTTTCGATCTCGCGTCCCGCAATTTTCCGTTTTCCCCCTGACGCTCGCCGCGGCTGCACCGCCCGCCGCTCGCTCGTCGTTGACAGCGCCGCGCGTAATCTATACGCCGCGAACGCGAAACGAAACACGCGCGACCGCGCCAGCCGAAGAGGACGGCGGGGTCGACGTCGAGGGAAGAAGGCTCGTTCTTTTTCCTTCTCTCTCACCTCTCTCACCCGAGAGAGACGGACTTTCCCCGGATCTCCGAGAAAGGCGCCCTCCAGGTGTGCGCGGGGAGAGACACGGCGAGAGGACACGCACACGAACGCACGGGGGACACGCGCTGCTGGGACGTACACGTAGAGAGGCGCGAGCGAGCGAGCGAGCGCGCGCGCGCGGATTCCTAGTGACTGGCGTACCGAGGCGTCCCCCACCCCCCTCTGCCCCGCTCCACCTCCCACCACCTACTACTCCCGTTCGGCTCGAGAGGAGGGTGGCCGAAGTCGGTGGTTATACCGCGGGGTTCTGTGTTTTCAGGGCCGCCAGGTTAACGTCATGGAACCACACCGAGACACAGGCGTAGATCGAAACCGTGGACGGACGGACGGACGGACGGACAGACAGCAGGCTGGTCGGCGAGGCGACAGCGGAGGGAGGAGAGCGGAAGGGGGGGCAGGGAGCCGCCATGAGCGCTGGGTAAGGGTCGGCGGGGAGGAGACGGTGGGAGCGCGCGCGCGGTGGGGGAAGAGCATGGCGACGGAGAGAGAGAGAAAGAGAGACAGGCAGGGAGGAACGGGGGGCCAGGAGCGTGGTTAGCGACGGGGGCACCGGTGGGGTTCCTGATTTATGTATCTCACAAACGTTATTGATGGGAAACTCGGGGGTCGCGCGTCCTCTTGGTTTGTGGTATTTCAATGCGCGGCGACTGTCGAAAGTCCCGAACGTTTTCCGCGAAGGGAAGTCTCCCGCGGACTGAACCGTCGCTTTTTGCGTGCGAATCGCGCGCGACGGGAGCGGGACGCGATGCCCGCGCCGTTTTAAAGGGGATGGAGCGAAGCGTTTCGCGCTCGCAAGACGAGACTCGCACGTCGCGGAGGCGATCGTCGTCGAGAAGGTTTCCGATTGTTCGTCGCGAACGCGACGACCTTTTGGAGAGGAGAAACGTTTAGTTCGCGCGGTGGGAGACGCGTTGTCGACGCGACGGAGCGATACGTTTTCCCGGAGCGCGCAGACCGACGAGCAACGCGTAATTATTGTACTCGCGAACGAGTTCTCGGTGATTCACCGGGCCGTTCTCTGTTGAAAAATCATATAACTCTTCTGAAAGATCCTATACAGAGAAAAAAGATAGCAGATTTCACTAAATTGGCGATCATGGGCGGGGAAACGCCGATTGAGTTACTCGAATTAAAGCGAATGTCCCAATTCCTAACCAAATTCTTAAACATCTGTTGACTTATCGTAGACTGTTCACATGAATATTTCTAGTATCCCTTGTTACTTAGATAACTATTTCTGTTAATTGAAGGCACATCAACGTTATACTTTTATTAATAAAACTAAATATACGTGTTTAGGATTGGGGCTTGACTGGTTAGGAATTGGGACGCTTACCTTACGCATAATTTTTGTATAATGATTAAAAGTTCTTTATATCGAATTATTAGTACCAGATCTACGTTCCCCCGCTCGTGACCGCTAATTTAGCCAGATTTATCACATTTTCTCTCAGTGTAGGTACGTACACCCGCACTCGGCCGCGGACCACATCCTCGCGAGAAGGATCCAGCTTTTTTCATCGCGCGCAAATCTCATCGAGCCGGATGACGCGAGGAGCCGATTCTTCGATTCGACGAAAGAAACCTTCGCAGCGTCGCTGATCAGTTTCGTCGGCGCTCTCGCGTGCAAGGTCGCGCGCCGCCGATCCAAGCGTCCATTCTGCGTCATCCGCGCGAACCGACTTCCCGAAAACGTCGGACACTTTTCCGCGAAATTTTCGTGGCGTTGCTATCGCCTGTATCGAAACGCCGGCGACGTCGAGCAATTCCGCGATTATTCAATCGACGGTTCGAGATGGCCACTTCTCCTCCGGCGCGGCGCAGCGTCGACGGACGCTTCTCGGAAGAAGCGACTAAACTCGCGCGTGATTCACGCGCCGCGATGTTCGCCCGCGCGTCGAGGGACGCGTATACGCGAGCGCGGGCAAGTAATGCGAGGCTCGTCGCGAATTCCGTTCCTCGCTAGAAGTCCTAATCATTTTCGTACACGAAAAAAAAAATAATTTGTTACTATAACGTTATTCAAATTACCGTAACAAATATTCGAGTTAAAATCGCGACGACAGATCGATTTGTTATGGAAGCGAAAAAAAAAGAAAGAAAAGCTGTAATTTTCATTGTAATCGAGGAAACCTTTCAAACATTTTGCTACCGCAACAAGAAATGCTGCTGTAATAACTGATTTTCGATGTTGTTACCGATGCAAAATTAAGTCTTCCGCGTGTCTGCACGCCGCGCAAAAGGGCAGGGACGCATCGACACGCCACGCACGAGTCCCATCCTCACCCCGTCGCCGAATTATCGGCGCGCACCTTCCGCGTCCTTCGAAAACCTCCCCGCCTATATAAATTCCCACGAGCTTTCGGCTTTTATTTCAGGCAACGCCCACAATTGTGTAATTTAGTGGCCGCGGGGCGAATCGGAAGAAAGGGAAAATAAACACGCGCGGATATTTACATCGGCGCGCTCTGCACGCCGCGATGCGAAATGCGAGGAGAGAAAAAGGAAAAACGCGCGATATAATATCTGGATATATTTATCGGGAGGGGGGAGCAAGCCCTGAGATTTATGTACTCGTATCTGGAAGAGACGCATTTAGATTTGCTCGTTGCGCTAAGTGCCGAAGAAAAGGCCAAACGCGAGAGCGTCAATTCGAATGTTTATCGAGCGGAAAAGTTTGGCTTATATCAAGCGTATATTTGGAAGGTGCTGCGTTACGAGCCTCCGCGTTTCGCTGCGAGGCGCCTTTGAACCGGGAGAGAGAAGCGTCTTGCGTTCGAATAAGTCCAGTTGGCCCTTAATCGGCGGCCTATTTCGCCGCAGCTAGGGGCCAACAGGCTATCGCTCGCTCCGCCTTCACACCGACAACTTTTTCACTGGAAATGGAAAGCAAACTGTGCCAGACGACTCGCTAGGAGTACACCGCGCAATATTCGTCTTGTTACACGAAATGGCCGCCGCCGCTTCCGAGGGAATTCGTGAAAGGCGTTATTGCGTCGGACTGAAGATGCTCCTGCGCCCTTCTCTGTCGTCTTCCTTCTCGCGAAATAATTGCCAGTATCAAAAAAATATTTCTTCAATCGGAAACATATCCTTACAAATGTTTAAGAATACAGATTCTTGATCGAAGAATACATATTCTTGATTCAGGAATGCCGTCGTAGGAATAAACAATTCTTTCTACACAGAAAAAAAAAACAATCACTCGAGCTTGTCAAATATCTTCTTGCACGAAGACAGCCATGGCTCGATTCTGGATTTATGTCATATTTTCGATTGAAGGAAACATTTTTTCGCCACCGGCAATTAGGTATTTCCCCGAGTGCAGATTCGCTGGAGAAGATGTTGCTCTTTGCCCCGGCATTCCCCGGGTTAGAAACTCCACGTACGGTCGCCCTTTCTCCGCGCGAGAAATCTCAACGGAGGTCTTAACATCGCGATCTCTCCGGTTTCCTCTCGGCGCGATCTCGACGCCGCGAAAACGTCCGCGTTTGGTTCGCGACGCGCCTCTTCGCGGGGCCCGCGGGACGTCGCCTACGGTCCTGCGGCAGGCGCGAGCAAAACCTGGCAGACTAGAGGCAGGGCGCCGCGGAGGAGTACGGGCCAAAGGGGGGCGGGAGGGACGGGGAGGACGTTTCTGGGAGGAGAGGGATCGACGGCGAGACGCGGCAACGTCGCGTTGCCAGCAAAAAAGCATGGCAACGTCGCAGGAGGTCTCTCACGAACGCCGGGCAATCGACTAACGCACACGCGCGCACACACACGGGAGTACACGCGTATACGTACACGGCGAGCGGTGAACGGCGAACCGTAGAAGGAAAGAATCCCGTTTTGCGCCGAGCGAGGGTAGAGCGAGAGAGAAGGCTGTAAAGAGAGAGAAAGAGAGGAGGGATCCTACGAGTCTCGAGAGCACAATCCGAAAAATTTCCCTTGGCCGAACCCTTGAAATTTTCGATGAAAACCCTCCTCCTCCTCGTCCTCCTTCCTCGATAAAACACGCGTGTAATTTATATCGGCCGGCGTAACGCCGACGGAGCGACGTGGAGCGCGTTGCACGTACGCCGCGCGGTTTATACGCGCGCGATGCTGCAGTTATTTGCACCGGGAGAGTACCGTAATCCGCGGGGTTGCTCGGGTAACCGTAACTGGGATTAAAAACGGGCGATATTTCGAAAGCTCCCCCGGGCAAATCAAATTCCACCCCGAATAGAAGATCACGCGACTTCGTCGAACGACGACGCGGCTTTCGCTGTTTTACCATTTCGGCGCCGGGCTCTGGAATTCGGTTTTTAACACACACAAAAAAATATTCATATTTTTGAATCAAATTTGCACAATCCGTATATAGGCACGTATTCAATGACGAACGAAAAAGAAACGGTTCGAACAAATAATTACTCGCTGATTGTGAGTTGCACTGAGAAAAATAATCAGATACGTTAAAATTACAGAACGCGTCTACATAGTTAGGCACGTTTAGTTATTCTAACCAAAATACTGATCATTTGAACCGAACACAGACGGAAGATCCATATTTCACCAAACGGCTTGGTCATCGTCTCCAGGATTTTGGTTAGATGGACCAAGATATTTTTCTCAGCGTATAAGTGCGTTTCTCTATATGTATGTACCGGGTTGTGATGTCATCGAAAAGCCAGAGAGACGTACTTATGCCAAGTAACTAGTGCGAGGGAGATAGCCTTGCCAGACTATGATGTAGCTGCATTTCAAAATGTCGTTTCCCAACCTGAACAAAGCGGATAATGAAAAGTGAAGAAATACGGGGTTGATAATTTTTTCTACATTTTTCGAATATGCCGTATAAAAAACGTAAAAAACCGAATTGAAGACCCCGTTGCAAGAGAAGAAGCGGAAAACTATTTTCCCAGTTGCACTGAGAGAAAGAAATATTAAAAATTATTCTGTTAGAAGGATAATCTGAGTACGAAAGGTAAAACAGATCAAAAGTTATCCTAAGGAAGGTTCAATTTTATACCCTGGAAGGATAATTTTTGATCTGTTTTACCTTTCGTACTCAGATTATCCTTCTAACGGAATAAATTTTAATCTTTTTTATTTTCTCAGTGTGGAACTTGAAGAACGACAAAGGCGAATCGAGAGCGAAATTTCGTTAAGCGTTCGAGACGCGGCGCACGGGCGACGATCCCGACGCGATGCAGCCGTTTCGCGCGGCGAGTCGATCGAGCGCGTGACCCGTGGCCTTCGATCCGGTCGAAGCGGAAAGGCAGCCAGCGCGATACAGTCGACTTCGTGTCGTAGGTACGGCGCGTTCGTCGCGCGCGCGTGCGTGCATTTTTTTCCCGGATAGCGCGCGGTTCCATCGTTCGAGGAGGAGAGTTACGTCCGACGAGAGCAGACCGTTAATCGGCCGGGAGAGAGGCGCGGAATCGCGGTGGCATTGATAAAGGACGCCCGAGGATTCGCGCTATCAGCTGTCGACGCTGATACGGGAATTTCTTGAATCTCGCAATGTCGTCAAATTTCGTCGTCCTCGAACACGAGATGACGAATATCGGCCTTTTGCCATCGCAGCGTGGTTTAATTTCTCGCGTCGCAATGTCGAATGAGAGTGTTCTCGTCCGATAAACAAATTCAAATTAGTATTTACTTCCGGCTACATGGATTCTGTCGCTGGTGACTCTTTGAAATGTCATTTCTAAACGCACCAGCCGATGAGCAATCGATTCTCACGCTTTTTCATCAGCTTCGGCGGCGTTTGTCCTATGGCCAATGGAAAAAAGCATAAGAATTAATTGTTCATTGGTTGGTGGTGCGTTTAAAAATACTCAAAAAAAAGTCACTACGTCGCCGGAAGTACACGACTCGCGTGCTTTCCCGCTTTTCCTCCATTGCGCGACGATCACCTCGCGCAGCTTCGATCCTGGCCGTCGCGGAGTGGATCCTGCGCAGGTATCGTGATCGAACCGCGTTCGCGGTAGTCCCCTGCAATACCCGCGAGGCCCTGGTGGACAGGGGCCAACGCGAGGTACCGTCACATCCCAATCTGCCCCCGCATGATTAATTAGCCGCCCCGATCGAGTTTCCGAGTCGTCGAAACGAACCGCGCGGCTCGAGAAACTCCTATCCTTCGGGTCGATGCGACCCTCGCTTTCATCCGCGCCTCGAGAGCGACGCTCCCCACCCGCAAAGCACGCAAACGAACGCGGCACGACTTCCCGTACGGATCCCACGTTCGCACAGGCTTACGCCGTTGTGTGTGTCTCGGTCGATGATCACGATCCATCGCGAAATCTCCCCCGACAGACGGCAGTGCCTTATATAGCGACGACTCGCACCGCGGGAGGAGAAAGGTAAACTTTATTACTGGCAACAAGCCCGGCGCGCGCGCGGCCGCGGAGAAGCCTCTGCGCGCGGCGCGGTGCAGCTCTCCGTGGCAAAGATGCGAGAGACGAAGAGGATCGCGATTCCCTCGTCGAGCGACTAACGGCGGCTTTGTTCGCTTCGACCGCACGATTTCTCTCTTTCTCTTTACGAGCGTCATTTTGTAACGTATTACGGCAATCGCGGGAGAGCCGCATCGACCGCTCTCTCTCTCTCTCTCTCTTTCTCTCTCTGTCCTTCTCGGGGCCCCCGGCAGTCGCGCTCGGCACCACGAGTCAGGGGCCAACTGCGCTCGACGATCCGTTATTTCTCTCTCTCTCTCTCTCTCTTGGCGATCCTAGATTTGAAGCTAATTTTTCGAATAAAATCTTGACGGATTCTAACCTGGAGGTGGTAACATACTCTTCGTTTAATTGCATGCAAGAGAAAACTTGCCACGATATCGTATTCTCAAGTGACGAATCGGCCAAAAATTCAGATAAATTGCGTAATTCATTCGGATTCCATCTATCAATCGCGTGCTGTAGGCGGCCCGATACCAGATGGCGCCGCTCACTCTCGGCTCTCGCTAGTGGCAGGACACGAGTTCCTATATAAGAGCGCACAACAGCTCGGCTCACACGGCAGACCACAGAGCTTGTAAGGCTCAGTTGGTAATCTCACCCGTGCTTTTAGCTCGGCGATACCTGAATTTTTTTGAAACTAGGGGCTATCGCCCTCGCGATAGCCCCCATGCTTTTTCAGCAGCATCACGTCGTTGCTGTCTTCTCCGTTCAATACGTCGTCGTCTTCGTCGTCGTCGTAGTCCTCGTCATCCTGGTAGTCGCCGTCCTCGTCATCGTCGCTCTCGTTATCGTCGTCATAGACCTCGTCGTCTTCGTAGTCCTCGTCATCCTTGTCATCGTCGCTCTCGTCATCGTCACCGTAGACCTCGTCGTCGTCCTCCTCCTCCTCCTCCTTCAACAACCGTCCGTGCTTCGCGCATCCGGTTCGAAGTCGCCGGGGTTTTTGACGACGCGGTTTTGTCCACGCATTTATTCGAAAACTACCTCTGCAAATCTCGATCTCTTGATCTCGTAGAGAGAAACCTTATTCGCATCACACAGTGTATGTATATGCGCAAGTATCTAATACTAAGAGACTCTTGAATTATAAAATATGCTCCCTCCATCGATTCTCTCTCCCTCTCTCTCTCTCAATATAACAGCGCGACCCCCTTTCGCGCGCCCGAGACGCTTCGATTTTAATTCCCACAAGTCTCCGGCGCGCGGATTCTCGCGCGAGCGTGATTTATCGGCGTCGCGCGTTATTTCGTCGCCTGCGCGACGATGTTACGCGCGTGGAGAAGTCTAATGTTCCCATTTGGCAGCGCGGACGCATCGTTGATGCGCTGTCGAGGCGGTTAGTCCGCCCGGCACCGCGGAGTCTCGAAACAAAACGTCGAGTACACTGAGAGAAAAATTTGGTTGAAAGATTTAGTCGATTTAAATTAGTCGAAATAATAACATATTCATTCGAATTAAGGAAATTACGTTTAATTCGATACTCGCTTATTCACAGCAGGTATAAGCACGATCGATGTGAGTAAATATTAATCATGCTAAAAAAATATTTAATCGTTTCAACTGCACAAAAATAGTCACACATGACGGACTGAATATGTTGAGTTGCAGTAACTAAATATCTACTTACAGCGATCAAACATGTGTCGGTTGCGAATGAACCGGTATTGAATTGAGCACAGTTATCTAAATTGAGAAAATATATAATTGCTCGAAATAATTCGAGCCGACTAAATCGATTCGACCAATTTGTTTTTCTCACTGTACACCGAGGGAAATAATTGCTGGTATCAAAAAAATGTTTTCTTCAATCTGAAACATGATATAATATAATTCCAGGATCCAGGAAATATTTGATAGGCTCGAATGCTAATTGTTTTTTTTTTACACAGAAAAAACTTCTTGTTACAACAAAGGTACTCTTGAATCAAGTATATATTCTTCGACCACGAATCTGTATCCTCAACAAATTTGTAGAATCATATATTCTTGACTCAAACATATTTTTTTGGTACCAGCAATTATTTCTCTCAGTGTCGCGTAACGCGCTTTGTGAAAATTCGAGAAAAAAAAAGGGAGAAGAGACCATTCGCTCTCGAGGATCGCCCGACCGGGTCAAAGAAGCGACGCGATACCAGAAACTGTGTCGCGCGTACCTATAGCCCGAAATTTCATGAAAAGCTTCTCCCGTAAAATTATACCGTTACCTCTCGAGTGGCACCGATCGTTTCTCTCCCCTCGTTTCCCTCGTGCGCACTTTAGGCACGCACAAGTGCTGGAAGAAAAGCGTTTCGCTTTGAGCCGAGGGATACGTACAATATACATACACATATAATATGTACACGTGTGTATATATCCGACTCCATCTCTTTCGCAGTCGCATGCAGAGAGGCTCGAGTGGAGTTCTCGTGGTGGCCTGAATTTCATTTCGTGCCTCGCATTTTCCCTCTCTCTCTCTCTCTCGCCCGTCCCCTCCGCCCTCGCGTAGCGCAGTTCCCCGTGTGTACAATAGTGTGGCGAGTAATAACAGGAATTCGATTCGCGCGTGAAACTCTCCTTGATTATTGTCATTGCCACGGACGTATCCGACGGACGAACTCGCGGTTACGTCAAACGAGAGGCGACGTGGTCGGGGGTCGCGTGTGTTTGCGTAGATCGGTGGCCGCTGTAAGAATCGAGTGTACGCAGGGGGGCGACTACACCGAGAGAATTTTATTAATGATTAGCCCTTCGTTACTCACGTGGGTTTTTGAAACACAAGAGCTCACCTGGGGTGTACCCTACACCCCGCAGTTAAAAATTAACGTTTTCTTAGTGAAAAAATTGAATTTTTTAATGATTTTTTTTATTTTAAAGCTTGAGATATTGTCTAATGATCTCAACATTAAAAAAAAAAATAAATTTCGTCATTTTCTAATTGAAAATAAAATTCGAAGTCTCTCTCTCGGTACACGAGGTCTCGGTTTTCAGACGCTCAGATCTCCCTGCCGATTTTTATTAAAAAATAGTATAAATAATAAACTGAGGATAGTTATCATATTCTCGTTTTATCAACGAAGGACAAACTGACAAATTGGAACAAGTTTTATAGAAAAATATTAAATATTAAATTAATTACGGATTGTTGATAATCACTTTTTAACACCTTGCAGCGTTCTGTCGGATAAACAAATCGGTTTTGTCTTGCGCTTTTGGTGCCAAACTCTTTAATGAAATATTCGCGAAAGGTACTGAAAGTGCCAACCTCGAAAAAAAAAACTCTAGGCGTGGCATGCAAAAAAAGGAGGCTGGGGTGTCGCCTACACCCCACGTGAGCAACGAAGGGTTAACGATTAATGATGCTTCTTAATTGTCAATGCATCAAAAAAAAAAGGTCAGAAATTGTGTAGCTTGAAATCGCTGAGATGGTTAATACAGATCGAGCAACAGTTATCGCATTGGTTGAAACAATTGTAGGTGCTAAAAAAATATTTTCTTCAATCTGAAACATATGGTATAATTCCAGGATCAAGCCACGATATTCTTCGCGCGAGCAAATATACGATATATCCCAGGAGTAATCATTTTTTTCGCGCAGGAAGAATTTGTCGTCGAAACGAAGGTACATACTCTTCAATCAAGAATATATAAGATTCTTTTTAAGAATGTATTTTTAAAAATTGTTAAGAGATCACATTTTATTGATTCAATAAACATTTCTCTGACTTTAACCACGCACCAGCGAATACAGCGTAGCATTTATTCCTTACATGCCACAATGGATCTATCTCAACTGTATATAATCAATATTTAAACCCTGTATTACCAATGTATACCCATTATCTGTATGCTATTATTTCTCAGTGTACATCGAGTGCGAGACGGAATTATACGACGTACACACATATATCGGCAAAATTTCGCTTTTCCCTTCAACTCCTTTTCCTCTTCGAAATAAGGATTCAATCGCTCTCGACCCAATTTAGCCTCTCGCGCCACACCTCGCGTACGAAATCGCGTATCATATATCGATCGACGCGACTCTTTCGACCTCCGTGCTCTCTCGCGCCCCCAGCCCCCCTACCATACCCTCCGCCACTCCTATACTACTCTACACGACGTTCTCGCGATCGCGGCTACGCCTCGAAGTCCATCCCCGTCTAGCAGAGAGTTGGTGCAGTAGAAAGGCCCAGCGCGAATCCGAGGAATTTAATATCGCAGACGGGATGAAAAAATGGTCCTCGAGTGCGGGTCAATGAAAATGTCGCGCGGTATCGATCGCGAGGGCGGAACGTCGGACGGAGATGCGATTTTCGGTGTCTCCGCGATGACCGATAGTCGCGTACCGGGGTATACAGTATGCATTTCCCCGGCGCCTACTGTACACGAAGCGCAACGGTCGCCGATCGAAGCCACTCGCCGCACTTCCGACACAACTTCGGGCGTCGATCGAACACATTTAAAACCGGCGCGATGCAACGGGTCCGCGCGGTCGCGCGCGTGTATTTCCGAGCCGTGCTCGCGTACAGAGGCGAGCGTGTAGTACAGGCGAAGCGCAACCCAACCTGACCTGGCTTAACGTAGCACCGGCGACGGCGGTGTGCGGTGTAGAACGCACGCGATGGTACGGTAGATAAGCGCGTGTTTGTACACGGAAGAGAATAGGAGTCGATGCGACAGGCGCGCATCATGAAAAAAAAAAGGATTAAAGAGTCCGTCGCATAGACGGCGTCGTGGATATATTGGCGTATTCTTTTTTTTCACGATAATAGTTACCACCGGCGGGTCGTTAAACGGTTAAATATCGATTATTTAGAGTGCACGCCGGCGTGACGCTTCGTAAGCGACGATAACGATGGTTGCGATGTGCAACCTGCGCGGAGAGAGAGAGAGATACCCGTTTTTATTGTTTCTCGTATACGAGGCTGCAGCGCGACGGAACTTTATTGTTCGCACTGACGCGACTGCGCGTGCGGGGGATTGTTGCTGCGAGAGAGAGAGAGAGAGAGAGATGTGTCTCTTCCGGACGATGAATTGCGTGCAATGCATCTCGCGCATTCCTTGCGACGACTGCAAGGATCGAATGACAAGTGCAGCCGGAGAGATGAACCCTCGTCGCGTGGTGATGCTTGGAGAAGAATGCAGCCTTGTGCCGACATTTGTTATTTCGCTGCTGTGGCATTTTTTAACTGTGTCGAGAGAGATCGCTCGCCTTTTTCGCAAAAGAATTGAAAGCACCGAAATCCGAACTCTCTCTCTCTCGGTCGGTCCATTCGAAGATATTTATTTCGTGCCGATTCCGAAAATCACTGATTTATCGAGGAAATATCAAAGCGACACCGAGATATCGATGATTCTCCGTGGAAAAATAATTTTCGCGTGCATAAAATCGCTGACGTCTTACGTTTCCTTTGAGATATCGATCAAATAGTTGTGCTTTTCGCGTAATCAGCGCGAGAAAATATATATAAGACCGAGCGCGATCAATTCCGAAGATTTCGATTTTTGGCCAAATATCGACGGGTCAGGGGGATTGATATTTTTTCAATTTTTTGCGAAAACAGAAATCTCCGAAATCGATCACTCCACTATCCCGCATCTCGGGTATTTCTCTACGCTATTTCCGAAAGTCGCAGATTTATCGAGGAAATCTCCAAACAATTCTGAGGTAACGTCGATTTGACGAGGATATTTCCTCCGACTGACTGTTTTCAGCTTGTATCATTTAACTACATCGGTTGCTTCGCTCTGCCCACCTTTCGGTGGCGGTGAGAAAAGCGCGGAAAGAAAGACGCGGAGGGGGTGTGCGGACGAGGTAAAAATATTCACCAGAACTAAATATACGCTCCGGGTAAAAATATCCGATACGCGACGCCGACGCTGCACGGTCCGTGCGATGCACCGAGGGCGGCGAGACTCGAGTCCGAGGCGCTTTATTCTCGTAATTCTCCCAGTTCGATTTGGTCGGACGTTCTAGTCGCGCGGGAATTGTCGTTTTCGGGCTAAGTACGTTTGCGCGGTCGACGATCGATTTTCGAGCGAATAGCGTGGCGACGGGGCCGGGGGGGGGGGGAGGGGGAAAGACGGCGGTGAATCTCTCGTTGTGCACCGGTGCCTGCAAATGCGCGTTTTCGGGTTTACTTTTATTTATTCCCGAAAGACCTCCACGCGTGCACCGTGGCTGCAAGGTGAACCCGTCTTCCCGACAGTCGGTGGGGGTAATCCCTTCTCTGCCCCCTCCTCGCCCCTCCCCAGATTCTCCCGGCGTTATTTCCTTCCTCATTTGGAAAGCCGCGGCGAGATGCACCGACCGGGGCGGCATTGCACCCGGCGGAAAAAGACGCGGAGCGGAATCTCGAAATGCAGAGGGGGGGGAGGAGGACGAGACGCACTCGGAAATCGGTTCGGAGAAAGAGACGCGGAAAGAAGGAGATCCGCGCGCGGGGTGGAACGCTCGTGGCAGGGGGGGGGAGGGGGAGGAGTAAGGTAAAACACCTTGCGCAACTATTTTTAACCGAAATGGCCGCCATTTTTGATCGGGCCAGCCACGGCTATTTCTAGCCTGGAACCCACCCGTGCGTACGCGGCAATTGATTTCGGAGACGCCGTTCGCTTTCGCTTCGCCCTTCGAGTGCGTCGACTCGACCGTTTCCGAGAGAGTTCGATTTTTAAGAGGCCGACACACCTCGCACAAAACTTGTCGCAGTAGGGCTACGCTCATTTCGTAACGGGAAACAATGTCCGTACCGAACTTATCACACTTTCAGGCCAAGTATCATTAAAGGTTTCTATAGTAACCAAATTATATATTTTCGTGTAAAAAAATCCATGCCGTTTTTTTAATAAAAAAATACATAATTTGGTTACTGTAGAAATCTTTAATGATATTTGGTCTGAAAGTGCGATAAGTTCGGTATGGACATTGTTTCCCGTTACGAAACGAGCGTAGCCCTACTGCGACAAGTTTTGCGTGCGTTTCGAGGAGCTATGTCGGCCTCTTAAGCAGATTCGAAAAATGCGGGGAAAATTATCTACCCCGTGTTTTCTCATTGTTCATTTTCGGCCCCATCCGAGCTGGTAAACGACATTCAGAAACGCAGCTACGTCGTCGTGCTGCGAGTTTATCTCTCTCGCACTTGCTACTCGGCGTAAGTGCGTCTCTCGGGCGTTTACGACGACGTCACGATGTTGCGGAGAGACACGCATTTGCAACTGCGCGAATAATTATTCCTTCGGGTATTTTCTTTTTCGCGTGACATTGAATACGTATGCGCGGACTACAAATAGAATAAAAAAATACGAATATTTTTGTATTAGGTATTCTGAGACCGAATCTTGAACGTCGCATTCCCTCCTCCGTGTTCGTGCGAACTCGCCGTTTCGAAACTTTCGCACTCGCGTTAGCGCGCGCGCGCGCGCGCGATTTCAAGATGGCGAATCCGAGAACAACGCCGGATAGCGGGAGGCACGGAGCGAGAGGGCGACGACGGGCGGGCGGGCGAGAGGAAGAGACACGGTTGCGTCGATCCGGACGAATGAGGCGGAAAATCGATACTGCGACACCCCGGGAAATTACTGTCGCCGCGACGTCGACTGGCCGAGTAACGTCGATCGCGCGAGCCGCGGAACATTTCTCGGCTCGGATAAATCTTTGGCGGTCGCTCCCGCGAAATGGGCGAATTTGCGGGAATCGAGGTCCGAGCGAGGGACGCGAGCGCGTGTCTGGGTAATGGTAATCGAAGCGGCGGTAACTGTACCGCGCGTAGGTGCACCTGCGCTTGTCGAGCGACACGCGTGGGTACATCACGCTGTGTGCTGTTCCATCCTCTTTGGATGTGTGCGGTGCACGAACGGCCCCCGAATACGCGTGTGTATGGAACAGAGTGGGCAGCGACCAGAGTGTACCCGAGTTGGCCCCCGACTACCGTGCCGAGCAACGAAAAGGAGAGGACAACTCGAGCGTAACTTCGCTGTTCGCTCTGAAATACACGTCGGATTATGCTGCAATATATATGGAATCGAGCGCGAATACTGATTTACTTGGGTGAATGAACGCGGAGCATTTTGAGAAATGAATGGTCGAGTATACCTACTCCTGAATTTTCACCGAGATTTTTTTCGAAAAAAATAATTTCTCCTGCCTTTATTCAAACAATAATTTCATGGCACGAATGGATGCGAGGTGTCGAGGAATGATTTGCCGGGCATTCTTCTGATTAAGGAAAACATTTTTGTGGCACCAGCACACATACGCGCTCACACGTACATGCCTGACAAGCGTAGTCGTTTTTCAAGGACGCTCCGGGTCAGCCTGATAAACGGCGACAAAGAGGACGGAGGAAGTTAAACTCTCCAAAATTGGCGTGACGTCATTTGCGGATGGCCACTAGGACTGAACACACGCAACGCTGATATTCTCGAGATGGCGAGATTGATTGATGGTGATGCATTCGCACCGATCGCCATCGCTAATAAATGACCCGTAATCGCGCTCGCCGGTTAATCGAATCGGCGAACTCTTCGATCCAATGGAATTTTCAACGGATTCGATTAAATCTCATACAAATTAGATCCGAATCGACGCGCAGCTCCTACGGAGGAGCGCCCGCGTGTGAATCCAGATGAAACGCGCTAATGGAAATTTACGGGGTGAGGAGGGGCGGGATTATTGTACCGATGCCGGGCGATATAATATTGCCGGATTGGTGATAATTATCATGGCTTGACGCGGGGCGATAAATTGTTGTCGGAGCGACGATACAATCGTCGGTAACGATCGTCGTCGGCAGCATTTTTTAATATTCTCGTGCTACACCGGGAGAGATAATTATTGCTAGTGTAAAAAAAATGTTTGAATCAAGAGCATGTGGATCTTACAAATTTTTAAGAATATAAATTCTTGGTCGCGCGAAGGATATATGTATATTCTTCAGTCAAGGATACCACCTTCATTGGAACGAGAAATTCTTTCTGCGTGAAAACAAATAATTACTCGCGAGCCCGTCAATTATTTTCTCGCACGAAGGAAACCATGGCTTGATCCTGGAATTATATAATGTTTTCGATTAAAAAAAATTGTATTGCTATCAGCAATTATTTCTCCGAGTGCACTGAGAAAAATAATCAAGTTGAAATGACGAAATGTATCCAGTTAAACGCGTTTAGTCATTCCGACCAAAATACTGGTCAGTTGAAGCAAATATTTATTTATTCCAACCGAAAAATGATCAGTCTAACCGGACACAGATGGAAGATCCATATATCACCAAACAGTTTGGTCATCGTCTCCAAGATCTTGGTTTGATATCGACCAAATCTTTTTTTCTCAGTGCGTACAATCGTTTCCCCGCGCGTCGATCCGCATCCCGTACCTACAAAAGGGACGTGTATGCACGCCTGCGCATGTAATCCGCACAGGCGCACGCATATGCAGCAGCTCGCCTCGCGATGGACTCCCGCGACCCCGTAAAATCGGCGCGCGCGCGAGATACATATAAAATGTACAGCCATAGCCGCGAGGAGGAAGAGGGAAGGATGAGAGGACGCAAAGACGCGCGGGCACACATTGTACACCCGACACGCGCGCAGAGGCGGCGAGAATCTACCGGCCCGGGATCAAAGATTCTGAAATAGTAAACAACCGGCGGACCGCGTATAGCCTATACACGCGCGCATAAGGCCGGCTCTAATAATACAAAGTTGCTCCGTCGAAAGAGCGACGGCGCAGTCGGGGAGTCACTCAGTCAGTCAGTCAGTCAGTCGCTGCGATGCATCACGTGCGTCACATCCGGCGGTGCCGCCAACGGCTTCGACCCGTCATCCATGCCGGTCTCACCGTTTCATGCGATTTCGACCGCGTCCCGCAGCCTCTCTCAATGTCTCTGTCTCTGTTTCTCCCAAAACTCCGCGCGGCTTCCGTTGGCGCGTAGGTGCACCTCGGCTTTGCGATAGCGGCGAGGCGTTAATTTCGCGCAAGAGCATTAAAAATAGACGTTCGCACCGACAACGCGGAAAGTCTTCGACATTGTCATGGTCCGCGTGTCGCTCGCATCCCGCGCGCCGTTTGGCGGAGGAAGAGGGAGAGGGGGTGGCTGTAAGAATAGCATCTCTTCGGTGCATTTATTTGTTACGACGCCGACGGTCAGAGCAATCGACTCGTTTGCGCCGAGCGAAACCGTTGACCGTGGTTTAAGGTAGTTCCCCCGCGACAACCTCAACTAAAAGTAACATACCATGTTCGTGTTTAAAATATTGATATTTGGTTTAATTAGTAGTAAATAAAATTAAAAACTACGCAATATTGACTCGATACTAATAGATAATACGATGGATATCATTTATTGCCGTAAAATATATTCTATATTATGTTTTTGATCTACCATAGCCAGTAAACTTTTTGCCGAGGCTGTTCGGGCTTTGCCCCAATACACGAAATAGCTTTTATATACAGACGACGCACTCTTCTGTGTGCGTGTGAGGACGACGATCGTGGCAACGTTGCGCATCAGCTGTGGCCTATGTCTAGCGAAATCAACCGATATTATTTGTGAGCTACGAGAAAATCAATTATCAAGAAAATGTCAACTCGAACCCGACACAATGGAAAATTCATTAAAAAAAAAGTGCTCGCGAAGAAAATAAAATCCGTAGCGGCTTCCCTAAAAGCACGAACACGACACGAACACGATGAAGAAATGGACAAGGAAAATTTAGAGGTTATCCAGTGCGATGGGAGACGTATCGTAGAGCTGGCAGAGCTTGGCAAAAATCTTCGATGTTGTATGTGTCGAAAAGTTCTTTCATTGGAAAGAATTGTGAAAGAAACACGTCTTGGACTCAATTCGTGTTTAACAGTTTCTTGTGACTCTTGTGGCGTAAATACACGTGTTCTGACAGGAAAAATGTACACTTCAAAAGACTGTGCAAAATTGTCAGGTGTGAACACGAAAGCTGTCCTTGGTAAGTCAATTAATTTAATTATTGAATCCCATATATATATTTTTTATTCTCAATATGCAGTGAAAATTTCTTTGTTATGTTCAATAGGGGCTGTTCACTCAGGTATCGGACCCACCGCTTTGAACAAGCTTCTAGCTTGTTTAAATATACCTCCAATAACGGAGAATTTGTACAAGCGGTACGAACGAGAACTTGGCCCAGTAATTGAGGAATGTGCCAAGGAGAGCTGCAAAAGAGCTGCAGAGGAAGAGCGTAGATTAGTTATTGAAAATGTCGAAAGGTTGTGTCAGGAAATGTGAGTATTCAACGTAATTAGGGGGGTCAGGATCTAATTTGATGATCGAGTATATCTTTTTTATAGCTTTCATTTTGCATTATTGAAGTAAATTAACTGATTTGATTGTTTTACTTTTTTGCTGTTAGGCAAAACTAACTTTATTTTTATATGGCTTATGTCGTTTATTTGCAAATTTGTCTGCAATTGTATATAGAAATATATTTCTGGACATAGTTATTCTATGTCCTCATCATTTGTACATAATGAATCGTATGTTTATAACTATAAATTAATATATCAATAGAAACTATTTACACTAAAACCTAAGAGCTGATAAAAAGTAATGGAATATTTTTAAATTTA
This sequence comes from Xiphydria camelus, assembly GCA_963678675.1. Taxonomy (NCBI): domain Eukaryota; kingdom Metazoa; phylum Arthropoda; class Insecta; order Hymenoptera; family Xiphydriidae; genus Xiphydria; species Xiphydria camelus. The sequence goes on from OY783192.1 coordinate 38,316,617, forward strand.
TTGTAACTATTTTGTTAAATATTATATCATCGAATTGTAAGAAAAAATCAGTTTTTTTGTTAGTAAAGTATTAATAAAAACGTCAATTTTTCCTCAAATATTCTATGAGTTAGGTTATTTTACGTTCTACGACTGTTTCTCTGTATCAGGCCGACTGAAATAGTTAAAGAAATTTATCCTCATCTGCATGACCTTGGACCTCCAACGAAACCCAATATTCCTCAAATCCTGAATGGCGATCTTACGGTGGCGACTGCGTCGTCGGATAAATTCGACAAGGCATTGGGCAACATCGTCAACATCATCGTTTCTTACGATATGGGATGGAGTAAACGCGGCAATGGAAGGAGTTATGACAGCCTTAATGGTTATGGTGCAATAATAGGATTTTTCAGTGGCAAAGTCCTCGATTTTGCGACTAGGAATAGAAAATGTAAATTCTGTGATGCGGGTCGAGCGAAAGAAGATCATGATTGTCGAAAGAACTTCCGAGGAAGCGCGAAAGCGATGGAGCCTGATGTTGGAGCTGAAATAGTAAATCGGAGCACTATTCTGAAAGAGGCAGGGCTTAATGTTCGTGTTGTAATTGGCGACGAAGATAGTTCTACTATCGCAGCGATACGTCGAGAAACTTCAGAACAAGTTTTTAAGTTAGCTGATACAAATCATCTTCGAAAACACTTCGTTAGTGAATTGTATGAGCTACAAAAAACTTATAAAGAGATGAAAAAAAAAGAGGCAATCCCCCATCTCAAGAAATGTTTTGGATATGCAGTAGCTCAAAATAAAGGCAACCCTGTGGAGCTAGCAAACTGTCTTCGCAATATACCGGACCATTTTTTCAATCGACACGAAAACTGTGGAAGTTGGTGTCTCCGTCGCAATAATACTTCAAGCATTCAAAAAGTGACATTCAAAGATCCAGAACTGTACAAAAAATTGCACGAAATATTCACCAAATACGCCAGTAATACCTCCAAATTTTCGGTAGCAGTTTCGAGTCAAGCCAACGAAAGCCTGAACAATATCATGGCTCACAAGGCTCCGAAAAATCGATGCTACAGCCAAAGCGAATCCGCCGATTTTCGTTTCTCAAGTGCTGTGTGCAGTAAGAATGACCGTGACAATTACTTACTTACCGTTTCAGAAAAAATCAGCATTTCACCCGGGAAAAATACTGCATCATTTGTTGCAAAAAAACAATTTAAACATTTGCAAAGAGCGTCAAAAGCTAAGTTACCTAGCACAAAGACTCGCAGAAATATACTGGCTGATCAAAGGCAGGCTTTGAGAAAAAAATCGGAACAGAGAGAAGGAATTCAATATCAACCTAATTGTGGCTTTGAAGTTGATATCGATGATTTAGAAAGTCATAACGGCATTCTCAATAACAATGTACCCGATACTTCTTCGTTATTAGACTCGTCAAATTTCGTTTTCTTCGACTTGGAAACTTCGGGCCTTCAAAAATCTGCAGACATTCTGCAGATTGCAGCCAAGTGCGGTGAGTACACTTTCTGCGAATATGCGAATCCTTCTCAGCCTATTACATCTAGCGCAACGGCTATCACGGGCATGAGAAATGTGGCTGGAGAATTGTTTTTATATGATAAGAAAGTTCAGTCGATTCCTATTCAAGAAGTGCTTTATAAATTCAAAGAATGGCTAACTGTGCTGAAACCGTGCATTCTTATTGCACACAATGCAAGATTTGATACTCCACGCTTACTCCAAGCTTTCAAAAATAATTCGATGATAGAGGACGCCAAAAATCTTATCGCCGGATTCGCAGACACTCTCGTCACTCTAAGGAAGCTTCATCCTCAAAGAAAAGGTCCCGGAATGTTTAAGCTATCTACTCTCGCTGCAGATCTACTGCACATTGAACCCACTACAAATTTTCACGAGGCATCATACGATGTCGAGATCCTTGAAAAACTCGCTTCTACTATTCCAAAAGAGAATTTAATTGCAAATAGCAAATCTTTCAAAGAATGCTATATTCACGAAGCTCGACTACAAATGGCAGCAGTACACGAACGAGCCTTGAGTGATCTCAAAGATGTTATCTCTGCGGGAATGATAAAAAAAATAGCAAGTGCGGGAATCGATCTTGTAAAATTACAAGCAATATATACAAAAAGTGGAAGAGAGGGTATTATAGAGTTGTTGTCGACTAACCAAATGAATAAAAAACCTCGTGTCACCAAAGACAAAAAAATCTTAGAAAAGATTATTCTATTTTTAGAAACGAACCAAAGCTCCGACGTTTAGATAAAAAGCGAAAAAAACGACAATGTTATTTAAAAACCTTTGTTCTATTATTATATGTTCAATTACGTTGTATTATATGAAAGCGAAAAAGATTATTTAAAACATAAAATTTATTTGTTACACATTCAAGCTAAAACAAAAATAATCTGTTCAAATAAAAAACTTTGTTAATATTGAAAGATATATTTAAACAATATATTTGCAATAAAAAGTATGCTTTAATATTTTTTCTACCAATTTCTTCAAATGCCATTTCTTTTTATCCGAAATCATATGTTCAAACTAAGCGTCTGGCCGTGCACACTGTTGCCAGATCGCTGTCCCGTTCCCCCTCTACGCACTCGTTCGCTTGCAGGCCTTGCAGGATATATGCTATACGACCAAAATTGTGAGGGTTATATCTTGTAAACTAGATGGTAAATCATTCTCATTTTTTTTCACATTATTCGTGATATCCTACTCTACCTTATCCTCGTTTTTGGTCAACTTCTTAGTTTTAGTTTTGACGCTAGATTTAATAACGTACTGTTTTCCCCATCATAACGTATCTGTTACATGTAAATCAAGCCAACTTCAAGTGTCAATATCTCAGGTTTGGGATGGTAAAACTTATTTCAATTGCACAGATGTTTGGATAATGTATTAAATAACGTATATGTCAAATTTCAACCATTTCTTAGTTCAACGATCTTGTGGGGGTACTACCTTAAAGGGGATAGCTCGAGCCGTAAATAATCAATATAGAAGCGACGGGCCGCGTCCCGTTTTTCCGTTTCCGAACGGGGATTCGCGAGGGAAGCCGGGGCCCGGATAGACAAATGTACGTTGATAGTACGGCAACTCAAGGTTCTATCGGCTCATCAGATGCATCAAGGTTGTGCGCTCTGCAAGTCATCACCGAACAAGCATGTTTATGTCATTAAATGATTTCAAACTGACATAGATAAAATGCTGAACATTTGTTCAATAGGTATAATACACCATTTTTTGTAAAAACGTTGCTACAATAAACACAGCAATTAATTTGAATCACATTATGATGTAAATTTAAGAATTCTTTGAAGAATAATAAATTCTTCTAAACTCATGCGACAAGATGAGCGTAGATTTTAGAATAACCAATCATCGTAGTTTGTATGAACGTTGTGACGATCATGCAAGTCAATTCGGGGAGGGATCGTACGCGTTCTGCGCGAGCGTCGATTTCGGGATTCGGAAATCGCGGCGTCTCACGAATCGGATCGACGAGACGACGCGTACTTATACGCAGGGAACGATTCTCGTTTTGCTCTCACGGATTCGCACGCCAAAAGTGAGAATCAGAAGAAACCCCGGCTCTCGGTTTAATTTCGCGAGTTTCGTTCGCTCGGATCGCGAGATCGCTCCCGCAAGAAATTGCCCGTTCACGGTTCGCGAGTTTCCGGGCGCGGAGACGATCTTAAAACGATGCCACGCGCGCGAGTCACGCGGGAAAGCGGACGCTGGCGAAATTTCGTTTCCTTTTTGCCGCGCGATTTTTATCGCCTCATTTCCTGGCGCTCCGCCGGACGCGCGGGCTCCGCGCTTCCGACGACGAGAGGGAGAGTGCGGGGAGATGCGGTTTCGGGAGAAAACAAAGGCATGAAAATCGCGGAACGATGCATCGTTGTCCCGATTTCGGCATCGACTCTTTTTCATCGCTGGATGAAATTTATCCTCCGCGCGATTTTTCCATCGACTGCGATGCCCTGTATCCGGGGGATGAACCAGCCGGCATCGAGAACTGGAGAAATTGAACGAAAATGTAGTTGGCCCCTGATTAAGGCGGTCGGAAAGAGCAGCCAGGGGCCAACTGCTCCGCCCCTTTCATTCACGCGCTCGAACCCCCTCCGCGACAATTTAATTTCCCTGCACCGCTTCTCTGAGAAAGCTTCGTAGCCGCGTCGACGCGCGGGGTGTGACGAGCGGGAAGGGTGTACGAATGCAGTACTGAGAAACGTACCTACAGGAAATACAGCGTCGGGGGGAGGGTTTTCATTGAACTGCTTTCGAGGTGAATTAAATGCAGCGCGGCGATCTGAGTGCGTTGCGTATCTCATTCGCGGATGCACCGGAATCGGCGCGAGAAGATGCGTAGGACTGATCGACCGAACGGTTTAAGAGATTTCGATTTCTCGACAAAATTGAAGAAACGTCAAAAAATGTGCTTTAAAAACCGGGATATCGACCATTATACGGTCGAAGATTAATTATTTTTTCGAGGTTTCTAAGCACAGAAATTCATGTAATATATGTACATATCTTTTGGAAATGGACGGGATTCGATGTCTCAAGCAAAAATGCGCTTTGCCACGGAGCTGTACCCACCCGCGTATCGATCGCCTTTCTAAAACGGATTAAGTTTTATTTCGCGAAACGAGGCCGCCAGTCAGGCACGGCCCCCGCTCGTCGCGAGTATTAAATCACCGGCGGAATTCGCGTATCTGCATAATTTCCCACCGTTTGCGTTCCGCGAACGAGCGAGAGAAAAGTCGGGCGGCCGCAGAAAACCGGGACGTTTCGAGGCGACTCGCTCTCGTTCGCGGGGGACCTTCGCGGAGACGTTTTCGCGATAACGCTGTAAAATAAATGTGACGGAAACGAGATCGGCACTGTAGATAATTCAGGAGAGGTGGCGCGAACGCGAGACACCGGAAGGTGGCCTCTGGCTCGCTCTCTAAAACCGCAGCGGTCGGGTGCCAACTCCCGGCGCTCAAAATTGATAAAAACCGTGCAACCGCTCCCGCCCGCGCGGAATTTTAGCCATTTCATTTCGCTCGTAGCGGTTATCCTTATCGATTTTCCCTCGGAGACTTTTTCACCGAGACTCTAGGATAACGCGCGTTCCTCTTTAATCGAGCGGCGCCGGCAAGTTGCTATGGAGAATAAGCGCTTTCGCACGAATTGCGAATAGGAACCGCCGAGCTCACCCCTTTCGAAATGGCGTCAATTTTCCCATCGCAACGTACTACGGCATCCCTTTCATCGTCTTTCCACGAAGTTTCGTATTCCATTTTCCCTCGTTCCCCCTCCGATAAGCCATCACCGTTCTCTCCGTGGTTTTTAACCCGAGAGAGCAGCACTCGGGTCGCGAGTCAGCTCGCGCGACAAAGGTGCAACGATGTCGGCGGAGTTCGCGGAAGAGAGACGGCAAACGGCCCCGGCTAGTTCTCCCGGTTTAATTTCGTGTTTCTAACCTAACTTCAGAGTCCCGACAAAACCCTTTCGTCTATTTCTTCCCCTTGCGCGGTCTAGATTCGTTTCGAACGCATTTCTGGCTGTCCTTGGACGATTCCTGAACTTTCGTGATATCCAAACGAGTTCCTCGTTCCTTCTCTCTCCCTCCGTCGCGTTGGAATCGTTCGCGATATAGAAATCCCTCCCTGATAGCTCTTTCACATACCTTTGACTCTTGCTAGCATGGCACGTCATTTGCAAGGGTTTCTTCGGCTTACGGACATTCAACTCTACTTTCTTACCCAATCTATTTTACTGGGAGAGACGATTTTGTCGATCGGCGAGTACATTGAGTCGCGAAGAACCCGGGGTTCCGACATATTGTTAAAATCATGGCCGCGTTCCAATTTCCGGCGGCAGTACCGCGATCATCGTGCGTTGCCGTCGTACCCGCGCATTTGAACGTTTGAGCGGAAGTACGACGACGAGCGTGGCACGGTTACTTGAAATCGATTTTTTTCTGCAACTCGCTTTTCCGTCGCCGCATTGCACCGATGCGATGCAATGACGGAAAAACTGCATTTCTCTCGGCATTTTCCTTCGGAGGATAGGTATGCACAGAGATTGTGCACGGATACCGACTGTCGGTGTGTTATTCGCGAAAGAGGGATAGATTCGAATGTACAAATACTCTCGTAATTTGCAGGCAGTTATTTAATGCCAAAAGGAACGTCGATGTGATATTTTGGGAAAAAGGTGACGCCGTTTCAGGTAAAAATGTGTCACATATCGCATGGTATGGTAAATTCATGACGAATGTCGGCGTACGATAAGGGAGAGTTTTTTACCTTTGGGAAAACGAGGACGGCAGCTGCAGGAGGTAGTCGGTGAACAGCTGATCGAGTAGTGCACCTCCTGTCCGCCGGTTTCCGCAGCTGAGCGTCGCTCCAAAGTCGGTGATGAGGCGGCTTCTTCGATTCGATGTTTTCAAAGTGCTTCGAGAGCAGTTTTTCGTTTTTCGATACTGCCGGTCGAAAGCTAAATAAACAGTTTTCGGTTTTCTTCGAAAATAATCGCAGGGAATTGCTGTAAAATAAATGTGTAGGGGTTTTTGGGAAAAAGATGATGTTCCGCTGTGATAATAATTGGTATTCCGTCCTCTGATGTGGCCACTGGGATGGTGCAGTCTCCATGTGCGAAGGTGGGTCAACAAAGTATCACGCGAAGAAGAACGTTGTCCATTTTTTTTTCGAGAAATATGCAGACATCGTGCAAGCGATATGCACATCGCGGTATTGATATATCGGCGAATAAATATCGACGAACATGTATAAATATCGATAAATGAATATGAAAATGGCTGGATAAAAAAGTGGTTATACCTTCCGAAGAACGCAGTCCCGAATAAATGGATAGATGGTAGATCATGGTAGTATGTAGGTTTCCATTTTCCGGCATCGCTGCATGATAGTGGAGTTGGAGGGAGAGTTTGCGAAGACCTTTAGAAGTGGTTTTCACGTTTCAATGTTTTAGAAACGCTTCGAGTGCAATTTCTCTAGTTTCTCGATAATATTACCGATCGAAAGCCAGAGAAGTTGCTTCAGGAGTGCTCTAAAAGTATTGGAAGGGAAATGCTGTAACGTAAATTTGTATAGAAGCATTTGGAGGAAAGGTTGTCACGTTCTGAAACTTCTTGGGTATCTGTTCTCGGATGCTGCCATCGGTAGAGTGCAGTCTTCTTACGGGAAGGTGGCGAAGTCCAGGAAGTCGAGGAATGTGTTGCGATAATACGAGTATTGGGCGTACTGTTTGATATTAACTCCAAAGAACAAATACAAATACGGGGGAATAAATATAAAAGCTGGGGGGTAAATATGAACATCGGGGGAGTAAACATGAACCTTAGGGCATAAATATGAATATTGAGGAGTAAATAACATCAGGAAATAAATACGAATATTGGGAAAAAACCTTTAAATATTGTCGAATTAATATGAAAATGATATGAGCGAAAAGAGGTGTACTACCTTCGAAGGATCGCGGAATACCTTTGGAAGATCATAGCCAGGGAAAAGTGGATGGGTGGCAATTGGAGTAGCGTGTTTCCACAGCCGAGACTTGAGGACTCGAATGGGAGGTTGCCACTTCGGTTAACTAGGTACGCACTCGTCTGTCATCCTGAATGACACATTCAAACAGATGATACGTCGGTAACAGATAGGATTATCGTGACATTTAAATAAGCCACCACGTTATTTGGAATTCGGAGAGCTGTATTTTTCTCATATTTTACTCTGACCGAACCACTAAACATCCAATCTACTCGTTTTCGCGCGACTTCTTACACACGACTACGCGTAACGATATCAAACACTGATCGTACCTCGAAAACCTAAAAATGGTAAAAATATCGCAAACCATTTTCGTAGCATTTGAGATTACGACATCAATGTCGAACGTAGCACGATTTTACGAGCACTCGAACACTGGACAATATCAAGAATGTTCAGACACTCTCTCGACACCCCTAATTACTTCTCGCATGCAAATGCACCTGATGTATTTTTGGCACCGTCAGTTGCACCCTCAGTTCGAACCAAGCCCAAAATTAAACAATTGCCATCTTCTCGATATTCTCCCTGCACCAATGGGTGATCGGAAGGTTCGGTACCTCGTTCTCCTTGGTATAATCCAGCTTCATATCAAACTTGATCGGCCGGTGTGTGTCGGTGAACTCGAAGAGACGCAGCAGCGTGTTCATGGCTGCCATCTCAGTTGCCAATTGCACCGTTTCGCCGAAACCTTGAAAATAATTAGATTCTCGTAAGCCTTGCGAGAACTAAAAGCATATCCTCTCGAAGACTCCATGGGAAATCATGCTAACCGGATCCCAGGTATTTCTTGTCCGAGTAGACGGCGACTCGATAGACCGGTATGAGTGTGTTCTTTCCCGCACTTCCGATTAATCGTGGCTCCGCGGGTTGTCGTTTCTCCCTCGAAAGTATATCGTTAAGAATCTCCAGAGAGTTCACCGGAGTCCACAGTTCCGTCAGGTCTTTCTCGGCAAGCGTCGCTATCAGGAAGTCGCGAACGAAAAGTCCGGCGTGATTTATGTCGACGCTACGCGATAAGGCGGAAACGAGGGCCAGGAATGTGTTTGCGAGAGTTTCCTCCGACGGCGGATGCTCCTGATTAACGCATAAAAAGAAAATGCTTCTTTCTCCTCTTTCAATCGTCAAAGCTCAGAGTTTCCGTCGAGTCGACGGACTCGAGCGGATAGAAATAACGATATAGCGTACGCACCTCGGTCAGGAGAATTTCCTTCGTTCCGATGTGCCGAGAACTGTTAGCCAGTACTTCCGGGCTCATGAGATGATTGTGTAGCGAGCTGGAGGATTAAATCTCGTCAGAAGCCGCTACCTCTCTTGACGTAAGGTCTGACCGCGTTCTACTCACAGGATGCATTCGACGGGTGCCCTGGGCAAGGCTCGGCTCAAATAAGTTTGGATTACTTGGGACGTGATCTTTCCACCTTCCTCGATGAGCTCCCTGTTATCTTGGATGTCTAATTTCGGGTCCTCTATGCCGAGCGCCTTCTGGTTCATCTCTTCCCGGATGACGTAAGATCTGTGCGTTAACGCTCGCTCCAAAAGTTCAGTGTTAAATTCCTCGGACAGTCTTTTATTGAAGGCGTATATCTCCGTTCCGTAGTTCCATTCGAGAAATTGGCTGCGAATGGGTTCCGGTTGCGGACCCATTTTCTTCTTGCGCTTATTAAGGTTTCTAATAACAGCTGCGGTGTACCTTGCGATGCCTCGTCGTCCTGTAAAACAATCGTACCACACTGGTTATTACATTTTCGAACCTCGCTTTCACTTGATCGTTTGCACTGATATTATAAATGCATAGAGCCAGATCGATGTAGTGCAACTGTTAGAGGAAAATTGATCTTGGCCAAATACATATTATATTATGTAAAGTTGATTTTTTGCTCCGCCAAAGATCAAAGATTTTCGTTAACCTCTGCGAATTTTTCGACTCTGCAGTATCCTATGGTATTCTGGTATATGCTTTTGGCTATTGAGTAATCGCAGTTAACCAAAAATAACGTGGAATTAATTTGTTCGGCCGAAAAAGTACCAGAGAGTTCGTATTACATTCGATCAGCGTAACCTCAAAAAACGCAAAATTTATAGGAGCAAGATTCTCGCGATTTTCCTCTCATACTAACCAATGTAGGTGAATGAATTGAGTTTTCGGATATTGATAATTGTTTTGCAGCAAGATTTTAACGTAGCCATGATGTTTTAATTAATAAATTTTGCAATTAACAACAAGATCGTTCACCGTGGCCGCGAAGCTCTACACAATGAAAATCGTATGTAATACGTGAGCGAGATGCATAGGTGTGTGCTACTATCGTTGAGAAATGTTAGTTGCTACAGTAAGACGATCTGTCTCTAATATTTATTATATTATCGTAGCTGGAGGTGACTCTAGCTTCTCTGACAGAGGATTTCACTAAAAATTGGCTTTTTCATAATTTTCCAAACATTAAAAATATGGTTTCAAACTAAAAGATAGACGGAAGTGCGGCAGTGGTATTGGACTTTTTAGTTAGTATTGTCGCCACCAGTCTTCCGTCGGTAGAATCGTTCGTAAGTGTAATTTTACGGCTCGGACAAATTTTACTTGGAAATCCAGAGACATCATATCAATAAATGATCGCCGGCTATACACCGATGCATAATATTAAACGTAAGTATCTTCTCGATCGATTTCTGGCCATATTATTACGCGCGCGCCGATGGATCTCGTCAAAATCCGTGTTCTAAATGTAACCGTCTTGCACCGCCATTTACCCGGCCAAGTTGCGCAGGGATTGCAAATTGCAGCGTATGTATTTCTCGAATAAAATGCTCATATTTCGAAGCGCTAGTAGAATACACGCTATTCGTACCGAGGTACGCCGTATTGAAAGTCAAGTAGAGTTGAGGAGGTAAACAAACACGCCGGACGCGTATACATAGTTGCTACAGTACGGGTGGGATGGGGTGTTGACTCGCAACTCGCTCTTCTCGACCGGTTCGTGCCTGCACGTCCGGCAGTTCAAAACGCGGACGGACTCTTCTGCTGTGTAATTAGTTCTGTACCGTGCTCCGTGATATCTCGCATTTTCGTCAACGAACTTACCTTACTAACTTAATCTATCGAAGCATGAATAAATCGTCGTTGCTCCTACATCACGCAGAAGGCTGCTGAAAGCGAAGCTCGCGTAGAACTCTCCTAAATGGTACGTGAATGGTCGTATTCATTTTTCAACGTGCTCGAGCCTCCTAGTATTTATCGCGGAGGAATTCGCACTGCTTTCCGTCAATTTCATAGCAGTTCTCGTAGCATACACGTTCGGGATTGGCAAATTTATTACATGAATCGTACGAATCGAGTAGAAATGAAGATGCAATCTTGATGATTGCGCGAGAGAGCCTCTTTTTTTAGATCGTACGTTCGAATCGAACGCGGAGGTTTACGAAAAACACAGAGAGTACGAGGGAGCTCCTCTTTCCGTACTTTTTTTGTTTCTCGTAGAGTTCCTTGGGCGATTTGATCCTTATTGAAAAAATATTAGATTCTCATAGAGAAATCTTGTAAAAATTCCATAGAATCCACGTAGGAATTTGATGTGCTTTTGATACAATAATTCCGAATACTCACTGATACAAACTTATGAGGGATGAATAAGAATGTATCAGGTTCTATGTGTATCTGTAAAAGAAATAAAATCTTCTAATGTTCTACCTATAAGGAATTAAGTACGAATAGTGCGGCGATATCTAGAATTGCTGTGTCAAAAGCACATCAAATTCCGACTATACGAATCTATGGGATCTTTTCAATAAAGAAGCAAGCAATGGAAAATCGAGTAGGAGCGAAGATGCGACCTTGGTGATCGCATAGAAACCACCTTCTCCTTCTATCGCACACTCGAATCGGATAAGGAAGTCCAAGAAAAACGAAAAGAGCTTCTCCCTGGGACTCCATTTTTCGAGACTCTCTTTACGTTGATTTTAGAGTGAAATAGAGAGAGAGGGAAAGAGAAAGGGGGAGGAGAAGGAGAGAGAGAGGGAGATAGAAAGGGGGAGGGGAAGGAGAGAGAGAGAGATGTTCCTATGCAGTCATCGGGATTTCATCTTCGTTCTTATTTTTTCTTTACGACATCCTGTTCAGAATCACCGCGATGATATTTATCACGGGAATCACACAAGTGCTTCTAATGATCACATGAAAGGCTTTCTCTTGTATACTTTTAGTTTTTTTTATTATTGATTTCCTTGTTCGATTGGAGAGTACAGTAGAAAGAGGCTCTTATGGGGTTACCGGAGTCATTCACACGATTTCTGTAAAGAATTTCTATGCGGTTCCAGAGGACATTGTTAATTTGCGCGTTGCAATTGCATTTCCATTTATCTTTGGATATTTAATGATACCAATTCGTTACCTTATTTTTGTTGCAGTTGGCAGAATCGTTCATCGCTCTCTTAAAACTTTCAATTTTAATTTTTGATATTAAAGAATAAAAGTAAAAGTGATCTGATGAAATTGTTTATATAGTGTGTGATGCAAGAATTATCATTCTCAGAATTGACAGTATTTCGTAACTCTAAAACAATATCTAGTGGCTTTATTAATAATTACACAAAGTGAAACTAATTAATAAATGTGGACAAATACAGACAGACTCCAATATAGAATTAAATTAGTGAAACTCTCGAATTATTGCAATTCTACAGTAAAAATTATAGTTTGCAGAATCGCTAGTTTTTTCTAACTCTAAAATGATATTCAGTGCTTTTATCAATAATTACAAAGTGAAAGTGAATATGGACAAGTATAAACGGACTACGATATAAAAGAAATTCCGCGAGAAGTACTTTCTTTTGGGAAGTGTTGCAATTAACACAGACAATATTTAATTGCGTTATAATTAATGAAAGACTCAAAGTGCTCCAACGAACTCATCGAGGGATCGTCGAGGGATTCCGACATCCCGAGGATCGTGAGGAAGGGCGAGGATGAAAGAATGCTGAGCAGTTGCAGCGGTTGGTGCAGTTGCGGTTGCAGCGAAAGAAGAATAATAGTATGCAGAGTCGGTAAGCGACATTCAAAGTTCTTCCACCCGGTTTCTGATACGCGCATGAGGCGATATATATTAGAACCGGAGGGTCGTATCTCCTATCTATTTCTCTTCCTCTTTATTTCGCGTGGCGCGATGACACACTTCGACGAACTTGCAGTGAAACATTTTCATTTGTATAACGCAGTACCGATGTACTCGAATTATGCCGACAGTTATCGGTTATTGCCGCGTTTCCGCGAGACATAATTATTTTTCATTGAAATATTTTTTCGAAGTTCGCTGCAAGTTCTATTTTCTAAAGTAAGGCGTACCGTCGTTCGAACATCGCGATTTCATGGAAAGAAATAGCTTCCTCTCTCAAAGTAGTACCTACCGTTCGAACGATGATCTACGCCCGAAGTAGACGACGAATTAGCTATTCTCGCGATCCGCGAATCGGTAAAATTGCTTTGAAAATTGCATACAAAGATCGCCTGTAGAGCCCTGGCTCTCAGATGCAGGCTACAATTCGAGTCATATCTCATTGGAGAGATGTCGCGATTTCGGTTTCTTTGGATTTTTTTAGGTGTAAATTGGACCCTTTCTTATGATTCTTTCAGGGTAATTTTCGATCGATTCGACCTAAAGCTAATAACAGAGTGTTAAAGTCCGACCGATATAAATCATATCACATTGAATTCTTTTTCAATACGCTAGTCTCACTGGTAGGAAATCTGCGGGCCGACTATTTTTCGCGTCGTTTTCAGCAATTGAGAAGGGGGAGGGAGATGAAATCTCCCCCTTCGAATTCATCGAGAGATATCTCGATGAGTGTGTGGGTGTTGTGAAGTATGCCACGGTATGAAAGACAATATGAGAATGATTGTGTTTGTGAGAATCTACGTCCTTAATACAGAGGGTGGGGGGTTTGGGTTTTCGCGATTACGCCCACTCGTTTTTAAATATAGGACATATAGGTAGGCTTCGTCTTCCGTCGCGACGCGATATGAGGGCCAACGTGTGCTTGAGAGTGTGATTGCTAAAAGTACAGATTAGCAGATCCCGGGATCTATTAACGTGGCTAGCTGAATTTAATTGTTGGTGCCGAGAATCTATAGTACAGCTGGTATGGACTATACATTTTCAGCGCCGGCAATTAATTCTGAATCGATGCCAGTATAGGAATTAGTTTTAATACCGACGATCGTAAGTGGTCAGATTTTTCGCAAGATAAATCTGCATGATTGCTCTTTCTACGAATCGTTGTACACTGTTTCCGGTAATTCGATGTTTGACGAATCCATCGGGTTTGAGAAATCGGCATGCAATGAAAATTCGGAAGAGCTCTCGCGCACAGATAATATTCTCCTAGTCAAGCTTACGCAGTGACTTTCTCTACTGCTCCTCGCAAGCAATTTTTGATAGATCGTCGTTTGAAGATTCGATCGGATTATCAAAAATTTGATTCGACCATGCGAAAGGAAAAGTCGTCGCGTTAATCCTGCTTCGGAGTTGTGGATTAAGTGAGATTCTTTGTTTTAACGATACTGGTAATCGTTGAAATATTTGTGATCTTCGTCCGTTCACCTACGATCGATCGGTTGGGCAATCGCAAGGTCACAAACGTCGTGGATCGTGGTACACGGCGGTAAATCCTGTGATTTTGCATTGTCCGGAAGAAAGAAGAAAGAAGACGTTGCATCAGTGAAGAGGACGCCGGTCATCGCGCCACGCAAACTCGCAGGAGTTTGCGAAAAATCTTTCTCGGACAATTTTTGTCGCATTCCCGTATTTTTTCCAATATTCAAGAGGTCATTTGGAATGGGATGGGGTCGCGAAACGGAAGACGGAAGCTTATAGCTATTGCAATAAACTTTCGTCTTTCGTTCGACGCTACGTCTCATTATAGATTGACCTGAATGGAAGGGAAAAAAATCGGGAATACGATGCGAATTCTGGAGAAGAATTTTCACAGGCTCTTTGCCTCTATCCACCTTTTTTTCTGTGTGTGCTATCTCTTCTAAGTAGGCGTGCGATTTTTTTTAACATTCGAGAGTTAATCTTTTCTTTACACATTATTGCTCTTCAAAATTATCATGCCTCATGCCTTCTTGATATTATTTTTCATAAGCGTTTTCAAAGAGTTCTTGATATTCTCCTTTTCGAGTATATAATAACTAAAGTTAATCAATCTAGTAGACTGATTTATATGCTTTCCGATGATTGTTGAAAATAATACGTATTTTTTAAAAACAATTGGGATGTTGTAGATTCTGTGCGCCTACTTAATACTATCTCTCTCTGTCTCTCTCTCTCTCTCTATCTTGTTTATTCTTCTTCTTTTCCATATGTTGTATGTACCACCCTAACGTGGTGGTTTGATATGTACAGGGGTGTGAATTGTACCAGTATACAAGGAATCCCCACTGCTAGACTCCGAGAAACTTTAGATCTTTTTCAGGCATTATTAAACTCCGCGAAACTTTAGATCTTTTTCAGGCATTATTAAACTCCGCGAAACTCTGTGATATTTACCAAATGGTGCGACTCGCAATTTATTGCTTACCACCACTAATATACCTCTCTTAAAGCTTGGTGCACTTAGCAAATTTTGCTTGGCTCACCCACACTGATATTTATTATCGCTCTCGGGCATTTCTATGTATTTTTAAGTAGGATAAGCTTTCACATCACTATTCATGCCTCATCTAGCAATCATTTGTTCATATTTTCTTTTGATTTCTTTAACAGTGCATTTGAGGGTTGGCTCTCGGGCTCAACGATCCATTTAATGGCTGCTTTTCTTTTAATTATATGCATATAATCCATATAATTAGTCTTAACAAAGACTAATTCGTTATTCCATCTATTATACGTACTGTAGGATAAGGTTAATAATCACTTGTCTGTTTCAGAACACCGAATTAATTATATTATACCTATAGTTTGTTTAAAATTAGACATATAGTAGATAGTTTTGTTTTAATTATGGGATTATTGATATTTCTGCTTTATTTTTTAGGTAGTCGAACATCGAATTAATTCAATTGTATTTTTCAGCTTGTCTCGATTTTAGATGTTTAGGATGGAACCGTCAGTTACTCTGCTTTTTGTTTCAGAAGTATTCGTACAAATTAGACTTTTGATCACATTTGAAAAGTTGGCAGTTACTGCCTTTTTTGTGTTCCCATTGATAGATATTTTTTTATTGGATACCATTGTAACAAATGTATCGAAGTATATGGAAATAATGGAATCGAAGGCATTTTGGAAAATTGGTTTAGACGTGCCTAATACCCATGAGATACAACGAGAATAACGTTTAAAGAGGTGGAAGAATTTCAAGAAATTGAAGGTAATTAACATTCAATTAAACGGTACACGCGTAGATCGCTCTATGTAGGATAAAATATGTTCGGTTGTTTTTTAGTTTGAATAGCCTTGGTTCGAAGCTGCTCATAATTACCAGGGTAATCGATTGATAATCGTAAGACTAACAAATACATTGATGGGATTTGCTCTCTGATTTTCATACGGGGTTACAGCGAGAATACCCGCGCGCGCGCGAGGGCTATAATTTGATCTCCGATCTTTCATGATGACTATATGATTGTCGTTGGTTCGTTAAGATTTCCGAGGCATTTCTTCCTGATAGATATATTTGTTGTCAGTCTTATAGATTTCATGGTTTTTTAAATACATGCGGTTCTGGGTTGTATTATTATTTATCGATCAAAACTGTGAGAAAGATTTGGCAGAATTCCAAGTCCATTCAATTCTTCAAAATTGTTCGCGAGGTGGAGCGACAGTGCTAATGCGCAGACCATCGCTTCCGGTTGTCATGGCACTGCAGCTGCAGGCTTCTGTCGCTCAGAGAGCGCGGTCGTGGACAGTTGATTTATTCAGTTTCTCATCTTGGTATCGTTTTGACTGCTTCGTGCTTCATTTCTCGAGAGAAGTCCAGTGGTCAGTGTTATTGTTATTGTTTGTCCTCGCGAATGGTACGGTGAGAACATAGTGGTACCCGGAAAAATTCCGATTAACGTTCGCACGTCGATATCGGAAATGGGTAACCAAATTCCTCGTGGCACCAATGCCGCTTCTAAAAAAACGGGCACGGCAGTAATGAGCGGAGAGGCACAAGTCACCAAGAAGGCCATGTCGCGCAGTGCTTCAGGGGCTGATATCGAGCACAGCTCGCACACTCAGTTCATACCGCTCGAGAAACTGGCCAAGGTAACGTATTGCTCGAGCCGATCGACAGATCCGAAAGTCTACGATCAATTTTCCTTTGATCCTCCGTTTGTTAGTCATCTTCAGAATGTAGGGTATGCTTTGTACAGTGTTTGACCTTTGCTTTCATCCTGAACTCTGTACCTTTCCATCGGGCAAATTCTATTGTTCTACTCTGTATGAGTGAAATTTTCCCTCCACGCTTGTCCTCAACTTCCAACCAGATTTCGGTATCACCTCCTCTCGATGAACTTCATTGTTGTACTTATGATGAGCTTGTCGCTCTTTTTATAGTTGTCTCGTCTTGTAGTTAAGGTTTTCGTTTTATCTCGCAGATACTAGCCGAGCATGCTCACCGAGAGGAGTCTGTAAACGGGGTGACAGAGTCGGTATTCACTCGATATCTATTCCCAAGCTACCGTGAACTCGGCACGAAACTGTTCAAATACCTGCATCGATCGTCCAAGGCGACTACGATGCATCTAGGAGTGTCGGCATTCAAGCAACAGGCTGAAAGATTTTTGGGCATCATGAACGATCAGATCGTCCTGGAAAATTACGTGAAGATGTATTCTAGAACGAGCGAGGATGGCAATGTCATTCCTGACAATTTAAGATCTCTACTGATGGTTTCCTACAAATTGGCTATGGACAATTACAGCGGCGTTTCTAAGTCTTGCCTTCGTATCAATCGCACCATCCAGGCCGTCCTTACCTCTTGCGTTAGTATACTCTTACTTTGTATTTATTGCTTTAGAGGTTGATCGTCACTCATAAGCCTGGTTTTTCTCAGTGGAGGTAACATCAAAACCATTGAAAACGGTTGAATAATTACAAATATATGTATTATGTCAAGTGTCGATACGATTCAGAGGTATTCCTTGGGTTATTTTCTGAAGGTTCAATCGTGGCACGTCTTTTAAAGCAGGATGGATTAATTTTTTCCATATAGCTCGAATTTTCCGATCATTGAGTATTCCAGAACTTGAAAGAAATTGCTACAAATGCAATGTAGTGCCCTTTCTCGGTGGATTTCATCGCACGCTTAACGAGCAGTAGTATTTTTCGATTCTTCTTCGTATCTTATCTAGAAGTATGTTTATATACGAGTGCTCCAAGGGTCGAGCAAACCCCCTGAGTAATTACTGATTTCACGGTTCTCTAATTTCCATTTTGTTCTAGTTTGCAGGACTGTCATTTTGAAAACTCGTAAGGTATGAATTGGCAATCAATTGGTGCGCATCCGAGATTGAAAGTCCATTTTTTTCCCTTGACCAAATTCTTTTAAAGCCGCTTAAGTCGTTTCATTGTCATGTACACGTGCATGCGCAGCCACGCACCTCGTCGTCTTTTCTCTCTTTCCAAAACATTAATCTTTCCAAACGGGAACTATCGCGGCTTTAAACAATTCGATTTAAATTGACGAAGCACGGTTGTATCTTGTATGTGCAGCATATCGTCTAAGCTGCGTTTGTCCGTCTTCGTCCGATTAAGAACAATTAGGAGCTTCGATTCGTCATAATTTTACAAGAGTCGGCGGTTTCTAAGAATGAACTGCTCGTGCATGTTTGTTATTATAGATTGATGCATCTGAATCTGCCGGTGGAGTAGTTCTTTGGTATGATAACAAAGTTTATATTTGTGCATCCAATAGCCATATCTGTGCATCACAACGAAACTGATAGGCATTCGACATATGATTTCCCATTTATTTATTTACGTCTTCCAATGACGGATAGATGAATCGTTCGAAACCAACTGAAGTGGTTGCCTTATATTATACCATAGCTCGTAACTCTGAATACTTGTACATAATTACAAAGTCACGGTGTCTAGTGGTTGGAGAATTCTGGAAAGTCTGGAATTGTCGGGGAATTTTTTGTCAAAAAAGCTCGAACTTGAAGGATTTTCGGAAATTATTTAATACTCGGTTATTTTAATTATTCATTTAATTTCAATATGGACATTCGTAAGCATTAGGATAAATTTATTATCTGAAAAAAGGAATATCTGATTTACGTACGATGTGTATTTATGATGTTAAGAGAACGTGACTTATTTTAGATTTCAAAACTCTGAAAAAAGTCAGGGAAATCTACTTTGAGATTCCACTAGACACCGTGAAAGAGTGCGATGACGCAGTCTCTTCTAACATTTGTATAAACTAGAGCCACCTTGCAATATTAACCTGCATTCCCTTTGCTCGTTTTTTTTTACAGTTTCACGGTAAAGAGACTTTATCGGTAAGTTATGTCAGCCACTGGCTATGGCAACATTGCCCGCGAATACTTCAAGGCCTTCATCGCTACGTCGTGCACGTACTCACTACCGCGTATCGGAACGGCTATACCCTCCTGTCCCAGGAACAGTCTCAACCTAAATTAGATGCAGCCACTCCGTTATTGGAACAATCGAACGCCTTTGACGGCCTTCAGCCTCTTCTGCCGTTGAGTCACGCCTGGCTGCTATCCGCCAGCTTACCGCTTTGTTATACCCAGGTACGAATGAAATATTGGCTATAATTCCAAGGAAAGAAAACGCGGGAACTATCTTTTAATAATATACCCAGACGGAGGACGCGACAGGAGAGAGTAGCACTCACGCCCTAATAGCTAAAATGGCAGGCAGTACTTGTCCCAGTCATTGGACCCTGTTGTACAACAGTGGTCAACACGGGACCGGAGCGAATCGTTTCCTCCATCACGTCTTAGGATACAGAGGATCGACTCTGCTGTTCATAAGAGGCGTCAGCCCCGAAGAGGAGGGCGATTGCCCGACTTACTGCGTTTGCTCCGGGGTGGAGTGGCGCGAGAGTCATCTCTATTGGGGCGACGAGGACTCTGTCGTTATCGAACTTTTACCCTCTTATAGAGTCGTAGAGAAGGGCGCTAAGCTGCTGTACTTAAACACGGGGATTCGAGGGTATCCCCAGGGCTTGCGCGCCGGCAGCGATCCGCGCAATCCCTGCGTTAACGTGGATCAAGCCTTTCAGGGTGTCACGCTCGCCGGGGTACCGTATCGCATAGCGAGTCTCGAGGTTTGGGGTTGCGGGGATAGGAAATCCAGGTGACGTATAAATTAAAGGGGCACCTTAGCCGTATCGACGACTCGTTCCACTGATCTTTCTCAGGGCAGATTAACAGCTCTTGCTTCTTTGTCTTTAGGGAGCGGCAATTGGAAATCAAAAAATGGCAAGTGAAGGAAGCCGAGAGGCAAAGGGTGGTAAAGTTAACTACCTCGGAGTGGTTGGATCACCCCGATCGTTATTTGCTCGAGCTAGCCGGTAGGCCGTCTTACAATGTCGAGAACAATACCGGCAGTTAAATCCATTGAGAGGAATAATCCGTTAGTTTTGTACATATGTACATATTGTTATGATTGTTATCGGAATGAGAACAACGTGCCCAATCACCTCGTTTTTATGGGAAGCACCTACGCGTGGAGTCGGACATCCGGGTAAGAGATTGTCCAACGCGCTTGCAATTATCACTTTTATAGAAAGGTTATACGAAATTGGTGTACTTAATTCAGCAACTTAGAACGCGTGTATTAATGCCGATCGCGGTAGATATCGCAGATTTTTTTGCCTCTACCAATATCTGCGCGATCTGGCGAAGAGCGCGGACAATTTTATCAGCGTATCACTGCGGTATTGTGCAAGCGTGCGCGAACGTTTGCCGTTCAGGGGAATTTCGTCCTTGTTGGGAAACGCAGCGGCCATTTAGACTGAATAAGCTGGACTTTACGTTGATACCGTAATATGGATCTTTTCGTATTTTATCAGGTCGACTTCGTATCTACGATAAAAATTCGGGAATACTCAACCAGGGAAGACGAAAACGCGTAAACGCGCGCGGACGTTTGCCGTTTAGAAAAAGTTCGGTTTCCGTCGGGGAAAATGAAGCGGCCATTTAGACTTTAAAAGACGGGCTTTACATCGCCACGATAATACAATGTCTTCGTATCAATGATTACCATATCGACTTAATTTTTACTGTCGGTCGAAAGATATCAAACTACATTTGTTCGTTACGTCAAAGGAGTACCAGAATACGCCGGGGAAATTTCGTGAAAATGTTACACTTGCACAAATTCCAAGGAAAAATTACCGCGATATCACTCGACGCGATAGTATTTTATAGCTTATTTTCGATGACGTTTGGAACGAGTTACGATGAATGCTCGAAAATTGTAGAAGCAAAATTGACAGAGAAACGGAGAGTTTAGGCACTGTTTGTAGCTGTCTGCCATCAATCTATTACTCGCGAATGTATGCAAGTTCTTCGATCAAGCTCTTTCTTCATTTGTTAATTGGTTTTTTTTTAATATACGGACAGCCTTAAAAACTTGTAATATATCACGAAGTACAGGCGCTTGAGAGAGGCTCACGCGATCGAATGATCAATAATCGACGATGTACTTAATAAGCGAGTATTGGACACTCCGCTGCGGCAGCAATGTTAAGGCCCATTTAGACGCTCATACAATTTGTACAAACCAATTTGCGCATGCAAACTTGTGAAACTGAGCTGAATTTTAAAAGTTAAGGCCCCTTTACACGTTGGGCCAACGTGTACAGGACCACTTGGCGTCATTTTGTCGTTGGCGGCCAGCATTGGCCGGCCAGCCGAGTGTTGTCGGTTTTTCGTCCATACATCAAAGGATCTTGGCGCAATATGGCGTCTGCGAGCTGTCAGTTCCGTTCACGCGTGATTTTTTGGTCAAGGTAGTACTATCACGATATCGATTCATCTACGGAAATGTTGAACATTTTTTCAGACATACTTCTTGACAAAATAAAACATCATTGTTAGTGGGGAAAAAACGATCTTCCGTCAGAAAATAAAGATATTAAATTTTAAAGATGTGCATTTTTCCCATTTAACCTCATGTAAATGGGCATGCTTGAAGTATTTTTCACATTTTGAAGCTAAAACATCCACCGATTTATTAACAAAATTCAGACATATGTATAGTTCTATATTCATAAACAAATTAACAAAATGGGCAAGACATCGTTCAATATTCATAAAATTTTTTTTTAATGAGCATCACCTTGCCCATATTTTGTTTACTTTTTTTATGAATATAGAACTATGTGTTTAAATTTTGTTAATAAATCGGTGGATGTTTTAGCTTCAAAATGTGAAAAATACTTCAAAGCATGCCCATTTACATGAGGTTAAACGGGAGAAATGCACATCTTTAAAATTTAATATCTTTATTTTCCGACGATAGATCGTTTTTTTTTCCACTAACAATCATGTTTTATTTTGTCGAGATGTACCATATGTCCGCGATCAAAGCACCCATAGCAAAATTGCGAGTTTTGCATGAGCACCCCTGTGGGTCTCCTCGTCCAATAAAATCACCGGAGAAGCGTGAACGCGCATGCGTAGTCATCCACGAGTGTTGGCGTCGTCAGCAAGTTCAGATCGCTTATCGAAATAACCGATCTGAATTTGCTGACGACGCCAACTTCCCGCGGTTACTTACGTACTACGCCGCGCGCGACTGCGAAGGCTCCAGACGGCCCTGTCTCTCTCATTGATTTCAATGGAGAAATAAAAACCGAATATCTCTATTTCTAAACGTCAGAATGATTTCATTCATAACGAAAAGTTATCAGTTTTTTTATAATCTAAAATCTGACAAGTTTAAAAAAGTTGCTCGAAAAGTGCTATAGCGGTCCAACTACCTTAAATCGTATTACATTACGTTATGCTGTATACGTATGTCATTGTGTACGTCTCCACCGCAGGTTTAAATCCGAGATTTAGTAATCCTCGTAATATTCAATCTCAAATATTTCACCGGCGGAGATACCTCTCGGATTAATAAGTCTAATCCTACCAAATTGGCAGCATTAGACTTATTAATTCGATATAATCCTATAGAGATATCTGCGCTGGAGACAAAAAGTCTCTACGAGGAATGCTAAATCTCGGATTTAACCCCACGGTGGAGACGTAGTCATTGATGGAAAGCACATCATTATGTGGTTATTCCAAGGAATTATGGTATCTGCATTAACGTCTTTGTACTCTGAAGAATTTGATGATCAAAACGTTGGATCCAAACTACTGCTATTATCATTTGAAGTTGAAATATTCGGCAAATTAAAATAATTATTTGCATCGTACAAGCATAATCTGAAATAAAAAATATATTGCTCATGATCTAACTGATCATTTCTTTACCATACGTGTATTCGAACGATTTCTTTCATGAATAATTAAATTGTTAAGGTTATGAGAATTGTATCCACATATAATTTTGCATTTATCTACCTGTCCAGAAGATCTTTCTTTTTTCCTTGCAAGAAAGCTCCCCGACGATTTAATTCACCTTTTAACTGAGCTACTGTCCAATTAAAATATTTGTCACTCATTCTCTGTTCATATCTGTCCGCGTAATGTACCAAGTACTGCAGTGCCCTCTGCGCTGAGCTTGACAAATACGGATCCCCATTGCGGGACTTCGGAAATTCGTTCCCTTCCGTCGAATCCCTTTGAATCGTCCCGCCCTCTTCGGCCATTTTCCACGTGGAAACGCGCGCGCGCGCAACAAGTTCTGGATGCCGGGGAGAGGGGGAGAGCTCTTTTCCAAAAGCGTGAGCTGCCTGTCATCGGGGAAAAGCACACACTGTTAATTCCAGAGTCTTATCGTCGATCATTCGATCCATCGTAAGGTTAATTGCTGTCGGTCGTGGGCTCACTAACCGCCCGTTGCTAATTTGTTTTCCCTAAAGCGGTATGCTTACAACGCGTGCGACTAAAGAGCGAGAGAGAAAGAGCGAGAGGAGGAGAAAGAGGTGGCGAGACCACAGCTTACTAAACATACAGCTCACAAACTCTTCTGTTAGCGCAGATCTTCACGCATCCTGCCATCGTGGGTTAGATCACGGCAGTGCTGTACAATAAAGGGGTTCTTTTATTTTGCTCACTCAGCGTGCGATCGATGCCGGGTTAAAAAATCTTCAATTCAGCCCTGTGCTCTAACCCAAGATGGCGTCGATAACGTCACGTGACCCCCTCATGTGAGATCAAAGGTACCGACTGTGCCGACGGTGAGTTTGCTAGCTGGTTGTTTGGTAAGCTGTGGCGAGACTAGAGAAAGAGAGACGGACGGAAGGAGAGAGAAAGAGCGAAAGCATGAGGAGAGCGAGAGAAAATAGCAAGGGTTGCGGTGGGTGCCCGCGCGTGCGGGAGGGTGCGCATTGCCAAATAAGGCGTTGTATAGGGGTTTCCGGTCTGCCCCGTTTCGTGGCGCCGCAACGCGGGCACCCGGCCGACTATCGTCCAGTGTTGACAAGTTAACGAACGAGTGCATTTCAAATTCCAAATAGCACCGTGCTCCCGAATTTTCGTCGATACCGAAAGTACGAATTTCTGCCGAACATTCCGAAATCGACGCGTGCCTGGGAAATCGCATTCGAGTGCTCCGCACGTTCGCCGCGCGCGCCGGAGTCATATTTATTAATACCCGCCTCTCTTCGTTTCTTAATTTAAACACGCTGACTCGTATTAATTGACCGTGGATATTCACGACGCTCTATAGTTGGATCGCATGGACGACGTTGCACGCGCATCGCTAATAACGTTAGAAGTGACTAATCCCCCGTATTGCACCCTTGTGTTTTTATGTACTTAGTAGCGCTCGGTGTGACGTGTGCGTAGCGGTGCTCGGTGTTCGATACGCGGGTTGCATACGTTAAATGTTTGGCCTGCTCGGCTGCCGCGAGTTTTCCGCAACGGAACAAAGCGGTGCTTTTGAAATGACAATTCTGTATTCGCGTTAGAACGAAGAGTTTCGACGCGTCTCCTTTGTCAGCAAGTGAGTTGGAGAGGTGGTTCATCGTAGTGATGCATCGAGAGAACTCGCTGCTCGCTCGCGCGCGTTTCGCGGAGACCTTACTTGGACACGTGCGTTGGAAGCCAGAGCGTCATTTAATTGTCGAACCATCTGACTTTGATGAAATACTCGCTAGACTCGATCTGATGATTATAAATATCGTGATATCGAATAAGGATGCTAGCAATTTTATGACATTTATTTTTATCGAAAAATCGCGGTATTTTTTTGGCTTATATAAACGCTATAAAAGAAAAGAAAAAATTCGATTACTCGACGATTGCAGACTTCACTTATTTTCGTAGAAAATCAAATTGCTACGGCGTAAAGGTAGATCAGAAATAATAATAAAGGCTTCTGAAATTGGAACAACTGACATTGTATAGGTATTATCGCGATCTCTACGAAAAACAAAGTCTGGTCCAAGATTTGTAATTTTAGAAATTCCTTTTGATATTGTTATCATATAAAAAGGGGGGGGGGGCGAATTTTTATTTTCGTAAAGTTGGCGGGATACTTTCAAAGCATCCCATATTTGACCAACAGCTGATTTCTATCGATTACACGTATCGGGGAACTGTTTTTGCGCTACGCTCCCATATCATTGGCAACACTGAACTCTGGTTTCCCACGTACACCGACACATGTAGATACATACATATAAAGGAGAGAGAGAGAGAGAGAGAGAATGAGAGTGTGAGCCTGCTGCCGCGGTAAGGGACATCGAGAAACGGTGTGATTGTAAAATATTCAGTTTTATTCGTGGTTCGTTTCGGCACTTTCGGGTTGGGGAATCTATTTATAAATTAGGGGATGATCCACGCAACGCCTACGCCTGCAGTGGCTACGTAACAGTAAATTTATTGCAATAATACAGTTAATCAACGCAGCACGAGCAGCAGTGCCACATTGTAGGTTAAGCTTTGTTGGTTTAATTCGTTGTTTATTGTTGGAATACGCAGGTGCCGGTACAGTTATGTCTTTTCGAGTGGTACGCAGCAGCAAGTTCCGCCACGTGTATGGGACGGCATTGAAGCGGGAACAATGCTACGACAATATCAGAGTTTCCAAGTCTTCCTGGGATTCCACCTTCTGCGCCGTCAATCCAAAATTCCTCGCGATTATCGTGGAATCCGCGGGCGGCGGTGCCTTCATAGTTTTGCCACACAACAAGGTGAGCTGGCGGGGCCCTCGGTCGTGTCTTATCGTGGCGACGAGAGGGAGGATTAACGAAATTGCGTGGAATACAGGTGGGAAGAATATCTGCGGATCATCCCCTGGTGGGAGGGCACAAAGGTCCAGTTCTCGATATCGCGTGGTGTCCGCACAACGATAACGTTATCGCGTCCGGTTCGGAAGATTGCCTGGTTAAGGTATGGCAGATTCCCGACGGCGGCATCTCCAGAACTCTTACCGAATCGGTGGTAGACCTCCAGCTGCATCAGCGCAGAGTAGGCTTGGTGCTGTGGCATCCGACGGCTTTGAACGTCCTGCTCACGGCCGGTTCGGATAATTTGGTCATTATTTGGAATGTGGGGGACGGCGAGGCTCTGGTGCGCATAGATACTCACCCCGATGTGGTTTACTCGGCGTGCTGGAACTGGGACGGCTCTCGACTGGTTACCACGTGCAAGGACAAGAAGATCAGGCTACTGGACCCGAGAACGGGGGAGGTCCTCGAGGAAGCCGTGGCCCACGAGGGCAGCAAAGCAACGCGAGCGATTTTTCTCAGGTATTTTTACTAGGATGTCTTAATTTTGTCAGTTTCCTATCTCATTCCAAGTTTCCGAAGGCCAATAGAAGGCAGCGTTATGAATTCACGCGACTTTTAGATAAGAAACTCAGCAGGATGTTGATATGCATGGGACGTGCTGGAATAGATTAGTCGTACCACGAATGAGTCATCAATTGCATAACAAAGACTCGACGTTCGTTCTTCGTATACAATTTTGCTCGTTCTCCTCCATTTTTTGCGTTAAAGCTTGTGAAAACGATGGGATTGTTGCTAATATCGTTGTTTTATTCGTAGGGGGGGTTTAATCTTCACAACCGGCTTCAGTAAAATGTCAGAGAGGCAGTACTCTCTACGCGCTCCAGACATGCTCGGCGAGCCTATCGTGATGGTAGAGTTGGACACGAGTAATGGAGTCATGTTCCCCCTTTACGATCCCGACACGAATCTGGTTTATCTGTGTGGTAAGGGTGACTCTGTGATCCGATACTTTGAGATAACTCCCGAGCCACCGTTCGTACATTACATCAACACCTTCCAAACGCCTGATCCGCAAAGAGGGATAGGTATGATGCCAAAACGAGGAGCCGACGTGAACAGTTGCGAAATCAGCCGATTTTATCGT
Organism: Xiphydria camelus; assembly: GCA_963678675.1. Lineage (NCBI taxonomy): Eukaryota > Metazoa > Arthropoda > Insecta > Hymenoptera > Xiphydriidae > Xiphydria > Xiphydria camelus. The sequence continues at coordinate 38,343,647 of OY783192.1, forward strand.
CTGAACAATTCCGGCTTCTGTCAGGTCATCTCCATGACGGTACCTAGAAAGGTGAGAGGAGGCGTATTGATTATCGCGCATATAAAGATAAGCTCGTCGGGTCTTATCGAGGGATAGGATTTCGTTGAAAGTTGATATCACACAGCGAGGCTATATATATTTCTGAATACGTCTTACGATCATATCTCTATTTGTTTTGGTATCGACAACGACGAAAGATAATTCCACTGTCCCACTTATCTCTTTCGAGAATAATTGATCAGGCGGCATTTTTAAAATTGAAATTTGCGTAGTCCGAGCTCTTCCAAGAGGATCTATATCCGGACACCGCCGGAGACACTGCCGCTATCTCCGCGGAAGAATGGATAGCCGGCACGGACGCCGAGCCTATACTTATATCGCTGAAGGACGGTTATCATCCGGCAGCGTCGAAAAATGAACTGAAGGTCCATAAAAAGGCCAATCTATTGAGCAAAGGTGCAAAAGTGGCCTCTCAACAAAGTGGTGCTCAAGGTGGTCAAACTAATCAAACGACGACGGGAATTTCCGTAAGTATATTTCAAGATGATTTCATCGCGCGTCACGCCGAGATATGCACGTTCCTTTCTTCTCGCTCGTTCGAGTTCTCGGAACTTCTATATGTCTACGTCTAATCTCTTCGGAGAGGGAAACATCCGATCGCGCACCGTGTTTCATCTCTCGATAGACGTTCCGTTTTTCCCCATCCAGGAGGAAGTTTTAAAGGAATTCACGGAAGAGATAAAGAAATTGAAAGCAGTCATTATAAAGCACGAAGGACGAATTCGCGTGCTCGAAGCGGCGGCTGCGCTTCAAATGAAGGAACAGGAGAAGAATGAGAAGGCTGCCGCTGCCGCGGAGGCTCTCGCTTCGGATGAGGTCTGATTTATGGCCGGAAAAAGGTATTTTTACATACACTTGACAAAATCGTATGATTATGCAATGAAAAAAAAAAAGAAGTAATCGTATTATATTTTGATATGACAATTTGTGTAAATACTAGAAACTAGCCAAGAGAGAGAAAGAGAGAGAGAATTACTGCGTGATTTATCGCTTTGCTATCTTTATTATTTATTGTGCATTCGATCATCGTATATCTAGCCCCCCCCCCCCCCATCCCTCATACATATCTTTACTATCTTCTACGTCGTTTTACCATTAGGAGAATTGATTTATATGTAATAAATTTTCACTTGTCAATCGTTACCTGCTATTATTGTTACCATATTATATAATCTAATGTTATTATTTGACACATCGATGTAAGCCCTGTGAGAATACGTTTTTCCTTTTTCATAACAAACGAGTGCCTACTTTGTACAGACAATACCATTGCTGTAAGATAACAATAATAAGAGATTTTTCTATGTGAATATATAAAGCACGGCCTGTGTCATTTCAACATCGAATTTTCAAACGTTGTTTTATTTACATATATATACAGGACAAAATGTGTGTATTGTACTCTATTTGGTGTGCCATTTTTATTGTACCTTATGTATAATATAAACGACGACTGGAGTGAGTGTCCGCGATTTCCGCGGATTTTAATGAGCATCTAATTGACAAACTCATGCCCTTGTTTCGCTAAATATCTATCGATATAGTGAAGAGTCTCAAATCCGACTTCTACCATGATGAGCACGATGATCATCCACTCCAAACGAACGTGATGACGATCGCTCAAGTGCGACGAGAGAAGCTCAACCAATTCGACGCAATGGTTGAGCTTTTCATTCATTACCTGGAAAAAAAAGTTACGGTGACCCCCAAAGAAACCTTGATTTTTCTTTTATTTAGGTTTCACTTAGCCCAAGCTATGGTATCGCGGAAGGAAAATGCGGATGTTTTCTTTAGAGCGTTGAATTTTTTGCAGATTTAATGCGATATCTTCATCTCACCGACTTACCCTCGTTCGTTTGGCGATGCTGAAGTAGCTGCACGTTTGCTGGTAGAGATTCTCCAGCTCGTCCCTTTCCCAGTAAAAGTCTGGAGTATCCAACAGGTCCGAACTCAAGTTAATTAAATGTCTCAGCGCGAAGAGTTCCCCCTGTTTCCTTAACACCTCCTCGCGGCTCATCTTTATCTTCCTTCCAGCCTTTAGATCTTCCGTGACAAACTCGATCGAACTCACGTAACGATCCAGAGATGCCTCCCAAATTCCCAGCTTGACCGACTGCGCGATCGCATTTGAAAACGTGTACTTGTCGAATTTCGTGGCACTCGGGGCTAGCATGATATTGCCGTCCTTCAAATGACTCCTCTTCCTGCCGAGCAATTTTAAACGTGAGTTTCATTCAAATTCGTATAGCACGATTCGATCGTTAAACAGAGTTTTCGTATTTACCCTGAATCAGAGTACGTGTAGGACATCAGTTCGCTTTCCTCTTGTATCAAGCGAGCCGCATAACTATTGTCCTCGTAGACTTTTAGAAATTGCAATACGTTGCCGCTTTCCAACTCTGTGATATTCCACATAACGACTGTACCTTCGCGAAAGAAGTAGATTTCTCTCGGTTCATGGCCCACTTCATACTTTGCAGTGGCGTGTACAACGTCAGCCATGGCTGAAAAGGACAATGTCGAGATAAGCTTGAGTTTGACTCGTGATAGGATTGGATTTAGGAGAGTTTTAGAGAACTGTAATTTACGGACACACGGAAAGAAAAAAACTATGAATAATGTGTGATAGAAAATGTATTGAAAAGTACAGCATGGAGACTCTATACAATTCTACGTATGTATAAAAGATAACGTGACGTTGCTCGCATAGATTCAACGGAGTAAACAATCGGGAAACGAACGTTCAAGTATTTCGAAAGATTAATCTATCAAGTAGGGACTGTCGCAAGCCCCTAATCCAGTAGCCACACCGCCTTCATCAGCGGTAGCCAGTTTCGTCCTCAGCATGTGCCCTACTTGTCTATTCACAATTATTCTCTCCGCATCGCCAATGACGATGCCGAAGATGCCTAACTCGGAAATGACTTCTTTCAATACTGCGTTCGTATCGCTTCCCGGTCGTATTTGATAGTTGGTCTGCAAAGGTGGAATGATTTTGTCCATAAGAATCCAAGCGACGCGTTCCTGTTTATTCCTTTTCGTCTCCAGAAAAGTTCTAATGTTTTCCCCGTATATGTTGTTGCAACCCCCTTCGCGCTGGGGTTTCAGTACGAATTTTTCTGGATTTTTTATTCCCATCTCTACCGCAGCCTCTCCGTTTTCGTTAAAGTCCAAGGCGTAAAGTCCTGAAAATGACGGCGAACATCGAGACTCGTATTACTGATACAGTTATGAATGAATATTTAATCTAACTGGTACAAGTTACTCTGTTTCGAATTTACCCGTAAATATTTCCTTCACACGCTCGATGTCCATTTTATCTTGTAGAAATCTCCCAACGGCTCCCGGTTTGGCCAGGGCTTGCTGTACCTTCTTAGCTCCCGCCAAATGATATTGAATCGAGGGGCATTTTATTGCTAATGATCTTTCTATCAGTAGCCTAACGTCCCACTCTTTTTGAGTATGATATTGTGCCGGTTCGTAGCCGCATCTGTAATATACTACTGCTACAACGTATTTGTCTACCAACAACTCTTTATTGGAGCCAAGCTTTGCGGTGGCGGCTAACTGTGTCAAGGATCTTCGTATCACTTTAACTTCGGGATTCAGCCTCCTTATTTCAAACTCGTGAAAACGTTGATCGCAAATATTGTACGTGACGTCTTCAATGACGAAAAGAATTACGGATCTGTAAATAATTCGTAGAACATACAATTCGACTTGTCGTCAATGAGAGTTCTCTTCACTTACTCTCGATTGTTGTAGATCTTCCAAGAATCGATCATCCCGGTGCACAATCCCTCCAACGCGTTGTTCTCGGGAAGATTTTTTAATTTATTTTCTAAACCAAGTTCTCGCAGTATGAAGTTGTGAAGCTTCGTGGCCGCTGGCCCTAACCATCCGAAACCAGAGGAGATGGTGTTAATTTCTACCTGCTTCCAACCACAATAGGATTTGTGATTTTTGCAAGATTCCTCCTTCGGACAACTCGTGTCCAGCATCAAGTCCGATCTCAACAATCCGAGCGACAGTTTCTGGGTAAATCCTTCTTCACAAACTGTTTCGTAAATATCGAATAATTTCTTGGTGAATGCGTCGACCTGAATTGTTTCATACAGTGTCTCTTTCAAGAAATCATAATCGTGAGCGACTTTGTGCATCAGTTTGTTCAGGATGATCTGAATTTCGCAAGCATTTTGAAATTCTTGGCGGGGAAACGAAGACGGCACGAGAACGAAGGGTGCAAAGTGCAGAGCATCCCTGTCAAACTTTGTCTTAGAACGCATACACGCTCCGTTCATTAGTACCCAGTCTTTTCCCTTTTCTATCAACTCCCTTAACTGGTCATCTGGTAAAGGTAGTGAAATACACGGTTCCATAATCGAACCGTTTTTTACTTTATATAAGATACATTCACTTAGAATGAAAGGCAACGTCTCGTTCTTCACACTTGTAAGCTTCTTTACACATCACATCTCAGTTCTTCACTCTTTCGTGGTCTATTCATAACTTGTCAATCACTCATTCGTTACTTGTTATATATAACGGCATGCCTTATCAACTTTCGTTTATCGGTTTAGAAGCCAATGGGAGTAACTCATACAATAGACCCTCGATTCGCAGGAATTCGATTTCATGGACTGTAAATTAAGCGTAACGATCGAAAGGCACGTTCCGGACCTCGCAAGGTAAACCGTCATGTCTCGTAATTTACACTTTTCCATAGCAGTGCCGTATTCCTTACTGACAAGCTGATGGAAGAAAATTTTAGTCAGTTTTCGTTGAAACTTTGAAGTGTGAACACGATGTCGGGAAGGAAAAGAAATAATCGTCCGACTTACAAATCGAAGAAAGATATTATCGTGAAGAAGAAAAGTGGCGTTTCCTCAGATGAAATTATGCGGGATTTCAATTTATCAAAGTCTGCATATTACAAAATGATCAAAAATGAAGCTGAAATCACTGTGCGCGCTGATAGTTTCGAGTTTAATAAAAAGAGAACTAGTAAATCGACGACCTTGAAAACTTTGATAGAGGCATTGTTAAAAATTTATATCATAGTATCAATGTAATGATAACAGAATATGTAGGACACTTGGAAAGACTTGGTCACTCAGTTCATTGATACGACACTGTTCAGGCACCGATAGTCCGAATCCCTGCTGCTTCTCTTTACGGCTTTAATGAATTCGTTTTTACGGAAATATCCCCGAGCTTTCCTGCGAAAATCGAGGGTCTACTGTATTTTCCGCAAGGTTAATTTTCGCCTTGTGGACACTAGCTTTCCCTCGTTCTTTCCTGAATCGCTCATTTAGTGGAATCAGATATTACATCAGTTTCTTCGGTCGATTACTTAGTCACTCAATCATTCGTTAATGATTCATCATTCATGCATCATTTATTCATTGCCTATCTTTTTTCTACGAGAAACTTTAAATCACCCGTACTTCCTCGATAATCATACGCTGAGGAAGCATATTAGATGTGGGAGGATGATAGGAAGAAAAAACTGAGATCAAAGTTCGCGTCATTTATATTTACGTAGCTAATAAACGTATAAATATAGGTATGTATGTATATGTAGTATAATATACTGTGTTGTGAAGGAAAGCCACCTCATGGATATACTTTAGGAGAAAAGCTCAAGTTTTACAAATAATGAATAATTTCTGATAGGTATTTTCAATCACCTATTCAAGATTTGATAGTTTGAATAGTCTTCGAAAAAACTTATCGAATTACGCGCGCAGTTATAAGGAAGACAAGTATATCGTAATTTAAGTAGGAACTCAGAGTAACGCTTATTTCATTCGTTTCATTAGATAACGAGGCTAATTAGACAAATGACAATGAATTCATCGGGGTTAAGGAATCGGTAAGCAGTCGCTCGTGCATTTAGGAAGGTCAGTTTACCAAATAGGGACTATCGCATGCTCCTAAACCAGTAGCCACACCACCTTCATCCGCGGTAGACAATTTCGTCCTTAGCATATGTCCCACTTGTCTGTTCACGATTATTTTCTCCGCGTCGCCGATAATAACACCAAAGATCCCCAACTCGGAGGTGACTTCTTTCAATTCCCCGTTCGAATCGCTTCCCGGTCGTATTTGATAGTTGGTCTGCAAAGGTGGATTGATTCTGTCCATTAGAATCCACGCAACACGCTCCTCCTTGTTCCTCGTGGATTCCAGGAAAGTTTTAATGTTCGATCCGTACATGTTGTTACAGCCCCCTTCGCGTTGGGGTTTCAAAACAAATTTTTCTGGATTTTTTATCCCCATCTCTATCGCCGCCTCTCCATGCTTGTCGAAGTCCAAGGCGTAAAGTCCTGAAGATCACAGGGAACACAGAGGCTTGTACAATAGATACAGCTACGAATTGATATTGTAATCTAAGTGTTAAAAATCTCACTGTCTCGTATCTATTACCCGTAAATATCTCCTTGACACGCTCGACAATTTTTTCATCTTCTAGAAATCTCCCAACAGCTCCTGGTTTGGCCAGAGCTTCTTGTACCTTCTTAGCTCCCGCCAAATGATATTGAATCGAGGGGCATTTTATTGCTAATGATCTTTCTATCAGTAGCCTAACGTCCCACTCTTTTTGAGTATAATATTGCCCCGGTTCGTAGCCGCATCTGTAATATACTACAGCTACAACGTATTTGTCTACCAACAACTCTTTATCGGAGCCAAGCTTTGCGGTAGTTGTTAATTGTGTCAGGGTTCGTCGAATGACTTTAACTTTGGGATTTATTCTCCTTATTTCGAACTCGTGAAAGCGTTGATCGCAAATATTGTACGTGACATCTTCGATAACGAAAAGAATCACGGATCTGAAAATAATTTGCAGCGATTACGATTCAAATTTCCTTTTTACAGAATTGATCTCATTTCACGTCTATGGGAGTCCGCGCTTACTCGGGGTTATTATAAAGTTTCCAACACTCGATCATTCCTGTGCACAATCCTTGCAAAGCATTATTTTCGGGAAGATTCTTCAATTCCCTGTCTAAATCAAGTTCACGTAGTACAAAGTTGTGAAGCTTAGTAGCCGCTGGGCCCAACCAACCGAAGCCCGAGGCAATGGTATTAATTTCGACTTGCTTCCAACAGCAGTACGGTCTGTGATTTTTACACGATTGTTCTTCCGGACAACTCGTATCCAGCATCAAATCTGACCTCAAAAGCCCCAGTGACACTTTCTGGGTAAATCCCTCTTTATGGACTACTTCGTAAATATCGAATAACTTCTTGGTGAACGAATCGACTCGAGTAGTCTCTAGCAAAGTTTCCTTTAAAAAACCATAATCATGAGCCACTTTGTGCATCAGCTTGTTCAGGATGATCTGCATTTCACAGGCATTTCGAAACTCCTTGCGAGGAAATGGGGATGGCAAGAGAACAAAGGGTGCAAAGTTTAAAGCATCTCTACTGAACTTTGTCTTTGAACGCATGCACATTCCATTCATTAATGCCCAGTCTTTTGCCTTTTCGATCAAATCCTGCAACTGATCCTTTGGCAGTGGTAAAGGGACGCAGGGTTCCATTCTAGTACCCTTTGTGTCGTGAATATTTGTTTATTAAGAATATAAGAGACGCGTTTTCGTTCCTCTTTCGTTCTTTTTATACACTTATAATACTTTATACACATCATCGAGATTCGTTTAGATATTGCTCGTTATCATTGTACAAATAGTGACTGCTGCTACTTCCGGAGCGAGCACATGACTGAAAGTGGGAAGGGCACTTTTTTTAGGTTTTAGGGCATTTATTTCCGGTTATTGAATCCTGCTGCTATACGCATATAATATAGGTATACCGAGAGAACAAATTTAAACCTTACATTAAAAACACTGTTTAGATTGAAAAAAATTGAAAATTGGAGCAAAACGCTTGTCCTTAACTTATCACACATTTGATAATATTTTCGCTTTGGTACAAGACATTGTTACTTTCATTAAAAGTTCATAATTTTTAAAGCTCCACGTGTTGAAGGTTATTTTAAGGATAGGATCTTACTCTTCCCTGCAGAAAGATTACCAGTAACCCTCCATATTGATTTCTCACAGGTTAAGGAGTGACTCACACTTATGGAAAGAGTGTAATGCAGATATAGGTAGAAGGGTGAAGAGTTGAAGAAGGTCTGTACTTATACCTATAGATATAGGCGATATAGGTATATATATACATCTACACATGGCAATTATAAATATACACATAGCATGCAGACATGTACGGGGATAAAGAGGAAGGCCTTTATTTTCTTTGAGAAAACGTAAAAATCTTGTATTAAGGAGTGAATAATTGCTCACATTTGTTCGAAGTGCAAATTGGATTAGGCGTGTACAAATTCTGCTTGAGAAGACCATCCACGAGTCCTTCTAGATCGTACTCCTCCGCTGTAGCCAGCGCTTTAACGTTCCAGTACTAAAGAAAAAAGGAATTCTGATTTCAGGAGTAGGATAGGATTGAACGCTTCGCTTTGTCAGAAGATCGTAGAGACTTGGAAAAGAAATTACAAACGGGAATATATAAGGGATGTGACTTACGCCTGGTACCGGCGTTTCCTCGTCCTCGGCGATCGATCTCTTTTTCCTCACGGGACGCTTCTTCATTTGAAGAGCCGAGATGTTGTCTTGAATTCCTTCGATAGCACCCGTCGCTTTACTCGTGGAAACGTTCCTGTGCAAATCTTTCCAGAACGGAACTTCGCGGTATTTCGAATTGACGTCGAAGAATTGCTTCGACATTGGCGCGATACTTTTTTGACAGTCCAAAAACGACGCGGAGAACTTTCGGACGATATTTAAATTCACGGAAACTCTCATCGTCGGCACTGCTAGTCTGTAACACGTGGTGACGATCATTTTCTTTTTCTAACCTCGTTCACCGAATGATAACACTGGCAAAGTGAAGGTGTAAAAATTATTCCATGCGTTTTCTCACGTGGACTTGCATAAAATTTGATTTTTAAAATATTGCCGTTGATTATGATTCGCGCATCATTCAACGCTTTGTAATAATTCGCGGAAAATAAAGCGCAAGCTCAGTCGCGTATCGGTCGTGAACCGGCAGCTGTGATCGGTGCCGGCAACTATCGGTTGAAGTTGATGGTGATGGCTCATGCATCCCAACGTGACGAAACTTTCTCCAGTTTCCTCTAGAAGCGGATGCCCTATTTCGCCCGACTTCAGGGTATACAATGGCGCATCGTGACATCCGGTTGTCATTTTAAAAGGTATAACGGCCTTGTCGAGACGGTTCAGTTGTAGGTATTTGTTCAGTGTTTAATGGTTTAGGACTTTTTAAACTTACGACCCTACACTTACACAAGTAAGTCACGTCGTGCTCACTGCTTCTGTTTATGCTGCGATCGAATCTTTATTGAATCGAATCTTTGAGTTGTTGTCCTCGACGTTACACCGGTGTTTGTTGTGTTAAAAAAAACTGTATTTCAGTACTTTGGCGGATACGACGGATCCATGAATCTTTTCGCGGCTCTCGGCACTTCCGATGGCCTTAGAAGCTTCTATCGTCGAGCGCCTTCAAGAATTGAGACGATGGCAGGTCGAACAGCAGGAACGCTTGCTCAAGGAGCAGCAGGAGCAAAGGGAAATGCTGAGCCGCAAGCAGGATCGTATGTATCAAGCTCTTAGTTTGTCGATTCAGGATTGTAGTTTTGACGAAACGTCCGTGAAAACGTCCTCGGCGAAATATAAAGACATTTTAAAGGATGCTCTCGGAGACTTAAATTGTTTGCCAATAAAAAATGACGAATACTCCGAGCAATCAAAATGTTCGAATGGCGATCGTGTTGATGCTGACGATCACTGTTCATTTCAAGACTCTTTGAATGCGACAGGTAATCAAGAGTGTTGCAAAAACGGCACTACTCCCGAAATAAACAGTTCAGCATTATCCCCCGTTGCAAGATCAACTGCAAAACTAGAGAACTCTGATATTAACGGAGCGTCTCTTAGTCCGCCTTCTCTACATTCGGATTTATATTTGAACATCCCGAACGTTCAGTCGATCGCTTCTAACGAGAGTTTCTCAAAAACTACGGAAGATAAACGTGACGTAACCATGAAGACGACGCACTCCTGTCCCGACGATTCGTTATTGGACACGACGTCCCAGCACTTGGCTCCACGAATGGACGGTGTCAAATTATTGCCGCAGGACGATACTGCGAAGAAACGCATTCTTCTGGACGATATACCAGTGCCCTCTCCCAGAAAGGACTTTCAGACATTACTCGAGGAGAGATTAAAGGATTCCGGGGCGATAGTCAACCCAAACGATGTTCGAGACAATGCAAAAAAGATGATAAAACGGCCATTTCTACGAAAAGGAGAAGGTCTGGCGAGATTCCGTGCTGTTTCGAATTCAGAGAATGCATCGAAACGCGTGAGAACACGAAGCGCGTCCCTGTCGGCCAATGTATGTTGTTCCAAGTATGGCGGTTCCAAGGATGTCAATGGAGGCTCGAAGAAGGCTAAGGAAATCTCAAAGATCGCGAAGAAAAATACGCAGTCAACGAGAAAAAACTTGACGGTACCTGGAACGGCGCAACATAAGCTGAATTTAAAGAATATCGCTCCACCGAGAAACAAAATTCGCAGTAAATCTATGTCTATCTCTCCCACGAGCTCCAGCCGCGACAACGATGGTAAAAAACCTTGCGACGCGCTGAATCATTCTGATCTCGAGTCGAAGACGAGAAGAGAGATGGAGGAAGTGCGAATTTTTGAATTGCTCGAGGAAAAAGCAGAGAACTCTAGCTTCTGTTCGACCTCCAGCACGGTAGTTGCGTTGATGCAGCAATCCATGCAATCGACGCCACTGAAGACTAGAGCGATTTTCGCAAATAAACTCGTAAATGCCATAGTGCAACAAGCTAATGCAGACGTCGAGAGGGACAGGAATGAGGAGGCTTTGCTGGAAGAGATCGTTCGCACCACCAAATCTAATAAGGTCGATCGCGTCTCTCCGTGCGTTAATTGCGAAAAGAAATCAATTCTAAAAGAAGTTCCATTGCCTCAATGGGAATCCGTGCCTGCAGTAAACTCCGATCCACGCTTTTCGCGCAATGCTCAAAGGCTTATGCCACAACGAGAAATATGGGACGACGACGAATATCTGTCGGATTCGACCCTAGACCACAAGGAGAAGATCTGCGAATTGCCCTATGGAACAGACATAGATCCTGCTTACGAAGCAGATTATTCGAAGTTCGACGAGGTCGATACTGAGACAATTCGTCAATACCGAGATACCGATGATAGAGAGGTCAGCCTTCACGTCCGCTTTTCTAAATACAACGAATACAAGACCATCGGATTGACGGATACTTCGAGCATTTGCAGCGAATCTCCGCATGATCCTCAGAAGGATGATAACGAAAAAAGAGTTCGCAACGAATATTCGTACTCTTCCACTAATTCCTCCGACGCGGAAGTCTCCTCCACTGCGGAAGTCACCACCGCGAAATCTGCTACAGCACAGCAGTCTGCAAAATTTGCCAGTCGCGAGAGGCACGGCACGGATGTCGAAGATAAGTTGAGCGAATTATCAGAGAAGGAAACGTCGTCTCGAGTGTTGAAACACGAATCGACCAAATCGCAGAAGCTTCAGAAGGTCCCTCACGCGGTAGACGTCGACGCTTGCAATGTGGAGAACCAAGAAACGAAAGCGAGGAATACGTTATCGTCGTACAGCGAAGTAGAACGCGACACTATCAAGAAAATATCACCGAGCTCGAGTTCCAACAAACGATATGAGAACGAATATTTCGACGTGCAACAATCAGCATATCAGACGTCGGACGAGGAGCCAAGTAATTTCGAAGATTGTCAGGAATTTTCCGATATCGACGAAGACGTCGCTCAGGCAGTACTGAGCTATGAAAAGAAGGATGGCGTCAAAGAAGAACGTGATAATATTCAAGTGGAGCTTTTTTCAAGTACGGAATCGTTGCTAATAGAAGGAGAAAGGACGATTACGGACGTTGAAAAGGTTGAGAAGGAGAACGGAACGATTTTCAAGTCGGAATTATTGAAGAGTCGCTTGTTAGAATTAGAGCGCGAGATAGAAATCTTCCGAAGGGAGAATACGGCGCTGTCGCAACAACGACAGAAGTTACAAGAGGAACGGAAAACCTTCGAACGTCAGTTCAAGGAAAAAGAGAGCAGTTTCCAGGAGGAGCGAAGAAAGATCCAAGAAAGTTTGCAGGAAGAGAAAAAACGGTTGACGCGAGAGAAATCGGCGTTAGAGAATAGATTGAAGGACGCGCAGCAGAAAGCGCAGCAGAGTAAATTGGAGCGACAGGAGATGCAGATTTTGAAGGATCAATTGGAGGAGTTGAGAGAGGAGATGAACCAGAAGGAGAGCAGATCGAACGCTGCGCTGGCGAGACAGAGGAGCCAAGTGAGGAGTTTACAAGCCGAGAATGCTAAGTTGAAACAGGAGATTGAGAGGCTGCAATGCTTGCGACGGGGTAATAGCAAAATTAAAAGGAGCACATCTGCGACGAATACCAGGGCGATACATCAAATAAACAAGCATCTGGATAATCATAAGAAATCTAGAAATCGGAGTAATTCACCGAAAGACGAGGATAAGTTGGTACAGCCTATGATGGAAGCTCTTTATCCCGAATGTGAAATGGTGGAAGTGGAATCCCACTCGAATCGAGACGTTGATAGCAGCGGAGATGGCAGTAAGACGATCGTCTATGAAAACCTGAGACGATCGTCGATAGATTCGGATGGAGTTTCGAAAAAACGCGAATTGTACGCGAATTTGTTGAAAGATGCGACGATGGGTCTATCCGAGAGTCAAGAAGCGACGAGGAGAGTCACGGAGGAATTCGAAAGGTCAAAAAGTCACGCGCGGAGTCATCAGTCTTCCAAGGAAGATGAAACTACTGCCGACAATCATTCGAGTGATTCGACGGAAGCGTCGAGTTCCTTCGGAAGCATAAAAGGAAAAGATCCTCGCATTATGGACTATCCTTCCGCATCAAGAGTCAATGATGTCGTGATCAGCGATACCGGTCATAAAAGTTCGAGTGAAAATTACGACCCTAGGTCAAACTCACCCTTCCACAATAAATCCGCTTTGGAGCGCGCCGAAAGTAAATTCACTTCGAACGTCAATAAGCAAGGTATCAAAGAGGTTCGTCATTCCGATGGACGCTTGGAATATTGGTATCCAAATGGTAACGTTAAGAAGGTGTCTGCCGATCGCACTGTGACGAAAATTATTTACTACAACGGCGATGTACGGGAGAACAATAAAGACGGAACTATCAAGTATTTTTATGCAGCGACTAGGACTTGGCATACGACGATGCCCGATGGATTGGAAATTCTGGAGTTTCCCGAGTACGTAAAAGCGGCTATTTTCATTTAAGCACCTACACTCTCGCAGTAACTTGGAAGAAATGCTACAGATTTCTGCGACATCTCGAAGAATTAATTCCTCATTTTTATGTCGTAGCGGTCAAGTAGAGAGACGTACGAAAAGTGGAACTGTAGAAGTGTCCTTTCCCGATGGTTCGGTCAGGATATTACAATCGGACGGATCGGAAAGATGGGCGTTACCGGATGGAACTATAGCGGAGACCTTTGCCAACGGCGAGAAAGTTCTCGCCTTGCCCAACGGGCAGCGGGAAGTGCACACGAAGGATCACAAGGTGAATATCGCGGTTCTCGGCATTATTTCCTCGATTTCATCTCTCCGTCCGTCTGTTACAGAGACGAGAGTATCCCGACGGGACGGTGAAGCTGGTTTATCCGGATGGCATGCAAGAGACGCGCTATTCGAATGGCAGAGTGAGACTGAAAGATTGGGATGGAAATCTCGTTATGGATTCGCACCACGGGTAATTGCGGTGACACTTAGGAGAAGAGGAGTGTCAAGTACCGCGTCCTGGCTGGCCTTCCTTACGAATAGGAGGAAGGTAAGACATTTTAACTCTTTCTTCACACAGTGTAATATTTAGCTTTACCTTCTCACATACATTTCTGTATAAATCTTAATATAAATATGTTTCTGAAGTATCACCTTTTGCACACAAGCAAACAGGCGAAACTAGATGTCGAAGAGATTTTGTATTTTTCTAATGTAACTGAATAAAAGTATTTTTATTACTTGCTTCGATATTGACGATTAGTGTGTTGACCATTACTGCAAAGTCTGTGCGATATTAAAGTAAAAACATTTGGTGGATCTCGTGGGGAATGCGGAAAAGGAGGAGAATAAACAAATGTACTTAACAGATGCTTTATTACTTATAAAGCTCTCATAATGAGCAGACGTTACGTTGCGAGAGATATGACGTATTGCTCCTTCGTTTGTACCTTAGCGATGTGATCACACATCGTGGAAAATATGACGTATATCACTCCTTCATTTGTACTATAAGTTACGTGAACGTATGCATCGCAGGTACATAATTCGATTCATTCATATTTAAATGGAGGGTTACAGCTAATCCGGGAAACGTAGGTTTTGAATGAAGACAGTTCGGCTAAGATTCTCGGTACCGCAATAAAAGTACAGACGCGCGCGAATTGTACATCTGGTACTCGCTAAAATATTATATCAAATGCTCTTGATTCTGTGTACATTTCTCCAGCATAGTCGCTAATTGATGTATCTGTCTGTCTATCGGAGTGACTTCTTTGTCGGTACCGCTTATCACCTCGAGCAACTCGCCGATCGGTAGTTCCGTCTTCACTTTATGGCTCCTCGGCGGCAGCTCTTGCGCGTTTATCTTGAACAGCGCGGAGACCGCTGCTTCGAATGTTACCAGACAGTAGGTCAATCCATCTTGCGGTGACAGGGACCAGAGAAAATTCTGTATGTAATGCAAATCGGTGACGAGTCTCGTCGGACGCGATTTAACGATGACGTAGTTTAACAGGGGTATCAAGTCGACCGCGGATGGTGCATGGAGCAGCCTTCTCGCCTCCGCAATCGCCCTTATACACTCCTCGTCCATTTCCATCTCAATGTCTGCGAGGGCGCCTTTAATTTCCGCGATGATCAAGTCCAAGGTGCTCTTCAAGCAGAGCAACTTCTCCAGAGGACCCGTGCGCGCGTCTAAAGTCGCCAGCTCCACTATGGCCGCCGGTAGCGAAATGGCGAGTGATTCTTTCGCTCCCAATTGATCGGGAGTGATGCCCACGTGAATTAATTGGTCGATCTTCTTTCTGAGGTAGAAATCGTCCTGCTCCAAAGCGTCGGTCAACAGGGAGTATATTCTATCATGCAGGTTGTGCATTATGAAAACTTCGATAGATGTGCTGAGCAACTTTTGAAATTGCGCATCTCGTTGAAGCTCCAAGGGCTGCTTGCGCATGGTGCTCGCCCAGTGTCGCCGTGTCAGGTCCTGCAGTTTCGCGTTTAGGGTTTCCGCCGAATCGAATTGGGTCAAGTCAAATTTACGCAGCTCGCTCATGAGCTTTTCTAGGGAACACCGCTCTTTGTCTGGCGGTTCACTGAGAAAATCCAAAGCCCTGAATGAAAGATTAACCGTCGATAAGTTTATTCGCATCACTATTCCATCTACCTTTATCATACAGGGAGGTAAGGCCTGACTTACTCTTTGTAACACGTTATCCCTCGATTCACTTGTATCCTGTTGTCTTGTGTTTCCTGAGAAATCCTGTATTTGGTATTCAATGGTCTGTCGATTACCAGCATATTGTAAGCTTGGTACTTTTTGTTGTATCCACTTTCGATTGATATGATATTGGCAACATACGATTCATTCGATTCGGACAGTTCCTCTTCGCATGCTGCATTTATGACAGTGTCTCGTATGTTGTATACTCGAGGAAAACTTTCGCTGGTAGAAACATAGCGGGAGGGCAGTTGCGCATGGGGTTTTAGAATATGATCATCTGGAAAGGAGAGAGTTCTAAAAAGATCTCTGACTATTTAATTGACGTCTAAAGCGAGCAGGAAGATGCTTTTGTAAAATAGCATTACCAAGAACGTCTTCGGTAATGGTCAGCCCTCTGAGAGAGTCGCTGCAAGGCACGCATATTGTCCAGCGATTAGACAAGGCTAGTTTGTACTTCTTCCTGAATTGATTCTGAAAAAAGCCAACCCAATGTAGACTAACTACGTTCAGAACACAGATCATCGGAGAAGGTTCTCTGTCTTTGATATACTAACCTTCAGCAGGAGATAGAAGAAATTGTACGTAATTTCGTTGGTATCCATGGCGCGATTTCAATTTTCTGACTCATCGGCGAGCAATCGAATGAATTATCACCGTTCAGTGAATTCTGGATGGCTCAGAGATAACGAGCGAAAATCAACAGGTGGTAGGGATTCGAACGTCATGATGCAAATTAACACGTAGCTACTTCAGAATCACGTACTACCGAGAAACGATAGCTTCGCCTTTTGCTCAGGCACTGAATCAAAAATTCTTCCAGTCCATCCAGAATCGCGCAAGAAAAGCGGTTACTGGATAGACAGAGTAATGCAAAGTAAGTATTTTGGAGTATTTGTATACACGCGGACGCTTCACGTGTGTCTGACAGGCGTCCGTAATCTACGTCAAATAAGAGTCAGATGAAATGTACATCGATTACATTTACAACTTATATTTTTGAAAACAACGTTAGTAACATTTTTTCGAAGCCGTTGACTCGGTCATTCGCAATAAATCGATTTTTCGTTTCCGCTCCACATGTGAATTCGTTGCTTCACTTGACTAATGCGATCAGGTGTACCTATTTGTGTACTTTAAAAATGGCGTTAGTACAGTAGACGCGCTCCGAAATTCTGATGAGGGAGTTTGTGAACTTGTACCTTTCTCGCGGTAATTAAAGGACAATTGTGTATTTTTTGTGATTAATTGACCCGCCAGGTACATTTTACTTGAATAATGTAGTACGTGATCCAGAGAATCGATGAATTCGACGTTGACTCGCCTTGATCTAGGCTTTGTCCACGTTCGCGTGAGAATTAATTTTAATTTAATCGACGTAACGGGGGCGCTACAATGTTAAAATTCTCTCCCTTTTCGTCGCATTGAGTTTTCACGGGTCTAATCGATCGTATTTCATTGAATTCATATCGTGTTCCACGAAGAGGTTAATTTTCTCTTCTGCTCGATGGTATCGCGACTCCAGGATACACCAAAGGCTTTGCGCTTTTCGTCTCGCATACAGCTGTAGCTTGTCCGGCAATAAGAGAACAAAATGTTCCGATCGGCTTAAGCATTTGAGTTTTCACACGCATTTTTTATTCAAGACGCTTGCATTTTTTTTCCTATGTCGATACATTTTTTGTAGTTGTTCTTTTTATCGTCCCACAATTCATTTCGTAAAAAAGACGCGTTTCGGGTAAAACCAGAGAAGATATTTTTTAATAATGAAATTCGTGTCGATCAGCCGATAGCCTCGGCTAGTAACAGGAACAATTTCTCAATGTTGTCTCTGTCTAGCTTCGGGGCTAACAAGCTGAAGTAAGGCTGTATAACCACCAGCAGTCTTCTACATTCATTTCAATGTAAACAACTCGGTATTTGACACAACCTATCATAGCGGATATAAAAAAAAAAGAGGCCCCAGACTGCTAACATCAATGCAAATGTCCAATTTTCGTTGCCATTCTCCGAAATGGTTTCAAATTGATTGGACTTTGGTGTCATTGGTGAAAGTGGTGTGGCCATACAACACGCGCGACGTTGCGTGCTATGTCTAGAGTCACCATCGACGGAAAACATCACGTCGGACCCTTCGCGAATGTTCGATCATTCGCGTCGGTCGGGCTTTCTCCTCCGTTTATATTCATCTATATTCTGCTTGTCCCACGCTCTCTGCCTCGTTCTGCTTCCCCATGGCATTAGCCAAAGATATCGATAGATGTAAATATGTACGATACTATGTGTCGCCGCGACACCTCCATCCGCGGTAATCTGATCTCTCAGCCTTTTCAGCAGATAAATCTAGACGCGCTTGCTATGGCAGCTTCCAAAGAAGAAGGTCTTCCCGAGATTACCGAGACCGTTCCGATGGTGGAAAACGAAACTAATTCTGATATCCATACCATCGGGGAATTTCAAACGTGTCCGTTCAAAGATTCGGGAAGTAAGACCATCGAATCCGATTGTACGAGCATCGGCGAGATATCGGAAAATAGCGAAATGGACGACGATCAGGAGGCGGAAAAGAATGATATTATGGAGGAAGATCATGAGGCGGAAAAGAGCGATATTACGGAGGAAGGCCGTGAGATGGAAAAGAGCGATATTGTGGAGGAAGATCATGAGGCGAGGAAGAGCACTATTATGGAGGAAGAGCATGAAGCAGGGAGGAGTGACATGGAGGAAGATCAGGAGGATAGGGTAGAATCGACAGGGACGTACGATATCGAGAAAACGATGACGAACGGGCGGGACAGTCGGGGAATTGCTAGTACCAGCAGTGAAATTATGGTCTCCTGTGACGATTTGAGACAATTCGACGTCCTCGATGATCTGGAGCGTCATCCCGATCACAACGATTCAAACACGGATTCCGATTCTAACGACAGCATGAATTCCGACGTTCCCGATGAAGAGATCGAGGCCATGCTTGAAGAGGGTACGTTTGGACGATGCTCGAAAGGACCGTATTGTGAAAGACATGATACACTTTACAGTTCCTCGTCTTAAACACTTTCAGGCCTTCCGGATGAATTTAAAGGGACGAAGAGAGAAAAGAAAGAAACTTTGCCTTACGAGGAGAAGGAGAAGCTAGTTTTGGACGGTACTTGCATTAAAATTCTCGCGATACTCTTTATCTTTACGTTACACGAAACCCACTCGAAACTCAACTCGAGCTACTCTTCAAGGTCGCCGTCAATAGCATCGCGATTACTGTACGTGTTTCAGAAATTGGACACAATCATTTCGACGTCCTACCGGAAGGCTGGGTTCAGGTAACCCACAACAGCGGGATGCCTCTGTATTTGCACAAGCAGAGTCGCGTCTGCACCCTCGCGAAACCCTATTTTCTCGGGCCAGGCAGCGTGCGAAAACACGAAGTACCGGTGAGCGCCGTTCCGTGCTTGCAGTATAGAAGGGCTTTGCACGAAGAGGAGGAAGAGAGGCGGAAGGAGAAGGAAAGGGATCCGACGGTCGAGACGTGCAGCTTGCCCAGCGCTAAGATCGAAACGATACAGGAGAATCGCGCCGCGCATTCGTTGGACAGCGAACAGCTGAGGGTTTATTGCCAGACGCTCTTTCGGTTTAAAGCCATCAAAGTTATGAGATTTCAGTTAGTGTCTTTCACGAAATCCCCCCTGATAGCTTTCTCATCGTAGCTCGTTCCTGACATCTCTCGTGTTCTCTCGTCAGATCCTGGTCGGCTCGAAGGAAATTTACGAAAAATAAGAAGCATCGCAAGCAATTGGAACGACCCACTTTACCGGACGGAACGAAATTAATTACCTTCCCGGTGGGAAGCGGCACGATCACGGGAACCAGTGGAAGTAATACCGGCGAAGAAGGCGGCGGGCAGAGACCACCGAAACACTGGATAATGAATCCTTCGGGGAAGAGTTACGTTTGTATCCTCCACGAGTATGTTCAGCACGCTCTGAAGAAGCAGCCAACGTATAAATTTAAAGAACTGGGTAAGTAAAACTCTGATACCATTTTCATCTGATTGCGAATGTCTGGCCGTACAATTGTTTTAACTTTGGGGAGAACCGTCATTAGGATGTCTTAGAAGAAGTCGACCGGTCTAGTTATGTGTTCGATACCTTCAACGAATTCCGTGGCGATCGCGGACGGAAAAAATCATACGCGCGTATCGCGATGTTTCTTTCCAGAAAACGCAGCGACACCGTACTCCGCCGTCGTCTGCATAAACGAGATGGAGTACGGTAGTGGCTTCGGCAGCAGTAAGAAACAAGCCAAAGCCAATGCCGCTCGCAAAACTCTAGAGATTCTCATACCGCAGATGCGCGACAAGATTTCCGGTGACGCGGGAGCCGATGGCACCGTCGGCGGAAATTCCGGTCGAACGATAAAAGCGTCTCGTGGAAATTCTGACTCCGATCTTTCATTCTTCGATGAGATATCCATTACGGATCCGCGAGTCGCGGAGTTTTGCGCGAAAACTACAGAACCTTCGCCTCACGCCATACTCATTACGTGCCTGCAAAGAAATTTCGGTCTTGGTGATATGCACATCAATTATTCCGTGAATACACTGAAGCATCAACGGAACGAGTTTACAATGCGGGTGGGGAAACATGAAGCTACCGTGGTAAGCATATTGACATCTATAATAATGTCTTCTATATCTGCAATGAGTGAATGGTTCCTTCTACATGCGTGATGTATCAACCATTACTTGACACGTTATAAAATTAAAACGCCGGATGCAAGAACTCTTGAATCGATATCGCATTGCAACGTGGCCAATACAAATCCGGGGGGCAATTAACATTGAACGCGCACGCGGCTACGGATATTCTAGGTGTGCAGAAATAAGAAGGACGGCAAACAACGAGCGGCGCAGGCGATACTACAGAGGCTGCATCCTCACATCCAATCGTGGGGCTCTTTGCTGAGGCTCTACGGATCCCGTAGCGTCAAATCTTTCAAGGAAAAGAAACAGCTGGAGCAGGAGATCACGCTGTTGCAAGGCAAAGCCGCGGTCAATCAACCCAACCATGCGATTCTGGGAAAACTTCGGCAGGAGATGCGAAAGTTATCGGAGCTGCGTCAGGCGATACAGCCCATAGGTAAATTTGTTCCGCCTGATTTGCCGACAGGCTCCGCCGCGAATCTGAACAACGTTGACCTCTAAGTGGCTTACACACCGCTGCTGGTCACATGCGGAGACTAAACATAAGAGATGAAAGGGGGCTTCTGTGAAGTCAAGTTACGCGCGAGCGTGAAAACTCATTCGCTGTTTTCATCATGTACTAAATTTGTGATAACTAAGCCTTTCATACATTTTTGATTACTCCTTTTAGGGCCGGTTTTACCGACACGGTATAAACGCGGTATAGCGCTATACTGAGAATAACCAGCAATAAGCCTTATGGTTATTCTCAGTATAGCGCTATACCGCGTTTATACCTGTTGGTAAAACCGGCCCTTAAAATGTTAAATCATTGGTTAATCCGCTTAAGAATTCTGGATTTGAAGTTCCAGTTGGAAATGCTACATTTAGGAAGCTCAACTCAAAAGGAAGGAAGCCAAGTATTGGAGCTTTCTAATTGAGTTTCATAGTTATGATTATTTTTATTTTCGTTTAAATATTCATAAAATAGGAACAGAAAATAGCCATCTTTTGCTGGTTCACCCAGATTTGCAGTACAAAAATCACTTGTCGACATCCAAGAAGATATTGTTTAATCATATTACTTCAATTTTTAATTGTATACGACGTTTCTTTCACCAAAGGAAGGAAGCGTGGAAATTCGTATCATATGGAGGATGAATTTATTATAGGACGAATTTAGATGCTTTTCTCTTAGTTATAATGACATTAATTATATATTATAGCAACGGTAATTAATAACGCCGCTCCCTCAGTCATACGACTATGTTCTTCCTCCTGTTTTTACACGAGAAATTGACGCGATAGCTCGAAATGGGAAAAGGTTTGATTCGTGTATACGCGCAATCATTCGTCATTCATGTCTTTATTTCGACTTTCGTTACAATATTTTTTGGCACTCTATGATTATGATAAAATGATAATGATATAGGGTTCGATTGGGCGTAGAAGCGTGGAAAATTCATTCTCTTTCTCGGGGAAATAAGTTGTGACGATCTAACATACATTATACCTACGTCGAACAGATATGTGTAAACCGACAGTTAATTCTGTTGCATAGAGGCAATCGCGTTATACGGTGCCGAGTGCTGCATCAGCGCGATAAGCGGTATCAGTTTGTTCCTTCGCGTCGCTCTCTTGAGAACTGACAACCGAGTGCGACGACGAAGTATTTCGATACGTGCATACGAAATGATAAGGAAAAAAATCTTGGAATGGCACACTGTGTTCCTTAATGTTAATCAATTGTACAATACATATAGCAAATTGACTTACTTATGGCTCATGCGAGCGCGTGCGCTAATAAAATATTGTAAATATATAGATAATTATTAGTCAACCTGCCAGCCTACGGGAATCCCATACGTGGATCCTACGACGAAAACATTAAATTTATTAACGACACACATTTGTCTAGACATCATTTCACAGGTCCTGCGCTTTTTTGTTGGCTGAAACCCGACGCAATTTTATGGTAATAATCACAGTATTCATATATATCGAAGGGGTAATTTTAACACTAGTGAGTTATGAAAACCAACAATATTTGTCTATTCAATTTCAGTTCGAGAGAGTTAACTCCGGTAATCGCGATAGAATTTTTACGGAAAAAAAGGGAGAAACCAAGGCATGCCCGTTAAGTTATATATTTATAAATACGTTCGTCTAACGTAGCATTAATTTATTGTTCTCGCAATATTCTCGTTATATTTTTTATACACATGTATACATCGTACATTATTATAGTCTCCTTGGTAACCATGGCTTAAAACTTAATAATCAATATACAATTAGGTGCAATTCTCGCGGGGATTGTTTATATATACAAATTGCTCGGGGATAAACTCATCTTTTCTCTCTTCTCCTTTTTCAACATTCTCTATACTAGAGACCTCGTAAATTACAGCTTTTTAACGTATAACACTCCTATCGCTCAAAATCTATCTATAGGAAAATCTATACGTATATAAGGTTCATTTATTTGCATCATCGCTAATCAATCGCGCGTTTACGAATACTGTTGTCGCGTTTCCCGCACGCGAGGATTATGGAAAGAAAGAAAATCCTTAGAAAGCGAATAACGTCGTCTTTCTAACTTAAATGCATCGAGAATTTCGTTCTTCGTTCGTTTTACTTTTCTTTTTTTTTTTGGAATGCCAAATAGGATTTATCCTAGGAATACAAAATCCAGTAAGTTCAATGGTTTTGATCATGCATTATTTTAAAAATGTAGCTGCATGCAATTGATATACTATGTACTGGTATGGCGCCTTGCAAAGATAGTGTTTCGAGGTCTAAGGTTTCTTGAATTCTAAATTTCTCGCTTCTATCCTTCCGAGGGGGAGTTTGCACGTGTAGAATATTGGCATGTCGCGCCTTGAAAATAATTAGTCCGAAGTGTAAAATGACGGGAAGAAACCGTTTCTCAAGTATCAAAACACCTACGTGTTTGTGCAATTGATTGTTGCATGAAGTGGCGGAGTCGTACAGACGAATTTCGTAGCTAACGTGCTTTTCTTTGAAGAAGATACAAATGCAGTCGATTGTTTAAATTGAAAGAGTTCCGTATCCCTGCATGGAAATATCGCCTCGATCTGTTCAACGGACGAAAAAATCACGCAGTCGTTTGCTAGAGGGGATACGCACGATTTATATTGACGTATCATTAGCACTGTTGCCGGAAAGTGCCATTTTCGAGAGGCTGGAGAGACTTCGTCTCGGGCTACTGCCACCCAGAAAGTTACCGCTGGTCTCGGAGAATATTTTCCGGAAACTGTAAATTCGATTAATACGGTCGAAAGGCGCACTTGATGCAATTTGAGAAGATCTCGGGGGAATTAATTTCAAAGGGCAAAAACGTTCTTATTCTGTCGTAAACTTACAATTTGCGAATTCCAGACTCCGACGATTTCTTCCACGGTGCGTCATCAGGCTCGTAAGGCAGAGGTCCCTGTACTGGCGCATCCTTCTCATCATCGGGTCTGATGAAAGAAAATATTATCCCATTGAGACTGTTATTATTTGGGACTTGGGAATATGAGAACTAGCAAATACTTCGTTTGCAAGACAAAATCGAATATTTCGCAGTATCATTAGGAGAGGTTTAACCGTTCAATCCATGTATAAATATCGAATAATTACATAAATTCGCAAACTCGTTTCTACGCGAAAAAGCTTTTCGGGGCTGTATGGTTCAACCTCTGATCAATGACATTGCCTTCTGTCTTTGCAAATGCTAAGCGTCGACAAAGCATAGCTCTTCAGGGTATGATCTTACGGATAAACGTTAGTCTCATTGGATGTGGAAGTTTCGACGTTATTCTGTACTGTATTAAGCAGTATTGCAGGGACCCCACTGCCTGATGCCAAAGCACGTGTATGTCGCACACGGGTGTAACGTAGACAATAGACGGGAGTGTGACGCAAACCCAACAGCCATGCGAAAAGCATGCAAATACAAATTAGAACACAACCTACTGATAATATATAGCCTGTTACCGCAACAAAAATGGTATCTCTTGTAACGCTACGGAACATTCTTTTTCATTCACTTTTCATCAAACATCATGCCCGAAACGAAATTGTTTACTGGCATTCTTGACGATTTCACATAACATTCAACTCAATCGATTCTTACTACATTGATGCTAAGGCTCGAAGCGAAGACAAGATATCTTCGTAGAGAGCCAATTATTCGATTCACGGTGCAATTTCTATCATTACTCTACGTGATTCGTATTTCTGACAAATTTAACAGCGTTGATGCTATGACGTACGTCTCTGGTTTCGGCCGGTAAAGCTCTAGCTCGTCCTCCAAGTCCGAGACCCGCGCTTTCAATTCGTTTCTCTCGTGCAGAATCTCCTTCAATTCGGCGGTCGTAAACCTGGGCCTGTCGGGGTCGTCCAGGTCGTAGACTGCCTTGTTCGCGAGGTCCGGGTAGCCCTGGCACTTGGTCAGATCTTCGTTCTCCTTCCTGGCGAGACCGAGTCGCGCCCGAAGGTTGATCAGTTCTCGATTTTGGTCTTGCAGCTGGGCTAAAAAGTCCGCCCTCTCCTCTACCAGGCCGCGCGCCTGCATTTGCGCCTGACGTTGCTTGCGCTTCAGTTCTCGGCCTACCATTCCCAATTTTTCGACTTGCGTTGTCAGCTGAAAAAAAAAATCGAGGGAAATGAGTCCCGGGCGAGCTTCGCGAAGGTGTCTCGAATTATTCACCTAACGACTCTAGGTTTCCTAGGTTACTACAGATCTCGATAAAAATTGAGGACCTACATTCTCAATTTCCGTACTTTTCTGCGACAATTCCCTGTCCCTCGCGCGAATCTGATCTCTCTGTTTATCAATCATTGCTCTTAGACGCTGCAACACGGCTACGTCCACCTCTTGACTAGTTGTGAAAGCTGCAAGAATCATTGCCGTTCATGAAGGGTGGGCCTCTCCTTTGCAAGCTCGAAGTATGGAATTGTGGATGTTAATAAGGTGGGGTATTGTTAGTACTTTGTTTACCGCTGTCCTGACTGTCGCTGCGCGATTCTTGCAGGGCTGAGGACAGGCGGCGATTCTCTTCCTGCAGTCGCGTTACGAGGCTCATTAGATCGCGGGATTCTTGCCGCCAGTGTTCCTCGATTTGTTCCAACTCCTGTGAGAATGCAGGAAAGATGTAATTGCTAAATTCTTGTATTTTTTCTCGTGTTTCCAAGATCTATAGAACTCCGTACGTACATTCTCAAACCTTTGCCTATCCTCGGCCTTCCCGATCTTGTCATTTTCGAGCTGCGTAATTTTTGTCTCCAACTCTTGCACCAATGTATTTTCCCGTTCATTTTTCGTCGCGAGACTCTCCAGCAACTCCAGAGCATTGATGACTTTGGGCATGAGACTCGTCACCGAGTCAGTTCCAAAGTGGTCTATCAGCTTCTCACATTCCTTCCCTATTTCAGAGGCGATGTCGTACACATCGACTACCGACACATCCGAAGACTCAGAGTATTCCTCCATTTCCGAATACGTTCTCAAGGGAAAAGGCATTAATATCGAATTAGCAGCTGTTGCGTGGTATCGATCATTAATTGTCCCTGCGGACGCAGCTGAGGTCTGTCAAGATGAGAAAACGTATATATGTACTTTGAATCCTGCTCAGGTCTTCTTAATCCTTAGTTTCAATTTTAAAGAGGAACATAATTGTATGTTGTTCCTCTGCTTGTAGGACAACAAAGAACCTGCGTATAATATTGTTAAAACTCTTCTAGGGTGGCAGTGGATAGAACACTTGAAAAGTGACGTTTGACTTATTCGCGTTACCGGATTACATATGAATGAACATTATCAACACGCCATATCTTTTATTTACTCTGTAAAAGGACGTCAATATTTTTCGGAACGAACGGCGACAGATAATCGCAAATTGAAGTCTCTCCCGCTCGGCGATTTCCTTTTTCCCAAAACGAACAGGTGGAAGAGGCTTAGCAATCATTCAGAAATTCGTATAAGGAGTGCCAAGCAAAGAATCACCGCTAATGGCAGAACGTCAAGATCATTCATAAGATACCGAAGTACGACCGTCGGAAAGTCAATAGAAGCCGCTAATCCTGAAAATGGAGTTTTCGATTCGTTCTCCATCTCGGAAAATTTTAATCGCGAGAGGATTGTCATTCGTGACGGAATACCAGATGATTTCACTCACCTGTCACCCGTGTACTGGCGATACGAGTACGCGACTGCCTATTGCAGTGTATGCATAGGTAGGTAGGTAGATTAGAGTAGGTGTGTATCGCTCCCGTTAGCCCGCAACGAGCGAGCGCGAATGGGGTATAGCTTAGTATCTTTTCCTGTCCTAGAAACGTGGATTATCTAGGAAATTTTACCGAGCCGCGCTCCACGTGACACGCTCCAGCTGTTTGAAATGGTTTCGAATTTAACCTCGAAATCGCGAGTTCGCTCCCAGACGATGAGATAACTTTTCCGGAGCAACACAGTGTTTACTTGTCAAACGGCCAAAGGATGATGAAGAATAAGAAGAAGAACGTGGAGACGGAGTTGGGGAAGAAGGAGACTCTGCAAGCCATCGTCCTCGCGGACGATTTCACAGAGAACTTAACCCCCGTACAAAATGTGTTTCCGTGTGTTTTAATGCCAGTCGTCAACGCGCCTCTTTTGGATTACTTGATAGAAACGCTCGTTAAGTCGGGAGTTCACGAATTGTTTTTGTACTGCAGTAATCATACAGACTCGATGAAAGAGTATGTACGACGGAAGAATATTTCGGACATATCCGTATCGCTGCTGTGTAACGAAGGCTGTCGATCACTGGGAGACGCTTTGCGGGATATAGACGCGAAAGGCTTGATCCGCTACAATTTTATCTTGATTCGAGGTGACGCTTTTATCAATGCCGATCTGAAGAGGCTTTTGGCGTCACATGCAAATAAAGCGAAGCACGACAAAGGTATCGCCATGACCATGATGCTGAGAGACCTCGGTTCTACCAATACACGTGCTCTCGAAGGAGAAAGTTCCATTGTCGTCTCCGACGCTTCTAATAGGAAAGTATTGTTTTACAAGAAGTTGGAGAAGGAGAACAAGAGACTGAAATTAGAGCTGGAGTGGTTCTTGGGCCACGATAGGATTCAGATAAATAGCAGCTTCCTTGATACGCACACATATTTGTGCTCGCCTTCCGTACTACCCCTATTCTCGGATAATTTTGACTTCCAGGTAATTATGGTTCTATATTAAACATCGCGTTCCACCTAATCATATATGGGAATTGAGAAATCTCTCACAACACTTTGCATTCTTGAAATTCCAGACCATGGAAGATTTTATTCGCGGTGTCCTGATGAACGAGGAAATTCTTGATTCGAGGATTTATTGGGAAGAATTGGACTGCGACGAGTACGCCCTTCCGATCACGTCATGGAGAATGTATCAAATGCTCAGTCGTGAGATCCTGCAAGGGTACAGTTATCCCCTGACTCCAGACACGGTACCTTTTCTGAAGAACTTTGTTTTCATGTCCAGATGTACTTACAAGCATCGAAGTGCTACCCTCGCCAAGGGCTGCACTCTTCAACGCGATTCAATAGTCGGTTCGAATAGCACTATCGGTGAGAACACCTTCATCACTAGATCCGTGATCGGAGATCGTTGTACTTTAGGCAGCAATGTGAGAATTGAGAACTCCTACGTACTTTCGAATGTCGTGATCAATGATAGTTGCGTGGTAAAAAATTGCATCATATTTTCGGATTGCACGTTGGAAAATCGCGTGAAGATAGACGGGTGCGTGCTATCGCCAGCGGTGCATCTCAAAGCGGAAAGTTCCTGTGAAGACTCTTTTCTTCGGTCAGGGAGCAATGCAGTCGCGACAAAAATGTCAGAGAATGACTTTAGCACCGACAGCGAATTCCTCTATTTCAAATACAACGAGGATAAAGATTGCGACAGTTATTCGGAAAACGACGAGTCTACTTGCGAAGGAAGCACGGGTGCGGAATCTCCACTACCCGACGATACGAACATGTTCCTGTTGGAAGTAATCGATAGTCTCTTGCGCGGTTATCAGGACAAACTCAAGTGCGAGAATTTAATTCTCGAGATAAACTCCTCGCGATACGCCTATAACGTCAGCCTTCGCGAAGTGACCTATAACGTGATCAAGGCAATCATGAGTTTGCCCATGCACCAGTTGTCCGAGACCAAGACAGCTCTCAATAACGCGAATTATCAGAAGACGCTGAAGAGCATGATCAGCTATTTTCGCACGATCGTCTTGAACTACGTCAAGACAGAGGACGCTCAAGAGGACTGTTTACGAGCCATCGAAGACGTCGCGAGCACCACGCCGGAGCTCTTATCGTTCGTGAAGAATCTGCTGCATCTCTTTTACGAACAGGACATCTTGTCCGAGGAGAAGATCATGGAGTGGTATGAGCAGAGCGACGATGAGGGGGACGAGGTACGGAGCAAGGAGGTGAGGACGGCGGTGCAACCCTTCATTAAGTGGCTCCAGGAAGCCGAGGAGGATTCTTCGGAGAGCGAGGGTGACTAGAAACGGGTTTTGAAAGTAGGGAAGTACTGGTACTATTGATGGCACATCGTTTGAACGTGTTTTGTAAATTATGCGTATATCCATTTTCATGATTGCGAGATTAGCGCGACACGGGGTAATAAAGCCGAACAATTCTTTGTACCTACATTTTTCAGCTTGAACATTTGAACCAGGGCTGAAGTAGTGTAGCTTGGGATGGAAATGAGAAACTGTCGCGACACTTTTCAAAATAAATAATTTATTTTTTAACGTTCTTCACAGTAATATTTTCTTCGGGAATAAATCTTTATGTGGATTTTCATGGCAATTATATAACAGTAATGTTACTTGAGGTTGTGCTGGTTACTTATGTTTCTCTTCACGTATGTAGATATATATAGATATCTGTGATTGTCTTGCGATGGAACTACAACACGCTCTTTCAGCACGATAAAGAAAAATACTGTTTGGTATTTTTTTTCGGGAACCCTCGTCACGCTACGTCACGCTGGTAAAACCTCTTACTACCATAGTGTGACGTAATCACCAACATCCCCCTTAAAACTTCGTACAAAAGGCACGCCGCTTGGCACATTTATACACGACGTCCTGAACAAAAAATTGTTGATAACCACGGCGATCAAGTCAGAATAAAATCGCTCATGGAATGTCGATCGTCGAAATTATTGAAAATTGCCGAATTGAAATATAAGATATTTCTTTTTGATTTCTGCGCGTCGCACTTTAAGTTAGTCCTCAAATTATGCAGTCAAAACCGCGTGTAAATACAACTTCTCGTTTCTCGAATATCCTAAACTATCTTCTAGCGAATCTATAGCCTGCCTATATTCTCCGATTTGATCTCCATTGGTGAACGATGATGCAAGGGACGAGATATGTCGGATATCGTGTTAATCGTAGAATATTGGGGAAATAAATTAATTCTATATGTGTAATGTGTAGTTCGGGAATTAAGGCTTCCTCATTTGGTATGCGCATGGTAAATTGGTGGCGGGATAGGGGAAATGTAGTTGTCTATTCGTGTTCTATCCTTGCAGTATTTCAAGCAGTCGATCGTCGAGGAATTTCGTTATGCCGATCTTTCTCTTCTAATTTTTGAATTCGCATTATACGTTTGATTATTCGTTTCAACTGTTGTCTAGGCGATAGCTCGAACGTTGGAAGGAAGAGAACGATATTTCGCGTGTAACATCGCTTTGAAATTAAGATAATATCCTTATTCAGTGGGCACGGTGTCTTCGATCAAATTGTGCCAGGCTTGGTGGCGATGGTCGGGAAACTTGATTGCGTCTATCCATTGTCGGAGACGCGACCCTTTGCTGCTGCAACTCAGCACGAGTCCACCTGAAAGAGAATTATAATAATTTCGAGTCAAACGTCTGTTACAGCCGAGTTTTATGTTTACCTAGATAATCGTTGCTCTTGCCGAAGTCCTTGTCCCACACGGAGAGGCACAGCATGTGGCTGGTCAGCTCCGTCAGTCGCGTCTCGAAAGCGAACTCTTCGTTCCATTCGGGATTCAACGTTTTCCACTTGACGCCGGTGCTGTGTGTATTCCGCGCACTCTGCTTTTTGCTCTCCTTCTTCGAGGTTGACGTTGCGCCGCTCGAGGTACCACTTGCCGCGCGTTGCTGGTGCAAACCTTCTTTCGGATCTTTCGTCAGGCAAAGCTTGACGAACGGGTCAGAGAACCCATTGCTGTCCATGGGCAAAAGGTTCGTGGCGCGTTGTATCGTAACCAGAAGGGCGCGACGTCGTGTATTGTAGCTCAGGGTTAACTGGATTTGACCCCGGGCGCTGGTACCCTCTCCCCAAACCTCCTCTTCTTGCTCCACCTGTATACGCGCGTTAAAAGTAATTTTTCTGGTAATTTACTCTATCGTGTTTCTTGATCGAATATCGCGTACCGCGTAGTGGTTCTCTAGGAAGACGTTGTAGTGTTTCATTTGATAGGGCTGTAGCTCGTGGAGGGGGAACCTCGCCTCTCCTAGGAAGTCCCGTCCTGCCGGATCGTCCTGGAGGATCAGAATGTGCAGCCACCTGTCGCTCTTCATCTGTTCCAAGAAAAGACGCGATTATCGTGTATCATTCCTTGATGCCTTCTCCCTCTTGCTGTTATTTCATCAGTAATTTCTTACATCTTTCTCGGTCGTTCCGTAGAAGCTGACCATTTCGTTGAACTCTGGGTCGCGGGTCTTGTGCACGGTTTTCGTTCTTAGTCGCTTGGTGGTCGTCGTAGACGTGATCGGCAGAATGTTCAACTTGCAAAACGGGTCTGCCAGGCCGTGGATGTCCATGGGTCGCAATCCTCGCGCCCGTTCCACTCTGCACTGGAGGCACTGAGCTACTGGGTCGTATCGCAACGAGACTTCCACCGTTCCGTATCCTGGACCCGCTGATAACGTAATAATTAGCCCTCGATATGAACTGATTAAACGAAAGCATCACGGAAACGTAGTCATTAATCACAGTCCGACTCACTGCTTTGCCCTGGATGTTGCATCATCTTTAATTGCTCGGAATGATTCTGACCGTTGGTCGTGTAATCGCAGGTTGTCGAGAGGCTCTCCTGATCCCAATCCCAGTATCGATCCCGCTCTGGATCCAGACTCCTCTCCGACAGAAAGTTCGACTCCATCGAGTCTCTTCTGCCGACGAACGAAGATCGGATAGATTAAATCTTTGCCGCGCATCTCCACGTTCTTACGTACCTGAGAAGTTGTACCTGAGAGCCGTGCGACAGCTGTTCCGTGGACGACTTCTTCGAGTCCTCGCCCGACGTTTGTTGGCTCTGAAGACTGTTGACACTGCGACTCGTTCGCGGGCGTAGCGACGAAGACGCGGAGGGCGACAAGCCGATTTGATTCTGCACGGAACCGGACTCGCTCACTCCCGCTGTTCCGTTGTAACTGCCATTGTAATACTCCACCTCAGGCACAGGAGCTGAGCTTTGTCGACGATAACTTAGCGCCGTGCCGTTCGAGGAGATCGAAGAGCGCTCCCGACGTCTATCTTCGGATAATTGAGCGGAATTCGCCATTGGAATGATACTATTAGCGATCCGAGCTTCACTACTAGAGGCGGAAAGAGAACGAGCCAAGCGACGATTCGCATCCTCGTCCGACGACGAGTCTTGCTCCAAAGGTTCCAGCGGCTTCGTTATTCCGCCAGGTATCACCCAGCCCGACGCTCTGGAACCCATTCTGGGTCGCCCACGTTCCTGCGAGGACAAGACTAGAGCGTGAAGACAAGGAAGTTCGCAAGAAATTTGAGAATGATTTATTCGACCTTTTGTGCATCCGTACTCTGATAATAATAGGCGTGCGAGTTGCGAGTACCGATTTTCAGCGAAAAAGCGGCAACTTACCATTTTCTTCTCCGGCAGCACGTACTTTGGAAGCCCTTTGAAGAACCACGCACCACTCTTCTTCCACATTTCCCTCGTTTCGGAACAGATGCGACAGAGGAACAATCGTTGAGCGCCGCTCGTCGATCTCTGTAATCCCGGTACGATGAAACTTCCGTGGGGCGTCGGGGTGAACGGAGGCGCCGACGAAGGAGCCGCCTCTATGCCACACTTCTGGCAGATGTACTTGCGACAGTCCTTGCAGAGATTCGGTCCAGCTC
This sequence comes from Xiphydria camelus, assembly GCA_963678675.1. Classification (NCBI taxonomy): domain Eukaryota; kingdom Metazoa; phylum Arthropoda; class Insecta; order Hymenoptera; family Xiphydriidae; genus Xiphydria; species Xiphydria camelus. The sequence continues at coordinate 38,376,216 of OY783192.1, forward strand.
CGAGCACCGCGAATCGCTCACCGCAAAGGGCGCACGAGCAAACGCAGCGGCCGTTGGAGCATCGGCTGCCGCAGCTCCTGTCGCTCAGTCTCGTCGACGTTACGACGCTGACGTTTCTCTTCATGTTCTCTAGACGTTCTACCAGACGCCCGACTCGCTCTTGCTCTGATAGATCAAGAGCTTCCGCTCTTTGGATCACCTGTATCTCGAGGAAGGCCGATCATTAGGAATCGCCACTCGGATGTATGGGAAGATTAGCTAAGTGGAAAATTGCTTTTTAACGATTAAACGCAGACCTCTATTATCGAGTTGCGTTCCTCTTCGGAGAGCGTCGAGGGCCTCCCTGATGCCGCGCCGCCGGAATACGTCGCGGAGTAATCCCCCGATCGCGAATCGAGAGATCCACTTTTCACCGACCACCCAGTTCGTAATCTACGGCAAAGGCAAGCACTCACTTCCTTCCTTTTTTTTTTATAACGAAGTTTATCGGCAGAAAAAGTAGCGAGTTGATATCTCGCGTTGATTAGAAAAGTTCGCGATGAACCGCAGTGTATCGAGCGTTGTTACTTCATACTTCCGAAACTTTGCCGCTGCTTCCACGTCCCTATCATGATTACTATATGCTTGCGACTATGCTTAGTGATGCGAACTGTGGATGATTTTAAAGTGGATATTTCTTCATCGATCGTTCGACAGGTGAGACGACCAGTACATCTCACGAATCAGTGCCACGTGAAAACTTACTTCGCCCTCAGAGCAAGATGCCGGTCGTTCGGACAGACCCATCTCGTTGCAGCTCTGTTTCCCGTGTCGGTCAACTGGTCCATCATGATCGAAGACCCGTGTTCCTCAGCCTCGCGCAAGCGAATCTACGTATTCGGTCCGAGTCTCCCTTCTCTCAATTCGGATTTAAAAGATTCCTCTCTTTCGTCGAGCAGCCGCCTGAAAGTGAAGTAATAAATAACGCGACGGTTCGGTGGCATTCGACGCTCATTGCTCAAATATACGGTGAGATAACTTGTCAAATAATGAACGTCGAATGCACCCGGTACCCGTCAACTCCAGCCGCCCCTACGTAAGCGAGACACCCCGCCATGCCGCGGCGTAGCAAAGGAGCATCAGGTGGTCCCACAAGCGGCTCGGGCGAAGTTTCTCCTCTTACACCTGTGCGAATCTCAGTCTGTGCATGCCACAGCAGAGATTTGCGTTTATGTATAGGTACGAGCATCCGCGAACAAGAGCGGGGGTTCTACAGGAATACGACGACGATAGCGGACGGGTATATGGAGGGTTGGTTTGCCCGGGTGACCCAATTCCACTCCTCGGCGACCCTGATCTCATTCCTGGGGCAGGGCCGTCACCGGAGCCGGATCAAGGTCATTTACGGGGAGCTTCCGATCGCTTTACGCACCCACACCTGCAGACAGGTATTGGCGCCAGACACGAACGAAATTGGTGCCAGGAGCATTTGGTAAATCGATCACGCCGGGTGGCTTTAGATCTCATTTCGGCGGAACCTCTCATTGCCAATCAAGGGAGATGCGTGAGACGAGCGTAGAAATATGGAGCGGACGTGGGGCGCGTGCGCCCAGCACCTGTTCGAGCAGCCGGCTGTAATCCTGACATCGCCGATGCGGCTGGTGCGTATAGGTATAATGTATATAGAACGAGAGAAAGACGAGAAGGGTATCCGAGACGCATATCATTGACGTCGGAGTTCTCAATGAACCGTTTCGATCGCGAAATAAATTTGAAAGGCGATACTACCGCGGATTATTTCCTCTGCTGATTTACAGGGAGGAAACCATATAGCGACATGCTGCAGTAGACTTCTAGATCGTGCTCTGATGGTATTTTGCGTTAAAGTGTACCCCCACCAGCATATCTATTTCTACGTATGGTTTCCTCATTATGATCGAATGTATGTATTTCGTTAGAGCTTTCTTATAATAGAAGAAAATGAGGAACGATGTAGCGCGAAATAGAAGTGCTTCGTGTTTGGAGCTTTCGGAAGTTTTGAGCTTAATTAATGGGTCGTCTGTTTTCTTTTTGATGAGACGATTCGGCAATATCGGTAATAGGAGCGGTGGTAAGTGAAAATATCACATTCCTTTCAGGGACCACGATTACGCGTTCATTTTTACTCTACTTTGAGATGAAAGCCGATATTTGTATGAATACGTTGCTAATTCGATACTTTCGAAGTACGAGGGACACGTTACACCTTTGCAAAGATAGTAGATACGTCCAGGTACAGCTCAAACAGGCGCGCCCTGTAAAACGCGTGATGATTTTTTGCCTGACCTGCAGCGAGATGTTACCACTGGCGAGTAGTTCATACTCGTATAACGTCAGACGCGGGAAATCGCAATCTTCGAGATTAACGAAAGCTGTAAACATGTGGCCCTGTCGTTAATAATTGCTTTATACTACAGTAATAATCTTTTTTTTTGGGACGAGGGTTTATGTCGTCATAATTTTCGCCCGACGTGTAGCGGGTCGTTTTCACTGGCTAGTATAATAGAAGCTACACGTGCAGCGACAGCCATGGGTATCGCAGCTGTATCGCGAGAGTACACGGATGAGGAATTCACTCGCATAAATCACACTTGAAGGCTCGATATAATTATTCTTGCCTACGTATAGCGAGCTGCTTTTACCGGGCAGTAGAGTCTAGAGCCGTAGCGTCAGCCAGGAGGGCTATGGGTGGTGTTAGTCGCGAAGGAAAAATTCTATAAAAAAGTATCGTTGACCTAGCAATGAAATATCGCGGAAATAATGAAAATTATAGTGGGTAGGAATAACTAGCTGTGTTTCATATATTCTACGATATTTTCGTTACTGGTTCAACCATGTGATTTTTCTTACCCCGCAAACGTGAAAGACAGGAGATATTTGATCCTTCCGCTAGCACATTTTCCTCTGCGAAGTTATTCTCGTTTGCTCGATACAAAGAGTTTCCACTTCAAAGGGGGAAAATTAGATTTTTCCCTTGATTATCGTAATGCATTCTCATCATATATTAATGCAGCTTTACTGTATTTCTCGTTTAGTGGTTATAGGGGGTGGGAGAGAGGAGGGGGATATCTAATCAGACACGTCTTTGTCTCCTGTACAATTGACATATACATATATGTAACACATGCACACGTGCGTGCGTGCTCTGAACACACGCGCGGTCGATAAATGATGCTTAGTAATAATTTTCCCTCTAACCCTTTGGAACTCGAGCATGCAGACACCATACATATATATTCGTCCGATTTTATTAGTATATTCTCTGGATTCATATAACAATTATTTCAAGTTTTTATATTCGCAATTTTTTCACGTTATCCCGGAAGAGTCGCTATAACGTCTCGGTAACTTAGCATGGCTCATTTGGTTGTCGTATTCATTGTCTTATCACTATTTATATTCCAATTATATAGCCTGGGGCACGCGCTTCCTCTCGCAATTCGTAGCCGTTTAATGCTCAAACTTTACGAGGCCCTCGCGTCGCAATCGTGCTTAATTAGGGAACTCTCTCTCTCGGCGTTTTAAATATTTAGTTCCCTTCACGTCACGGTGGGTTAACGAGAATCTACCCTCTACAGACGTCTACATATATCTACACTGAGCCACTACGTCGCCCTGTGGAACGAACATCGTTGCTCACTTTATTTCTGCAATAAAACATCTCTCGATCGGAGCCACATGCGGGTGACCGAGTGAGAAACGGGCTCCGCCTATCACTTATCGGGTATCCTTCATCGCGCTTTAATTAACGGTTTACGCAATTAAACAATATGGACGGAGGAGTCGGAGCTCGCCCATTTTCACTGTCTCGAAGCTCTACAGAATCTATTTACGTGGATCACATTCGGTTTGCTGCACATTGTCGCGTAACGAGATTTAGGGAAAAATATAGAAACTTGAGGCGTATTTTTTGACCCTTTGTAACGTTGGTGAAGTTATTAGTAGTTTATATTTGAAATAATATTTTTTCGCCCAGTTTTTATTCTTCTGGATCACGTTTATCATTTTTATCACACCCAACGGTCGCATTAAACCAAAATAGCGAACTTCCAACCATTTTTATCAATACAATTTTAACGAAAGCCCGCCAGATCGCCTAAGCAGATTGTCGCGTATATTGAGAACCTTCCGCGCGCGCGTGCATAGATTTTATCACGATTTTATACCATGCGAGGATTTGCTGGCACGCGAGTTTTTAAACGAAAATATCTACTGCTTATAGGTATTCGTCAGTAGTAGAATTTTCGTTTAAAAACTCGCGTGCGAGCAAATCCTCGCATCGTATAAAATCGTGATGAAATCTATATGCACGAAAGGCTCTCAATGTACACGGCAATCTGCTTAGACGATCTGGCGAGCTTTCGTTAAAATAGTATTGATAAAATCTGTTGAAAGTTCGCTATTTTGGTTTAATGCGACCGTTGGATGCGATAAAAATGGCAAACGTGATTCCGAATACTTGACGCGCAAACTGGAGCATTTAAATGAACGGGTTCAGTGAGAGTGCAAACCTTTTGCTCTCAACGCGTACCATTTACTTCCGGTGAATAATAATCGCTACATTAAGATAGACGCTTTCCCACCGGTTTCTCAGCATTATACAATAGAACAGTCGCATGATTCGTAATGACGAGTTTAGTAGGTGATTCAATTATTAATAATTTTTTATTCGAGGACTCTGAAACGTTGAAAGCTTTTAAACGCATTCTCCGTGTATTTTCAAGTGCAGCGAAAAAGTTTCACCTCGTGGACGCTCTTTAAAAAATAGTTAATAGATAAACGGAAATAGCAGACAGCGTTCGTGTAGATTTATATAATTCTAATTTATATTATTTTCTTTTTTTCCAGGATAGAGATCCTAATTTTGAAAATATACAGGGAAGGGAAACGGGGGATAGTTGAGCAAAGTTATAATACCTCATTTAAAGGGAGAGCAACCCAAAGCTCCACGTAGCACAAATACAGTTCAGCATTTGAACAACTTTAAAGAAGAAGTTATGAAGAATTGAATATCTCGCTACAGATATTACCGACTTAAAGCTCGAGATCACTTAAAATTTTATCAGAGAACCAAATTATTCTTTAGTTTTTCGAAAAGAATTTGCCGAGGTTCGCGCGGTAAAGGTATTCCTAAAGAAAGGGAAAAGCTTCCCTCCAGAGGAGCGAGGACTTACGAGTGTTTCAGCACCGATGAAATTAATCACCTTCTCCAAGAAGCGAGATGAAATACTCCGCGAAACGTGCGTGCGGCAGGAGCTTTCGGTGCACGCGAACTGCGATCGCTGTTGGAATACTCCGAAACCCCGTGGAGCTTTCGGACCGTACACGTCCTCGCCGTGCGACACTTGTTGCTGCGGTAATTTCGACGAAAGTAATGTTCCACCTGTTTGGCAGGCGTTTTGCCTGCCCACACGCGAACCAATAGAAACTACTGACTACTCACTACAGCGACTACGGAGACTAGACTACTGTCTGACCGACAGGTGGCTGTTACTACTTCGGGGACTGGCGAGCGTCTCCCACGGATACGGATTGCGGGTTACGAGCTGCGAACCCCAGGGACGTAGCTCCGGCGAAGATCGCGGGCCCTTTCGCGTTGTCCTGCGTAAGGGAATTATTTTTTCTTCCAATGAACCTCGGTCTTATAGCTATCTCGAAGGAGTTTCGCAAAGAGCTCCGAAATCTTAACGTATTTCGTTGGATTCGTTAAAGTATCTCGCCAATGAACATTGAAATGGAAAATTGAAAGATTTAGGCGATTTAGGCTTTACTACGTCGTATAGGTAGACTTCCGTAAGATGTATTGAGCAGTCGCTCTGATGCTCGTAAGCATGCAGGATGGGAAAGAAATAAGGTGGTTTTGGGAATAGTCACATTTGCAAAAAAAAAATACTCGTATTTTTTATTTTCCACAAAATAGTATACATCCTTTAGAAATGTACGATAAATATTGTACAAAAACTATTTCGACATTTCTCTCTTTTTCCTTCGTTCTTTGCATAGTATATATGCTGTATGAAATGTATAAGAATAATTATTCCTCCTTTTTTTGCGTGACTATAGTAATATAATATATAGTAGATCGGCGGCCTTAACTCTACTGATTAGAAAGAAAGTATACTGGTAATCGTATTTTGGTTTTCACTCTGGCACATAGTTTTGTACTCGTTTCCCTGGTCTGATGTATACGGTATCTACCGTAGATCATTTTCACTGAATCGTTTTACCCTTCAACGTTGAAGCTTGCCGCAGTAAGCTCGCAATGTCCTCGACTTTGCGCTCCTTTGGAGCATTTCGCATGTCGTTCTTCGGTACTTTGATATTGCTGATATCGGGAATACACTTTCTTGGTTTTACAGAATGTTTTCGACGACTAACGAGCCGTTTGAAGGGATTCATCGGTCCCGAATGCACCGCCGCTATCGTCCCCGACTCGACGATAGTAATCTCTCCTTCGGGTTGAATAGATGAAATGTTTGATTCGACGTTATTCTCTCGGTTATCCTCCCCATTAAAACTCGTGACGGTCATTTTGACGTCATTCTTCATATCTGACGCTTCTTCCTCCCTTGAACAACGTAACTCGATCGCATCGCAATTCTCGAAAGACACAGAATGGACCAAGGCAACGTGTCTCTTCAGATATTTCACATCGTTGAAGCCCTCTTCGCAAATCACGCATATCGTTCGTCGGTCGTGAATACTTCTGTGCATCTTCAATGAAAAGGTATTCGTGAACGTTTTCGCACAAATCTCGCAGCTCAGTAAGCCTTCGCCGGTATGTTTCCTTATGTGATACTTCATTTTCTGTTTTTTCGTGAAAGTCTGGCCGCAGTAAGGACACGCGCACTGCTCCTCCTTCGTGTGCACGCGAATGTGCGAGTTGCAAGCTCCTTTGTCCGAGAATCGCTTGTCGCAGAAGGTGCACGGATAGGGTTTTTGTCCGGTATGGATGCGCACGTGACGCGCCAAGTTGCTACGTTGGACGAATTCTTTCTGACAGTGCGGACATCGGTGTCGGGGACCTACGTGGATCAGGATGTGCTCTTGATAGCTGTCTCGTCTCTGGATTTCATTCGACCAGTGAACGAAAAGTCGAGAAGTCAGCAATTAGTTAGGTAAACTCAATTGGCATTTCGGTTTCAGTTACCTTAAAGCATACAGTTGATTGAAAACTTACGGTGAAGATCTTTCCGCAATACTGGCAAGTGGATTGCTGGTCTGTTTTGTGCACCTGGCGATGTCCGTACAGGCTAGATTTACTGAAAAATCCCTTCCCGCATACCAAGCATCGAAACGGACTCGTCTCAGAGTGCTTCTCGACGTAATGCTGTTTCCTTGAATATCAAAAGCATTTGCTCACAATTCTCTATAGATGGAAGGATACAAAATGTTGCGCGTGGCGCGTCTCACCTCTCCTCTTTTGTACAAAACTTCTCCTCGCACAGACGGCATGGAAACCCGTGCCTTTTATCCCGCTCGTGCTTCATTTTAATGTGAGCACTCAGCGCTTTGAAACTGGATACTTCCTTGTCACAAATATTGCAAGACCATTGATTTTCAACATTGTCCTTGTGGTGACTGCCACAGTGATTCTTTAATGCTTTCTTACTCTTAAACACTACGTGACAAGTAGCACATCTATAGACGGCTTTGTGGACTTTGAAAAAGTGCTCCCTTGTTAAGGCTAAATTGGGAAATGCATGGCCACATTTTTTACATTTGAAGCATATTCCGTCCCAGTCTTTTGCGCATGATTTATCGCCATGCCGAGGTTCTAAGTGGAAAGACAGATAGGTTCGACTGCCACACATTTCTTGGCAAAGGTAACATTTTACCGTTACACCTTCAATCATAGGCTCAGATTGATCTTTGACTTCTCGTTTGATCTTACAATTAAGCTTTTCAACCGAGGAATGATTGTTTTGGTCTTGTATCTTATTGTTTGATTCAGGATCGTTTGAAACAACCGTGTCTATTGCTCCATCATCAATGCTATTGTGATTTGCAGCTTTGTGAAAGTGCAAAGAGGCCTTAGAGTAAAACACTTGGTCGCATGTTTGGCAGGACAGTTTTTTTTCGATTATTTTGATCTCGTGATTCATGGAGAGGTGCTCCAAGAGTCTGTCTATTGAACTGAAGCCAGAGAATATCTTTCTGCATACAGGACACACTCTATCTTGCGCCATGTTCTCCTCACGAATATCAGATAGAAAACATTCGATGTACTCAGGATTTGCATCCTGATATCCATCTTCGCGATTGACAAACGGTCGTAGTTTTTTAAGGATATCTTCCAATCCTTTCCTTTTCTGATCTCCCTTATTCTCTGCTGTGGGATTATCCCTTGCTTTGTTTTTTATCATAGACATGTTAGTATCTATCCTCTCGCAATTACAAGCAGAAGTACATTCCACATATTTGTTTAAACGAATAAAGTCGCCATGAGAAGGACTTGCTCTTAAAGTAGTTTCAAACTTCAGGTAAATCGACAAAAAATCTGAGATAAGATACTATTTAATAAATCTTTGGATTCATTGGGAGGTAGTAGATTCGTTGCAATTTTGGAGAGAGAAGAGGTAATGCTCCATCCAGTGTTTTAGATGTTCCCCTGAAAAAATAAGAGAGTCAGCTCTTTAAATCTTGAAGTAATTGGAGCTCATAATGTAAACATAGACGATAAGAAAAAGAATAACTAACCGCTAGTACGTTGGATTGTTTATGTCATTTTTGCTGAATTTAACACTAAAAAATTTGGAGAAATATTTCCAGATATTCTCCTATTTTTCTAGGTAATGTGACTAATCGCGAGCGCTCACCTCTTCTTATCATCTTTCATCACCTCCCCGTAGTGAGATACGCCAGTGATTGGCACGCAAACGACACGCAGCTTCACGGGACGCGCATCCAAACGTCAAAGATATTTCTAACGTTTCTCTCTCTCTCGCGTTTCTATATAGGTGCAGAATTTGCTCGCTTTGGCTTTTCGACGTTGGCGACCCCGTGAATGCGCCGCCACTGCGAAGACCGTCCACTTCTCTTTTACGTGGATCGACTCGATTGCAGGCACTGTAGTCGAATTTCTAGGTTTTCCAATGCAGGGTGCATTTGATCTCTGCATTCAATTGACAGCTCAATTGGATTAGATGTGTCGTGGAGTCTGACTAACTTCTATCATGTAAGACGCGCACTGATTAATTTCTTTGTCGGTAATACGTATGTCCTTCATGTTTTGTTATTTATGTCGCGAAATCGCTGTCGTTAACGTCCGGAGTGTTCGTGCTACGTGGCCGCTTTTTAAGGTTAGGAGAAATCGCAGTACACATTTCTCATCGGTTTTTCACACTCCCGTGACTTCGCGACGAGAGAGTAGGTATTTCCACAGTGCCACGTGACACGTTGGACTACAAGACGAGGCGATTATTGCTCTGGTACTTCGATTTTTCGTTAGTCATTTTCTACCTTAAGATTTCTTCCCTACGTGTGTTTCCTTCCTTTCGCGGATATTTCCTTGAGATTTGAACATACGAAAGCTGAATTCAAATTCTTAGGTGGTACTTGTGGACCTTCAGAAGTTCAGAACGTACTCGATTCAGTGACTTGTATCTTCTTCCTCTTTGTTCCGAGCATGCAGTCACATTAGCATCACAAGGCTTGTAAAGCTTCGAATTAAACATTATCGAATCGATAACCATTTCTGCGATATCTTCACAAATTTTCCTTCACGTATGCCAATGTTATGTTAAAGGTGTACTTTTAATTTCATCACTTTATACGGTACAAAGATATGATACACTTGTTAATGTGCGGAGAAAAGTATTTCACACGGCTTACGTTAATCAAACTGTCACAAATTATGTATTAAAAGTAAGGATTTGGTTTTCTTGCATGCTATGACTTTTGTCATTGTTCGGCATATGGTGTCGGGTGGTCGAAATTTGCTTGCATCTTTGTAATTGTAAAGCTGTGTGTCGTATCTTTCAGATATTGATATCAATAACTTTGCCTTTGTATCGGTATTCTCTTGTCAATTCAAAACGAGCTTATTTAAAAGGACTCTCGCTTCAAAGAGCCTCTCTGGGGAGTTCTCTTTTGAGTTTTTTCAGTAATTAAAAAATCGGAGTAGAAAATATTTGCAATGTGCTTTAAAGGAAGGCAAAGCGAGTTTTGCGAATGGTGTTTCCGCCTCATTTCTCCGGCTGCATTAGTTGACGTTTGTCTTGCGTACTAGGTACCTATATCACTCGTACGCACATTCTTAGAAACGGGGTGTAACAACACAGATTGAAGCCGTTAGCCTTGCCTGCTGTGGTGATGGTGAGAAGGAGGGCAGGTCGAAAGGCGAGCAATATCACCAGCGCAAGTGCCACCAGTACTTCGGAGAGCTTGGGGAACAGCTTTGATCGACAGAGCAGCGGGAGCTCGACGAGTGCCACCGTCGTGACTCCTGCCCTCCGACGCATGACTCGCGAACAGCTTAAGGGCTTACTAAGGGAGCGTGGTCTGCCTATTTCGGGGAACAAGTCAAACATGGTACACTGCACACCAAAGTCGCAGGACGCTCGAGCTAAAAGACTATCTGTAGATGAGCGAGCGAAATTCGTTTCGCTAGTTACTTCTTTCAAATGTTTCAAAAATTTCACCTCGAATGTGAAATGAATTCATGTTTTCCAATTCACTCCTCTTAAGGAAATCTAGCTCGAGCTTTTCGCGACGAAACAAGAACACTATGTAATCTCACGGTATTCATTCTGGCATAAAAAATGTTGGTGTTACTCGCTCATTTCTCATTCTATGCTTGATTCGCATAACTATATTTGTTTCCATTTCCTCCTACGTTCTTCTCAGCTACTTGACAATGTTTCCCTCGTTATATAATGTATTTAATTACACTTCCAGTCAACCTTCGTAGTGCCACAGAACCAATGCGAGTTTCGTATCATAGTCGAGGCTCGTCTTTACAATATTTAACATAGTTTTCGCTACTGAATTTAAAAAGTATAATTAATATTATTCCCAATATTCACCTACTTGGATTTTATTAATTGTTTGTTGCGTTTGATGAGATTCAGTCCTACTATGTATTCAGTTTCCCTCTATAAAATTAGTTGAACGTTTGAGGTTTTCCCTGTGAATTTGTCTGGCTGTACACTTTAATTTATGTGATATTCGTACAGTAATTGTCTCAACAGCAGGGCGTATTGGAGGGATATTCTAACCGTTGATCTACAGTGCCTACAATTTAGCATGTTTCTTGAATGAGAAGTCAATTAACGCGCTATCTCATGTGCAGACTAAGTAGCATCGGATCGTTCGTACATCGTTCAATCTGTAGATTTTCAGCTTACGCAAGTCGTATTGTAATTTACAAGAGGAGCGAAAATTCTTAACACGTTTTACGCTTGCCGCGTCAATGTACTTTGCGCGGCACTGTAGGCTATCGTAACAGTAGTAGGGATAGTAAGAGAGAGAGTGTGACCCTTGATCTAAAGTGACCCCAACTTAATATGCTTCCCAATGATAATCGCCGCGTCGTTGTCTATACGCCGAGTAGTGTCAAAGCGTTTGGACTAAGCAACTTACCAGAGAATCCGCAGACGCAGATATTTGTATCGCGGTGTAGCTTTTCTACTTTATCAGTCCGCTCTGTATTCTATTAAAGAGAGGATACAGTTTTCACTAAACCCATGACCTCGAGGCGAAACGCAAAACCCCCGCTTTACCGCGCCGTCAGTCGGGAGTAAGAATGTTGGACACGAGTGAACTGAGGCCGCACAAAGACTATCTTGTTATAGATATGAATCTGGAAGAGCTGCTCGAAGTAAATTTAACGTAAATAATTTATTCTCCGCCGAAAGAGAGAATCGTTCAATTCGCGAACTTAAAGAAACCGTGCTTTTCTATATGATACAATGAACTTTATTTTCGAAATACTTCATCGCTTACGAACGAAACAGTTTCTCAGTACATTTTCATGGCTCGTAACATTAGTATAAGCGATAATGCATGGATTCAATGCACGTTATATTTTTCGTCAGACCAGAACGTATTCATTCCAGTTGTTCTACCGTCGACCGCCGGCATACGTATTAATTATCAATTCAATAGCAATGCAAAGTATCTTATCCATATAAATTAGCGATTAAACCGTACACGCATCATTGTTATCACCTCATACTACTCCATGGAATGTTCATTCTTTGCTCGCAAACTAAGGACTATCGTTTCGAAACGTGGTGGAGGCGAACTTGATCGTTTCTCTTTCGTAGATCAACCGACTGGGCGGTGCCATGGCGAGCAACATGAGTGCCGTTCGACGTACTAAAGACACCACGTCGGCTTCCGTGAACGGCACCCGACGTAGCTCCATCGACGACAAATCACCCTCGCGATCATCCCACCATCGACGAACGAGTCTGTCGCCGACGAAAGGCGACGACTCGGAAATAGATCCGGAATCGTTAACGCTATGGAAACATCCGGTGACTACGTTGAATTACTTCGTGCAAGAATTGCTCATCGACTTGGGTAGTTTAGCCAGGAAGACGTTACTTTACAGGCGAACCGTCTGGACCGCTGTGATACTTGTCACGTTGTTCCTCTTATTAAGCAGGGTAGCCGGGCCTCAACAAGAGGTAAACGTCTATTTATAGGAACTACCGCGAGCTGTCCCCGCGACATGATTTATTAATAAGTCTGTCTTTCCAATCATTTCCGTTGCACTTTCATCCACCGCAGCTAGTTAAGAATTGGGAGGCCAAACTTATATGGTGGGCTTACTGGGTCGGATTGGGTGTACTCTCGAGCGTCGGTCTTGGCACGGGATTGCACACTTTCGTGCTCTACTTGGGGCCGCACATAGCGTCGGTCACGATGGCCGCGTACGAGTGCGGCGCGCTCAATTTCCCGGAACCACCGTATCCAGATCAAATAATCTGTCCGACGAGAATAGATCCCGCGTGGAGCGCGGGGATCTTGAACGTTATGAGGAAGGTGCGCGTGGAGGCGATGCTGTGGGGTGCCGGTACCGCGCTCGGTGAATTACCGCCGTATTTTATGGCGCGGGCTGCCAGAATGAGCGGTCAGAAAAACAAGAATCACGACTTGGACGAGGATCAGGAGGAGCTGAAGGAATTGGAGGCTCTCGAAGCCTTGGAGAACGGGGCGAAAATACCGCTTGTGATGCGAGCGAAACTGGCGATGAAGCATTTCGTGCAGAAGGCCGGCTTCTGGGGGATTCTCGCGTGCGCATCGGTAAGAGTCGACGCCTGGAGTCTCTCCGTTCTGTCAACAGGCCTCTGCGCGTGTCTTCGAGGACAATGGCAAGTTATGAAATTTAACGATCCTTAGATTCCCAATCCTCTCTTCGATCTGGCCGGCTTGACCTGCGGCCACTATCTCATTCCGTTTTGGACGTTCTTCGGCGCGACTCTCATCGGCAAGGCTATCGTTAAAATGCACATCCAGCAGCTCGCAGTGATCATAGCGTTTAACGAAGAACTCCTTGACAAGGCTATCAGTTTGCTGGCGATCGTGCCTTACGTGGGCGCCAAATTCCAGGAGCCGCTCAAGAAGTATCTAGTCCAGCAGAAGCAAAAGCTGCACGAAAAAAGCTCGGCGGTGAGCATTACTTTGAAACGATGATCAGATTTCTTTTTATAATAATTTCATGGTTTCGTGTGATTTCTGCGTTCGCAGGACGGAGCTACGACAATCTCGTGGCTGTTTGACAAGTTCGTCATGTTAATGGTATGCTATTTCCTCGTAACGATAATCCACGCGTTAGCGCGCAATCACCATCGCAGACGTACCAGGAGCTGCGCCGATTGAAACTTAGCGGAAGTAGATAACAAATAAAGTAGCTCAAGAATCGAAAGGTACGCGTTGTCGCGCGGACGGGTGAAAGGAAGGGACGCGAAGACGAGGGGGATGTGGAAAGACGAAAGAAAGGTAAAAGACATGCAGTTTTAAACGGTAAAAGTAAGATATCGCATTAACTTTGTATTATCTTGACATTCTGAAATTGATGATATATCAGTCAGTGTTCAGGAGCCGAGAAAGAAGAATATTTTTTTTATTCTGCGATCCCTTTTACCTTATCCTTACCGTTTAGCCTGCCAAATGCGCGTGATCGAGATTTACGAGGAGATCGTTAATTTTTTCCTCGGTTTTTTTTTCCCATTGTAGCGATGGTTCACACTTGAACGCGGTTGTACCAAAGATTCGTATGTCGAATAAAGTATTAGAACAGTAAGGAGAATTAATTTGAAGTCGAAGAATCATGTCGTTCTCCTACGTGCCTCTTAACGAACTCCGATAGGTTCCGCGTTTGGTGGAGAAAATGCAGAGCGTGAAGAAGAACAAATTTTTCTTTCTCGGCTCGTCCTATATCTAGTAATATTTTGATACCCGCGTAAGAGACCGGGATTCGTGCGATCGTTCGCTGTGCTTTTGTAGGAAATGAAGAACGATCGGGAATCCTGTGTCCGTAGCTAGATTAGTTAGGGCCTACACGCTAAACGAGATGATTTCACGACGTGTATTCGAAGTCCTATATAAACGAAGTGTCCGCAAGTGTCATCGTTCCAAATCCGTACATGTGTAGGGATACGATTAATGTAATCGCGGAATGTTGTTACAAATAATAATAACGCGCTGTGCTTTTTATTTATTGTTCGCCCGTCGCGTATGACTTCAAATTTACGATGGGAGATTGTGGTATAGGTCGTAGATGATTCATAAATCGGTAGTTTAGAATACGGGTATCGAGGCATTCCGCCGTTAGCTGCAAATTCGCCCGTCGATCGATGTTTTTTTCCACGCTGCTCTGATTCGCCGTCGGTCGATCGCAGTTTGTGTCGCCGTTAATGCCATTTCTTGCGTGCATCGCTATCGGAAAACATCGTATCATACCCTTGTCGTAACGCGAAAAAATTCCTAAGCGTCGCGTCTTCGATTAAATTAGATTTTAGGCTAGATTGAATTGCTTTTAATTTAAATGATACACAGCGTAATCTGTATCGAACAATCTGTCAGCGACAGTTCTCGCTGTTACGCTGTGAAACGTTCCCGGACCGTGATAGAAAAAAAATAGCTATACGAATGAAATACGTTGCAACTATGTGATTATTTTCTGAAACGTGCTCGTCTTCGTAGACTCTTAGTATATTCTATTTAATTTGCAGTGATCTGCAATCTTCATTATCGGTGCCTAGACGATTATACTCTCTGTTTACCATGTACTGTTATACGGGGGACTCTTCGGGGTGCGGCGTAAGTGTCTTTTCTTACAGCCTCGTTCGAAGGAGTCGATCTCTCGACTGTATAATAGCGCAATTGCGTCTAATAACGACGCTTTGATTACGAACGTCCTTTTATACTTCATACGGGAGGAAGAGCCGAGTCTATCTTGGGAAGTTTAATTCAGATTCCCCTTAGAAATCATTCTTAACAGTCTCAAGCGTGATCCGCATCTGTCGTGCGGAGCAGACAATGCTTGTGTACATTCAACTAAGATTTGCAAAAGATTAGTCTTAAAAAAAGTGTAAAGACTCTCAATAGAAACGATACACACAAAGGAATTTACCTTTCGAAACTTTGTTATCAGTAGATTTTATAAGGGGGTTAAAAATACGTACGTGTGTAAATAGGAGGGAAGTAACGAATCGATAATACGCCGCGTTATGTTAAGCGATGTATACAAATACTTGTACGAGTAATGATAGTTCATCGGGAGCTAAACGTCTGTAACAGGTAACTTACGTGAGTCGTTTTTCGTACTAATTATCGCGAGACTTCTGAAATACAGGTAAACCGTGGCAAAGTTTCACGGTGCTTTTCATTTCCCGACCCATTGTAGCAGATAAATCAAATTTTGAGAGAAGAGTGAAAACTGACGATGCCCAGTGGCGCAAATTGGTGGTTAAATTATAATGATGCATTCCACAGAATAGAAAAACCCTTGATTTTTCTAAGTATTCCACTTTTCTCCCCATCGTCGGAGATGATGTTAGTAAATGTAAAATTTGCCATGGTTTTATATTTTACTTTGCTACATAAATACATACGGGGATTGCACGGTACGCGAAATGTCGGAGACAGTCGATAAGTTTGACTGTACTCCAAATTCGTGTAAGTTTCCTGTTCGACCAAGAGAATTTGTACTTGAGTACGTTTGTAGAGTGAGTAATCGTACCGATTCAATTCCGGGGAGGGCTGATCGCTGAAGTTTAATGCACATTTTTGTACACCGTCGAGTGTATGATTTTTAAAAGGACAGTAGAACTAACGCATGAAGCAGTGCATAAAATTGGGAATTTTTCTTAGTGAAAGGCCTCCCCTGGAACGTCATTCAATGTGTGCCGATTTTGACGAAAGTATCGCTACGCGTCCGCTTCGGCTGCATGATATTCATCCAACCTATTGCCAAAATTGTAAAAAAAACTCGGATTGTCTGGAAAATTATATAGACTCCATTTGTGCTACGTCGAAGTCGTGTATTTCTTGATTTATCCGAACTTTAACTCCAGCGATGTAATCGGCGTATTCAGTCCATGAAATGTTGATTACTTTCCATTGAATTTTCGAGGGAAACTTTTTTTTTTGAAATAACGAAGAAGGGAAGATGTAATGAATATTTATTATTAGACTATTTTAGTGTATATTACATTTAAAGAAAGATATAAGGAACGAAATTACCAATAGCTTCAAAGAGTATTACTATACATATATTATAATTCATTAATTCGTTGAGTACAATTTGACTATGCGCAGAGACATTGACTAACGATAGAGATGATCCGCCTGGATGTTAGTGGCGATTTCGGATTCCCACTTGTCTCCGTTGTTCAGCAGTTTCTCTTTATTGTACAATAGTTCCTCGTGCGTTTCCGTTGAGAATTCAAAATTGGGACCCTGCGATAATGTTGCAAAGAATAATTGATAAAGTCTAATTGTTCCAATGACAGTGAAGAAATTCAATGAATTTTCTTACCTCGACAATCGCATCCACGGGGCAGGCTTCCTGGCAAAATCCGCAATAAATACATTTGGTCATATCGATGTCGTATCTCGTAGTACGTCTGGAACCGTCTGCTCTCTCCTCCGCCTCGATTGTAATCGCTTGAGCAGGACAGATTGCTTCGCATAATTTACACGCGATACACCTCTCCTCTCCCGAAGGGTACCTACATAAAAATTGCAACTAATAAGAAAGGATTCTTATATATATGAAGAATCAATCTTACAACTCGTTAAGACGGGTGTATACCTTCTAAGAGCGTGCTCTCCTCTAAACCTCGGGCTTAGAGGTCCTTTTTCGAACGGATAATTTATCGTCGCCGGTTCCCTGAAGAAGTAAGACAACGTAATTCCCATTCCACGGAAGAGCTCGTGGAGAAAGAGAGTAGCGGACGCTCGTTCCGTGATATCCTTCCACTCCAGGCTCGGTTCATCCGGAGTGACCATAATGTATTTGTTACGGACTGTCTGTCCAGCTGCCATGGCATTTCGAGTTGCCCGCAGTAACTTAGGGCCTGAAATTAAATCGACGCATTGAAAGATTGTCAAGCGAAAACTCGCAGCGTTTATTTGCTTTATAATGTAAAGAAGTACTCGTAAAATTTGGAGGTTATATGAACGATTACACAATAATGCAGTTCTGCGCGAAGAATCGAGTTCACGCGTATCTTAAATTATCACGATAGCGACGAGGGTTTTAGATGATTGTCATGATACGCGAAAAAGTAACGGGAACACATTTTTCAGAAAGTTTCTTACCTAGCTGTCCAACAATTTGTACAGTCGCCATTGTGGAAAGCCAACTGACAATGAGTTGTATACTCTATTCGAGATAATAGCTATGAGGAAACGAGCTACATGACACGCGGGTAGACAGAAATAGGCGGATTTATGAGAGAAAATCCTCTATATTTTTACAATTGCATAATTTATATATAATTCGTAACATTCAGTCATTCGATATAATTACAAATATTCCTAACATTGTAAATTCATTGTCGCTGTTAGCCCTCAATATTTGCGCCGCGTTACATTTCTTACCACAAAAATGGTGTGCTGTACATAGATATATTGTACACTAAGCGAGATACTCGCTTTGAAACGATTAATTCCGACCCTCTATTGGCTATTTGCTTCCAGATCCATATCAGACCAAACCGCTTCCGTTTCGCTCTCGTCCGCGGCTTCCTCGTTATCCGTATCGGGCAGTCCATCGCCGACATCGTACGTAGTATCCGCGTGTTCCTCCCCAATCGTCATGTAATAAGTCGAGTCCAATTTACTCGAAGTGCTGTCCAATCGATGCATGCCTTCGAGAGCTCTCCTGTTGCTCGGATCGAGACTGTTTTGTCAGGGAAACATAGAAATTACCGATCTAACGCGAAACCTTTACAGGTAAATCGGGCGAAACAGGAGGGGGAAATCTCACTTCAGAGCGATAGCGTAATGGTCCAAAGCCTTCTCCTCGTTATGCACCCTCACCCACAAGTCTCCCAACATTTGATGCAGCTTGCAAGTCGGCTGTATGTCAACCTGCCTCTCGAGCAATTCGATGGCGGCTTCCAAATTCATCTCTTGCTCGTAAATTTCCGCCAAAAAGTACACAGCCGGAAGGTACGCCTCGTCCTGCGTCAATGCCTTTTCTAAAAGATTTTTCGCCTTTCCCACCGATACCGGGTCCTTCATCAGAACGGAAGCGTACAGCTGCAACGTTACGATTTCGCATTCAACTATCGGCTTCTTCGGTTTCATCGTGAAAATGCAGTTTCTTACCGTTAGTACTCTGGGCGTGTGTCCCAGTTGCTTGCAAGCGCCGCTAGCGATGTTCAGGGCCTCTCTCAATCGATGCATCCCGACGAAACAGTCGACCAGTCCCTTGTGCGACTCGTAACGATGCGGCTTCAATTGCAGAGCTTGCCTAAAGTGATGCAACGCATCCTGATACTTCTTTTGATCGATCAGGATGTTGCCCCGCAGTAGCACCGCCTCGACGTTGCTCGGCTTCAGATTCATCGCCTGAGCGGCCAATGTGTTGGCTCTGCTGAGTTTTCGCGCGGAGTAAAGCGCGTAAGCCATCGCGACGTAAGTCTCCGCCGCGTATTCGTTCGTCGCCGTTATCACCGGGATCAATTTTTCCAGCTCCTTCGTGTGATGCGTCTTGTGCAACACCGCGGCGTATATGTCCAATCTGCAAGCGATAGATTCACTTTAGTCGCAGAAATGTTTTATTTTATTTTATTTTTTTTTTCATATTCGAGCGCACCCTTTCGTCAAATCCGGCTCTATCATTCTGGATCTCCTCAGACACAGCAACGCGTTCTTATCGTCCCCCGCGTAATAGTAGCACTCGCCCATCGTGACCAGCAGAGTAAAATTATCCCTGAGGAGACTGATATTGTCCAGCGATCTCAGAGTCGTGACTGCGTGAGTATATTCTCTACAGTGAATGTGCGCGTGTGCCTTGATCCAGCTGTTGAGCCAATCTAAACTCGGCAGGTTGGAGGTGCAGCTGACGATCAGGGAATTCACTTCGACGCCCTTGACCCCCAGAGACAGCAGCCCCTCCGCCGCTTCTAGCGCCAAAGGGCACTCCCTCAGTACTTCCTTGTAAGTCGTTATAGCCGAACGCTCCATTCCCTGTTCGTGAAACATCTTGGCAAGGGCCATGTTTATCTGCAAAAACGAATCTACAGAAATCGGCCCAGTCGCGGGATCGTCGTGTTCGACTTACAAATTTAGCTTGTTCCTTACTTTAGCCGATCGTTGCTTGCCTGGAATTCCCTGTAGCACCTGCAGGGCTTCTTGCGGGTTTTTTAGTTTGACCAGACACAGGTGAATTTGGTACTTTATGCCGATATCGGACAGGAGGTCTTTTTGCCCCTCTGTTGGAGATTTTGCGGCGCCTTTCGATTTGAGGAGGCATTTACGAAATTGCAGAGACTTTTTGTAGAGCGACTCGGCCTTCCGGTATTTTCCCAAGTGGAAATGCGAGTCGGCACAGTGCGCGTAAGTGAGGAATTTCACGTGTGCCGGTAATAATTCGCTATTGTGATCGCTCAGCGACAGGACTAGATTAGCCTGCAATCGTTAATTCGTGCGTCGATGACTGACAATTCGTTCGCTTTGAAGCGATGATTACTCTTTCTATTTTTAGTTCGATCGAGGGATACGGGAAGGGAGCAGATGTAGACGAAATGATAATATTCCTTCGAATTGTTTGAGGTTACATTTTATGCAGAACAAATACGTGAAATTACATTACCAATGAAATGACATTCGAATACAATTCTTGATCGTACAAGGCCTTGATTTGTTCGTACAAGGTCGTCGTCATCCTTTTTCGGTGTGTTAAATTATCTAACAGCAATTCGTAAATGCTCTTTGACAGCTTCTTCGGTTTGTTTATATAAAAAATTGAGTGCTTCGTCATCTAATTTGAAGTCGTAGAACTGAAACATACTTCGACCGTCGGTACGGTAGTCTGTAGGTATGTGTACGCGGTAGGTACCGTAGGTACATACCGTATGTCCCACTCGAGTGGGGCACTCTGTATACAGAGTGGGACATACGGTACTATGTACATACATAGGTATGGATATTCGTTACCTTCGTTACAATCATTAAATTTATTCGTCTTCTTTGGATTCAAAGAAATTGCACGTGTGTTATTGATAAACCAAATTATTACATTCGTTTTCACAGCCTTCACACAAAAGCATAACAATCATGAAGGCTGCATCGTATCGCTAAAAAATGGCAGATACTATCTGAAGACTTCTCACAGCCTTTGATAAACGATACCTAATTTTCCGACGCTTTTCGCAACCCCTGGGCACGCGATTTTCGCGTTGTTCGACGTCTTCCGCCCGTGCCTTTCGCCCCATCCCGCCCCGCCAGACGAGCTACCAATTCATGAATTAATGAAAGCGACAACCGTATGTAAATGTAGAGTGATATCATTTTTAATCGCAAACTGTGGAGAAAAGTGCGAATCAACAGCAACTGCAGTAAGATTAACAATTGGGATTTGTTCTCTCAAACACTGAATAATCAAGGGACGCGACATTTAGATACGTCAGATGCCGTTCTTGGAGGAGATCGGTCATAACTTGACGACATTCGCGAACGCAATGACGAAAGTTGCAAAATTAAGAATATTAACGGTGGGCCACTTTCCATCAATGATTATAGTATTCCAAAAAACTGAGGTATTCTAATCGACGGAGCGTTTCGTCCCGGAGTCGGCCTGTGGACTCTAGGCCGACTCCTGCGTCTAAACGCTCCGTGACTCCTCCGTGAGAGACGGGGGGCTCTTATATACCTGTACCGTTGTCGGACACTACCGAGAGCCGTAGCCGCGAGTCGAGGGCCGAGAAGGTCGGCGCCACCTGGTGGCAGGCCGCCACAGCGTGACGTGTCGCCGCAAGTATACGTAGTACATACATACATATATGTACATATTATGTAGGTATGTATATCATTCAAGCGCGCGCGTACCGCGTATCTCGAAGTATCGCTTATTAACATTCTCACGATTCTTGCAGTTCATAACACGGGAGCTCACTACCGAAAATTTTACATTCTTCCCACCAGCAGCTCGGCTTTGGCCCTGAAAAGGAGAAAACTAATTCCAAAAAAGCGAGGGTGAGTGTTGCGTGGTTTCTAAATTTACGTCGCCTTTTTCTCTATCTTTCGTTTAGGTATAACGAAATGTGCGATCGTCTTGCAGGACTCTCTTGCTGGGCGATCCAGTGCCACTCCGCCCGCGCCGTAGACGCAAAAATCCGTCGGCCAGCCTCTGTCGGAAGGGACTTCGGGATTCAGGGCTAAATTTCCCGGTAAGACTTTCTTTCAGAATTCTGGCAGTTAATTAGTTATTACGAAAAAGTAAAGATTTAAACGGAGCTTAACGTTGGTGAAATAGGAGAGTTGTAGGGAGATCTTTCTCCTTTGAAGACGCTGATCCAGTTAACTCATTTGGTAAGATGTTTGGATTCAAAGCCGAAAAAAAGCCTTGTAAAAATTTCAAACTGTCATCGTAATATGGCAGTAATGAAGTCAGGATATCTGGTTGGAGATATCTGCTTTCCTTTGCAATACTGTGAAGGTCAATTTGACGAGGTAGCCAATTCGTTGCATGCATTATTATTTCGATATTAGAAATAACATCACAAATCTTTATCGATTATTCCATAATTAAAATTCTTTGCTCTTCTCTTTACAGAGTTTGACAGCCGTGATAAAACTTATTCTACTCATACGAATAATATATACATATACGGACACGTAGGACAACTTTCACTTAATTACTGCAGCCGGCATTATATCCCCTACCACAGTACTGTAGTAGAGTTAACGACCTCGCGAGTAACATTGCCCCAGATTCTCCTCATACAGGAATTGAGTTTACAAAATCGATTACGAAACATTATTGCGAAAAACTACGGAGAAACAAATTAAACCGATTCAATTCTTTATTTCACCCACGAGTATTCGTATACGCACATACATAATGCTCCATACGATAATTCTTTCTCGATAAGAATTCACGTAATCTTGATCTAATCGGAGCCAGAGATATCTAGGCGAGGTTCTAAAAGTCATTTTTAATAATTATACATAAATCGTACCGCGAATGGCGCTGTTTAGTCGATCCGAAATTTCGCCGTAAGAAACGCGCGCGGTATTTTGCCAGGGAGTACCAGCTATAGACGTACGGTTATTATAAGATTTCACAATCGCAAGGCTGAATACCGACCGCCACTTCCTTTCACTCGCGAGGAAGTGTAGACACCGTGCAGATACTTTAGTTTGTCCGCGGATGTTGCGGTGTAACAAGTGGATTTCAATCGGGCAAATACTGCAGCGACGGGCGGTGAAATAACAATCCTGCAGGTTGAAGTTGGGGTCAGTCAGTTTATAGGATTCAGTGGCACGCCAAAGGAGGCTTTCGAGGCCGCCTTTGTGTGTGTTTCGCGCGTTTCTGCGCACATATTCGGCGTTAATTCGCAAGGATTCCATCGGTGCGATCATACGCGAGCTCGAAGCACGCGCTACGCGTCTCGTAATTCCTCTTTTCTATCGCTATATGGAATCTAGGTCACACAGAGAGCTGTTAGTCATCCGTGGGAAGAAAAATGTGTAGTACAGTCTCGAATCTCGCGGCTTATACGTCCCCTGCGTGAAAGCTATCGATCGGATAAACCACGCGCTTACTAATCATTCCAATTTTATATTACCGCGGGGAATTACCCGAGGAATCAGTTTTTCCTGGAAACCTCGACCGGGCCTCATTTGCAAGGTCAGACAAGCAGACGACAAATGTTTCGTGCTTTCCTGCAGTTCTGATCGTGACAGCGTCGCTATTATTCTTATCTGCTGATACGGCGCTTTGCATTGGCGCAGATAGTAAATTGAAAAATCGATGCGACTCGAATAGCGCATTTAAGATAGTTTTCGCGCATTGTCGTACAAATCGAGTACCTATACGTGTTATCATTGATAAGTGGTTTAATCGGAGTTTCGCGCATGTGTCGTAGGACATCTCAGGCCACCACGCCAGCTGATCTTGCGACCGGTGTTTGGGAATTGATGGACGATGGGCGCGAGCAATTGCAAAAGTTTTTCCCCGAAGAAAATGAGGAGCGACGGGAAGAAGTCTAGCACGAAGAGCGGTGAGTCGGCTCGAACACTGTTATCGTTCTCACGTTAGTCGTTTCTACGAATCGTGCATGTTAAAGTCGGGGTATTTTACTGTCGAAGTCACGAAGCTATTCTCGGCGCAGTCTATACCTATGTACCTCCAGCGACGATGGAGGTAGATCAGACGGACTGCCGTGTAAAGTACGAAGAGATACTTCAATTTTCTTTATGAGAAAAATTTATACGTCCGATCCATCGATTCCTTGAAAATCGAGAATTGACTGCGGTGCTATATTCCACTACGGTTGCGCCCCGGTGGATATTGAGCGTACTTGATTTTTAACCTTCAACCCTCTCGCACGGGCGATAACGCGATTGGTCGAGAAATACACAATCTGTCGTGCCGCGTGCTGCTGCGTTTGGTAGGGGAAGGAGCTGTCAGTCTCGCGCAGTCTCGCGAGAACGCGCGCGGTGTTATGGTTGTGGAATGTCAACGGTATCTGTCATTCGGTGCAGTCTTTAAGTCGTTTAAAGAGTATCACACGCACTGTTAATCTTGTCATCGTGGTTAATGTGTCTTACGGATTTCACCTTACAAAGTCGAGGAATTTGTTATTCGTGAGAGTGAAATTTTAAGCGAGAGCTCCTGAGTTTACCGCACACGGTTCATTCGGTCTTTCGCGATTGACGAATTTGCTGCTGTTCAAATGTCGAGAGATCACGGGAAAGACGCGGACGGTGCATCGAACGTTTGCGATGAATGCAACGGGGAGAAAAAGCTCGATTCGCTCGATCGATTTAATGTCGCGAATTGCTGTTGCTCCTGTGAGTAGTTTCGTCCTCCGACATTCACCCCCGTTCTATCCCTCTTACCGTAGCATCGTGTCACGTTTCCTCGTTCCTTTTCGATCAGGCAAACCCGAGGCGTACGACTATGTCGAAGGAGTGGTGTGCAACGAAAAGGACATCGGCGAGAACGAGATGAAAATGCTCCCACTCGGCGAGGACGGCGGCAAGGTCTTACTGATCAGGCAGAAGGGAGAGCTACACGCGATCGGAACAAAATGCACTCACTACGGAGCTCTGCTACACACCGGTGCTCTGGGGGACGGACGAGTGAGGTGCCCTTGGCACGGGGCCTGTTTCAGTATCAAAACTGGAGATATAGAGGATTATCCGGGCCTGGATTCTCTGCCGTGCTATCAGGTATTTTTGACGACTCGTTTGAAATGCCAGAGCTCCATGGGAAAACTTGAAAAGCCTGGAAATGTCAGGGAATTAAATGTCCATCAGGGAAAATTCGTAAATTCAGAGTTCGAAATTTCATCGAGACGAAATTTATGCTTTTAATTAAATTTTTCCCACTTTTTTTCGGTCGAAGGTATTTTTCTTCTCGCAATTGCGAAGGTTTCATCCGGAAATTTTTTCAGGATTATCGGGGAAATGTCAGGGAATTCATTTCATCAGAATTAGTGGCTACCCTGAAATAATTTCCGCTTTTCGTGTAGTATTTTCAAACCACCTACTCTGGTTGACCCATAGCTTCACCTTCTCTAATAGGTAACTGTAGACAAAGCCGGCCTAGTAAACGTCCGCGCAAGGCGAAAAGATCTGCAAGCCAACAGACGAACGAAGGAAATGTGCGAGTATAAAATAGACAATCCTAAGACCGTCGTGGTCGTCGGCGGTGGACCCGCGGGCGCGACTTGCGCGGAGACGCTTCGTCAGGAGGGTTTCACTGGACGCATCGTTATGGTCTGCAAGGAGCCCGTGTTGCCTTACGATCGAGTCAAAGTTTCAAAGGCTATGGACTTCGACATCGAGAAGGAAGTCCTGAGACCGCAGCTGTTCTACAATGAGAACAAGATCGAAACGAAGCTCGGCACGGAAGCTACGGGATTAGACGCCAACGCGAACGTCCTTCACTTGAGCAACGGCGATCAGATAAACTATGATTACTTGTTCATCGCCACGGGAAGCAAGCCTAGATGGCCCGGCGTGCCGGGCACCGATTTGGCGAACATATTCGTCATGAGGAACCACGCGGACGCTGTCGGGGTCTTGGGTCAACTCTCCTCCGACAAGCATCTCGTCGTCCTCGGACTCAGCTTCATTGGAATGGAAGCCGCGGCTTATTGCGTGGGGAAAGTCGCTTCCATCACGATCGTCGGTCGCGATACCGTTCCCTTGAGGGCCGTTTTCGGACCGGAGATCGGTGAAAGAGCCAAGAGGGAACACGAATCGAAAGGTGAGCTCTTCGTTCAGAGAGTCTTCGCATTTTCCACGGAAGCCTTTTAACGAGCTCGTGATTCTTGCAGGAATCAAATTCATATTTAAAAACAACATCGCGAAATTCATACCGAGGGAGGACGGTAAAACACTGAAGGAGATCCAGCTTCTCGATGGAACCATCCTCCCCGCCGATATTGCCATCGTTGGCATCGGATCGACGTACTACACGGATTGGCTGAAGAACTCCTCGCTGGAGATGCGAGAAGATGGAAGCATAACGACGAACAAGGTAAGAGAGACTCAGGGAGACCTCGTGAATAACCGCGTCGAGATTATTTCGAGGTGCCTCTGACGGTTTTTCGTACATTCAGTATCTAAGAACGAACGTTGAAAACGTTTACGTCGGCGGCGACATCGCCCACGCTCCGATCCACTGCTCCGGCGACGCACCGGCCGCCGTGGGACATTATCCCTTGGCTCACTATCACGGTAAAATCGCCGCGATGAATATTTGCGGCAAAGAGACGCCTTTGAGAGCCGTACCGTTCTTCTGGACCACTATATTCGGCAAAAGCTATCGATACGCAGGTAACGCGATTCTCGCGACTCTCTCGGTATCGGGGGAACTTGGTCGTGGATGTTGGGTCCAGATGCGGGATGAGAAGAGCTAGATAACTCTGATTCTCAGTCTTGATGCCAATCGGCGCTACGATTTCCAGTTCCCTCGCGTGCTAGAATTGCGTTGAAAGACAAATTACCGTACGCGTTTCTCCAGGGCACGGGACACCCTCGAGAATCAGGATCCACGGCTCCCTGGAAGACTTCAAATTCTTCGCGTACTATTTCCGGGACGGCAAAGTCATAGCCATGAGCAGCGTCGGCAGGGATCCCATCGTGGCTGATTTCGCCAATTTACTCCACGAGGGCGGAAATCTGACCGAGGAGGAGGTCGAAAGGGATCCAATCGGTTGGATGCGGAACAAGCCAAAAGACCTGGCGCCGGATCCTTCGGCCGATAAGCCTCTATCTTCCGCGCCGGAGATCAAATCGTAAGGGCTCCACGCTACATTATCTAGACGTACGCATGGGTAACGGTAACTCTTTCTTCGTATCAATCAGTGATTTAGCAAGTGTTTTTATTATTTCAAACCATCCAAATTCGTCCCGACCACCCTCCTCCACAGTATTACATACCTCGTGTACATTTTCGCAGAGAAATACTCTTATCCTCGCGTTTATTAATGTGATTCGCGCCACTGCCAAGGCGTTGGTACTTTGAGCGACTATCAAGGGACAGTCGCTCAATTTTATTTCAGTTAAAAATGTACTAACAATATTAGTACTTACTCTTCGTACGCTTGCAGAGCAAGTTGTACAGAGAATGGTGCAAATGGTAACGCCATTTCTTTTAGTAACTCTACAGTATTGCTATTTTTTAAAGAATTCCCAATACATTCAGTTTGGGTATTTTGATAACTATTCATTCCACATTTCGACTATTTTTCGTATTTATGCGCACAGTAACGACGTGATACGTGAGTGGCGTTCTTTGATTGTGACGATGGTATAATTATCCTTAATCATTAGCGGAAGCAAAATTTTTTCATTAACAACGATCGTGTTCGGTCCGAATAAGTGAAAAATGTCGCACAAATAAAAGAGAACGTGTGCGTTAACATTTTTTAAAAATCTTTCTCTCAAAGTACTTAAGTCGTAAAAGGTGGGACCAATATTTATATCGCACACACACACACTCGTGACACGTGTATTTACAGTCGTAAAATTATTAACTGTTGGCTCCTCGGGATAGTATTATAGCGCGTTAGTATTTTTTTGAAACGTATTTATAGGCACTTACGATCTTGTAGGGTCGACACAGGGTTTGGAAATCAGCCGAGAAGAGCGTATCACACGTTAACGCTTGCGCAGCCAGCTAGATGTTTTATGAATCGGCAGTGCGAGCGAGAAATAACGAATTGCGGGCAATTTTTGAAGTATTCTAGATACGTTCGCATTTTGCGAATGATGCGCTTTTAAGCGCTATTAAAGCTACCGCTCGAAGATTAATTTTCGGTCGATAGTGCATGGCTGATTCCGCGGATATTACTGTTTTATACATACGCATGAAACGATTCAATTGATTTGAAATTAGAAACCATTTGACTAGCGTTTGTGATACGCGGAGAAAGGAACAACCCTTCTATATCAAATTGCAGACTTTAGTGTCCTAATACTGATGATAAATGTCGTTTCCAGCGATGTAAAGAGATACGTGAAAGCATCGTTAAATATCCTCCGCGAAAAAGTTGAAGACGAAGACGATTGACGTTTGAAGCTATTAGTTTTTCGAATTAATGCTGTTGTCAGACTATAGCTTTTTATATGTATTTATTATAAGATGCGGAATAATAAATACTCTATTGTATCGTCGAAGAAGGCTTTGGTACGGTATTACTAACTGTTATAATTTTCTATATTTATTACATGTTACAGAAGAATTAACATTTTACAGTTTACAATCTAAGGGAAGTGGTGATTCGTTTTTCTTGGATCGCTAATCCCATGCTTCACGCACCCTTAAATGCCCGAGGTGGTCCGCCAGAGTAACTATTTTCTGGAATTTCTTTTCTTTCTCCGCTCGCCATAGCTGGATCATCTGCCACAATTTATCATCGACCTTCGCATGACCCCTCGATTGCTCCGGAGTCAGGTAGGGATGGCGCAGAAGCAGCATATTTCTTTCTTCTCTTTCAAAGTCATATCGTAGGGACTTTAGATCAGGGACCGTCACCTGCTTGACCCACCGGTACTTGCTACAAGAAGAAGCATATTTTATTTGCTCTAGGGCCACAGAGGCCCTCTGAGAGCACACAAATGGTCAGAACAAATGAATAGAGATAAAGTAAATAATAATAGTAAAGTAACAAATAAAGTAAAATAATAGATAATAAATAATAGAACGGCCTAGACTAACAAAAGAAGGTAAATAAAAGTTTACAATACAACTGATACGGATGAAACTAACAAAGTAAAGTGGAAGTAAATGATAGGAATAAGCGCTTAACGAAATACGTAAACACAAAAGCAAGATGCAAAGGAGAAAAGAAAATAGCGCAAGCAAAACGGAGTAAGAACTAACTAGTCTACAGATAGTAGCCAACGAAAGAGCCGTCCGAAAGAGGGAAGGAACGAACGTGAAATGGTCACATTTTGTATTCTCGTAACGCAAAAGCGGTCCCGTCTATTCGAATGGGAATTTATCGGTATTTCGCTGAACGACAGCCGTTCTCTTACCCTCTGAACATATGCCCATTCGGATGCTTCAGCCTCCTGATCTTGAGCAATAATACTTCCGTTAGACGCATTTTTTTGCAGATTCAAAAGAAATTGTTGGTTGCTCAGCGGAATCCGCTAAATCGGACGTTTGAGGTTATGGAAGTATGTACGACCATAGAAGATAAAAAATACTAGAAGAACGATTCTCTGGTTTGAATTGACGCCGAATTATAGCGCGCACGACGATCAACAGATGGCGCCACTATAGCGATCAGTTGCAGTTTCTCCCGTGGGGTGGTTTATTCAATTTTTTGAAGCGTCCACCTGCAGTCCGAGCACATGCGTCTCGCGGATTGTGCGCTTCGATTTCGAGTATGCCGTCGCGTAGCTCCCTCTGCGGAAGCCCACGGCGCGGCAGCGCGCGTAACGTGTCGTAACTCGCGGGAATGTAGTGAATTCGCGTAGTACTACGGTGCGTGCCGCGCGTACGCGTGCTTGTGTGGGAGTCCCACACGTGCGCGCTCCGACAATGCTCTCCGGGAGTTAAGAATAAAATAAAGCTTATCGATGCACTCCCACCGATTCGCCCGAACTCACCGTTCGTCGTTTACGTGGTAGAGGGAGATAGGTACTCCCACATTCTCTCGAAAAAGATCGCGCGCTAACCGCGTTGTTGTACCCGGTGACGCTGTTATATTCCTGTTTGTAGGCCGCCGGACGTCGCGAGTGCGAAAGAAAGTCTCGCGCCGCGAGAGCGGAACGCGCGTTTTTAAATGTCCGACGATTTTTACCCGTGCAGTCGTCGAATTGCTTTCAGCCCGAGCTCTTCGCGACTCGTCGGCGCGCCGCAGTTTGCCCACGGTCGCGGACGAGTTCGAGCCGCTGATCTTTTGAGAGCTTCTTGGGATTTATCTTTCGACGCCGTGAGATGCTGAGCACCTGGCGACATGCGTACGACGGCATAGCTGCTTCAATCGCGCGACTGGAAACCGGTGAGTGTTCTTTACGGCTGATCGTTATTCGGCAAAAGAGCGCCAAGCGAACTATGTAGTGGGAAGTTTAAGGTTATGTTGTACGCTGCGGGACGCTCGCACGGCATGCTGCACTTTGTGTGCGGCTGTTTGTAAATAATGCATATCTTATATTACCGCGAAGACGTCGAGCGCTGCCGCCACGAGTGTAGTCGACGTGAAACGTGATAAGTGCCACGAGTGTAGTCTACGTGAAACCGTGATACGTTGCAATCTGCAACAGGCGACTGTTTTCATATTGCAGTGGTGTATCGAGAGTTCGTATCTACAGTTCGATAGATTTCGTTGGTTTTTTTTAATTCGATCGACGCAGGTATTTGAACGCGGGTGCAGGATAGATTTGAGCTCTGAATTTTTGAAATCTCAATTTATGAGATTAATTATCAGGATATCATTATTTTTTAATTACGTACAACAAATTAAACATGATACAAGATCATGTGATACCGAGGAACTCCAATTCCGAACGCAGCTTTTAATTCTTTTTGTTTTCACGCCAGTTTTTTTTTTCGATTTATCAAACACCTTGAAGTTCTACGCAAAGTATTCCCGTATGGTCGTCATATCTCCCTATCATGTGAACCGTATCCGAAAGGGCCCCTTTATCTCGAATGATTAGATTCCGTGAAACTTGATGACTTGAGAAAACCTCTGGTATTTTTCCTTCCATACGCAAGTAACGCTTAAGTTATTTATCGAATTATCGGCGTTTCGAAATAAATTTGCTGATGTATAGCTACTATAATTATCAATATACGCATCTACGGACGGAAACAACGATCGTATTTATTTTAAACGTTCTTATTCTCTCTTATTTTCACCAGCAATCAAATCGGATCGTATATTTAACACTAGGTTGAACTACCGAACGATCGTTCTGGTGGGCGATTATCTCTTTATTTATGGATTTTTAGCCCCTACTGCTACATAACTTTTTTGTAGTACAGAATATATTCTATAAAAAGTATTCCACCAATTTTTCGATAAAAACCTCGCGGGTTACGAGGTGATCGAGGTTGAGTGGCACTTTGAATAAAACATCAGTCAAATTGGCCGCCTGCGGTAGTCTAGTGCTGATAGCCATTTTACACAAATACGTTCTCGCGAAGTATTAGATCGGTCAGGCATCTTCTGTCGCCCGGAACGACAAAGGACATTCCCTCGTGGATTCTATTTCGAGTACGCATTCAGCCGTCGTCGAAATCCGCGTCCTAAACGCTCGAATCGTATCGCCGGGGTCGAACCTGGGCTACTTGTTGCATAATAGATCGATCTCGGTGTCCTGCGATTCCTTGGTCTGACTTCACTTGCGCGCAACGGATTCGCGAGGCAGCGCGCCAATGCGATCGAAACGCCGGCACACACCTCGGTACCCAGCATTCTTCTGCAATCAAACAATCGTTATTTTACTTCGATCGAGACCTTGCCCCGGTTTCGAGTATAGCACCGGGAGAATAAATGAACGAACCTATGCCGCTGTGACGCACGTAGGCGAATATACCCGTAATTCGGTATTCGCTTAAAAGAAATATTTGTATCTTTAAATTCAATTTGTAAATCGTGTACATATTCAATATCACGCGCAAAAGAAAATGTCTGAGGAAATAATTATTCACTGAATTATAAGCGTTTCTCTTTGCAAGATTGCGACATCATCGAAAAGCCAGAAAGATGCGCTTATGCCGAGCAACGAGCGCGGGAGAGATCGTCCTATGATGTAATGGCGTTGCTGCATTTCAAAATATAGTTTTCCAGCTCTAATAATGTCGAAAATGACAAAAATACGAGGTGGATAATTTTGTCCAAATTTTCCAAATCTGCAATAAAAAAAATTAATCAACTATTCGCAAACTGCAGTTTGATTCATCAGGGCTTATGACCTCCTGATACAGAGTAATACTCATAACTATAAAAAAAAATTGGTGAGAAGATCGAATTTGATCGAATCGCGTACGCGAAAATGTGGATGCAACTAACGACGCGCGCTCGACGATCCTACGGTATATCGATGCCGAATGCGAGAAGTGGCATCCAATCGCGTGTCCCGTCTTTATTTCGCTTCATCTGGTTATTTTCGGGTATAATAAATGTGTGTGTGTGGGAGCGGCCGGCGGAGACCGCAGTCATCGTCCTTTACGCGAATTCGTGTCAAAGCCCATGAGAGCGAACCGGTCGACGGCCGTATGTACGTATTATGTATGTGGACGTGTCAAGAGGCGAGAATCCGAGGGGTCGTCATTATTTCGATAACGAGGTGGACGTTTCGAGATGGGAGGAAGACGGACGTAATCGAGCGCGCTCTCGAGTGCCTCGGAAAGCGACACCATGATATCGATGAAAGACGAGCGCGTTGAGTCGCACCGCTGCACATGTGCGCTGGTGGTATGGGACGTTCGGCGGGGTTTTGGTTGGGTCAAATATTCTCGCTCGCACGTGCCTCATGTGCAACATAGTGTTCAGCCGTCCGGGGAATTATGGACAGTCTGGAATATTGCTTGGAAAAATATTAAAAGTGGCGCACGATATTAAATTGACAAAGCTTATAGCTTTATTCTGTATGAAACTGTAAACTCTGTAAGGCCTATGTCACACGGTTCAGTCCCTTTAAAGGGATGGTAACATCACATAGTTTTAACCCTAGAATACTAATGTCGTAATTTTTACGACGCTTCCATTAGAACTACGTATAAAGAAAAACATATTAGTATTCTAGGGTTAAATGAGAGGCGGCGGGTGCGGCAGCGCCGGACGGTGTAACACCTCTCATTTAAAAACTGCGTGATGTTAGCATCGCTGCCGCAGCGGCAGAATCAGACCGAGTGACACCGGCCTAAGGTACCACATTCTATAAAGTCACATAAGAAAGCTGTGTAACTTTATAGAATGTAGCATCTTAGTATCGTACTTCGCGCTACAATGTATATCCGCGTTAAGCCCATTTTACGTTCCACGGCGGGTACGTTCAAGCGATCTCATTTGCGTAATCGACACTGGCGGCGTTCTCTCATTTCGCACCTCGCCCACACTTCCGCAAAGTGGTCTTCGCGCGCGATTCGTTTGACGCTCGGTTTAATCGAGTAGAAACCGAGTCTAACGAAACGAAAGCGGCGCGTTTGCAATGTGTTAACGTAGTCTAGTTCCACAGTGTATACCTACGCGTACGGCGTTCAGCGATTGGCGAATTTTGAAGTACCAAAAATCATCGGGGAATCTTGCGCACCGCGCCGCGTGTTGCGGTCCGAGCCGAAAGGGTGTTAAGGGACGAACGATACCACGGGCTCGTCGTCGCGGAACGAAGCGCTGCAAAGTTAATCAGCCCCCGTCCGGTCTCGCCTCGCTTCCCCGGCCGTCCTTCCTTCGACCTCCGCGGCGCATCCTCCCGCCGGAATTGTTCGCGACGCGATCGTTCAGAGCTCGTTCGTCGCCAATCGCTCGCAGCACGCGAGTGCGTCGACTCCCCCCGCGCCGCGAAACAAACGACTTCTCCGTAACAATCGCTTCCGATTCGCACGCCAGATTTGTAATCATCGCGGAAGGCCGCGGCGCGTGTCCGCGTCTCCACGCGCTCGCCGGGTCGTACAGTCGTATCGAGGCCGATCATTTTTCATTAAACGACGACAGAGACGCGAGTCTGTGGTCTCTGGCATCATCGCCGGAGACACAGAGCGACCCTTACGTGGTGGTATAACGGTGTGTATATCAGGGTGCGGCACTCGCTGTGCCACGCAGGGGGCGTCCATCCGCCCCGAATTCCGAGTACTGGCAAAGTGCGAGCGACGAGCCACCCCCGCCGCCTCCCGGCGATGTAATCTCGACGTCGCGCGGCAAATCCTGCCGGCCCTTTCGCGCAGTCCCGTAATTGCGCGTACACGCGAGCCAGCCCGCTGTTCTTCTTCGGAGGCGCGGTCACGCGAGCTGCGATGAAAATATTTGCATTTCGCCCCCCGCGCGCACCCCTCGTCCTCCACGTCGAGTGGATATAGGATAGGAGCGGGGGGGCGAGCGCGGAACGAGTCGTAAGTACGCGCGGCGATGCCCGCAATCCAATTATGAAATGTTTAATTTCGTTAAAAGCTGCATCGTCCTGCCGCGCGATTTTCGGCGCATTTTGTCCAGAACGCGATCGCGGGGGGCGATTCGTTGATCCCGGAAGCGTCGCGCGACGAGTTTTACGCGCTATAAATTCAACAGGCGGTTTGACTTTGGGAGGAAGCATTGCTTTGAGATTTTCATATCGGCGAATCTCTGGAGCATGATACGCGAATTAATCGTTCGAACGCGATGGAAATTCCGCGGCAGGGTTCAGAGCCCGCCCTCCAGATGCGCGCCGGCGTAATGACGTGTTGGGTGACTTAAAGCATAATGCACAGTGGATGCTAGAGAGGATGCTTATTTTAAACCGCGGTATTTGGTACACCGGGGCCGCTTCCGTGCGGCGGGAGAGGAAGATTTTCCGTAACACCGTGCGGTTAGTCTGCACTGAGAAGAATAAGCTGGTCAGTGCAACCAAAATCCTGGTCAGTGTAGCCAAACCGTTTGGTGAACTATGGATCCTCCACACACAGAAAACGAATTAATTGGATCCACTGAATGTTACTCGCGGAGTGTTTCAAGGAATTATTTATTTACATCAATGTATTTTGTCGATACAGCAATTAAATACTTCTTCGTTACAATCATGTGGAATATCATGTGATTGCGAGGAAAAAATATCAAATTAGTACGAAAAAAGATCGAATTGATCTACATATATAAATAATTACTTGCGTTCCCGCAAGTAATTTTTAGTAGATCAATTTGACAAAGGATTGGGAATCGTAGGAAGTCATGTCATTGGTCAGTGTACCAACTTTGAACAGAATCAGGCTCCTTCTGTTTCAGCCCTCTTAGCCGTTACACCCTGTATAATCAGACGCCATTCGCGGGGAGAGTACACTTTTTTTCGTATCCGCGCGGCATTCGATCGAATCGAAATCAGGTTACATCAACGAAAGCGATCTCCGAGTGCAAACGCGAGATCGTACCGCGCGCGCGTCCTTATACATACAAGCGGTAAATCCCGAGGCTTTTCAATAACGCAGAGTTTCCCCTTCCGCCTTTGAGGAACGGGGACGATATAGAAATCGACCCGCCTGGATGTTTCTTCCGCCGTTAAGCGCGAGATCGTATCGTCGCTCGGCACATCGGCGGTGATATATATATATACGTACAGTCGAAAGGAAATCACAGAAAGCTTTTCGATAATCGGCTGGTGTCCGGCTGTATATACTCGCTTTTATATCCACTCGGTATGTGGTCGTAGTAGAATTTCTCGCTTATCACTATCGCGGGGCGTCTATCTGGTGATATCCGCAAAGTCGGAACACACCCTTCTGTCTTAAGGTGCTCCCCGCGCCGAGTTGCTCTTGAGTGACGTCAGTGAAGACGGTTATCAATTCGATCGCGTTTCTTCCGGGATGTGCGTCGTCTCTCGGGCTTTAAAACTCGACATTTTTCGCTGACGCAGCTCACGCGAACGAGACGTTTACGGCGTGTGAGAACATTTTCGTCGCATAAAATCATCGATGTCTTGGCGCTCCTTTGAGATTTCCTCGATTTATCTGTGACTTTCGGAATCAGCATAAAAAAATACATCGGATAGGGTGGTCGAGACTCCAATTTCGAAGATTTTCGTTTTTGCGCTCAAAGGAAGCATGTGTTATCCATAACTTTATGCTCGAGAAAATTATTTTTCCTCGAAAAATCATCGATATCTCGGTGTTCTTTCGAAATTTTCATCAATAAATCTGTAATTTTCGGAATCAGCGTGAAAAAATACATAGGATAGAGAGTAGCCTAGAGTTCGATTCTAGAGATATCGATTTTTCTTGAGAATCCGAAAGAGCTAATTATCGCTTCATTAATTTTTCTCAGTCGCGTGCGTCGTAATCGGTGGTGCCATCGTAATTATTATACAATCGTAGAGGGGAGTTCGTCCGTACGTGTAACATCGTCAAGGTGGTGGTGCAATTTCAGTAATTACTAGCTATATCGCGTAATTCTAAATAATGAGTGGTTAACGAGCTTTTTGCACGTTGTGCGAATAATATTCTTTATTTCAAAACTACTCGAAGTAAGATTCGAGCACAACATCGTGAGAGACCCTGTACACGAGAGAGAGTGACGTAATTTTCATTCCCTCTTCCGTCCTCTGAATTGATTAGAATCACTTGGGTACTCGCGTTCTACATGTCGCGGGTGACCCGGCAATACCTCGTATGTCGAAATTTTCTGGGAAATGAGTTTTTGCTATCAGTGCAATAAGAGAGAACTAATTTAGTTTTCTTATTGCACTGATAGCAAAAACTCATTTTCCAGAAAATTTCGACATAGGAGATATTACCGGATCACCCGCGATATTGTGCTCTTTTTCTCTGAAATTAGACGTGCCTAACAATAACTATACGCAGGGTATACGAGGTCTCGTAATTACAATGGGCGTCCCTCACGTCGTCCACAGTACACGCGTGTAGATATGGGCGTGGTGTCATCGTAGATACGTGCTATGACGTCGACGCGCTTCCCTCGGTACTCGCGTTTGCTCTCAATTAACATTGATGGGCCGATTTGCCGAAATATTGGAACGGCGTTCGCGTCGACGTCACCGATTGACGTACCTGGCGCGGTACGTCAATTTGGACGATCGATTTTATCGTAGGCTCAGAACGTGGCACCGCAATTCGCAATCGAGCTTTTCCGTGCGGCACGACGAAACGTTGTACAATGGACGGAAGCAGCTCGAATGGAAACAGCGAATCCCGGATGTACGTATGGAGGCCGCATATCAATCGCTCCGCTGCACCCGCCTTGGGAATCCTTCCGATTTCAGGCGTTGCAACGAAGGGTGCGGCTAGACGGCTTTACGTGCGCGGTATCGACGTTGCGGGTTTGGGATCGCAAACAGATATGCGGATACCGAAGACACGCGTCGCGGTTCGGTAAAAGAAAAGAGCCGCGCCACACCTCTTTACTATACTTACGGTACGTCCTGTCGGCGACGACCTCGCGCAGCTCGTCCAACACCGCGGCGACAAATCACGCGAAAACAGGAAAAAGACCGGCGCACTGGGCTTCGATCCAAATAATTCCCATCGATTAAAAGCGTCCGCGGCGATTGGCTAACTCGGCAAACGCCATAAGCTGTGAATGGTGTGCAAACAGCGCTGATTCATCTTGTATGCTCTCTTTCTCTCTGTTTTTTCCCTCGCGTGTTAACCTCCTCGCTGCAGCTATTGCATCGCTTGACTCGCTTTCCACCGGACAATCGCAGCTACAAAGTGTCGCTACAGGCAATTCGCCTGTGAATTTCGCGCTGGACGTCCTTGCGCGGGTTCCTCGAAAAATCCACTTTCTCTTCGATATAGCTGAAGCCGACGACGGCGCATCGCTTCTATTCATTTATTTCAATTTATAAGTTCGTGTTTACATATTACATACGAGTAGAGGGCGACGAGCAGGAAGCGTCGTCGAGGCAGAAAAAGCTGACATTTGTCTCTCACGGGGAAATATCCTTTACGTAGACACCTAGCCTAACCCAGTTTCTCTAAAGGTTATCCGCTACCTATGACCCGCCTTAACAAAAATGGCCTCGTCTTTATCCTGTTATGATCTTTAATGTGATACCAATTAGTAGGTACTGCATAATAGGGATAACCAGGTGGAACGATCGACCTACACGGATGCTCAACCAATACGTATGTGCTTTTGGGCGAATTCAAACTTTAGGCGGTTCGGATCGGTCTTATATATACTATAAATGAAGATATTAATGTTTCATTACTTGCTGTAATGAATTTTTCTGTAAATATACTCGGTTCACAGATCTTCGCGCTGCGCAAATTTATTTGGCGCGAAACTTTACACGGGAAAACAGGAACTGTACGAATTACGGTTTGACTAGCATTAAACTACGATTCCGCACGGGAAGCTATGCTGAATTACACAGTAATCAGGTGTTTTTTCTAGGGAACTGATAGAAATTTCTGTGCAAACAGATATAATATCTAGCTTAACTAGTATTTGGTACAGTTGTTGACAGTAAATGGAATGCGCAAACTAAAATTTATTTAACGGGAGTCAATAATTATTAACAAATCAATGATTCTTTAATGACATTTTTTTTTTGTATTTTCGTCTTCCGTACAAATTCCCGAAAATGAGCTCGAACCTCAGCGCTACTGGATGAAGCAGTAAAAATTGCTAATGTTTTTTTGCGTGTACAGAGCTTCTTGATCATTTTATCAGCTTTCGGGGGAACTAATATTAATAAGAAAGTATTTCGGTTGACGTAC
This sequence comes from Xiphydria camelus, assembly GCA_963678675.1. NCBI lineage: Eukaryota > Metazoa > Arthropoda > Insecta > Hymenoptera > Xiphydriidae > Xiphydria > Xiphydria camelus. The sequence continues at coordinate 38,414,764 of OY783192.1, forward strand.
GCCTGGACGATGATTCCCGTCTACTTTGTTTATGCACGAAGGCGACGTCTAACTGTACATTCTTAACGTTCGAGCTTAAAATAATACGAGAGCTTTACTACAATCGGGATACCAATTTGGGCAGTGTGACGATTTTACGACGTCAACTGCACACGTAACGTATGTCCGAGCTCGCAATGAGCCATGGCAAGGGATGGGCATGCCGTGTGCCCCACACACACACAACTCACACACACCTCATCCCATCTCCCACCCCCGTACGATAGAATGCGATGTCCGGTAAAATAGGCGCCGCATGTATACGCCTATATGTGTGCACGCTTGCATAAATATATTTATCCACTCCCTGCCACACGAGGCGAACGCGGGACGTGTAGCGAAGGAAGGTGGGACGTGGAGTGCGAAGAGAGAGAGAGAGAGAGAGAGAGAGAGAGAGAAGGGGAGAACGTTGATAGGGCGCGAGAGTAGGAGTAGCGCGTGTACCACCCTCCCGCGCGGGGAGAAAAAGAGAGACAGAGAGGGCGACTCGAAGGATAGTCCGCCATCAAACGCGAAACACAGCTTTCGGCAGTAGGCCTCGCGCCTCTGCCAGCTCTGCGTCAGGCGCGGCGAGTCCCCGGAGACGCTCTCGTCCTTCGCGCGCGCGGTACTCGAGGTGTCCTTACGCGCGGGCGCATTCGAATCGCGGCTTTTATGTCTCATCGAGCATTTTCACCGGCCACGAATCGGACCTCGGATTTTTCGCGCCAAACGATACAATTTTCCCGCCGACAGAGCCCCACTTCCTATCGATCTCTCGCTTATTTATTTGTATCGGACGCGGCCACCGATTGGTTCGTCACCGTCCAAGGTGCCGCCGGCCACGCGCTCGCAATTCATCGAGCGGGCGAGCTAAATTCAATTCGCGCTTTTTCGTGACTGCGATCCCTCCTCGGAGCCGGCAGCGACGACCGATGCGGACCGCCGATCGGGCCTTGCGCGCGGTCGATAGTCGAACGACGATCGTCGGGAAAGGGACGAAGGAAGAAGGGCCGGCGATGTCGTCGGGGAGCAGTGCGTGTCGCGCGTGCTGTCGCGGAGTCGACACGTGAGAGAGAGAGAGAGAGTGACTCGGCGCCGCGCGGCGTTCGGTGCGTCGATACAAAGTGCCTCTTTTTAACGCCGTAATCACCGGTTGCCTTACCGCCGTAACGCGTATCGTTCGCTTTAACGCAAATGACCGCGAGTGTATTTCCGAGTTAAGCGCCGGCGTCCGCGATGATCTTCCAGTGCTCGATCAGGCGCGCTTCGTTGGGTTGATCGAAATTTGTTGTCGTTTAATAATTACGCGCTTGATTCGCGCGCCTTGCTGCCAATTACGGGTATCGAGAGGGCGCCTCGGATTACGCGCCTGAAAATAGTAAGTAATCCACGGTGTTCGGCGGTCGGGGAATTTGGGAAACAGCTATACCTGAAAATATCCATATATGGATACCCGGGTAGAGAAGGGAGGGAAGGGAAGCGCCGTGAAATGTCAGTCATTTTCACCTTTTTCGCCTTTTTCATTCATTTTCGCCCTTTTCAAACTGATGAACGCAACGTGAAATGAGCCGTGTACATGTTTTGTTTTGAGAAATGGGCATTCGTGAGGAAAAATAGTATATGTCATTCGGCGGAAATCCTCGGATTTTTAAGACTGTGTTTATATAGATCGTAGACTCCTCCCCAAACCATGCCTCGTGTTACTACCTAATTAAACACAGTCTGAAAAAATCTCGAATTTCCGCCTTATGATATAAGATACTATTTCGTGTGAGAAAATTCATTTCGTTGACGAGATCTATCTTGGAAAGGATTTTCGAATCGTTAACGGAAGTGATCGACGAAACTTTACATCCGTTAAGGAATTACATTCCGTCCACGATAAACATTTCTCGCGGCGCTTCGCTTCGCGGCGCTTCGCTTCGCCGCGTTTCGCTTCGCCGCGCTTCGCTTCGCCGCGCTTCGCTCAAGTGTGCGTTACCTCGTAAGAATCAATGGAAATATAAAAGGTAGCTTCGCTTCGCGGCGCGTCGCTTCGCTGCGCTTCCAGTCGCACAAGTGTGCTTATCCTAGGTCGCGGCGCTTCGCTTCGCTTCGCGTAGCGTCGCGTCGCTTCGCTTCGCTCAAGTGTGCGTTACCTCATAAGAATCAATGGAAATATAAAAGGTAGCTTCGCTTCGCGGCGCGTCGCTTCGCCTAGATGTGCTTTGGCCTTAAAAGCGGAGTTATTCTCGGTACGGGGGGTGCATCGCGTCGACCAAAGGGCACGGTACCTTGTAATGGTACGAACCAACGTCATTCGTACTGGACTTTGAGGAACGCCAAAGTCCACCGAGTCTAGCGACTGTAATCGCCCCCGTGCACCCGCGTTTCCCCTTCCGTATTGCATTCTGCCGGTATATAAACCTTAGTCGAATGACCTGCGAGTCAGTTATAATTTCGCTACTCTTCGTAACTCATCTTCGAGCTAGAGCCCCTCGATCGCACCGTCGCGTACCGTCTCCAAGTGTCGCGGGCGCCTCATGTGCTATCAGTGTTTATTGTAAGTGCTTTAACACACTCTCGGGCCCGAGCTCCTCTGTCAAATCGACGTAACGTACTCTGTATTCACTTATATCTCCTTCATTTCAATCCGCTTTCTTAATTATATTACAATTTATTGTTCAATTGCCTTTTATTACCCGATCCCTACATTCTTTCCGTTTTTTTCCACTCGAGCCTTAACCGTGTCCTTTATCCGTGTCCCCGGGCCTTACAACCCCGCGGCGATATCGACGCGCCCGTTAAGCCGCTCGAAACAATATGGAAATCTAAAAAAAAGTGTTCCACATGTATGCATCTAAAAAAAGCTACCTATTAAATAATAATACGATTTGACAAAGTTTAATTATTTTAATGTTTATTTCTCAGTTGTCATATCTGTTCCATGATTATTAGTTAATCTGTTAATTCGACGAAAAATGATCGATGCGTAACACTTTATACTAGATTTGTACTAGATACACAGCGATCAGGGAAATTTAGCTCTTTCAGACTAGAAAACCTGGAAAAAAAGTCGGAATTTTTTTTTTCACATTTTATCAGACACCGTGTAATCGCGCGAACGATGCGTTAACTTTGTCGGGGGTGCATGATCCATTGCCGGTGTTTCGACAGGGCGCGTAAATAAAACACGCGAATGAGCAGTGATCCGTTGCAGCGGCGCCGTTCGTATGTATCTGTATGCACGATGCAGGCGCGTACTTAGCGTGGCACGTCTAATGGTTTATTTTTCCCTGGCGACGTGACATTTCGCATCGAGCTGCGGTCGGACGTATAGATACGCGTCGCACGTGTGCTCTTCCATTGCTAGTCGTTCCGATAAATCAACTTTTGTAATATACCGCTGCGACCTAATTACTCGTACCACGAAACTGTACGCTACACGTTATCCCTAGGACGTATGCGTACAGAGGCTCAAACGCGTCCCGATAAAGAGAAGTTATAGGAAAATTATTTGTTTCCCCGACGTAATCTTATAATCTAACCGGTTCAAAGTAACCCGAAATAGCCTTATCAGCCGCAGCTCCGATTATCTGTGTTGTTCAAATATCGTATATCCTTATATTATCTATGCGTTATCAGGATTCTCCACAGTTGTGAGCGTCTCGCGCAAAGTACCGTAAGACATCTTTGAGACCGTTCGCATTTAGTGCGACGTTCAACTATGCGAAATAGGAGAGACTACGAATAGAATAAACGTGGTCACTCGTATTATGCAGTCGGCGACACGTCCACTTATTCGTGACACTGTCATTCCACTATTTGGTTCTATTCGACGTAGCGCAGTCCCGATTTCCCGGTGATGATCGTGTCTTCCTTATCTTCGTTTTACGGTCGATTCATCTGTCCATGTAAAGGATCGATGATGGAGTAATTAACGCTATAAGGGAGTAAACGTCGATTACGATCCGTTCGAACACTATGCGTGGGAATTGTGATTGCTCTCGATCGATCATCCTCTCAAAATTTTAAGGTGCTTCTGTAGCTATTGTAATCGCGGATTCGGCGTCAATTGTTCATATAATTTGCTAGGCGATATGAACAAATTTGGAGCAAAATCTTGTAAAAATGAATAAGTCGTTTGTGAAATATGGACAGACTGCTGTGGCAGTTCGACGACTACGACCATAGCTACTGAAGCATCTTAATTCGTGACACTCTTGAATCACTATTAGGGTAGGTGTACCAGTTATAGCCGTGTTTAAGGATTTTTCAAAATGTCGTGCCTTGTATTTTGTACAGAATTAACATGTTACATTCTATGGTGCTAAATGAGATAGATTGTATAGTTTTCTTGCAGCAATTCATGATAGAAATTATAACAATCTTTTCGTAAAATGAAAAAAAGACCATAAAAAGGAAAAAAATGCTGGTTTTTCTATTATAGCCACTTCATCACCATTAATAACCAGGTGCATGTATTTGTGTCACGTCAGCTTATACTGTTTGATCAGCGATTTTAAACCTTAAGGAGGCAATTTAAAGCACATATCTTAGTTATAAGACAAAAACCTGGGAAGTGGCTATAACTGGTACAGTGGCTGTAACTGGTACGCCTACCCTACCTCATTATCTATGAATTTTTCGCCTATATCGACGTAAGACTTTATTGTAGATTGAAAGGTAATCTTCAAAAAAGTATTGTGCAAATATGAGCCAAAAGCTCATAGGTCGTGAGATAATAGTGATTCGAGTTTCTTTCCTGGCGAGTACGTTTAGCCTAATATGCTGTAATGCACGCGCGTTGCGAACTCATACAGAGATAACTTTTCATCCTGATTTCGCTTAATTAGCGTATTTACAACATCGAGTCGATCACCGGATAAGACCTCCCTACAAAAAAGCGTCCGTCTGTTTCTCAGGCCCCGGCTTGTCCAATGCAACCGTCGTCCAGGGGGAGCCCCCGGGTTCCCGATGCCGGGCCGCTGCGACCCTTCACCCCCCCAGATCTTCCCACCATCCCCAACATGGACGGAACACCCCTGCAGAACAGTGCCCATAACACGACCAGTGAGGAGCAGGAGACATCGGGGCCGTACATCGTCGGCAGTCTGATTGATCTCGGCAGCATCGACAATGTCGACAACGTCGGACTGCACCTGGATCCGCTGCGTCGAGGGAAGACCAGGGGTCGCGAGCACATCGAGCTGCAGGAAACGGGTTCGACGGAGTTGGGGGGCGAAGGTGCGTCGCATGCCTTGATTACACGTACATCCTTCGATTTCCGTCGAAATCGTCGCTCGGGTAATAGCGACGTCGATGAGAATACTTCGGGGCTTTGATTACTTCCTGGTACATAAATGATGTATACGCAACGCCGTGTAACGGCCTCACGGTACATAAATAATGCATCTTCTTATTGGCGATACGGTAGGGCTTGGATAGGAAAAAAAAGACTACAATTGCGTGATAACTTGCGGCGCGCTCCTTTGTTGGATTGCATTTTTTATGAAGTCGTACGAATCTCATTCGGCATGCAGGGGTATGAGGGAGGGGTACTGGGTAGCGTGCTCTGATGTAGTGGCTATACGAGGTATCTTCGAGGAAGCTTGACATAGGAGACACACACGAGGGCGAGAGAACATGAGGTGAGCGCATAGGAGTCTCTCTGTCGCGCATTTTACTATACTGAGAGAAAAAATAGAATATTGAATTGAATGTGCGTTTGCGGGTGGAGAATGCGGAATTAGTTGATCCGACTAATAAATGTTGCTATTACGATGAACGGCTACCTATTCGAAGGAAAGAGGCTGTAGTCGATTCGAGACAATTATTAGTATCAGTCTTTCTCATATTTCCGATAGCAAATTTGTGAGTGCAAGAGAGACGCTCTTACGCGAGCATTTCCATTGCATCGGCGTTCTCACTTGCACTTTCATGAATCCTACACTGAGAAAAAATCTGCTTGATCGAAATAAACATGCTTTTGGATAGCCCTGAGATTACATTTATTCGATTCGAATGAATATCGATTTGATCCAAATAATGTTCAATTGAATCAATATTTATACTCGTCCAATCGATATTCATTCTAATCGAATAAACGTGCTTTTAGGATTAATCATAAATACGGTTTATTTCGAGCAAGCGCAAAGTTTTTTTCTCAGTGTATATATCAGGTAAATTCAATGTTATTTAACGTAGGTAGAAATTATGTCAATGCGAAGGAGAATGTTGCGATGAACGCGTGAAAGTCTTTCCGTCTCTCACGGATATCTCCAGTTAACTTATTCGAATTCACACGTCTCTTGTGTGTTGTATCCTCGTAAACACTATGTATACATACATATATAGTGTGAAAAGAATCTATGGCGATGAAGTCGATCGATTCAAATTCTTTGCAATATACAGACGGATATACGTATCGTATAATATAAAGGCGACACGTGCGATTAATTGTCAGAGGGGCAGTTTGTGTGGTGTACATATTCACATGTGTTTAGCTGCACTCCACTCAACCACAATAACTTCTCCGCAGTGTTGCAGTGTTTACAAACATCGCCCTCGTGTGAAATCGACACTCCTAAATATTTGAATCTCTATTTTTAGGTCCTCCCGCCCACTTATCGCATATGCGAGTGCAAGTGCACGTACGCGAATATCGCAAATACATTACTTTTGGAATTCTCGTACTGATCGATACTTTCAAACGTTTCTACTTTATCCCCGCGAAAGTCTCATTCGCCGTCCAGTCGCGACGCGCACCCTTGGCCTCCTCCCCGTTCAGGGGATCGATTTTACAGCTGAAAATACCGAAAACTGGTATAGCATCCCTCGCAACCTTTCTTCCATCGATCAAAGATCAAGCGAGCATTCCCTTTAAGCTCGCAAAATCGACCTCCGGTATTCGCGTTTATCCACCAGCCGGTACGGTACGCATTATCAGTTCAGCTCAGTAGAGTTCAGCACAGTGCCGGGGGGAAATAGAGGCAGCGACTTGTTGCCGTTACCGCGCGCATGCGTTGCGCGAATGCACGAGCTGGTATCGGCGAATGACGCCCGGCCCGCACGTAGCTACATACGTAGTCCGCGGCAGCGATGCGGAGAGACTATACCGCGCACATACGCCGTGCTTCCGAGCGAACCAGTTGATGATCTTCAGTGAGAACCGCGACGGCTCTCAGTGCCACCTACCAACCACCGACTGCAAAATCACGAGTAAAATAGAACGCCGGGGTCTTCCGCCGGTGGAGGGGCGACGAGACATCAGCTGGCCGACGGCTCTCCGACACGACAAATTTAGTCGATCGCACCGCTTCCCGTTAGTCCGCGCCGACACCCGCGACCGTACGTCGGTGTGTATTTACGCGAGCGCGCGCGCGACCTAACCGCGTTCGTGCATCCTTCCACGACGACGACGTGCCCTTCCGGGGCCGCGCACGTGTGCGATAACCGCGGGGGAGGGAGCTGTCACTTCGGCAAGGGTGTGGCGTCGGGTCGGGAAACGTTTCCGCGACTGGACGGCGATGACGTAGGGCTGCTCGTTTCCACGATCGTCAAACGATCGGCGATTTTCGTCGGGCGCGAGGGTGTCACACACAGGTGGGATGCGAGGTGCTCGCCGATGATTTCCGACGGACGAGAGTAGAGTGTCGCCGCTTCGGGCGGAAATTCTCACGGCATTGTCGCCGAGCGACGCGCGAGTGCCTCCTATTTTTCTTTCCCGATCGACGCTCTTTGACGCGTGCTGATGGTTCGCGGCCATTATATCGTCGCTCGATCGCTCGCCGACTAGACGCCGTGTCCGTCCGTCGGTCATCGTGACGCCGCGAACGTGGCGCGAGGGGGTGGAAACGCGTATACCTACGTGTTTTACTACGTCACCCGCGCGGGGCCGGGGGCGGAATTCCGCGAGACCTTGAATTGATCGAGCGGTAATTCGAAATTGTCGGCGCCTCAGGTGGCGCTGTCGACCCGTGTGTTGTTCGCCACAGTCCAAAAAATGTTCGTTTATCAAAATCCCGCAACGCCGCTCGGAAAGACGAAGATGACCGCGGTCCGTTGTCGATTTACTGGAACGTAATTGTTTTTTACGAGGGAATCGCCGTGTCTCGACGCGAGTTTTACTTTGTCAGTACGTCGGTGATTCCGCGTCCGAGTGATCGTCGCTCTTATATCGCAGCGGGGTGGTGTATCAACCGTGACCGATTCGCGCGGTCCTTGAAACGGGAGGAAGCAGCGGTCGATCGCTTCCCGACGATGGAAATTAATCATTGACGCCGTACGGTTCGTGGAAGAAAATGGATTTCGCAAGGAGGTCCTTGACGCGAGGGATCAACGACATAAGATCCCGTGTCTCCCTTTATCTGCACGATCACAGTTGTAAGTCCACTGATATATGTATACATATAACGCATAGAGCTTCCGTCTCCTCTCTCGTATTACTGTACAACGTTGCGCGCATCTCGGCGTCTCACGGTCGGTCGATCACTCGACCGTCTCCATGGAGTCAGGGGAGATCTACGTGGTCGCGGACCTTGAAGAAACAGAGCGGCACTCATTGTCAGTGTTCGGATGAGATTACTCATGCGCTCGGCATGGATTGGCTCTTTACGGGTGTTCTGGGAAGTTCAGGGCTTCTACTTGGTCATTTTTTAAATAATTGGTATTTTTTCAATTAAGTCATTTTTTATTTTAAAAGTTATTATTTTTTAGTATTTCGTCGCTTAATTCGTCAAATAATTTCACGATATCTATCCGCCGCTAAATCGCTGCAACGATCCGTACGAATTCTCAGTGTTGAGATGGTCGTGCTATCAGTGCCCAGGTTTTTCAAATTGTTATGACGGCGTGGAACAAGCAATCGGTATTCCTTGCAGTATGATAAAAGGTTTATCGAGGTATTTAGAGGTTTGTTAGAGAGAGAGTGATCTATCTTCAAAAATTCTATCTTTATCCCTCGAGCAGAGACGATCATCCCTTACCCTTATTGCGAAAAAATGGAAAAACATTCCAAAACTACTGGAACTAATTCGATACAAATAATTTTTATCCACTCGGAATTTAACATTACAGCTCCGTAAAGCTGGACTTTGTTTCTCAGATTTACCATCTGCAGGGGCTGAAGCACATTTTTTATCGCTGCTACCGATGCTTACTCAAAAACTTACATCCCTCCTTTAATTTTCTGAAAAGTGTGAATCGTATCTAATGATTCCTATACCTATTTTTATTTCAATCTACTTTTAGGACAGCATTCCTATTCAAGTTTGTATAGATTTTATCGATGTATAGATTCTATCGATGGCCGACTAAATATTACCCGTTATCAAATGATAATCGCGAAAGAAATCTTGACTTATCTCGTCTCCCCTTCGTCGTCGTCGTTCAGGCAGCGGCAGTGTCTATCGATGGCTTCGCCGAAGCGTGTACTGTACGGCACGTTCGAATTTTCTCGCGACGGCGGCTCTCGCGTTGATCGCGCTATGCGTAATGGTAAATGAGCGACGACGGCTTCGCGCAATAATTCGTCGTGGAACGATCGGAATTTTTCCAGTGCGAAGCCATAGCTCATTATCGTTCGACCTGCCGGGATCGAAAGAATTGACTCGCGTCGATATAGGTCATTTTGAACTAGAAACGTCACGTGACTCAGCTTGACTCGACGGCGAATAATTCAAGTGCCGTTAACCCTTAGTCGGCTGCGCTCCCCTTCCGTCCCGTTTGTGCTGATTTGTCGATTGCCTGTCGACTCGCACGAGCGTGGCACTCGGGTAACGCGCTCGTAGCGCACTGGAGAGGCTACCGATTTTTACCGCAAAATATAGTCGATGCAAACGGATACTAAATAAAAAAAATCCAAGGTTTTTCGAAAATATTCTATAGTGTACGCGGACCGTTAAAGGTTACAGAGGTTCGATCTTGAATGTAGCGCATACACGTACCTATACTGATACACAGGGTACTTTTTTATTTATCACTGCATGTCAGGGTCACTGCCAATGAAAAAGCTCGGCGATACTCGGAATTTACGTATCTATACGAGGTGATACGCTTTATAATGCTTCGAGATAAGTGGGTTTCGTGGTTGCCCTCCATTGGGTGCAGCTGGAGCCGGGATGCTGCGCCAGTGGACGGCAGCCACGAAACCCAATTATGTACTACGAAGTAAATACAAAGCGTGTCGTTTTGTGTAGGTATCTGTGCTCTGCTTTTTTTTTTTAAATAGCTTGAGTTAGTTTGACGTTTGTCAAATTTCGAGAGGTTAGCGTCTTTAGTGAAATTATGTTATTCATAATTTTGAGAAGCTTGTGTTAAAACAGTTAGCGTATAGAATGAAAGATATCCCACGAGATGAATCAGAGAAATTGGAGCATTTTGCAAGAATCTTTCGCAATCGTTAAGACAGGAGGGCGAGGTTCTTTCTCCCCGGATATTTTCGAATTACATCCATCCGACGAGTCGTTTGGTATTCGGTTTGATTGGTTTTTCGCGCCCGATCTGACGTTCGACGTATAAAATCGAACTCTCTCTATCTCTCCCTATCTATCTATCTTTCTCTCTCTCTCTCTGCCGCTAGGTGCGACGAGAGCCGAAAATGGTTCTCAAAACGAGGATCAACCGTCTCAAGTTCCTCAGGAGGACCAGGAGGAGAGGGTCGTATTCGTCAACATGCCGCAACAGCCTGCAAAGTACAAGACCAATCACATCACCACCGCGAAGTACTCGTTGCTTTCGTTCATTCCTTCGTTCCTCTTCGAACAGTTTCGCCGATACAGCAATTGCTTCTTCCTGTTCATCGCGCTCATGCAGGTACTTCGCGCGCGAGCTCGTCGTTGAACTTCCTTCCCCTCTTTCCCGGTCGGTAAATACCAGACATTCGCTCTTTTCGTTCCAGCAAATTCCGGATGTTTCGCCCACTGGACGTTATACCACTTTGGTTCCGCTCATTTTCATCCTGAGCGTGTCCGCCCTCAAAGAAATCGTCGAAGACATTGTACGTACTTTAATTATGTCCATCCTTTAAATTCGGATTTCTCACAAATTTTTTTATCGCGTATTCGCAAAAATTTAGACAAAATTATCTACCATGCACTTTTTCATTTTTCATTTTCGGCCTTATCAGAGCTGGAAAACGACATTTAGAAATGCAGCTACGTCGTCGTGTTGTAAGCCTATCTCTCTCGTACTCGTTGCTCGACGTAAGAGCGTCTCTCTTGCGTTTCGATGACGTTAAAACGTTGCAGAGAGAAATGCGCTTATAACTCTCTGCGAGTAATTATTTTTTCGAGCATTTTCTTTGTCCGTGTGATATTAAATATGTATACAGATTACAAATCGAATTTAAAAATAGGAATATATTCTTTTACGGGAAGACCGAATTTAACGTCCCAGCGAGGCCATTAAAAATTCCAAACGCCGTGTGACGACTTTGTTACGGAAGAGAAAAAATGTTTTAGAAACGCCACAGAGCCGACGATGAGATAAACATGAGAGAAGTCGAAGTCCTGAGAGACGGTCGGTGGCAGTGGATTCAGTGGCACGCGGTCGCCGTTGGCGACGTCGTGAAGGTTCGTACCTCCGTAGGGATCGACGCTCGTTCGCGCGATAATGCGACGGTTATTAAATCCTCATCGAATCATGTACCTACTTATTCTCTGCGCAGGTTCACAATAATAACTTTTTCCCCGCCGACTTGATATTGTTGTCGTCGTCGGAGCCGCAGGGAATGTCCTTCATAGAGACCGCGAATTTAGACGGCGAGACGAATCTCAAGATCAGACAGGCCGTGCCCGATACCGCAACTCTCTTAGACACGGCGGAACTGATGAATTTCCGCGCCAATATTCAGTGCGAGCCGCCGAACAGACACTTGTACGAATTCAATGGCGTCCTGCGGGAGACCAACAAGCAGTGAGTTTCAATTCCTCGATAGTCTGTGGAAACGATAGCTCCAAATATTTCGTACAGTGATTAAAATAGGAAGATATCCTCCTGACGAATCGCTAAGGGCGGCGGAAGTTTAGTCGTTCCAATGCTACCCTTCGAAAAAGAGTTACAAGTAATTGGATTGCATCGCCCGTTAGTCATCACCTGTCAGCCCCATTGTCCCGATGTCAGAGGGACGTTTTTTTTTAATTACGTCACGCTATTTTCTCAGTTTTCTACCCTCTTTCCCTTTGTCATGCTTTGTCACGCTGTGACGACCAGCAAACTTTCCCTTCTAATAACATGATCTAATTAGCGAACGTCCATTCAGTTTTATTCCATGTTTTTCAATTAAAAGTATCCGCGACGGGGCGACTCGCGAGTACGTCGTCGCTGCCCGTAAATTTTGCCATCAACCGGTTGGGGCGGGGTGCTCAATTATCAGCGCACGAATCGGTTGATTATGCTGTTAACAGACGAGTCGCGCTGGGCCCCGATCAGCTATTGCTGCGCGGCGCGATGCTGAGGAACACGAAGTGGGCCTTCGGAGTAGTGATATACACGGGGCACGACACGAAATTGATGCGCAACAACACCCGCGCTGTCCCGTTGAAGAGATCGACGCTGGACCGCCTTACGAATACTCAGATACTCATGCTCTTCTTCATACTTCTCTTCCTGTGCCTCATCTCCGCGATATTCAACGTCCTTTGGACCAGCGCCAATCAGGACAGCCTCTGGTATCTGGGTTTACACGGTACGACAGCCAGACAAATCGTCGTACGTCTCATATATTATTTTCTTGGCGCACCGATCAGCCGAAGGACGAGATCGTCGTTTCACTGTTTCAGAGGCGATGACGAAGAACTTCGGGTTCAATCTATTGACGTTCATCATTCTGTTCAACAATTTGATACCGATCTCGTTACAAGTCACGTTAGAGGTGGTTAGATTCGTGCAGGCTACTTTTATCAATATGGACATTGAAATGTACCACGCGGAAACCGATACACCGGCCATGGCGCGTACCAGTAATCTCAACGAGGAACTCGGCATGGTCGGCTATGTTTTCACCGATAAGACGGGAACGCTTACGAGGAATGTAATGGAGTTCAAAAGGTGTTCAATTGCCGGAAAATTGTACGAGTAAGTTAGTAGTACTTATTTGGAGTGGAAGTGGTAGTGAGTGGAAATAAATATTTCCAGTCAACTGTTCACTATTGTCCCCGTACGGGGAAACTGGCACTGATAAGAAGTGGGTCAAAGTCGAAGGGGGGGAAAAGGCATCGGAAGGGTAGTAAATGTCTTGACAAAGTTTTTCGTCGCAGTTTACCGCACACGGAAAGAAGTTGCAACAGTACTGCCAGGGACACGGGTAGCGAACTAATCGCGGATATAATCGAGGGCAGAAGCAAAGACGAGTCCTTCGCGGGCGGTAAGAGGAAGTTCAATCACTCCGCCATTCTGAATGAGTTCATGGTGATGCTGTCGGTCTGCCACACGGTCATCCCCGAGAAAGTAGACGATACCATCATTTACCACGCCGCATCTCCCGGTGAGTCATTCTACTGGTTCACCGTCTCCTCTCGGCAAATGTCCCGCGCTTTCCGTTCGTCGCCGTTCGAACGTGCGAATGGACACGAATAACCGTGTAACCATGGTATGTCGAACAGACGAAAGAGCACTCGTCGACGGGGCGCGCAAGTACGGTTACGTATTCGACACGAGAACGCCGGCTCACGTGGAGATCATAGCTCTCGGCGAGAGACAGCGCTACGAAGTACTTAACGTGATAGAATTCACGTCAGCCCGCAAGAGAATGTCGATAATCATGCGAACGCCCGAGGGGAAGATCAAACTCTTCTGCAAGGGCGCCGATTCGATGATATACGAGAGACTCGCCCCGAAGTCCGCGGAGCCCGGCCATCCCGAGGGCGACGGGTTGTACGATTTTCGCGATGTCACGTTGGAACATTTAGAAGCCTTCGCGACGGAAGGCTTGAGAACCCTTTGCTTCGCTTCGGCGGATATTCCGGAGAATCATTATAACGTGGGTATCCTTTGAGTCTCGTATCGCGACGGGGTGGAGAGGCGTACGATTATAATCGATTGCAATTATTGTAAGTAGTGGTGGCGTGAGAATTACCACAAGGCTGCGACGAGTGTAACGAATCGAGAGAGTAAGATAGAGGACGCCGCGGACCTTATAGAAAATAATTTAACCCTCTTGGGAGCAACGGCGATCGAGGATCAACTTCAGGATCAGGTATTAGAACGGTGGTGCGAATAAGTTGTCTCGTTACGGTATCAGCTTCCTAGGCATTTTATTACAACGCGTGTTTGTCAGGTTCCGGAAACGATACACGCTTTGATTCAAGCCAGTATCAATGTGTGGGTGTTGACCGGGGATAAGCAAGAGACTGCGATTAATATCGGCTATTCGTGTAGGCTCATTACGCATCCGATGCCTCTAATTATTGTTAACGAGTCTTCATTGGACGTGAGTGTTAAACGACTGGAGTTTCGTAGACGTCTCTATAGCACTTTCCTCCTGTCAATACCGACAGCTAATGAAAGTTCATTTGTAGAAAACTAGGGAAGTCATTATTCAACATTGTCTCGATTTCGGGCAAGACTTAAAGTGTCAGAACGACGTCGGTTTGGTAATCGACGGTAATAGTCTAAAGTACGCCTTATCCTGCGACCTGAGAAGGGACTTTCTGGACTTGTGCACCTCTTGCAGAGTCGTCATCTGTTGCAGAGTCTCACCCATGCAGAAAGCGGAGGTGAGCTTCCTTGCATAGCTCCTTTCCTCTAGTTGATTTTTCTTCCTTTTCTTTATTCCTCCTTTAACTCGCATATTCAACATGAAATCATTAGCGAGGTAATAAGCGATGAAATTACAGGTTGTTGATTTAGTTACAAGTAATACAAACATGGTAACTCTCGCGATTGGAGACGGCGCCAATGACGTGGCTATGATACAAAAAGCTCACGTTGGAGTCGGTACGTTTTGGCTGTCGCTCTTCGCTCTCTAATCGAGGCAAGGGATGGAACGGTGGTCCAAGTTAATTTACAGACGATCTAAGCTGAAAGTTATCTCGAATTATTGTGTATTCCATCCATTGGCACGATTACGACAAGGCGCGCAGTCGACGTAATTGTTTATTAATTCTAGGAATCTCGGGCGTGGAAGGCCTTCAAGCAGCTTGCGCGTCCGATTACTCGATCGCACAGTTTTGCTTCTTAAAGCGCTTGTTATTCGTCCACGGGGCTTGGAATTACAGCAGAATGTGCAAATTAATTTTATATTCGTTCTACAAAAATATCTGCCTCTACGTCATTGAACTTTGGTTCGCCATATATTCCGGCTGGTCCGGCCAAATTCTATTCGAACGTTGGTCCATCGGTTTGTACAATGTGGTAAGTGCGATCGAGAAGCGGAGTATATATTTCTTTTTTTTCTCTCCATACACTTTTTGTCCAGTGTCGCATATTTGTGCAGGTATTCACAGCGGCACCACCGTTGGCTATGGGTCTTTTTGATAAAGTCTGCTCCGCGGAGACACACTTGGCACATCCAAGATTATACGCCACTAGGAATACGTCGGAATCGACGTTCAATATTAAGGTTCGCTTAAGAGAAATCAAAAATCACGACCCCCCGCGCGCCTGCGGCGTCGACAAGGAATTGTTATGTCGCTCATTACAATTATACGTTTCGTGTAATCAGGTATTCTGGGTGTGGATTATTAACGCTCTGATACACTCGTCTCTCCTCTATTGGCTACCTCTGTTGGCGCTCGAACAAGATGTCATTTGGTCCAACGGACGAGACGGTGGTTATCTCGTATTAGGAAATATCGTTTACACAGTGAGTTCCTTCTCATTTCCACGTAACCCTTTAACAGCATAGGGCGACATCAATTGATTATTGTCGTTTTTTCAGTACGTCGTAGTAACGGTTTGCGGAAAAGCCGGGCTGATAACAAATTCCTGGACGTGGGTCACTCACCTAGCCACATGGGGATCTATTATACTGTGGTTCATGTTCATTCTCATTTATAGGTGAGTCGATTACGATCCATTGAAACAAAGTCCCAACTGAAGTTAAGATAAATCCATATTTTTAATACACAAAACTAGTAAAAAAATTGCAGAAACAACTCCCTATGGTATTGTAAATTGTAGAAACGCTTATGCAATAATTCTGCTCTCTTTTCAGCAATTTTTGGCCGGCGCTAAACGTCGGAGCGGTGATGCTGGGAAACGACAGGATGCTCTTTTCCTCCCCAGTTTTCTGGCTCGGACTAGTCCTCATACCGCCAGCAGTACTGCTCCTCGACGTCACGGTCAAGGTGTAAGTGTCCATCGAAAATTGAGTCGTCAGAAGCGTTGCTTTTAACCCCTCATGGACGGTATCCGTTCCCGATGCGAAACTCGATCTTGTCTATTCGTTCCGGGTCCGCAATCAGAGCCCCCGCAGGTGAGGGTTGAAGGTATACTGATGCTTTATGTTGCACTTTCCCTTGCAGAGTAAAGAACACGATGTGGAAGTCATTGACTGAGGCTGCGAGGGAACAAGAGATCAGGAAATCTGATCCCGGTGATGTATTCAACAGCCAAGATTACAGGAGCTCGTAAGTCATTTTTCTTTTCTCAGCTCGCACAATTACTCGACATATCATTCGTACTGACTTGAAATCACGAATCATTGCGTCGCTCGCCCATTAGCGGCGATCGAGCATCGCCGCACCACTCTGTGCCTCAATATCGTCGATTATGATACGCGTCGTTCAGCGATTCGCTCATTGCCACCGTCGGAGATGTGTTATGCCAAGCGGTGACTGCAGTCTTCCTCGATTTCAATTCCTGTTAACGCGATATAATTTCACTCCGTTTCAATTTCAACGTCATACCTATACTTATAGAAGAGAATTCCTTCGGTTCATTTTTCGATCTCAACCAGGAGTATTTTTGCGACAGTAACTGGGATTGACTAATTGTGTTATAATTTTTGCGCTGATGTGGCAATCTTGATTACTTGGATTGTTTGGTGTGCTCGTATTAGTCGCGATTGCTCTTATCAACCGGTACGAAGAGAAGGTCTCGAGACGGCTTAGAAAAATAATGGAATTCGACGAGACACACACCTTTGCATGGCTATTCTTTTTTCATTGTTTTCTCGATATCAATTCGATGTCATATTTCATTGCCATTAGCGTCTTTTAGCGTCTTCATTTTACGTAATACGTTACGACGATTGAATTTGTAGGACTAACCGAATCAGATCATATTCATTCAACCCTCGTCTTTCCGCACTTACTACTCTCAGCGCTTCATCTGCCGTCGCCACTAGTTCGACACGCGCGGATCCGCATCGACATTGTTTTCCGACTTTCGCGTATCGTTTCCATTGAACGAATGAATGACAATCATAACAGGAGATCGAGGTCGACGAAGCGATGGTTAAGCCGATGTTGGGCCTCGCTCTGGCCGTCCTGCAGACGAAGTAGGATGAGAATGATCCCGTTTGCGTTTGCGGCACAAGGCTCGTGGTATCCGCACCATCCAAGGCATGCACCGACTACGTGAACCCATTGCACCGACTCCAACATTTCCCTAGATCACGGGCGAGTAATTGTTAACCCTCCTTTCCTCTTTCCCCGCACTCCATCTTCAGCTCTGCCGTCATCGAATGATCGGTTCGAGTGATCGCGAAAGATTGGCTGTTCCGACAAACGTTGGTCGGAATTTGTACGCAATGATATCAGTTCTTAGCAATTAGTAGGAACGCGACACTTAGGTTAATTTCGATGGTAAAACGAAGGGTATATTCCGCGAATCGTATCTATTCTTGTACTAGTAGTCCGTTTTAATGATATCCGTTGATCTGAGTACACGCGCATCCAGGTATAACTTAATCACCGCGCATATCCGGACCCTCGAACCTCGATGTCTTCCAAAAGGGATTATCCTTTAGCCATTAGCTTGTTTCCTCGAACGATATGTAATACGTCACGCGAAATTCCACGTACGGAACGCATTTGCATTTCTTCGAAAACCCCCTCAGCCCTTTCGGAATACTACGAAGTTGTCCCCTCCTTACCAGGGGAGTTACTCACTTTCCTGGCCAAGCGAGACGCGTCGATAGCCACTCCCACCCAACCAATTAGCGTGCACCGCGTTACCCACGCTATCCCCACTTAACTATTAGTTTCTCTATATATAAACCGCTACTGAATGTATCTCCGTTAATGTGCCATATGTAAGCGTGCCTCAGTCTGCACCAGGATCAGTGCCTCAGTCTGCCAGTCTATCCAGCGCATTCAGGTCGTAAGTCCTTCAACTTACTCCGCGTTTCTCTTAAGTGTAAATCCGTTGATGTGTAAGCGTGCCTCAGTCTGCACCGGGATCAGTGCTTCAGTCTGCCAGTCTATCAAGCACATTCAGGTCGTAAGTGCTTCAACTTACTCCGCGATTCTCTTAAGTGTACATCCGTTAATGTGTAAGCGTGCCTCAGTCTGCACCGGGATCAGTGCCTCAGTCTGCCAGTCTATCCAGCGCATTCAGGTCGTAAGTCCTTCAACTTATTCCGCGATTCTCTTAAGTGTAAATCCGTCAATGTGCAAACGTGCCTCAGTCAGCATAGGATCCGTGCCTCAGTCTGCCAGTCTATCCAGCGCATTCAGGTCGTAAGTCCTTCAACTTACTCCGCGATTCTCTTAAGTGTACATCAGTTATATTTAAGTGCATTCGAAACAATCAATTGCAACCACGGTTAATCGGCATCACCTGTATTTCGTTATTTCAAATATATCGTTAGTTGTATAGTGAGTGCAGTGTCGAATCATTCCATTAACCGCTCGGTCTCGCTCCTTTTCACCACGCGTCGAACTCAATTCACCGTGGAATCCTCAAAATCCGCCTAGCGGTATGTTTGGTCAGTAGTCGTGTCACGAGCGAGTGTCTGCGGGATTTACGACCCCGCGGAGATCTACCAACGATCGCACGGCTCCCAAACATTTTCTGGTCCTTCGAGCCGGATTCCTCCCTACGGAATCAATTCAGTTCACGAGTACTATCGACGGTATCTCGTAAAATTCAAGTTTCGCGACCGCGTAATAAAACCAGTGTCTCGTGCGGGCAGTGTGTGAATCAGTTCAAGTTCTATCGTGCGTGCATCAGTGACTCTTTCGGGCAGTATCTGATCCAATCATCGCGATCGCGTGAGACATCATGGAAGAAGTTGAAGCTCTCATCGACGCTCAGGAGAAGCTTTTCGGTCGGATCACTCGCATCGTGGAAAACCTCCGAAAACTCGGAACTTCGAAAATCGACGTCGGTCAAGTCGAGAGCCGAATACACATTCTAGACGGCTATCGTGACAAGTTTGTCAAGAATGACGCAGCGTTGCAACTAATCAGAGCCAACATGTTAGTCAGCCAGCGAGCGGAACTCGATAAACTATCGTACTTCGTCGACGACTTAGCCGATGAGTGTGACGAAGAGTACCTAGTTGCCCGCGAGACCATGTGGGGAATACTCGCTTCGTTACGTCGGCCTTCTACTGGAACGAGCTCCACCCCTTTGATTACGAAAAGCCATGCATCGCAGCCCTTCTCTTCGGGAAGTCTCTTCAAAGAGTTACCACGCATCGAGCTTCCACAGTTCGCGGAACACATCTTCACTCCAGAGGCGATTGAACAACATGATCCCTCACCAGTCAAGGGTGAGATCTTTCAGCCTCAAGAGAGTCCAAAGGCGCCTGTCAAGGTGCACACCGCACGAGCCAAAGGGCCATCCTGCATCGGCTGCAAGGGGAAGCACTACACCTCTTCTTGTCCGGAGCTCCGTACCAAATCCATCGGCGAACGCACGGATTTCATCAGTCGAAACGAACTATGTTTCAACTGCCTGGGGACACATCAACTCAAGGAGTGTCCGAGCTCCAAACGTTGTCGAGTTTGCAACAACAAGCATCATACGCTCATCCATCAGGAGATTACGTCTCAGGAAGCGAGTCACGCTGACGTATCAGCACGCGCCGCTCACAGCACGAACAGCGGCACCTTCATGGCTAACTACTCAGAGAAGCCACCATCGCCACAGCACTCTCCAGCTCCTATCGCGACGGCTCCAGTCATCGTCGCGACTTCCGGGACTGGAGAATCAGCCATTGATCGACCCTCGCTCGATCAGGACACAGAGACGTCCTACGTCACGGAGTCTCTCGTTCGTCCATTCAGCCCTCCAGCTCCTCTCGCGACGGCTCCAGTCATCGTCGCGACTTCCAGGACTGGAGAGTCAAGCAGTGAGCAACACTTGCTCAACCAGGATATAGAGACGTCCTGCATCACGGAGTCTCTCGTTCATCCATTCAGCCCTCCAGTTCCTCTCGCGACGGCTCCAGTCATCGTCTCGACTGCCGGGACTGGAGAATCACGCATTGAGCGGCCTTCGCTCAATCAGGACACAGAGACGTCCTGCGTCACGGAGTCTCTCGCTCGTCCATTCAGCCCTCCAGCTCCTCACGCGACGGCTCCAGTCATCGTCGCGACTTCCGGGACTGGAGAATCAGGCAGTGATCGACCCTCGCTCGATCAGGATTCAGAGACGTCCTGCATTACGGAGTCTCTCGACCGTCCTTTCCAGCGCTCTCCAGCTCCTCTCGTGACGGACCCAGTCATCGTCGCGACTTCCGCGACTGGAGAATCAGGCAGTGATCGACCCTCGCTCGATCAAGATACAGAGACGTCCTGCGTCACGGAGTCTCTCAATCATCCATTCAAGCTCTTTCCAGCTTCTCTCGCGACGGCTCCGGTCATCATCGCGACGTCCAGGACTGGAGATTCAAGCAGTGAGTGGCCTTCGCTCAATCAGGATTCAGAGACGTCCTGGAACACGGAGTCTTTCGATCATCAACTCAAGCGGCATCGACGTCACTCAATCAGCCCTACCGCCGACGCCGAAGCACAACACTCAAGAGTGACTCGTGAAGTCACGTCGCTCATACCGAGCAGCGACATTTCCGTGGCTAACCATTCAGCGCAGCCACTACCGCTACACCGCCCTCCAGGTCTTCTTGCGACGACTCAAATCATCGTCGCGAAGACAGAGTCTGGAGAATCAGGCTTTAATCGATTCTCGGGCAATCAGGAGCCAGAGACGCTCAGCGTTACGGAGCCTCTCAATCACCAAATCAAGCAGCCTCGACGTCATGGAATCGGAACTGTCCCTGATGTCGAAGTATCCCATTCAGGAATGATTCCTGAAACCACGTCAGTCAGCAGTACCTCCGTGGCCAGCGAGTCACTACAGCAAGCGATCCATCATCACTCTCCAGTTCTCGCGACGACTAAGGTCATCGTCACGAAGCCAGCGACTGGAGAATCAGTAATTGATCGAACCCTGCTCAATCCGAGGTCAGATGCATCCATCATCGCGGACTCTCTGGCTCAGCAGGTCAAGCAACCTCGACGTCACGTGCTCGGAACCATCACTGACAACGGAACACATCAACCTGGGGTGTCCCGTGTAAGCGCGTCGCTCAGCTGCACCTCTATGACTAGCCAGTCAATGCAGCCAGCAACGCTATATCGCTCTCCAGCCCTCTTCGCGATGCCTCAAGTCATCGTCGTACCTACCGAGGCTGGAAAACCAGTCGGTTCTCGAACCCTTTTCGATCCGGGGTCTGAGAAGTCCTTCATCGGGGAAGCACTTACAGCACCTCCACCAACAAAAGGAACAATCTGTAACAGCTTGTCCACCAAGGAGCAAGCATACGAAAATCGCTTCACCCAGAACGAGGGAAGAGACGTCACCAGCAGACACGTCATGGCGTCTTCTATCAATAAGCGAAACTCTCGAATGGAGGAAATCAGACCATATACACTGCAACCCCTCCAGGGTTCGGAAATGAAGCTTCATCAAGGTCCCAGACTACAGAAGCACCAGGACTTGGGTCACACGACCAAACTCAGAACAGAGGGTCCTGTCAACGAAGCTCTACATCTGGTAATCCACAGTCCTCTACACTACTCTACGATGGAGGTCAAGAATTCCTGGTGGTCACAATCATTCTGAAGCAAGGCCACTGCTATTTCAATGATCTGCTCACGAGTTTAGACGCTTATCAGGAGATCGTCAACTCTTGTGACAACCAGCTAAGCTTCGTGGCCAGCCAAGTGTGGAGAATTTCAAGCCACACAAACGTGAACCCTTGGAAATATGTACGATCCGAGGACTCACCAGCATATCATCCCTCAACGAGCCAATCGCCAACCGATGACATACAAGAACCTAATCGGGAGAACGGGCGATTGGGCTCATCTTTGAGACGATTCGTCGCTGAAAGAAAACGATCCCGACTCATTTACTCGGACGACGAGATGATCCTCATGGGATCCTTCAAGTATCGCATCGGGAGAGCCGTCAAAATCAAATGGCTCATTTTGGAGCAATCAAATACACTTGCGACCAAGATCACGGGGATTATCAACCCACTGCTGCTAATTCCTGTATTTACAGAGCCTAACGACGTGTTTACCAGCACTCACGGCCATTACCTCATCGGTAATCTACTGACGAGTGTTTCAGCAGCAATGTTCAACGCTAGTCAACATCGTTTTATCAGGGAATTCAGCCAAGGAGAGAACGGTGGTCATCAGCCGAGCGGGTCAAACTTCGCAACGATGAGCCCTCGGACACGCCGCCAGCTCACATCACTACAAGGATGGCATATCTACTCCAGGTGGTCCAAGCAAGGACAACATCCAGTGCCATCGGGGGGAGCACGCCTGACCGCTACTTCCCTCCACGAATCGACAATCTTCACGATCAACTAGCAAGTCGACTTCGTCTTAGTCTAAGGTTATCTAAGTTACATTAGCTCTAAGCCATCCACGTAATTCAGATTATTAGTTCATTGTCCGGTAACCTCCTTCTTAAGCCATACGCTCTACTAGAAGGTATTTAATTTAGGTTGGATAGCTTCAGTACATATACGCGTTTTTAGTTGCTCTCTACGCTCGCAACGGGGGGAGTATGTTCCGACAAACGTTGGTCGGAATTTGTACGCAATGATATCAGTTCTTAGCAATTAGTAGGAACGCGACACTTAGTTTAATTTCGATGGTAAAACGAAGGGTATATTCCGCGAATCGTATCTATTCTTGTACTAGTAGTCCGTTTTAATGATATCCGTTGATCTGAGTACACGCGCATCCAGGTATAACTTAATCACCGCGCATATCCGGACCCTCGAACCTCGATGTCTTCCAAAAGGGATTATCCTTTAGACATTAGCTTGTTTCCTCGAACGATATGTAATACGTCACGCGAAATTCCACGTACGGAACGCATTTGCATTTCTTCGAAAACCCCCTCAGCCCTTTCGGAATACTACGAAGTTGTCCCCTCCTTACCAGGGGAGTTACTCACTTTCCTGGCCAAGCGAGACGCGTCGATAGCCACTCCCACCCAACCAATTAGCGTGCACCGCGTTACCCACGCTATCCCCACTTAACTATTAGTTTCTCTGTATATAAACCGCTACTGAATGTATCTCCGTTAATGTGCCATATGTAAGCGTGCCTCAGTCTGCACCAGGATCAGTGCCTCAGTCTGCCAGTCTATCCAGCGCATTCAGGTCGTAAGTCCTTCAACTTACTCCGCGATTCTCTTAAGTGTAAATCCGTTCATGTGTAAGCGTGCCTCAGTCTGCACCGGGATCAGTGCTTCAGTCTGCCAGTCTATCCAGCACATTCAGGTCGTAAGTGCTTCAACTTACTCCGCGATTCTCTTAAGTGTACATCCGTTAATGTGTAAGCGTGCCTCAGTCTGCCAGTCTATCCAGCGCATTCAGGTCGTAAGTCCTTCAACTTACTCCGCGATTCTCTTAAGTGTAAATCCGTCAATGTGCAAACGTGCCTCAGTCAGCATAGGATCCGTGCCTCAGTCTGCCAGTCTATCCAGCGCATTCAGGTCGTAAGTCCTTCAACTTACTCCGCGATTCTCTTAAGTGTACATCAGTTATATTTAAGTGCATTCGAAACAATCAATTGCAACCACGGTTAATCGGCATCACCTGTATTTCGTTATTTCAAATATATCGTTAGTTGTATAGTGAGTGCAGTGTCGAATCATTCCATTAACCGCTCGGTCTCGCTCCTTTTCACCACGCGTCGAACTCAATTCACCGTGGAATCCTCAAAATCCGCCTAGCGGTATGTTTGGTCAGTAGTCGTGTCACGAGCGAGTGTCTGCGGGATTTACGACCCCGCGGAGATCTACCAACGATCGCACGGCTCCCAAACATTGGCATTACAAATTCGAGGCACGTTTCGTGGATTCTCATGCTCACTATCAGTATTATAGAGTTTCTTCGTTCGTAGGAAACGCCTTGTCAATGTACTTATGAAATCGCACTTGTTAGATTATTTCCGTATGAGAACGTCGATTGTAATACCATTGATGTGCCTTTTATACGTAACGCTGCGCAGTAGCTTCATACGTATACGCTCGTCTCATGAGCAAATCTCATTTTTTAGTTTACACTGTACTCTGTAATACATTCTTACAGGATTCTTTCCATTTTCCGACCCAGTCTCGGAGAAGTCGATGTAATTTTTACGTTCGTGTGATTATATTTATATATTTATAACCCCTACAGGAAAGTGAGAAGGATTCTGTAAGAATCCTGAAGGGACGTTTCGCGAACATGCATTCAGTGCGCGCTGCAATGTCGATAATCAAATTTATTCTTTAGACCTTTAGACCGCAACGAATCATGATGCCACTGTATTTTCTTAGCGATTTTTTTTTCTCACGTACGATGCAGGCCATTTAAACATTCCGGCGAACAGATAATTGCTGTTTTCTTTATTTTTATTTTTCGTTGTTAATATACTTGGTGTTTTTGTTTTCTTTTCACGAATTTCCATTATTTCGCGCATCTCTCATGACGGGGGTCTATGTTGTTCATTTCCATAATTGATTTTAAATTGGGAAACGGGGAAAAGTAAGATGAAACGAAGCACTTCATTTGGCCTCTGACCGCTATGACTGGCAGTGATAGCGAGGGGATTTAGTCACAATTACTACAGATGTACTGTTTGAGTCGATATTGCCGACCTTGCATCGGCCTAATGTCGCGCGGCGATCACAGTCGCTCTAACGTGCTTAGCTAACTGTATATCTATATCGCTTACATCGTGTCATTCCTTTTTCCTGTTCTGTTATGCAATAATCGCTACATCATAGAACCGCAATGATATTCTGCAATCTGAATCTTCGAGATTCCTAATGAAATCGCGTATGAAAATTAAACGCGGCGATCGGATTTACTTTGATATTTATTGTCCTTGTCCTCTTGTTTTGAGAACTTTTAACTGTATCACGTTTCATTCAACTTTTCTCCTTGCAGCAGCTAATCGTTGCAATTTTGCTTTCGATATTTAACGACCAGTATCTCAGAACTCCTTGCGTTCCTTACTTAGACGGCAATTGATACGAGATCTCAAAGTTTTCGCTCTATAACGAATTGTGTCCCTTAATGCTCTCTGTTTGTTTGTTCGGTATGTTTTAACCACGGTAAACCCTGCAGGCCTGTGCATGCCATCGCCGACCTCGCGAGGTGTAAGTACCCCAGTAGAACGTAACTCTTAGATCGCAACTACTCGTTAGAACTTCCGTCGGAATGCTAATAGACTTTTATAGACTGCTCGAATCATGACTCGAATTTATGAATTGACTGCTCGATTCATGCCTCGCTTAATGAAACCTCGCACGCTGCAATGCATTTTTCTTTTTATTCCGCATGGCACGTAGGGAAATTCTATCGGCAATTTTTGTCTCGCACATTCCAATGCAATCTCTACTTGTAAATAAGCCAGTCGCGCGTTCTTCCTTCTCCCCCACTTCTCGCACAGTGCGCTTAACTCATACACGCATCGCGAAGCAATCTAACGCGCAAGCTGGACAGCAAGCGACCAGATTACGACGCCTGCGGTTGTTCACTGCAGTCACTAATCCGCGCAGGTAACACATCTGCAACGACGACCTTTCGGAGTCATTTACGCGCTTTGCCGATGTGCGTGTGGTCCAGTGCTGGGCAGCGAAGAGTCAAAGCACTCCTTTACTCACACTAGGGCGTCGCTGTTCTCTTTAGAGCAGAGAACGTCGAAGGACTCGTGTGCAACCTTCACGTTCGTTTGGCTTGCCTGCCGATAGTCGACGAATGTACATATGTACATATCGGTAGAGTAACGCGAAGCGTTACATACGCGTATCGTTCGAAGGAGAAGAGTCGTGCGCGAATGAGAGCGCGGCAAATTATCGTGCTCCCCAAAATCAAGAGATCCTCGAGATCTTCAAACGAAACGATATATCCGTGGAATTGCAGATTGACGGAGACGGCGCGACTACTGAAAAATGTTAAAAGTGTATTCAGCAGACGGTCTAACGCTACGACCAGAGTTAATGTCGAGGTGGAGCTATCGCGTAAGTGGCATTAGACGTGGAACGGCACGCTGAAAATGTACCAAGCTTTGGCACGAGAGAACGCGTATCGATATCGAGTGGTTCGACGTCTCTGGAATACCTGAAAGGATTTTGTGAGACGTAAAATTATCTCGTGACGAAGGGTGGCTATTTTCCAGCTTGTCGTTGCGTCGTGTAGTTTATTGTAAATACATACATGAATATTTGGTAATGTACATATCTCTAATATCTGTCGTACACGTATGTTTGGGGAACGGTCGAGTCAATGGAAGAGCTCGTGAGACGATTTATTTCGGATTGGAATATACTGTAGGTCTATTTGATCTTCGTCCAGCTCAATTAATAATTTTCACGTAGCTCTTTTCCGCTCGATCGTTACTTTTTGTAAATACTCTGGCTGTATAATAACACAGCGTAGAATATTTTTTATATTCGCGGTTTGCACAGTAGACTAGCTTTCGTCTTCCGATAAAGCCAGTCTTTTGTACAGTGATTTTAACGGTTTTTACTCGATTGTACAGTGATTTTAACGATTTTTACTCGAGCGATATTTCTATTTCGTGAGTCGTGCGTGGTCTACAATTAAATCTGCTCGTTTTACGCAATTGCAGTGACCCCGAAGTATTCGTTTCGCGTTTAATTGTAGCTAGTCTATGATTACAATCCCAAGAATTCCAATGT
Organism: Xiphydria camelus; assembly: GCA_963678675.1. Taxonomy (NCBI): domain Eukaryota; kingdom Metazoa; phylum Arthropoda; class Insecta; order Hymenoptera; family Xiphydriidae; genus Xiphydria; species Xiphydria camelus. The sequence continues at coordinate 38,441,878 of OY783192.1, forward strand.
GAATTTCGAGTTGTCCATAAACGTTCGTAGAGAAAATGTCATTTTACGGGGAGCTGGAATTTCTGAAACTATCGGATTCAATACTGCATCTACTCGCGATATCGAAGGGCACGTTTTATTACTTTATTCGCAACAATTACTGTTCTAATTTTTGGGGAAGATAAGGTATTATATACTGCCGTATAACACGTTCCATCTACGGTGTCTCAAATATCCCCGTCGATATCTGATACCCGCCGGTGTTATTAAGCTCCTGAGTCTCATTTGTCAATAACGTAACCAAACATGGTCTCGCGCATACGGATCGATATCTAATTCCCGGTGGTATTATTATTGAGCTTACCAAACCAACCAAACATTAGATACCGAATTCCACGATATTCGAAAAAAAAATATAGACCATGTTACGTATTAGCTTGGCACTTTCCAAAGGCCATCATTAAAAATGAATTTCCAATCGAGCTCTTTATATTGCGAGTAACAGTCGACTACGCGCTATTCGATATCGCGAGCGAACACAGTGCCAAGCCATTCTTATAACAGGATTTTATAAGCGGTGTTCTTTCCCACATGCGATCAGATGGTTTCGCATTTTCTCAAGAAGAAGGAGGAGCGGTGACGCAGACGGACGTAATTCGAGCATACAACACGAACCTTCCAAAACCTGGCGGCATGTGATCTTAAAAACTGGAATTCTACTATATATATTGCAACGTCTATTTTCTTTGCCCTCGCGAGCGATCAAGCGCACCTCGGGGGTATTCGTCGTTCGTACGATTATACGGTATTCCTACGTAATGCTCATTTCTTTCCGACACCTCTCGTTGCTTCTTAAAATTTAGAATTAAATTTGAGATCTTCGAAATTTGTTAGTATCGCAAGCTGTGCGAAAAAGTATAAAGTTTCTTTCGAACGTGTACGGAAGAAATGGGCGATACGTGGGCTAAGAGGGAAGTCCTCGACGGACGAAGTAATTAAGAGAAGGGAACTGTCGTAAAAGACTCTGATACGCTTTCGATTATAAGACACAAATATTTATTTATTGAAGAAAACTGGGGAGGGAAGGGATGCGGGAAGTCAAGCCACGTTCACTCGCATTACCTGACGAACGTATGACGGAGCGCCTGCAAGGCTCGGTGTTTTGAGACCGATCGCGTGTACTTGCAAACTTGTACATTTAGAATCAGTTTCAGGAATCGCGCAACGTTACCGCGAGACCCGAGATCCGTACGCGCGGTCGATTTTTTGAAGTCTCGTCATTTAGAAAATCGACGTACCACGTCGGCAGTCTAGTCAACAAGATGAACGGGCACGATTGTCCTGGTTGTATAATAATTGTTTTTTAAGTTTGCGACAGAGTCGATTTTATTTCGAAGATGGATCATTGTAATACTACGAGTATGTTCGAAATAAAAGGATGTCAAAGGAAATCGGGAATGTATTATTTGGCGACCATATGCCTCCCTTCGTTGTGCTTTCTTCAAGGATAAGAGCCACGGTACTCTTGTCACTCTTCTGCCATTATTAATTAATGGATTAACGCTAGAAGGTTGAATAGAGAAATTCATTGAGAAAAATGAAGTTGTACTTTATTCAAAAACTACAATACAGTCGATATAACAATAAAGTGGTACAAAAGAACGTGTAGATTCATCGGGTAACAGGTAAGGTGATTACGTATATATAAATCATTCCATCATCAGCTGTATAAGGTAAATTATATATCTGCACTTAAAGCGCAGTGCTTTGCGCGCATTGAAGTAGACGAGCCAAGTCGGATAATTCGATAGAGAAATTCGATCGAACGAATGGTATAACGAATCCTCATTTCAGGTGGACTGTGGCGGTTCCAGCTTGAGGCTCAGAAAAAAGTTCTCTCTATCCTCCCTGTACCGAGCCTTCAGGAGGAACTCCCAAGCCAAAGAGTGGCCAGAATAATCGTAGCATTGCGCGGCCCTCTGGCACTTCGCTAGCCACGTAGCAACGTCCAACACTCTTCTTCTCCTGGGATCCATGCTCCTCAGTTTGGCCTCGTCCTCGGCGAGGAGTCTGGATTCCAGCACGCGATCGCGCCAACGTTCGTAGACCCTTTTGGCCAGCTGCTGCTGGCGAAAGGACCAAAGAAGCTCCTTCTCATCGGAGCGGGGAGGCGAGTACGTCTTTCCGTACCTCATCTTGGCTACTGCGGCGGATAACAAGCGTCTGGCAAGTCCTTTTCTTTCGATCGGTGCGACCGGGTCTTCATAGCTGTTATTTCTGGAGACTTCTCGCGAGGTTCCATTGACGATACTTTCGTCATTTTTCCTCCAAGGTGCGGGGCCGTTGCGCTCTGCACCCCAGGACTCGGCGCACTTGCCTTCTACCGTCGGACGGTGTTCAGTCCCTCGACGAGACTTCGTACCGCGAGGTTTACCACTCGAATTGTCGACTTCGTCGATCCCCAGGAGTCTAACAATCACGTCACCCACGTAAGGCATGAAGGGCGCTTCGCGTTCCACCCTGGACCAGGCCTTGCGGTATCTCTTCGTCCTCGGACTCTTGTAGATCTTGCAGAGCTTCTCCATCGTCGCGTACCTGGTGGCATGATGCGTCCTCAGATGCGCCCAGCTACCGGCAAGCCTGTATATCGGCGGGCACTGCAGACCGGCGAGGATCGACCTGCACGAATGAAAGTTCCTCATCGCGAAGCACTTGTCCGCCGCGTTGATCAGCCTGGCGATCATTCTGGTACGCATGTCGAGTCTCTTCACGGCCAGAATTTCGCTCACGACGAGGCACGACGTTCGATGGCTGAAGGCGATCCAGGCGCCCAGGTTGGGCGCGTTCCTCGTGGACTTCTGGAACACGAGGATCTCGAGCTCCAGCGAGGGAACGCGCGAGAAGAGGTCGCGATCGATCAGCGTCAGTTGTTCCGCGATCGTGGAGCTGTCGAGATCCCAGACGGTGACGCGAAGATTCATTTTCAGCAGCCGCCTCAGCCGAGCCACGCTTTCTCCGCCTTCACCTCCGGTCTGCTCATCTCTCCGCCTTCGCGACGGCTTGGAAGAGCACGACGCGCCGCCACCGCTCGTCGAGAATATCCTGTCCAGGAGACGACTGGGTCTCTCTTCGACGCTCCCACCGCCCTCGTCCCGCTCGCTTCGCCTCGTCTTGCGAGCGAAGAATTTCCGCTTGCCGGCGCGCTCCCTGTCCGAGCGAAAGTCGCGCAGCAGGGCCAGGTGCCGTCTGAGCTGCCTGTAAGCCTCCGTGGCGGCCCTCGGTCGGTACCAATATTCGGGCGTCCAGAACAGCACCACGCGTCCCCTCGTAGCGGCACCCATAGCGCCGCAGTGTCCCGGCTCTATCGCGGTGGCGGAGACGCACGCGGTTAATTGTCTCCGCGATACCGGTAGTCTCAGTTCCGGATCCGGCGCTTGACGACGAACGCCCACCGCGCTGAGGGCTCGGCGACTCTGCACGGATTCGCGTTCGCCCGGTTGTACGGACCAGGGTCCCAGGGCGTGCAAGAAGTGCGCCGCGGTTGAGAGACCGTATCTACGGAGATGCTTGGTCCTGTTCAGCTTCCTGGAGCGACCTCGACCTCTGGCAGCGCCTTCCCAAATTCGCACGCCGCCTTCGACGAGTTTATAGGGATCGAGAAGCTTGTAAGCCGACTCAGCGTTGCCGCGTAGAAAGACTCGATCGCCGGACGGTGGTCCGAGGTACAGCCCGGAATTGCATTTCTCCTGTACACCGAAACCGAAGCGCGATAACTTGGGAACTAGATTCGCGAGCAGTCTTCTCGATGGCTTCGCCGACGAGGGATTTCCAGGGGACTTGCTATAACGATTGCCGGTCTCTGGATAGCGATCGGACTTTCTTCTCGGTCCGTACGATTCCACCGCACCGGTACGGGCTCTGATCTCGTCCACGGTCCGGTTCTCCTTGTTCTCCTCCTCGATATCGTACGCGCGAGAAAATTGCGTACGAGGAACGCCGGGTTTGCTCGATTTTCGATCGCGTTCTCTCGTGAAGAGAACATCGCAAAGTCCTCCCTCCCGTTGACTCTTCCGAAGGGACCGGTAATTCTGGCCCGCGGGCCAGCTGTAACAGGACTTCTGCCACGAGACACCGTCCAGCTCGCGCCGCACGTCATCCAGGCTAGCCCCGGCAAATCTCACCGGGACTGGCGTGTAGTAGCCGTTGCTCAGCTCGTCGTGCGAAGGACCCAGGTAAACGTCCTTCCTCGGCCACATCGGGACTATCCCGTCGCCGGCCCCGCCGTAGTGCGCCCAAACTCTGCACACGGCTCGCTTGCCCCGCTCGCGAATCTTTCCTTCTTCCTCCTCCATACCGGAAGCGAGCAAGTAGAACGTGCTGGCGCTCGAAGAAGTCGCGGCCGAGGTTTCGGATAGAGAACTTCCGTTCGCCTTTCGCGCCAGGAGGCCGCGCACCTTCTCGCACCATAAATTCCAGAACTCGTTCCTTCGCACCATGCCGCCCATCTCGTAGTACTTCGCTCGGCCATCGATCAGTCTGTACGAAAAATAGCGGCGGTATTTCTTTATCGGTTGATTTCGTGCTGGATCGGTTCAGGTGTGCACGCGCATGGTTTGTTCGGGAGAATAGCGCGGCGTAAAAGCAGCATTCGGATGCTCGTGAAAAATATAGGCATGCGAGCATTGCATATCGAGATTCCCGAGTGATTAACAAGTTTTCCGAAAGTTCTGCAGTCGTTTTCCACTTGTACGGAAGATGCATCGAAACGAGTAGATCCCAGGAGCAAAAGTTATTCGAAGAGAAATAGTCGAATTACTTTCGATCCTTCTCAATCCGATTAGAAACGCTCGAATACAACCTCCGCGGGGTCTGATGAGTTTCGATGCATCTTTCTCACAAGCGTCGCACGGTCGAGGAAGCGACGGAGTCGCGCGGGCGCTTCTACCTTGCCTTCAAAGTCCTCCTGCGCCTCCTTCGGAAGACGGTAAGCGTCACGTACTCCAGTGGATAAACCGATACGAGCTCCAGGCTTTCGATGCTCGGGTCCAGATCTGGCGGGCACGTGAAATCCGAGTTCGTTTTTAAAATATCAGCCGCCACCACCAGACGCGTCGACGTCAGGCCAAGGGCGACTTCTCGAAGACCGCGGCCTTCTCTCGTGGTTTCCGCGAACGGCGATTCGACCAAGACGGTGTCCGAGAAGTCTCTGTATTCCGAGTGTAGTAGTTTTTGGATTCGGTTGTGCTCCATGTCGACGCGTGTTCGATCGACGGTTTTACGCCAGGACTCGTGAAATTCGTCCATAAAGGTCGGCGGAGCGGTAGCATGGAGGAACGGAGGAGACTGGAGTCGTTTGCGAGGTAATTTGAATTTCCGATAGTCGAGGTGACGAACGATCGTGAAAAGTGATGATGAGACGCTGTTGCTTTGCTCTTTGGTTAGAAAATTCAAACGGAGGCATACTTCAGACATGCGCATACGATGGTTGATGGTACGTACATAATTATGTACACTCGAAAGCGGACGGTTTCCATTTGTTTTTCGATGCGTTATAGGCCCCGTACACATGCGAATAAATTGCGCAAACTAACGCTGTACAACAGATTATTGTGCAAACAAGGCAATAAATATAAGTATATATATTTATTTATTGTAACATATACAGGATATCTTGTTAATTATCGCATACCTCGTTTATTTTCGTTATTTGTCATGTCGTGAAAACATTTTTCGAGTGAAAAATGTTTGGTGTCGAAGGGGGTATGCGATACATAGGTATAGGTATAATCAATTTTTAATAACCTGCGATAGAAATTCATTTACCCTCGTTAATCTGGAAGAAGATAAATGTAGTCATCACACGTACCTACCTCGGTTGAACGATTTTCACTACCGACGGATGCTATTTCTGTTTAACCTCGCTCACCTGCCAAGATAATAATTAATCAAGGATGCCAGGTGGAAGATGAGGAATTATGTATACATATGGACGCAGAGGGCAACGCATGGGGAAAAGATCGAATACAGACAAAGGACGCGTAAGAAATGCGGGGAGTCGAGAATTGAAATGAAGGAATGGTAATTAAATCATAAATCGATTAGCAGAAGGATTTAGGTGCAGGTTTGTAATCAGATATCGAGGCACGTTCAGGATGTCCGTGCATCTCTGCGCCTTTATTTTTACATCGACGTCTCTATCGAAGACTTCCCCGATACATTCGGATCCGGTTATTCGTCTCGACGAAAGCACGTGTTGTAGACTCGAACACACGCGTACGAGTGTCTATATGTATGATATTTATATAACAATTATATATTAAGAAGTATTGCAGTGTCGTTTTCCGATATGTCGATACCATCTTACTGATCAACAAACGGTTCGGTAATAAATAATGTAAAAACGTACCTATACAAACAAGTCTGAATGCGTGTACGCGAGAAGGAGCCGCGGAAAGCTTCAGTTTCCTGCGCAGGACTCATCGCGCGACCCATAAATTCCGCGACTTGCCGCGCGATCGGTAGATTTTTCCCCCTGATTCTCGACCACCGACTTTTCCTCAGATCGGAGGACTCTCTCTCTCTCTCTCTCTCTCGCTCAACGCGATCGAACCGAACTTCGACTTTAGCGATCGTCAAAGTCGAACTAAATAACTACGTCGATGTAGAATGTAAAACGGAATGCGAATACATAGCACGACCCGTGCGACGGCGGATCGCGTACTCTTGGTGTCCCTGTCGCGAAATGCACACGTTACACACGATTAAAAATGCATCGGAGGTATCGCCCCCGTTTACCGGCTACCGTTTTCCGGGCTGACTTTAATCGTGACTTTGTTGTTCAGCACGGAGGCCAATTTCTCAACGTTGCTCTGCAGCAGCGAAACGGGCCTGCCGGACTCGGGATTGGTCGATGCTCCCGTCGAGATGGGGTCTGGGGTTTCAGGGATCGGCTTCATGGCGGCGTTCTCCTGAAGGGAAGAAAACGAGTTCTCTTCGATACTCGAGCGATAAGGCGATCTCGCGCGTCAGATTTCCCGGCCTCGTCGATCATGCATTGCTTATGCTCCGTTACGAATCGTCGCCGATACGTAACGCGCACCGTGAACGTTAATTGCCGCAGCGCCGATTAGCGGCGCCGCTGATACGCGACATTGAAGATACGGGGCAGCGGCGGTACAGACTGTGCACGGACAATGCGCACACGTCCGGAAGGTATACACATCGCGATTCGTCACGCTTTCCTTCGGTGGCGCGTTATCGCATCGCGTTTGCGTCACAGCGTGTACCGAGCGCGGTTCGTATAGATAAATTTGCCGCGAACCTTCCTTCGCGCTGCTTCCAACCACCGCAGCTCCGTATGGGCAGTGATATTTATAAAAAAAGACGCGTCCTACACCACACTCACCCCGTCAGTCTTTTTCCTGAGGTTCGACCTCTGCAGCGTGGCCGCCAGCTCGTTCTGCAGCCGCGACACTACTGGACCCGTCGCGACCTCCTCCTCGTTGCCACGCGGATTTTGCTGCGGCTGCTGCTGCTGCTGCTGCGGCGGCAGGAAATCGAGCCGCGAGGGTGGTCTCGTCTCGCCCTCGTAAGCGCCTATTCGAATGGCGACCTTGCCAACCGGCTTGAGCAGACTCTGGCCGTTCGTCGTGGGCGAGGCGACTTCCCGGCCGTTCTGCAGCGCCCGCCGAGGACTCTCCGAGGTCGGCGAGCTCTTGCTCGTGGCGGAGCCGGTCGACGCGGTCGATCCGGCCGCTGCCGCGTTTATCGGCAGGGGAAAATACGTCGGCGGTGGTTTCGGCACGGTCGCGTGGCTCGGCGATTCCTTCAGCTTGAAGGACTCTATGCTCTGCATCTCAACCGCATCCTCGTTCGGCTTCGGTTTCGCGGGAACGACCGCGGCGAGCGGAAGTGGCGGCGGTGCGGGCGGTGCTGCGGTGGTTGATCCATCGCTCGTCCCTCTTCTCTCCTGTTCCTGCGGGATAAACGAAAAGGGAAGGGACCGATTAGCTCGACGGTTTGATTGGATTTTTGGCTCGTCATTGGTTCTTTCAGGAGAGACGATCGAGAGTTGGCCTCGCGCTGCCGTGATTTTTGATGGGAATCGGGGGCCAACTCGGGCGGATATCAAGGAAAATCCTGTTGGGATCGCCCCGGAGTAGACTTTCGATCGATGTAAGGGGATACGCGGGACGATCGTCGCGCGGCCGAGTAACGGGTTCTTATTAGACGTCGACTAACGTTGTAAGGGGTGATTGTCACGAGCGGTGTCTTCCTCCTCGCTGTTCCGCCGGGCTGACTCATCTTTTTTATCACCGCTCACCTCTCGCCCATCGCGACGAACTCGCACGCGCTCTCTCTCTCTCTCTTGTTCCTATTCTCGCCGTCTCGCTTGTACCTTTCCAGCTGGTTACGTAGTCGCGGATGTGCTTCGAGAGACGTGCGTTTAACTACCGTTTTCAAGGTGGATGGGCATGCCTGGTACGCGAGGTACCGCGAAAGGCGATTCCAATTCTTTTTTACGATATTCACGATTGTACAAAATTTGAAATTTCGTCGAGTCCCTTTCGCCTCGAATATAGTAGGAATTGTATCTCCTGCGAGTATACTCGCTCTGTCCACGGGATACGTGCACTGTGCACGAACCAAAATAATTTTGCAGTTCTGGAAAAAATTAGGTTTGGCTGAGAATTTCTCGCCATCGTGACAAAAATATTGTCCGTGACAGCAAAAGATACGTGCGATGACAATACGAAATATCAGCCGGAATAGCAAATATTTTTATCGAAAACAATGTCACCGCGATCTTAGTTACATTTGCCGTTATTGAACACATCTTTTGCCACCATATAAATAATAGTTCCGTCACGATGGCAAAACGTTCCCAGCAAAATCTAGTTTCCCTGAGACTGCGAAATCATTTTATTCCGCGCGCAATCGTCGCGACTCGAAGTTACCCTCAATTCAAGGAACCTTTGGGAACCCACCACCGATTCACTCGCTGCACTGAGAACCGAGATCCTCGCAACAACAACCGCACACGATCCGATACCCGCTCCGACTACCTGTCCGCGCGTTCTCTCATTCGTATTGGTCGCGCCGAGGCGTACACCTTACGTAATTCTCGTTTTTCTATTTTTCCCCGCGAGTCCGCTCGGATATTTCGCGCGGCGCGTCGGAAGATGCGAGTGCCGATACATCGACCAGCGATTGATACGAGTACAACGCTTGCGCGCGCGGATGCTACGACAGGTGACGTCACGCCGGGAAAGATAAAAGAAAAATCGAGCCGCCCCGAGAGTGATTCGGCGAATCGATGACTGAGCGAACGCAATCGCTATCGTCTCGATCTATCGAATCTGACCGGAATTTCTATTCGAAATCGATCGCCCACCCGCGCGGCGCTTCTCGATGCGGTTTTCGCGCGAGAGACCGGCGCGAGAGGAGATCGCGTGCAAAGCGCACACCGCGGTGCGCGCCGATACGACGACTGACGAGCGAAACGTAGCGCGCGCGGTTTTAACGTGTAAACCACCTGGTTGCTATCCATCTTTCCCGCCGCGCAACGCCCGTGTGTGCGATCGTTCGGCGCGATCTGCGTTGCTCCGCGTACTCCTCTCGGATGTTTGATATTGCGCAAAATAGAAAATATCCGAAATAACAATTTCTCGCAGAGTTATAGATGCGTTTCTCTCTACGACATCGTGACTTCATCGAGACGCTAGAGAGACGCGCTTGAAAAATAAAAAAAAATGGGACAGGTAATGTTGCCCACATTTTTCGAAAATCAGCGATAAAAAAAATCTCTTCAAACCGAATTAACGCGCTTACGCGAACTTCGATCGGAAGGCCCAGGTGCGATTTCGGCGGGGCCTTCCCTCGTACGAATTCCGGCACGAAATCACGCTCGAAAGTCGTACGCGATCGTCGTTTACGGTGAAAGCTGATAACGCTTCGTATCGGATTGAATTCTGCGAGAATTATCTCTCTCGCCATCGGAGCAACGATGACTGCGATCCGATGCGATCGCCACGTTATACATGCTCACATCAAGATCTACCCGAGGAATCGCGAGCTAATTGTAAACGACGATCTTTGCACCGCGCCATTCATTTTAAACGTTCCCGGGATTAATTTACGCGTCTCCGCGGTGTCGCGATAAGTTTCCGATAATCGCCCCGGACTCTTTGATTACGAGAGCGCTTGGTCGACGTACGATTGGGAGTCGATAGACACGCACAGCGCGGTGCCGTCAAATTGAAAATAGGAACCGATTGTATCGCCTGCTTTGTGTATCGATACACGTTTTAGCGGATAAAAGATAAAATACGATCCCACGTGGAGTTCTAATAGCGCGACGCAAAGGAACGAAGTATGCACTGAAAAAACTAATTACCGGCGGGGTTGCAAGTATTGTAATTATTAATTTACATTAATTTAACCTTTGTTCACATTAATTCGATATTTCTCCTTCCCAATCACGTATTATTCCACACGATTGTACACTGAGAAAAAAATTTAATTGATCGAAATAAACGTGCCTTTGGATAGTCCCAAGAGCATATTTATTCGATTTAAATGAATATCGGTTGGACGCAAATATTAGATTATTGAATTAATTAGATGTTATTTGAATCAAATCAATATTCATTTAAATCGAATAAATACGCTCTTGGGACTTATCCAAAGGCACGTTTATTTCGATCAAGTACATTTTTGTCTCACAATCAGTGTAAGAATGAGATATCTGATTGATGCACTAAACAAATTTCATTGATATAAATAGATAATTACTTGCGACCCCGCAAGTAGTTTCCAGTAGAACCAGCTGATTCTTCTTCCCTGCATATCGAGCAGGCGCAAACCCCATAAACAACGAGAAGAACGAGCGTCGGAATGCCGGGGAAATTTTCTCGAACTGACGTCCCGCGATCGCAGCCGCATTTTTTGTGCGCATCCGCGCGCTTCTTCTCGTTATCCACACACGCACGATCCCGCGGTACGTGCGAGCGTCGGGACGCGCGCTCGAGGTCCACTCATCAACGGGCCCGCCGTATTTAACGTCTTCTTCGACCGACGGAAAGAAATCGGAGAAAGCCTTAATCCCCGGCTGCACGCTCCATTATTATACGATTAGATGAGGCAAGTGCAGCGCGCTCGGTTTAGACTCCGGCGGAGTAGAACTCTCGGTAACTCATCGGCCCCTGCTGGATTTTTTTCCCCGCCGTCTTCGAGCGCTCTGGGCTTCGCGGGCTTTATGCCTATGTCGCTCGCTTAGTCGCGGAGCAAAATTGAGCGATAATGTAGTTCCTTTACCGGTTGCATAAATATGATATATTCAGTAGATGCACTGAGAGAGAAATATTTGGTGGAAAGAACGATTTAATTTAATCAGAAATCATGGTCGGTTTTGGCGCCAACCATGATTCCATAAATCTTCTAAATAGTGAAGCTCTGGTTATGGTAATAAAAGATTATGATTGACGCAAACAGATCAACCTGCAGTATAGACGATTTTTTATAGTTTACACTACCATGCAGTAACATTACACGTATCGATCTACTTTTCTGGTTAATCTAACCATGATGCATGACTATCATAAGCTACAATCTGATCGTTACCATAACCACGGAACGAAAGTCGTTTCAACTATATTCATGGTCCGTTTAATCGTAAATATGGCACCAGCAACCAGGAAAATTGAATTTTGCGATTACAATAATTGATTTTACCAACCACTTTTCTCTCAGTGCGGTGTCACGGCGCTAAAGCCGCGCAGGATTCTGAAATGCATACTCGAGTGGATTAACTGATTTGGATATCGGCTCTGGTAATTCTCGATTAATGTCGGTACCGTCTATACCTATACACGCTACGGATTACACGGCCGCGTGCCGAATTAACAAGAGTGCCGCGTTCTATTTGCGAGCCATTCTTATCGGCGCCCTTGTTTACGTCGACTATCAGCTACAGATACATACACGAGTACAGAAGCGAAAAATATCGCTGCAATTATGTAATAATGCTCTAGAGAAGTACGCGGCATTGCTTGCCGCGCGATATTTCATGTGCTTTTGCGTCGCCATGCGAGAAACGACTAAAGGATGCATCCAATGGCACTGACGTATAGAAAAAAAAAGAGCGCGTGATGCGCGAACAAAAGGAGCGTAGGCGTCGTCCGACAAAATTGCGGGCAATTAACGAAAAAACGTATCTAATGAGTTGGGTAGATAAGGGGGACTCGCTTATCGCCGTGCACTCGCGACATCGCGACGTTGGACTTATTGTTATACTCGATATGTGAATCTACAGAATTTCAACGACGTCATAAACACCTTAAGAATACTCGGTTTCTCGATATTACCACTTTTTACGACGATCCCCTTCAATTTCCTCTCTTATTTCTTTCAATTCCAACCACCGTACCACATGAGGCTATTACTCGCCATTAAAGAAACTCGAATCACTATTACTAAATTATCCGTGAACTTTTGGCCTACATCCATATCAGACTTTATTGTAGATTGAAATGTAATCTTCAAAAAAGTATTATACAAACATGAGCCAAAAGCTCATAGATTATAAGATAACGGTGATTCGATTTTTTTCCCGACGAGTACGTTTAGCATGGGATGTATGCATCACTGGTACTCCATCTACATACACTTGCATTCCGCGTCTCATGGGCATTTCAATGTTTCGAAGATGCGACGGGCATTATTTATCGGGAATATTACGGGGTATGTACAACGCGAGCTCCCGCGATAATGAGAATTGTCGAGAGCTCCGCATTTCTCGTGTCGTGACAGCGAGGCCGCTTTTACTCGGCGCAATGAATTCCCGTCGTACCCGAGACGTGTAATTAGCAGCGCGGTTGTAACTTTGCAACGTTTCAGGCGGAGAAAACGAAGAAGAGCCGAGAGAATGTGAATATCGAAATAATTAAATGAGAATAATTATCTACGAGAAATACCCTCGAGACTCGTATGTCTGCAGGATGGTGCATATTGAGCGATACGTGCGTATTAAATATAACGATAATTACTTGCTGGTCCTGCGCCTGATCCGAGGGCTGGTCGCGCTGCTGGGCCGCCGTGTTGAACATCCTCCGGTGGGCCCGCTTGAACTCCTCCATGAGCTAAAACGTGCGAAGCGCTTCGGTTTATAGGTATCCCCCCGATCGAACCGCGTCTAATCGTCGAACGGTAAAAATACCGAAATCGGAAGCGCGTTTGTCTCATTCGCACGAACACCGGCGAACGCGCGGGAAACTCGGAAGCGCGCTTCATTGCACCCGCGCGTTTCACCGTGCGGCGTTCGCGCGAGTGCCCGGTTCCGAATAGCGCTACGGCGTAATGGGTATCCGACAATTCGCTTCGAATCCCGTTTCCACTGAGATCGTGAGCGTGTACCGATTACGAGTATATCGATGGAGCACGCGTCAGCAGTGCGCAGGCGTAAGGCAAATCGAAAATCTTTCCGAAATGGAATTTACGCCGTCTTATTTTATACAGCATTGCGCGTGCTCACTGATGTGTGACGGTGTTGGTGCACGCAGGATCTCTATACCCGGCGAGAGGTATCCGCGCAAGCGCCCGAAATCGACACAATTGGGGCCTTGCGTCGTCGATCGCTGAACAGAGCGAATCGCGAGCCTTTCGCTGTTAGTTTCCATTCGGCAGCGGTATTGTCCCGGTGGGAAAGGGATCGCGTCGGCGCAACTGCTCTACGCGCTGTCATTGACGAGTCATTAAAATTTCGTAAGCAACCAAATTCGAATTTTTCCAATCGACCGTCGATCCCATTTCGCCGGTTCGGCGCTATCCGTAAGCGGAAGTGCCCGGTGTTCGTCCCGCGGCTCACCGACCTTATCGTGCGTGACCTTCTGCTCCTGCGCCCTCAGGGCATCGGCGCTCTGCGGCTTCCGCGACTCCGTCGCTCGATCCTTCGGCTCGGCCACCCTCTTGACACCGCCTCCGTTCAGGCTCCTCTGAAAGGGACAAAGAGATGCGGATCGTTCACGAGGGGACGAGTAACGGGGAGGGCACGAGGACGCTCGAGGGAGATTAGTCACGTCGAGTGGCCCGGAACGCGTTCTCGCCGCGGAATCGAGATTGATCACGGAGGTGTGTGCGTTTTCCCCGCATATTTGCACGTCTTCCCCTCTTCGCTCGGCGGGAAACTCAATTTCGACGGATACGCGACGGCGCTGACGACGACGGCGACGGCGACGGCTCTTTCTCATTTCCACTCGCGTGTACTCGGTCCGCGATATCCTGAACATAATCGAACGGTGGTGCCGTTTCAATAAGGATCGCATTACCACGGCAGTACACCTGGAAATACGACCCCTTCGAAGTGTGGTACTCCGATTACGTCGGTAAAAATGCCGGGATAAATTACTTTATATTCGTACTACCCGCGGTACGCCATAAATTCCAGATAAAACGATAACGAGCGGCACCGTACAGCCGCCGCCGCCGCTGTGCGCCGTGCGTCGAACGACGCGGTAATGTCTGCGGAACGAGCCACGCGTACCTGCAGCGCTCGCCTCTGCAATTCCTGCGCTATCGCCGAGCTCAGGTCGCACGCAGCCGCCGCGGAGTTTCGCGGAGGACAGCCGGGCGCTCTCGGTGCGCCCCGCTCCGGCGTCTTGCCGGCGCAGTTGGGCGTGCCGGCGACGGAGGCGAAGGAGACCGTGGAGGCGGGCTCGCAGGACGAGGTGGACAGGGACGACGAGGTGGACGCCGAGTCCTTGCTGCAGGTCGACTCGAGGCTGGACTCCGTCTCCGTGGATCCCGTGCTGCCCATGGACATGGTACTGCCCATTTGCATGCCCATGGCGTTTATCGGCTTGGCGTCTGTCGGCGGAAGAGATTCAGAGAATGGCTCACAACGTCCGTCCTTCTTTCTTTATTCGCGGGCGGACGCGTAGAATCGCGGGGCATGCGAGGTGCGTCGGGCACCGAAACGGCTGTTCTGTCTGCAGGCTAGAGAAGCGGAAGTACTCGACGATGGTAGACGCTCGACACGGGGGACCGCTATTTTAAACCTCGTTATTATGCAGCGTTTAAGGTATCGCGCGCTCCGACGAATCCGAGTTGACGCTCCACATATATCACGGAACGTAGCCTAGGTGAGCTCGACCGTCGATCGGTCGACTGTTATTTACGATATCCAGTTAGCCAATCGTCAAGACGAGGACCGCATGGGTCGCGTGTAAATCATTCCGCGGAAGGAATTGTTCTTCCCTGCTATTGTATACATATACATGTGCACGCGAGAATGCCACCGTCACAGCCAGACGATAAAAAGGACAGATAATGTTTGCCCTCGCTTTAGCTACGTATTTTTTCTGCATATCTCACGGACTCTTTTGAAAATCTTTTTTCAGTAATGGAAACAGCTAGGAGCGCGCACTCGATCCCGATGGAACTGGACTTGCCGCCGTACCTCTCGATCACGGTCGCTTCGGTGCACTCGCACATGGAGAAAAATAATTTTGCAGCCTCAGCGAAACTAGATTTCGCTGGGAACTGTTTGCCATCGTGACGAAAATATGATCTGTGGCGGCGAAAGATACGTTTAATAATAGCACATGTAATTACGCGATCGTGATTACATTTTTTTTTAGTACAAATATTTGCTATCCCAACAAATATTCTTATTATTATTGAACATATATTTTGTCGCCATAGATGACAAGAAGTTCGCAGCAGAACCTAGTTTCGTCAGAACTTGAAAATCATTTTTTCTCTGCAATCAGGTACACCTCAATCTCACGTCCCACCGTAAATTAACAATCGCCGTCATCCGCCACCCAGAGACGTCCGAGTCGCGGAACTCATCAAGGAGAGGTACATACTTCCGTCTTCACGGATCCCGTCACTGGTGATTTTTTAAAATGTCATTTTTAAACATATCAGCTAATGAACAATCAATTATCATGCTCTCATATTCATGGCAGTTTCCCCTGGTTGATGAAAAAGCATGAGAATTGATTCACCGTTGGTTGGTATATTTAAAAATAAGATTTTAAAAAGTCACCGGCGACAGAATTCGTGACGCCGGGAGTACCATCGCACGAGAGCGATAAGCAACGCGCACCCCGTGTCGCGGATGTATCTTAATCGGTACAGGTTTTCCCCGGGCGCGCGTGCCCCCGCGATGCACGTGCACGCAATCGGCGAGCGACAATAAATACGCGGTATCCGCGACTGATAACAGTCCGGAGCGAGGACGCGCGCCTGTGTACCGACCTGCCTGCCACTTGTAGGGAAGGGGTGGTGGCATCGAGGGCGGGGCAGGTGGACAGACCGAGTGATGAACCTCCACGGTGGTCACGGTCTTTCTTTCCGTTTCCGTCTGCCTTTGAACGAGCTGCAGCTCCGCCAGACGGTTCCCCTCCTGCCGACCATTGTCCTGTCGGGCACGGAGCTGTAATTAGGCGAGGCCTCGCGCATGTCGGTCACGTGTGTACGTACATCGCGACATACGGTGCCGACCGCTTTTCTGTTTTACGCGCGGTGTCGGAATGTAACGTTTCCTAACGCTTACTTCGAATCGTTCGGAATAAAATAACGCATTCTTCTCGACTCTTAAGCTTCTCGGATAGACTTGTGTGATCGTCATATATCGTAAACTGCAGTAATTGCAGTTTATAAAGTCAACGCTCTGAAGTCAACGTTTATATTGCCGCGTGAGTTCGGACAAATAATTGTTCTTAAAGAAAATTTTAATTTACGTTATAGTTTGATTCAAATTAATCGCTGTATTTATCGTTGCGACGTATTTACGAAAGATATGCGATATATCGAATAAATGATAGCATTTTATTTGTATTATGATGACTCATAAAACACATAACTTTGATGCATCTGATGAGCTGATACTAACTATAGAGTTGCTGTACATTTACGTACATTTGTCTATCCGGGTTGTATAGGGGGGATCGAAGTGAAACAAATGATTTAATAATTGCAAGAAACTCTTCACAATTTCCTCGGTTTTCCTGAGACTTTTCACGATTTATAAGCTCTTGATATAATTCCAGGATTATCATCAAGTCGCAACTGTTTTGTCCATAGAAAAGCATCGCACGTGTCGCATACCTCGATCGGACCGTCGTAAGGGACGTTGTTATCCATCTGATACGGACGCCTCGGCAGCTCGTCAAAATCGTGAACTTCGTAGTCGATTCGCGGAGGCGCCACGGGATCGTACAGAGGCTCGTCCTGAAAGCTGACCCGCGAGCCAGGATGCGGCGCCTGTCCGTAATTCGCTCGCGGGTACGACGGCGCGTTCGCGCTCTGGTTTAGGTTGTGATTCACCCGGATGACCGTCGTGTTGTTCGGCTTTCTCGTCCACTCGGGCACCTGAATAACGTCGGCGAATTTGTTTTCCCTCGCGATATCGTCGCGCCTGCCGATCGCAGGTGACGCCAGGGCGAGGTCGACTCTCGAGTTCGCTCGTGTTTTCGTTCCCGTCGACGGCTTTTCAATAAGTCCGCATGCACGGAAAAAAGAATTTTATATATAGTACTCGATAAAGGGAGTGACTAATGATATTTCACACAGCGGAAGTTGTCCTTAGGAGCGACATAGCACGGAGCACCACACATTGTGTACATTGTAAATACCGCATCTTTCATTTGCAAAAACTACTACGAATATTTATATATTTATATGTACAGTCGAACATCGATTTTATTCGAACCTCGATTCTCCGAACGCTTCTGCACCGTATCCGAACGTTCGATTATCCGAAATAAATTAGACATTTTTTTTAACTGTTTCGCTTTCTAAATGCAAGTATGATGTCTCTTTTTTTAAGCATCTAATATGCCTGATTCTCCAGAAATGACAGCCAAAGATGTACGATTACTTAAAAGTCGTGCGATTGTCTAAAATCTTATAATTTTATCGTTTCTTAATTATATTCTGATATCTAGTGATTTTACGTTTGTTAAGTGACTAAAAAAGTGTTTTAATATAAAATTCATGCTCTCTCAGTTGTTCAGTCCCAGGCTGCAAAATACTTCTTCGATTATTCGAACATTTTATTATCCGAGCGTGGTCCGGTTCCGATTAATTCGGATAATCGTTGTTCAACTGGAATATTTTGAATTGCTATGGATGTAGAAGTAATTTTTATTTGTCACACAGTAGCAGTTAAAATGTGCAACGGTACTCTGTCCCGTGACAATTTCTGCTGTGTGAAATATAACTTTGTACAAAATTTCTTTTTTCCGCTCGCCTTGCGCGACCCGATTACGCGCGTTAGAAAATGCACGAAATTTCCATTGCCGTAAAAAAGTCATTCGCATAATGTCTCGAGACCCCTGTCGCCGCTCCCCGTCGTGGCTACCCGGCGAGGCGACACGCATATTTCTCCTCGCTTTCCCTTCTTCTCACCTGGTCCACGTGGCTCCACTCCGACGAGCTGCTGCAGCTGCTGGTGGACGCGGCCAGGGGACAGCAGCTCCTGGACACATTCGGACACGACGGGCGATTACAAACGCGCGATGGCGATCGCGATCGAGATTTCTCGATCCGCTCGAGCGACGCCCGGTTGCGGTTGCGTCGCGGCGCAACCGCGGTGGCGTCGTGTCGCGGCGCGGGCGAAAAAATCGGGGCGCGCGCGCGCGCGCCGAATTCCCCCGCATCCTCTCGGTCAAGGCGCAACCGTCGGCCGCCGATTGCCGAAGCGAAGCCTCTCGATCGTCGGGCGATGTCGAAGCGGGGCTGCTGATTTTTCAATTTCGGTAAAGAAACGTCGTGCTATCTATTTTTGGTTCCATAGCCCAGACTGTACAACTCGTCGAAAAGCTACTCGCATCAGCCGCCGCGCGTGTTATCATCACGAGACCGCCGATCGAGAAGCTTCTCGCGCCGGAATGACACACGACCAGTCCGTGTGTCAATAGAGCAGACGGCGACTGTGCAAACACGCGCCGGTACGCG
Organism: Xiphydria camelus; assembly: GCA_963678675.1. Classification (NCBI taxonomy): domain Eukaryota; kingdom Metazoa; phylum Arthropoda; class Insecta; order Hymenoptera; family Xiphydriidae; genus Xiphydria; species Xiphydria camelus. The sequence goes on from OY783192.1 coordinate 38,460,820, forward strand.
ATGCGTGCTCTGCGGCGCGGAAGAGTCGCGTCGATATCGGGGATTCGACGTGTTCCCATTGTCTGGCTCACAATGGCGTCTTCCACTAGCCGCGCGAGGGAAAAAAGAAACGCCCCCGGCTCTACCTTCCGTTGTTTCTGTTGCAAGGCTCGTCGGCGGGCGTGTGACGAACGCGGGGCCCTCTCTGCTGATGCTGCGGAGAACCGGAGCTCTGCGACGGCAGCGGCGGTGGCGGGCTGGCTGCCAGCAGGCTCGACGATTCCGAGTCGTAGCCGCTGGAGCCGCGCATCCAGAGAGACTCGGGGGTGTCGTAGAGGTGATTCGGGATCGGCCGATTGACGACGAGGTCGAGCACCGCCGCGCCGCGCATCACCTCGATCGCCATCTCGAAGGGAAGGTCGGTCAGCCGCTGACCGTTGCACCAGACGATCACGTCGCCCGCCTTCAGTCCTGCGGCTCGCGCCGGACCGCCTTCTCTGGTACCCTGCGGATCGATAGATTCAAAGTTGCGGAGTCTCTCTCTCTCTCTCGCTGCCCAGACAACCAAAAAGCTGTCTTTCAGTCATCCGCAGGGAACTTAATTGTCTAGATTTCCAACAGTCGTATTTGGATAACATGAAATCAGAGTTAACAAGAAATGAGACGTTAAACTGTCTACGGATGGCTTCAAAATAATTTTTCGGATTGCGTCGTCCGGGTGGCGTAGCATTTGCCGCATTTTTGAATTCGTCGTCGGACGAGCGAAGTGATCCGAGTTTGGGTAAAGCGAGTAATCCGTTGTAATCGTTGGCCGATTGGCCAATATCGTATTCGGGAGAAACTTGTTAATTCGGGTGAAAGCGATGTAACCGACCCTACGCGGAAAGAACTGAGAACCCGCGTATCACGTGCGTCGAGGAAAAACCGCGTTGCGATCGACAGCCGAAGATCGTGGAATATTCTTTGCGACTCCCTCGACACGTTCGATTGCGTGACGATATTTGCTCTGCTCGCACTATTCGTCGGGCGTCTGCTGTCTGTCGCGTCGTTTCTACTTACGTAAATCGGCGTGGATACCACTTTTAGACTCGCTATCGCGCTCGAATAATCGCTCGGAGACTCGAGAGGCGTACCGAGGCGCGATGCTCACCTGAACCGTGAGACCCGGTACGATCCCCGTGCATACTCCGCAACCCAGGCGACCCTTCTCGCCGACTGGAATTCGAATTCGCACTTCGGTGCACAGCGGCACCGTCCCGGAGCCGGTTTCGCCGCACTGTAGCTGTTGCTGTTGCTGCTGCTGCTGCTGCTGCTGGACTAAGTGCCACGTGACCGGATCGTTTGGATTGCTAGACGAAGGCGAGATAGTTTCATTCTTTTCCCCATAGACAGGATTCTCGATTTTCGAATTAAGGTTTCTCGAGCGTTATACTAAAAATAGTGAGAAATGCTTGAAAATGATTGCATTCGGTAGATTGAAGTAAAACAAAAATTCAGTTAAATTTTCAAGTCTTTTAAGAAGCTCGTTGCAAAGATTTTTGAATAACGAAATAACACGTGTTCTTATGGGTTATAACCAACAAACCGCGATATTTCTGAGAAAAATAGTGAACAAATTCTGAAATTTTTTGAACAGCAAGTTTAACGAACTAAAATCGTCTATACCAATTTTCACGTTTATTAGGAAGCCCGTTATTTTTTTATTAATTGTTCTTTAGAAATTTAACCTTTGATAAGTCAATGTGGCAACGTTGCATGACGTACAGATGCACGACCAGATGTTTTGGGCTCCATTTTTGAACTCACAGATACACACGTACTACTGTACGTCAAACGTTTTCGCCACATCGCATGAAAAACACACATTAGAGTGTTACTGTACTTCAGTGGACTAACTTTTAGCGGGGAAAAAACCCCTGTACCGCTCGAGAAACCTTAACGTTCATCCAACGCGATTACTTTGTATTTTGACGATACTTACTCTTTGACCGGTATCATCCCCACGCCTGGAAAGAGAGGATATCGAGTCATTTTATATCCTAGGATACGTGGCCGCAATTACGTTATTGCGGGCACGCGGTGCTCGTGCTTAACTGTTTTCGAAATACGGACGTATACGACTGTAACGAGCCGTTCTGAACAATTTTTTTTTCTTGCGGCTTACGAGCCTCCAGTTTCTTTGCGGCATTCCAGATATTAGATAAATAACCGGTAACTTTCCAGTTCTGCCTCCGCGCAATAACGCGAAGGTATACGTCGGCGCTTGCCTTCACCTTAACACCGTTACCCGATTGTAAGTACTTGTCGCAAGACCCTCTCGCGGTAGGATAATTCTCTCCGGGCTGAGTCGTTAAGACGAGCGTTAAGGCAAAACCCGAGTCATCCAATTGGTTCGTGTAAAATCGAAAAAGAGACCGTGGCTTTGTGCACCAGGCTGCGTCACGCGACGATAAAGTTGTACCGTTGAATATGAATGGGAAGAAAATTACCCTTGAAATGTGTAACCACTCTATATTTTGTCGAAAATTGAAATCCGTGGAATCGATCGCTCGATCACCCTGTCCTATGTATTTTTTCGCGCTGATTACGAAAATTTCGGTTATCAGGTTAATATCTCAAAGGAAGTACGAGATATCGATGATTTTATGTACGAGCAAATTATTATTCCACAAAAAACCATCGATTTCTCAGCGCTCCTTTCAGATCTCCTCAATAAATCAGTGATTTTTGGAATCGGCGTGATAAAATACATCGGATAGAATTGCCGAGAGTTCAATTTCAAAGTTTTCCATTTTTGCGAAAATTCTAAATGGTACTCGGTAAGTACTGCATCATTCGATCGCGATAACTATCACTTCGTCGATTCAATAAAAGTATATCACTCGAGTCACCGAGAGTAGAGTCGACTAACAATATTCGATCGATCGAACTACGCTACCTTATCGGTATATACTCACTTCGAATTTTGAGCACCAACACCTGCTGGTTCTTCGCCAGGAGGGCGACTTCCTGATGCACGGCGTCCTCCACGGGATAGCCATTCACCCTGATGATCTGATCTCCCACCTGGAGGCAGAAAATTGCGTTGTACGCTGAACGGAGGGAAAGTTATTCCAATATAATCACATGCCGACGCTTTCATGTCCGATCGATACCCGGGCGTATGTTGCGCGCATACTAAATGCGTAAGTGAGTTCGTACGTCAAAAAACCGCTTAAAAATTCTACGCATATCTTTTCGCACACCGAGAGCACGCGAAAGAGAAACAACGGGAAAAATGTTGCGCCTCGCGGTAAAAGGATCGCATTTTATATGCAGCGCTCGAACAGGACGATCCTTCTGACAGATGTGCGGATAGATATCGCGTATGTAATACGCGGCGCCACAACGTACTCGTGTCATCGCTCTTGGTTCGTGAATAATAAATGTTCCAATGGCTCCGTATTATGCGACGAGATAAAATGAAAGAAACGTTACTCCCGTCCAAAATACTTACAGCCCCTACAAGCATTGTCTTATACATTGAGAAAAATAAAATTGATTGAACGATTTAGTTGGTTTAAAAATTAGTTGAAATAATAATATATTCACTTGAATTATAAGGAAATTGTGTTTCACTCGATACTCGTTTATTCGCAGTAAGTATAAGCATAATCGATGTGAGTAAATATTGATCATGTTAAAAAAATACTTAACGGTGTAAACTGCACAAAAATAGTCATAATTATGTAGAGTCGTAGCAACTAAATATCTACTTGTGGAGTGATCAAGCATGTATTAATTGCGAGTGAATGGGTATTGGACTGAACGCAATTATGTAAATGAAAAATATAATATTTCATTGCTCGAAATAATTCGAACCAACTAAATCGATTCAACCAATTTTTTGTTTCTCAGTCTACATAATTACAGCGTTCGTTACATAGCCCGATCGACGTCTCGAGACCGCGCTCCGCAGTTTACCGTTACCCCGCTTAGATCCAATGGATCCGATACGCCGGACCCTTCTCGCTATTTTCTCCATTTGCATAATCAAGCTGCTCTCGAACGACGGAATTCGTACTACTGGCTCGCTCGTGACTATTTCCCTCGCGGTACTTCCAGTGGATTCCCCGGGTTTTCTTTTCATTACACAAGACGACAACGCCGGAGAATTTAGAAAGCACGAAGATCGGCAAACCTCATCCCGCCGTACGACTTTACGCGGCGTCAAGATTAACGCGCGCGTATACGGGACAAGTGTAATATCATTCGCGGCTCCCATGAATATGTAATCACGTCCTAACGACCCCGTCAACGTCGCGACACGACTGCCGAGTCGGTTTGTACAAATAATAAACGCGGCATCTCGCTCCTTTCCTACCGTACACCAGGCGTCGTAGAACGCCCGTACTTAGATCCTTTCAATTTTAACACGCGTCACTCCGAATAGCACGCGCACGTACCCACGTAACGCTCTATACGCAGAGATTAAGCGCGCGATTTCCCTGGTTACCGGTAAACCGGTCCGAGAGGCCCGCGAGGATTACCGCGTCGCGTTAGAGAAATCGTCGCCGGAGGAATTCCAACGCGACGGTCTAACTTTGGTCGGTCGCGGAGGTGACCCTTGGAAAAAAAAAAGATATTTTTCGAAGAGACAAAAATGCTCCTATAATAATTGTAACCTCTTGAGTGCACGTATTCTTTGCGACGTTCAACGTGCACACAGGTGCGAATTACTTTATCGGCTTGAACTTCGCTCGGGATTAAAGTTAGTGTCGTTTGGTTTTCCTTGATACGGAAGAAAAAAGGTCAGGAATATTATGGCTTAACTTGAAACATTGAAAAACATGATTGTATGATTGAGAAATATATTGGAACAAAAGCCTTTTGTTCCAATGTATCGAAAAAAACACTTTTTTTCAAATGGTCGCCATTTCTTTGGTAATTATCGAAAATTAAAAAAGAAAAATACACTGAATTTTTAAAAAGATAGTACTTTAACGGACGTACATATTGATTCTTGAAATACTTTAACTGCTCTTCTTTCGTTCCGACGAATTCGCATAGATTTCGAGTTCCCTTTTGCTCTACCGGAAAGATCGTTGCATCGATAACGACTTCTGTGCACGGAAACCGTAAAAGAGGATCCCTTCCTTTTTTTCCCCGAGGTAACGCAGTTCGATGGAATCGGTTTTAGAATTAGTTTTAAACCCGTGAAAAATAAAAGAGGGTTAATCGTCAATCCCGCGTTTTCTCTGTCGTCGCGAGAAAATCTAATTTTACTCGCGGCAACGGACGCGCGAGTGCATCCGACACCACCTGCACATTCTCGACGATCAGTACCGCGCGAATTTCATCACACGACGCTCATGCAAACGGAGCTTCCGCGAGATACGATTACCGCGTGTTATTCCAAGTAGACACCGGCGTTCGGTATGTCAACGTACGTAGAGTTGAGCACACGTGAATGCATAGAACCGTGTACGTGTACTGAGAGATACGTGTGCTTCGCTGAATCCCCACACGTCCGCCCGGTTCTCCGTACGGAACGTTTTTCGCTACACCCGTTCGTTGTGACACCCGACTCGCGTTCCGGGTATTGTCCAATCGGGTAGAGCGTGCAGGTACGCCGAACCCCGGCGCGAGAGACGGAGAGAGAACGTTGGCTTCGTTTGTCGCCAATTCGTCGACGCTTCTCGGAACGACGACGATGACGACGAGACGTCGCCGGCGCGCCTCTTTCTCATTGACTCGCCTCGGCTCTTCTCGGCGGCCGTTCATCCGCCGATATATTCCGACGCGACTGCGGCAGATTCGTGTGTGTTCGTCAGGCTGTCGTATTATGTCGTTCTTCACCCGATATGCAATATTTGCATGCGAAGGTCTTTTTCGAAGCTGTCTTTTCTTCGCCGGTACAACTCATGCATTTGAATAGATCTCGCGATACGCGAGTTCCGGTTAAATTGCAAGGTGCATATGGATTATCAGTGTGCATGTGTAGGTATACCGAGAAAAATAATCAGTACCTATAATGGTAATCAAATTTTCATTGACACGAGGACCACGAAATATTTTTCTCGCGACCACAATAGTTTAGTTCTGACAACGAACGAAAAAAAAAACGGAAACATTACGTCACCACAACCAGCATTTGTTCGTCGTAACCAGAAATTTGTTGTCCCGATAAAAATATTTCGTTGCTCCCTATCGATAAAACGTTTGGTTAACATTGCTAATAATTTTTCTCAGTGTACAGAAAAACACTCTTGGATTCGAATAAACGTTTGCACCCCTAGAGACTGATATACGACTGAAAAGAGGTACAAGGTACCTATACATTTTTTTTACCCCGAAAAGAACTTACCCTCAAACCGTTCCTGTCCGCCTCGCCTCCCGGTTGAACGTCGCTGACGTAGAAGCCGGCGGCGTACTCGCGACCGCCTCGCAAAGAGAATCCGAAGCCGAAAGCGCCGCGTCGTCGCAGGCGGACATTCCTGGTCACGCCGATCACCGCTACCCTTACGCCCGGTCCGCCGTGGCCGCCTCCCCCGCCGTTACCCCCGGTGGAAGATCCGGTTCCGGCGCTCGATGTGCTCGGTGAACCGCCGGGCCTGCAATTCGATGCGGTGGAAGTGTTAGGGCAGGTCGCGACGCTAATGAATATTTACTTGGGCCCAAAGAGATATTTCTTTCGCCATAATCAAGTATACATACATTAACTATAAATAAACTATTTTCTCGGCGTACAATTATATCCTTCGAGGTGATCCTTTGAACGAAGTAAATGCTCTGATAATTAACACATATTTTCTCGTCCTAACGAGCTATTTATTTCGTCGCATTTGAAATTACACTCCATTAACTACTAATAAACTATTTTCTCTGTGAAGTCTTTCCCTCAATTTCATTCAATATTTACATCTCCATCTCACGACTCGTAAATCCAAGCGGAATTACGCATACGCCGGCGACCATCTAATCGCCCCGCGAGGAAACCCAAACGATGAGTCGCGACCGAAGGAGGGAGAAAGCGTCCGGAGAATCCACCGGCGAATCGGGAGCGCCGCCGATTGATCGCTTCGCTCGAGCGGCACCTCACGAAGCGCGATTGCGAAGTTCGATCCGGCCGATCGAATTCCCCGCGGTTCTCGTTCGCGATTTCAACGAGCGTGACATTCGAGTTGTACGCGCGCAGCGACGAAGGGGAAAAACGAGAGGACTTATTGCGTAGGAGATTCTCCTCTCGCGGCCGCTAATGACGCGCGGAGAATCCATCTTCCGGAGAGAAATTGAAGCGCTCTCGACGGCGGCGATTCGCGACGAGTGCCGCCGCGGGTAAGGCCACCCGGCGCGGATGACAGTTATTAGAAACGTGATTGCCGTACCCCGTAGGCCAACTCCTCTGCGAACAACTCATCGCGCGTTTAGGTATATCGCGCCCCGGAGAGATTTCGACCCGCGAAACTCGATTTTTAATCAGGTCGAATTTCATATCGACTCTCCGACGATTAGGAGCAACGAGATATATCGCCTCCTTATACGGCTGGCGACGCTGATTTTAATACCATGACCGTGACGCGCTTCTCGTCGAATGTCAGAGAAGATAAAGTCGATCTGCGCGCCGGCCTTCAAAGGTCGACTTCCAAGGCGTCGCTCGAACGAGGTCCCACCACAATTAGGCCGACCTATACGAGGCCTTTTCCATTGACATTCGCACGACGGATCGCACGCTCGCGAGAAACGGTACTTCGCGCCCGCCGCCGCGCGACAACGTTTCGGTACACGCCCTGAGGTAACTGTCACGATAGCCGGACGGTCGAGTCTACGTCGAGAAGAATAATTAGGTTAAAATGACAACACACGTCTACACGGAGAAAGAAATAGTAGAGCTGACTAAATTGGCAGTTACGGGCGGGGGAACGCCGATCGAGTTACTTGAATTAAATAATTTGGTTATGATGATTGGGAATTGTCAGACGAAAAAAAGCTGTAGTCGAGTCTACATAAATTATTGGATCAAATAAATTGATCTGCGTTCTCCCGTCCGTGACCGCTAATTTGGTCTGATCTGTCACATTTTTTTCGCAGTGTAGTTAAACACGATTAGTTATTTTAACCAAATGACTGGTTAGTCGAAACAAATATCAAGTTACTCTAACAAAATGTTTGGCTATTCCAATTAAACGTTCAGTTATTCTAACCAAAAGGTGGTCAGCCTAAGCAAATAGATGGAGAATCCATATTTCATAAAACGGTTTGGTCATCGTTTCCAGGTTTTTGGTTTCATTGACCAAGATTTTTTTTTCACTGCCAGCTATAAAAATTCATACAGATTTTACTCAGGGTTTTTACCAGTGACGCTTCCTGTATACATTCCTAATTTATTGAATATTTGTTTCTACTAATCATTCCTTTTTATTCCACTCAATAATTTAAATTGTACACGCGGAGAAAAGTGTAGTAGATTTGACTAAATTTGATTTAATTACTTGGACTAATGATTGCCTCGAATGGACTACAGCCTGTTTCCTTCAAATAGCCGTTAATTCCATTTTTTTCTCTCACTGCACTCAAATACGTCCGGTTACTCAGACGTGTCCTGCTATCGGGACAGTTAGAAAAGCAGCGGGCGTTTCGATTTCGTTCGCGCGTATGTCAATTGCCCATCGTCGATGGGGCTATGCGAAAAGTAGATCGCGGCGCGAGGAGAAAGCTGGAGGGGGACGTGCGGTTTTTACCGCGTCGCGACAAATACTGTGCGCGGTCATCCCTCGTGATGTCATCGGGAGCGCGATACCAGTGGGCTACGATAAAACTTTCCCTTGACGAACTCGTCGCCGAGTGACAGTCCCCTGGATTCCCCGCGAGTTCATGGAGAAGGGGGCCAACAAGGGGCGGTTCGCGGCACGTGAATGCGAAAAGAGGGTTGAAAACGAGTCTACGATCGACGATGTATTTTCGGGGAAAGGAAGAGAGTTCCGTAGGAGACTGCACAGAGAAAAAGAATTAGTTGGATCTAATTAATAGTTACTTACGGGGGGTCACTACTAATCATTTATTTACATCGATTCCATCTTTTTTCATATTAATCTGACATTTCTTCCTTGCAAGCATATACTATTTTACATAAATGCAAGAGATATATATTCGATTAATAAGTAATATTAAAAAATTTCACTGATATAAATAAACAGTTACTCGCGACCCTGCAAATAATTTTCAGCAGATCCAACTAATTCGGTTTCTCTCTGTAGCGCGTTAAAGGTAGAGATGAGACCGTCGTTACACGGAAAGAAATGATTTTGCAGTCTCAGCAAAATTAGGTTTCGCCGAGAACTTTTCGCTATCGTGACGAAAATATCATCCGTGGCAGCAAAAGATATATTCAATAGTGGGGTAAAAATATTTGCCGGAATGACAAGCATTATTACCAACAAAAAAACCACAGTAATTGATGTTACATTTTCCATTACTGGACATACTTTTGGTCGCCGCAAATAATATTGTTGTCATGACCGCAAAATGTTCGCAGTAAAAACCCGTTTTGCCAAGACTGCAAAATCATTTCTGTCCGTGCGTAAGAGGGATCTCTCCGAGCGCGATGCGCAACGCAACCGTGGATCGAATTCGGCGTAGCGTTCGCTTTGTTCAGAGTGAGAGATAGCTTCGTGGACAGAGCAATTGGTGCGCGAAGAAGAGAGAGATAGAGAGTGAGAAGAGAGAGAAGCGTCACCGAGGGAAATCTCTCGCTGCGAACGCAACGCCGAACTCGGCTCCGCGTAGAAATCACGCCGGCAATCTTCCCTGCCGCGCGAATTCAGCGGGATTACGGTCGTTCCGCGATCCTTTCCGGGCTCGCCTTTCATTTTTACTACAATCGGCGTTTCCTAAAAAGGGAACGCGCGTTATGTAAAGCGTAGGTACGCCCGGGGTGCTCTCTCTTTCTACAGACCGGGCGTTGATGACTCGACGCACGCGGTCGAGCTGCAGGTGGCGAGTTGTTTACGAGTCGCGTAGATGTCGCGCGCCTGGCAGCGGGCAACCGCGTGGCCCGTCGTACACCGAAGCGTAGAGCGCATCGGTCCGTGTAACAAAGGCACCTACTACTTCGCTCATCCGGATTCCGGCGAACGGGGCCAATATTATTAAGCAAACCATCGCGTGAATTCGTCCGGAAAAAATACACACGAGGCCTGTAATCGCGGGTGATAAAAACAAGTGAATCTTTCGCTCTATATACGCAGAAACGGGGAGCCCCGTATCAAGTGGGACGAGAGTGATAGCGCGACGCGACCGCTGATGATCACGCGTGCGGGCTAATATCTCTCGCCGGGAGAGTATAATTCTCGATCTTGACGTTTAACACCGAGATTTTAGACCCTTCGCACCGTTGACCTCCGCGGTCAAACGCGACATATAAAGAAACGTCCGAGTCGATCGAAATATGTATAACATCGCGACACTCCGGCAGTGTCGATTCGTTCGTCGAGGACTCCTCGTTGATATACGCGTATAAAATATACTTGAATTCACGCGTTGGGCGCGGTGCGTATCATGAAGCGTCTCGTGCTTCTGGTTCTCTTATCGTGCGCCGCGTGTTGGCCGCGCGCCGAATACTCGGACAGTTCGAAGAACATCTTTCATCGGATCGGCGACGCCTTCAAAACCATCGAGAAAACTATAGTGTCCAAGATTGACAATATCGTTCATCGCGGAGGAGAGGAGGACCCTGTCACCGTCGGCCCCGTCACCGGCGCCCCCGTCACCGTCGCTCCCGTTACCGTCGCCCCCGTTGCGATCGAGACGACGACGACGAAGACGACGACAACGACGGAACCGGAGTTGCGGGTACTCATAGACGCGCCCAGAAGGTGCGGCAGGAATAAAATTCTGATGAACGGCAAGTGCCGCGATAACTTGGGATAACGATGCGTTACGAATTTCTGGAAGAATGTGCGAAATAAATTCGTGAAGGTCTGATTTCGAAATACCTCTGCGATCTTCTTTTTTTTTCGTGTCGTCTCGTTCAACGTACTCTTCTACACGCAGAGTCTATTTGGCTAACGAATGTCAGGTGATGTTGGTGAGAATTTATAACCCTCCTTATTTTTAAATAAAAATGATTTCACTGGCGAACTATGGTGTTGGTATTCTGCGGAGTGCTAGGAACTCTTCGCGAAGCTATATTTCAATTTGAGAAACATTTATTGACAAAACTACGATCACGTGTAACAATTTGAAGGTCTCCTTTATCGGAAAAATCATGGTTCATCGCAGCGAAACATTCGATATCTGACAATGAAAAGGGATCTGAAATCTTGGAAACAGAATGGTGGCTTCCCCAGGATTCATCCAACTAGGACAGAATCGTTAATAATAATCGATGGCCCATCGGTCGTCTGCGATAAAAGCCGTTAGAGTCCGCAGAGTGCGCGGTTATCTCGCACGCGCAATATGGACCATATCGCCTATATCAAGAGCCTCCGCGGAATTCTCCTCGCGCGGCAGTAATATGCCGAGATATCTCCCTCCTTCGGTATAATTTTCACTTCTCACCCGATACCTTATCACCTCATCGCCGCTGCGCTCCTCGCAGCCTCTCGTTACCCGGCAGCACCCGCGCGGCACCCCGGGAACATCGTCCTTATCGCGGGCGCCATCGCGTTACAATTTCCAGAGTAAAATTTCTCGTCGTCACGCCGCGCGGCTCCGACCTACAAGATCGCTTCGAGCCGAGCATCGCCTCCCGCGCCACGCATGAGTGCGTTCGATTCACTCTCGCGGGCTCCATCTGCGCCGCGACGGCATCGGTCGTTGATCCGTGAGATCTTTCGGACGGGCCTTGGGATCGGCGCGTTAAACGGAGCGTGATTTTGGACAAATTCCAAAGCACACTGGGAGAAATAATTGCCGATGCAAAAGAAAAAGTTTTCTTCGTGTAAAAAATAATACACCGAGGAGATAGTTGATAAATATAACTTCAAATACAGCGAAATAGATGTTTCGTTAGGACAACAAAAATTATGTGTCTATTATCAAGATGTTTATTTCATTCAAATGATTGCCTCCGAGGAGTTAATTGTGCCAAATAGATATTGTGTAATATTTAACGAATATTGATTTGGCCCGATAAAACGTTTATTTCTGACTACGAATGAACGGTTTTTTTTTTGGTGTATAACAAATTTGACAGGTTCGAGTAATTCGATTTTGAAGTGTTAAATTTTTCGAATTTGCAGTACAAAAAATTAATGAATCTTTTTTATCGCAGATTCGAAAAATTTCGACAAAATTATCTACCCCGTATTTTTTCATTCTTCATTTTCCGCTTCATCGAAGCTGGAAAGCGTTATTTTGAAATACAGCTAGGTCATAATATAGTTTGGTAAGATTATCTCCCTCTCTCTCGCACTTGTTGCTTGTATTGGTACAAGTGCGTCTTTCTGCCTTCCCGATGACGTCACAATTTTGTAGAGAGAAACGAACCGTTTCTCCTTCGTTCGTTATCGAACGTGTATATGGATTACAAATTTGATTTAAAAATATGAATCTTTTCTTTTTTTCACGTCAGGACCGAATAATTTTTTTCACGCAGAAAGAATTTCTCGTTTGAACGAAGGTATACTCTCACATGAAGAATACATATTATTCGACAGAGTATGTATTCTTAAAAATTGCTCAGATCATACGTTCTTGATCCAAGACATATTTAAAAAAAAAACTCCAGTAATTATTTCTTCCAGTGCACGTCGGGAGGCTCGACGATCGTCGCCGGTGCGGCGTCCGCGGATAACGATCTCTCCGACCGAGTGGCTCTCCCGTCGACGAGGGGAATCACTCGCGAGTACGCGTGCAATTTATCGCGAAGCTCTCAGCTCCTTTTCGAAGCTCGCAAAGACGTCGGAGACGAGTCTTGGAGCCCTCGAAGGCGAATTTCGAGAGCTTCGCGCATCCATCCAATCCTCCCGAGTTGAAAGCTACCCCGGAGAGAACCCCGCGCCCTTCCTCACCCCCGCATTCGAAGACGTCAGTGGTACAGGCGCGCATTCGTCGGCGAGAAGGAACGCTGCCCAGTGGTTCTCCCTCTCGCGAGATTTATGCATCCCCGCTGCATCAGCAGCTGCACTTACCGATGTCTCCCAGGGATAACGCGCCGTAATAGCGCGGCGGAAGCGATATCTCTCTCTCTCGCGGACGCCGCCGTTGTAGCGCACGAACGAGTGGCGCGCAAATCGCCAGCTATAAAAAGTGCGCTCCGATGTACAAAGCGCACCGTCCGGCGCGGTCGTCAATCAAAGTTCGAGCCCGCAATTGGAGGCTAATGAATGGGTACGTATCGTTCGCAGGTTGGAAAGTCTCGATCGGATGGTCATTGCGGGACGAGAACTCGTCGATTTCGCGCGTCGAGCGTACAGCCGCGCGTCGTGACGCCCGAGAGCGTCGATTGCGTTACGTGCACCGGCGCACGCGACTTTCGAGTCTCGTCGAACGGACGGGAAACTCTTCCTCGCGTTCGACGAGCTCCGCGCGAGCGTCGTTTCGCGCGTGGTAACGGCGAAGGATTCACTTTCGCCGGGCGCGCGCGGCGGAGGATCCTGTCGCCGCCTCCTCGCGTCTTCCTCGCCGCGGCGACCTTGTCGCGGACGACGGAAGATGCGTTTATTCACACCTGCTTTGAGACTGAGTCACCTAAGAGCATATATAAGGTAAGTGTTTCAATTCCTGATTAGTTGAGCTCAAATCCTAAACCACTTATACAATTAGTTCTATCAATAAAGTGTAACATCGATGTGCCTTCGATTGACAAAAATATTTATCTAAATAATAAGGGATGATAACTCATGTGAGCGGTCTACGATAAATTAACAGAGATATTTGAGAATTTTATCGGGAGTTCGGACATTCGCTTTATAATGAAATGAACGGAGAAAATCGGAGAAAATAATAATGATAAAAAAAATTGAAAGAACAAAAATAAAAAGCAGAAACCAAGTAAAGGTAAACCTGAGATAAAGCCTGACAAAGAGATCATCTCACGCAGCAATACCAACGAAACCAGGTTAAGTTAAAACTAAGACGAAGCTAAGAAAAAGCTGACGGCGACGCCCCACGCAGCAACCAATCATTAAACCTCCTTTAAAGGGAAGGAAAGCGATGGAACCTCACGCAATTGGGTCTTGATATATATAACAAAAATATTCATATTTTTAAATCACAAATTTGTAATCCGTATACATATTCAGTGACGAACGAAAAAGAAACGGTTCGGAAAAGTAATTATTCACTGAGTTATAAGTGCGTTTCTCTCTACAAGGTTGTGACGCTATTGAAAAGGCGGAGAGATACACTTATGCCAAACAACGAGAGCGAGGAAGATAGTCTTACTAGACCATGACTCGGCTGTATTTTAAAATACTGTTTTCCAGCTCTGATAGAGCAGAAAATGAAAAATAAAAAATATGGGTTTGATAATATTCCCCACATCTTTCGAATTTGCAATTAAAAAATTGAATGTTAAACCGAACTCCAGGCTGAGAGAGCAAGAGCGCGCGTATGTAACGATATATACGCATCCCAGAGGTCGGCGAACAATGGGAGGACGGATAATCGTCGCGGTCTTGAACGACGATCGCGCGAAGGGTTCGCCGGTGACCACGTGTCCTTGAGAAAGAAGGACGTCGCGAGGCGAGAATGATGGTGCTCGCGCGGAGGATGTAGCGGTCCGAGAAATACACCTGCTCGAATAGAAGCGGGACGAACGATCCGCGTAAAGCCGTCGCTCTTGCGCGAAGACCCCCCTCTCCCGCGTGACCTCGAAGCGATCGGAGGATCTCGACTGCGTCGGGGCTCGAGAGAGATGCGAGATATATTATTTATTTCGCGGACGCGGCGGGTCCCTCTCTCTCCCAGTTTTCGTCGGACCGTGTGAGTCGACTCAGCGATTGATCGCGAGTTCCCATAGGGGGTCCAGGGGGTTCCCATGGCGACGCCACGTTCGTCCAATTAATATTTAATCATTCCAACGCGTTTTCCCTGATCTTGGCGGCGAAGGCGCCGCAGGGGAGAACGATCGCGACTGCAATCGATGATGTGCGAAAAACAGTTGGTTGAGAGATTCGAATCGTACACGGAAGAAAAAAACCTGGTCGATCTGACGAAAATTCTGGAGACCATAACCAAAGCGTTTGGTGAAACGTGGATTCTCCATTCGTCCGGTTAAACAGACCATTTTTTGGTTAGAATAACTAGATGTATAGTTGGAACAACTTGATATAATATTTTAGGCTTTCGCGGCCATTGTCATTATACCTGGTTATAAGTATCACCACTCTTGGCTTACGTCTAAAAGTGCTACTTTACCGACGTTTCGCAAACATTACAGTTTGCTTCATCAGGTTGTGATGACCTTCTGATATTGAACTTGACATTTCGTTCAATTTGCTGGTATTTCGATTATAATAACCAGACTCCTTATGTCACTTCGACCGAGTTGCTTTTCTCAGCGCAACGTCATCGGCTCCCCCGACGCATCCACGCGCCCAAAACGCGTCCCGAACGCCTGTTCGTCTCCTCTGTTCGAGACCGTCGCGCGCGACAGGCTAGCGCAGCGCTGGCGGCGTTCGCGCGCGCCGATATGCACGCAGGTGGCCGGTCGAACGGGGGGGGGGGGGGTCCCCCGCCTGCTATGCGCGTACCCGACGTTGGCAGAGAGCGAACGCGCGCGTGTGCTACTCGCGTGTGTGTATACAGGTATCCCTCGTAAGAAACGAACTCTCGCGCGCGCGCCAAAGGTATGCGTGTTACTCCGAGAGAGCGATGTGTGTCAGCGGGTCAGTGACTTCTATCGCCGGGTGGAAGCCTCGAGAGAGAGTCAAGTGTTCGACCTCGCGTTTCATCTCGGACATTTATTTGCCGGATTTTTGGTAACGATCGACGCGTTTCTCCGCGGCTCGCTACGCGTGAGTCGAACGTCGGCGCGGTTATCCGTTTCCCTCGGCCCTCCTCGGAGTCGCCCCGGCGCACGGCCAATTCCCATCCGGAGCCGTAGTACGGCGTCGCGCGAACGAACGACGCAAGTGTGACTTTCCGCCTCGGCCTCCGCGCGCCACGACGAGCGTGGCAAGAGAGTCGAGCGGCAATAAAAGAGTCGTTACACGCGAGCCGATAAATAAGAAATTGTGAGACGCTCGTGAAACGAGCGGCGATCGCGTCGCCACGCCGTGTGTATCCGACGTGCGCGCGCCGCGTTTCTTTTCAGCGATTGCAGTCGGGAGCGCGACGTTAACCGTACGCGTTCTTCTCTTTTTTTCCGCGACACGCGATAGTCGTAAACTTCTGCTCGCTTTGCGGGAAAATAATTCCGCGCGGAATGCGACTCGTGTTTACCGTGCGCCGCGAAAAATCACGACTGACGTCCGCCCGTCGCCCCGCGCTGCCGAGAGAATTGCGAGCGCGTCGCGATTTTCTTTTATTTATCAAATTTTCGGTAGCCGTTCGCGCGCGAATCAACGATGGGCCTCCGTGACGTGTCGCCGGCCTCTTTCACCGAAACATCACCCAGGGGCGAGGAAAGTCGACACCGCGGACCGACAGGGCACGGGTCTTATCTTCGTCTCGTATCGCGGTGCGACTCGACGCGCGACATTAGACGGAAGGATTGTGAAACGATCGCGAGAAGCGCGAACGAGGATTGTGGGACGTCGCGCGGCGCGCGTTTCTCCTGAAAAATCGTGATTTCGACGTGAAGACGTTGACCGGAATTAAAAACCCGGTCGATCAAATCAAAATCTTGGTGATCGTGACCAAACCGTTTGGTGAAATGTGGATCCTCCGTCTGTTTGGTTTGACTGACCATTTTCTGGTTGGAATGACTAGACGTGTAGTTAGAATTTAGAGCAGTCGAAGCAAATATTTAGTTAATTAATTTAATCGACTAAGTATTTCGTCCAATTGCTATAAATAAATTTAATTAAATATTTAGTTCACTGATTTATTTAATTAAATATTTGGTTCAATTTATTGCATTTCTGATCGATGGAAGGTAAACGCGAGATCATCCGATCGAAGCACGGCGAATGAGGAGAGAGGCGCGAGACGAGCGCGCGATTTCCACTCTTATCCACGTAGCTCCGGTTTACGGAGAAGTAGGTATGTGCGTCGCCGCGGCGCACCGTAGACACCCATGCGCGCGCGATTGTAATATAAATAAGGAATGGTGAAACTGCCGCGGCGCGAATAGAAGACGACACCGGGAGGAAATAAAGGTAGAAATTTCGCTGGGATGAGCGGACGCGCGCGCGCCGCCTCTGGAATCTTCTACTCTGGAGCTAATCAGAAATCGTTATACAGCGTTCCGTCGTTAGCGGCGCGCGGAGCGAGTCGCCGGCTCTTTTTTAGGCCGATTTTCTAACGTAAACATCGCGCGCGCGCGCGCGCGCCTCGCCGATTTCTTCGGGCGGCGCGGCGCGGTGGAAATATCGGGCGTGGCCGATTGTATTTCGCGAATTGGCCTGTTATATCTCTTCCTTTTCCCCTCCTTTTCGCCGATCGGCGCGTTACACGATCGGTATTTGGATCACCGATCCGAGTGACGCGGGGATCGTGTTTTCTTGTCCTTTTTTTTCGGCCACCGGCGCGGTTCTCGATTACATCGACTCGTCTTCTTTTTATGCGCGAGGAGGGGCGAACAAAAGACGACGACATGCAAATTAATTGCGCGGATCGAGAGCGGCGATTGTCTCTCCTTCGCTGTATTATCTTACGGGTGCAATATTCATTTCGAGGAATAGCCGCGGTTACTTTACATCACACGAGGCTAAACTTACTCGACAGAGGAAAGAAACTCGAACTATTGTTTCATTATCTATGAGCTTTTGGCTCATATTTGTATAATACTTGTTTGAAGATTACATTTCAATTTATAATAAAGTCTTGTACTGACGTAGGCCAAAAGTTCACAAATAATGAGCTAATAGTGATTCGAGTTTCCCTCCTGGTGAGTAAGTTCAGCCTCATGTGGTACGGGTACAAATTTATGGTGACGCTCGACGCTTATTTTCAGCGTCAACTACTCCGTCCGTCGCGGATTCCGTCGCTGGTGATTTTTCAAAATGTCATTTTCAAACGTACTAACGAATGATCGATCAATTCTCATGCTTTCATTAACCAGGGCAAATTCCGTCGCAGCTAACGAGAACGTGACAATTAATTATTCATTAGCTAGTGCGTTGAAAAATGAAATTTTAGAAAGTCACCCAGCTACAGAATCCGTGACCCTGGGAGTAGGTCACGCGATCGAAATTATTCGCAAACAAGCAGTTAATATTTTACGGAATTCATTTCTAACAATTAGCATCTTTCGAATGATAGGCCGCACGTAAACTATCAACTGCAGCTTCTTTGCGAATAATCTTGGTCATGTGACTTATTTGATGCTGAAAATAAGCATCGAGCGTCACCATGTATTTGTACGTAGCTTATCCCGAAGCTGCGTCTCGAATTGTATCATTAGGATTGCTAAAAAAAAATCATATACCAAGCGCAAAACAGGTGTATGCAGTTATCTCGAAGCAAGAAGCATCGCTCAGGTCGAATAGGTCTCCGAGTCGTTCGAGGCGCTCCGAAACACATCGAAACCTCGTTTAACCTTAATTGTCTCGCGAGCAAACGTTCCGCCCGCCTCGGGACGTCGACTCGAAGCAGCACAAACTCTCCCGCAACGCGAAATCTCTCGTCAGACTTCTGCAATTATCGGCTCATTACCGGCGTTACAATTAAGACGGACCGAGCAATCGCGCCGCCAGTTTCAACGGTGAAAACGCAGTGGCGGCCGATAATTGATCGCTTCTTTGTCGCTTTTACGATTAGGCCCGCAGGCAGACCAAGGACTAATTATAGAGCGCGAGACAATCGAAGAAACAGTAAACGACGGGTCTTAAAATCGACGGCGTGTCCGCGGAAACTTAATCTCCGCGTTCCCCCGATCGTATCTGTGTCGGCCACCGATGACCGACATAAAGTATGTATCGATGAAGTTGTAAACAACCGTCTCGTTTCAAGGGCCTTTAGTTTAATTAAAGCGCGCGCCGCGTAATATGGTAAACGCCCCACTCAAACTCCCGTTTCGCCGGCGTTAACCCTCGCGGCCGCCCCCGAACCACCCCGCGCGCGGCCCGTGTATTTTCGCCGTATCTATAATTTTCCGTAGTTACGCGACTCGTGCAAAAACCCACACCGCGCGTTGCGTAACCCGCAAGAAGTTGCGTCCGACGCGCGCGAAATAACGTATGTACGCTTCTTTGTCGTAATTACATATGTGTCCACTCTCGAGAGCTTCCCCCCTTTCTCTCTAAATTTTATGAACACATTCTAAAGGGTAATAAATGACTATGCGACTTTAGCTTTAGTTTTCCAGCTTATAAGGTTGTTTGGAACTTTCGTGTTGCGCTTAAGGAGACGTCGTCTCGCTGGCGCAAATAAATAGAACTTCTTTCTACCTCCCTTTCCGTCCAAACACGCAGGTGTAAATGAATGAAAGGCGTCAAGGCTAAATTTTATGAACGTATTCTAAAGGCTAACACGTGATTATGCAACTTTAGCTTTACTTTTCTACGCCGTGGGAAAAGGTCTAGTTGAATACGAATGTGATAGAAAAAATTATCAGAGATGAATGGGAATTTATTCACATCGAATAAAAGTCTATATTTGAACTAGACAGATATTAATTACGGACTCAGTAGAACATCATTCTATAATAATTCGAATAGATTTTTATTCGATGTGAATAAATTGCAATTCATCTCTGATAAATTTTTCCATCAGTTCGTATTCAACGAGATCCTTTCCCTAAGTGTACCTAATGATTTTGTAATTTTATAAATGTATATATATAGGTATGCATTTTCATATCGCATTTGTGAGGAGACCTCGTCTCGCTAGTACAAATAAATATAATTTTGCTCTCCCTCTCGTTCCTGTTTATGTCTTGATATTGCTTCCTCTTTCAGATCTGGTCCCAGGGTAAATAAATCGCTTCTTCTTCTCCTCTCACCAAGGCCCAGTGTCCGATTCCCGCAGATATACATAACATCCGCACTCCCCGGGCGACTCCTCCAAGAGCACTGACCTCGCCGCGCGGCACTAGCGCGCGCGCGCGCGCGCGCACGGGACTTTGCTTACAGTTTTTGCCCCGTCCACGTAGCACGCCATCCCATCCGGTTAAACGTGAGAGAGGAGACGATCGCGCCGATTGTCCCGCGACTAGCGGAGCATTTTTTTCCTTCCGCGGTTTCACGGCGAAACTCTACGCGTCGTCGCGCTGTTGCCGCGCATCTACATTCGGTGGGATACACGAGGTATGCGCGTCTCTCGTTACGCGTCACGGGATTACGCCGTGCGGTTATGCGACTGCAGCGCGTTCACGCGGTTTCACCGCTGCCGCCGCCCGCGGCGGCTCGCGCGAAATCGACCCAATTCGTCGATCCTCCCGTCCGCCACGCGAGTAGCGCGTTTCGGCCGCTGAGGGGTTTCGTTCGTCGTTCTGGCGTCGCGATGCATCGTATCTACTGATTAGCTGCGGTAAAAAACGGCGCTGGGGGAGTTCATCGCGGAAACGGATATTTTTTTCGTTGCGAGAAGTTGAGCAGTGTTTCATTGTCGCGCGCGAATAGCTCCCCGTCGCGCGTTCTCCAATACATATTCGCGCGAATGTTCTCCCGGCGTCACGGATTCTGTCGCTGATGACTTCTTCAGATGCCATTTTTAAACGTAGCAGTCAATGAACAATTATTAATCCTTGTGCTTTCGTTGACTACGGCGAGGCACTTGCCTTGCGGCTAATGGAAAGCGTGGAAATTAATTAATCACTGGTTAGCACTGGTTTGAAAATGTTATTTTCAAAAGTCACCAGCAACAAAATCCGCGTCGCCGGGAGTTCATTGCGTCGCTCGAATGAAACAGGCCCCTCACAATGAGAAAAAATAACCTCGTCAATCGGACCAAAATTCTGGTGATCATGACCAAACCGTTTGGTGAAATGTGGATCCTCCACTTCTTTTATTAGACTGACCAGCTTCTGGTTAGAATAATTAGACACGTAGTTAAAATAACTAAACATATAGTCAGAATGTCTTGATATTTGGTTCAACTCACTAGTATTTTCGTTAGAATAACCAAGCTCGTTCAACTAAACGCATTTCGTCGTTTTAACCGAGTTACTTTCCTCGGCGTCTTGCTTCTTCTCGATGTCGTACGAAAAATGTATGCTCGCGCGCGGGAGAACGCGCCAACGGCGAGGATAAATAACATATATAGGCGCTGTACGATGCACTTTATCAGGGATTACCTCGCTAATGCGCGTGGTGCTCCCGCGAGCCCGCCGCATAATATACGAACGGCGCATTTTTCGCGACCTTTCCCGTGAGATACTGCACGAGCGGCAACAGCCACCGCCGCGAAGTCGGACTCTCTGCTCGGAGCGCGCGTCTGGCGGCGGCCGGTGGAGGGGTGCGGCGCGCGGAGGCAGAGTGAAAAAAAGGCTGAAAAGGGCGGGGATTCGCTTCACTTCCCCACACGGGGCACCGTGGAACTCCGCGGCGATGTAACGAACATCGCAATCCTTAATTATGCAACCTTCGCTCCGCGGCGAGAGGAGGCGAGCGCGGGCTTTTCTCACGCACCCGCCGCGCGCGTCTTCGAAATCGCGAACGCCGGCTCCGCGCGGTATTTGCGGGCGTGCCGCCGTCTCTCCGCGCGAAACGATTGCCGCGCGGAGGCAGGGGAGGGAGAAGAGGCAGAGGGCTAATAGTGCGCTGCTTGGGCGCGCGAGTGTGCGGTCGGGGCGTTTTTTTTTTCTTCTTCTTTGCAAGGGGGAACGATCCGGCGGTGGCAAATGGCGAATGGAACGATTAGATGCCCGGTCCGCTGGGGCGGATACGTACCTACGTAGATTTTGCGCGAGTCATTTTGCAAAGGCAGTGGGAATTTAAGGTTTCTCGAGCGGTACAGGGGCTTTTTCCCTGCTAAAAGTTAGTCCAGTGGAGTACAGTAACAACTCTAAAGTATATGTTCTTCGTGCGATGTGGCGACAACGTTTGGCGTACAGTAGTATGTGTGTAGCTGCGAGTTCAAAAATGGAGCCCAAAACATCTGGTCATGCATCTGTACGTCCTGCAACGTTGCCACATTGACTTATCAAAGGTTAAATTTATAAAGAGCAATTAATAAAAAAATAACGGGCTTCCTAATGAACGTGAAAATTGGTATAGATGATTTTAGTTCGTTAAACTTGCTGTTCAAACGATTTCCGAATTTTTTCACTATTTTTCTCAGAAATATCGCGGTTTGTTGGTTACAACCCATAAGAACACGTGTTATTTCGTTATTCAAAAATCTCTGCAACGAGCTTCTTAAGAGACTTGAAAATTTAACTGAATTTTTGTTTTACTTCAATCTACCGAATGCAATCATTTTCAAGCATTTCTCACTATTTTTAGTATAACGCTCGGGAAACCTTAAGACGCGATTAATAAGAAAACATAAGGGCATCTAAATACACGCGTGAAAAATGTCACTCCTGCACTGAAAAAAACAAACCTAGTCAATTCAACCAAAATCCTGTATACTAAATTCACCGGAAACCACAACTGGATCCTCCATCTCTTTGGTTAGACCGAACATCTTCTGGTTAGAATAATTAGACGTGTAGTTGAAACAAATGAACGTGTAGCTAGAATGACTTGATATTCGGAATCAGCGCGAAAAAAAAATCTATGGGAGATGCTCGACTCCGGAGATTTCTAATCATCTTCGGTCGATTTCCGCAGTGTGCGACTGCGTGACAAAGGGATGGTTCTGCGAACGTCCACGGCTCCCGATTGTGCAATAGTCTGTACACGTCCGCGGCGAAAGCGAGTATCGCGAAGAGTTCCGCCCACGTGTTGGCCAATACCGACTCGGTTTCACCGTTTGACGGACTAATAAAGAGCGAATGATTACTTTAGAAATTCCACGATAATTAACCATCGACTTCTCGCAATGGCCGCGGACAATTTCTTTCAGCCGTAAGGGAAAGCGCGGATATATCGTCACTCGCCCGATACCGCGGATAAACGCGGAGAAAATGCTTCTCCAATTAGGAATCTACGGGCACCGCTATCTTGGCCGGGCCGTAAAACCGCGTTTCAACTCCTGTACAGTACATCAGTCAAGCGTCGCGTAAAAATATCCACGCGGTAAATCACGCCGATCGCCGGCCGCGCGCGTTCCGATTTTATAAGTGAATCGTGAATCGCAATTTCCGCAGGTTTAGCATCGAATTGGAATTCGGAGCGAATCCTGTCGCTCGAAAGTCCCTCGCGACGTAAACACATCCGCCGCGAGCGATTTTGAAAAATGCGACTACTTTCGAGAATGTTTCTCGTTCGTCCCACTTTTCCGTGCGATCGATCCGCTATACCTATACTCCTATACTCGTATACCTATTCGGACTCGCGCGCCTCGTTTGTTTCCCTCTTATCGCGCCTCTCCGTCCGAATTGCGATCCGACCGTGCGCCGCTTATCGGCCCGTAAAAACAGGTGACTCATATGCGCCGCTCGCGCCGGCACGGCGCGAGTATCGATTCCGGCGCGGCGCGGTTGCTATACGAAACGAAACGAATGGCGGCGGAGGCGCCGCGGGCACGGGGGCGCATCCCGTCGCGCGGCCGAAGGGACGACCGAAGCTTCGAGTCGGCGAAACGGCGGGAAGATGTATCGATGGAGACAATGAAACGGGGAAAAGATTCTCCGGATGATGAACTTGAAGAGACGACGAATGATCGGCTACATTCGCGCGATCCCGAGTAGACATTTTTTCTAGGCGTTAACCCTTTTAGTGCCGAGCGAAAATCGTGTGTTTATGCGAGGATAACCGGACGAATTTGTCGAATTTACTAGGTTTAGGAAAAAGCTCATACTAAGAATGATATTTAAAAAATTCAAAATGCAGTGTATTACGGAAGAATGAGAGAATAATGTAATTTCAATTGTATTTCAATATATATTGAAAATCATACGAATAACATAAATATTAAACATGATGAAAAACATATAAACAAGTTCCTCATCTGCAAACAATATTTGCACATAACAATAATCGTCATTTGATCATAGTTTTATATAGGTTACGTAGTATGAAGAGTATAAGTATTACATTTTCAATAATTTTTAATAAAATAACCAATATCGCTCCTGAGCGAACGCCGATATATCGTCGTCCGGCACTCTAAAAGGGTTAAAATAATAATCCGGTAGTCAGGCTAATTTTTCACTCGGGATGCGATGAGACGTGCGAGGCAAAAATCGATTAATCGTAAAGTTCAGCGAATGATTTCGCGGAAATCGAAGAGGATGTGCCACGTGGTGACGACAATTTAAAGAACGACGAACCGGCAACGCATTCTTCCCCGCGTATATCGTCAAAACGCACGGAGAGCGACGATTGGTCGAAAACGCAATTCAGCGAGATTCATGCATGCCGCACACGCGGTGCATTGTATTCGTCGCAATGGGTATTCCTTTCTCCGATCAATGCGTCACGTGCTTCGAGGAAACGCTTAGCCGCGACGATCGACTCTCGAACATTTACGGCGAACGTATAGTTGGCCACCGATTCGCCACATCCGGCGGTCAGATCCAGGGACCACCTCGCAGGAATTATCCCTCGGCTGTGCCACACAGCCGCGGCAGCAACGACCTCTTGCGCCACGAGAAAACGACCAAACGTATACCTCCGGCGTTTCGCGGAACGAAATTTTCACGACGCGCCGCGCGTATAAAAGATCGGCGATACGCGCGGCGCAATTGCGCAATATCACTTCTTCTCGCGCAGCCGTCACCGTAGCGGAGGCGCGCACGGCTATACCTACGGGTGCCATTCCAGAATTATGGTGTATTCGCGCGCGCGCGCGTTTCCCTCGACCGGAAGTCGAACGTGAAATACGATCCACTTATGATAACGAGGGTCGTAAAGCTATCCCATTGTCGACGCGATAGAAATCTTTCGCCGTCGCGAATAAATACGTATACGAAACCGCGCGGTTCGCGTATACAATTCCCGGGTAAGACGCGGCGTTGCGTCGCGCTGCAACGTCTCTCGGCGCGCTACTCGTACGTCTCGTCGGGAGGAAAGTGCAAGCGACCGATCGCGGGAATGGAAGGACGAACGCGAACGACGAAGCAACCGACGAGACGGGGAGGAGAAAAAAGTTTAAGAGGTCGTTCTCGCTGATGCAAGGATCGCGCGGCGCGGGCGAGGATATCGATAGGGTGCGGCGGTTACGATAGAGCGCGGTGTGTCTAGCGAAATTCGAGAGTTAGATTGTCGGACTCTCTTCCAGACTCGGGCGAAGCTAGGTATTTTTTTTATAAGCTTGATAGCATCCCGGATAGACTTGTATGATTGACACGACGTTCATACAAACTATATTATGATGCGTGATTGTTCTAGAGTTCACGTTTGTCCCTCCAAATGAGTTGAAAATAATAATTGTTCTTTAAAAAATTGTTAAATATTCGTTACAGTGTGATTCAAATTAATCGTTGTATTTATTATACAGCAAGATGTCTACGAAAAATTGTGCGTTATATTGAATGCATTTTTAGCACTTTATTTGTATCAGTTTTGAAATCATTTAATGACACAAATATGCTTGCTTAGTGATGACGCAAATCGCGCAAACCTTCATGTATCAGCGATGAGCTAACACTGCCTAAAATTGCTGTACTATTTACGTACATTTGTCCGTATCAGCGGAGAAAAATAATTAGGTTAAAATGACAAAACGCATCTATTATAGTTAAACGCGTTTGGTTATTCTAACGAAAAAGTGATCAGTTTAACCAAACTGATGGAGCATCTGTATTTCGCCAAACAGTTTGGTCATCGTCTCCAAGATTTTAGTTTGATTGACCAATTATTTTTCTCAGTGTGGGGTGCGCGGGACTCTTGAAATCTCGCGAGAAATTGCCGTACAATTATAATACAACGAAAACGTTGAAATCGGTGAGAAGCGGTCGGCGATAAAAAAAATGCTCGCGACCTCCAGAAATACAAAAAGAGAAAAGACGACCACCTGAAAAAGCCTACAAAACGTAGACCGCGCGATTTAATTTCACCGATCTTTACACCGCGGCCGGCCAGCGTCAGTAGTAACGGCCGGACGCAATCGGACCATCACAGCGGCCGCTTACCTACTGTACTGCGTCGCGCGGCTGGAAATGGTCGGATTACAACCGGCTGCTTACTACTACCCCCTCGAGCCGGCCGCAGCTACGGTCCGATTACAAACGTCCGTCGCTACTGCTGGCAGTCAGCCGCGGTCGGATACAGGACCGATAAACGATGGAAGCAACGATCGCGACGCGATTCTCGATCCCACAAACTCCGTCCTTTAAGGGAAACGCGCGCAACGTTCGGCAATAAAAAAAATGTCACTTCAACGAAGGAAAATTTGCTCACGGATGACCGGTCATCGGCGCATCACTCTCATTTGCCATCGCGCGGCAAGTGCAACTGTTCTCCCTCGAAGCCGCGCGATACCCGCGCGCCATCCAATTTAAATGCCTCACCTCTCTCGGTTCGCCCTCAGAGGTCTTACGCGCGCCGCGCGATTATAATTGCGGCGGTTAATGGCGAGTTGCGAATGCCTTTCGACCTACATCCGCGCGCGTAATTTTATTTATTTTCTTTTCTCTCTCCCTCCCTCGGAGTACCGCCGATCATATAAGGTCGGAAACGCGTATGGTGAATATTCCTGAAGGGGACTTACAAGAGGCGCGCTCGCGCGCGGGGGGTTCGCGCGAGTAATCGTCAATGCGCGAGGAGGGCCCGAGTGAAGGGGGCGACGCGCAAGTGGGGCGCGCCTTTCTTCGATGCCGTCCCAAATGCATCGGTTATCTCGCCTCCGCCCGTCTTCCTCTCGCGCGCGGGGTTCCTCTCTAATATTTACAACTGGCGCGGCAGCCCGCCCGTGCGCGTCCCGACGATCGTATATCATTATACGAGCGAGCGTGGCGTGTCCGCGGACCCACATCCCTCCTACTCGACTCTGGTCGAGCGAAAATTCTCGCGGGGGCGACGAGACTCTCTCGCCGAATCTCTCCCGAGACAAATTCTTCGGTCATCGACTCTCGGAGATGGAGTACTTCGCGCGGCGGGGTTTCTTTTATGGCGTTCACACACAGCGCGGCGAGCCTGCACCCTATTGCATATTATTGCATTCCGGACGACGGGAGAGACGCTGTGTTTACAAGCGGTTCGTATAATGACTCATCCCGCACTCCACTCCTCGCCCGACTCGCCGAATGGAAATTCGCACGCCCCTCGAGTCAGAGTGCGATCGATACGCGTTGACGCATTTTTTTAAAAACGATGAACTAAATATGAGGCTAAACTTGCTCGCCATTATCTCATTATCTATGAGCTTTTGGCTCGCATTTGTATGATACTTTCCTGAAGATTACATTTTCATCTATAATACAATAAAGTATTATATCGATGTAGGCCAAAAGTTCACAGATAATGAGATATATTAATGGTGATTCGAGTTTCTCTCCTGCTGAGCAAGTTTATGGCCTCACATGGTGTAGAGCGCGTATATTACAGAAACGTCATCGCGCAGAACTGTAAACTATACACGCGATACGCTCGTTGACGCGTCGATCGTCTTCCGGTTGCGGTCGACCTTCCGCGTTGCGCGCGATATCCGTATCGATATCCCCGATCGCGCCGACGACGACGACGTAATAACACCGCGGCGCGAACGGCGCGAAGGATATCGCGCGCCTTTATCGCGCCTCCGTGGTAACCCCATAGGAAATGTTCGCGCGCGCGAGTTTCACTTTGCAGTTTGCGTTAGTGCGAACTTCTGGGCGTGCTGCGCTACTATACTTGGCGCTCGACTGGGCGCGATAGCCGCGAATAATTTCGCATGCCGCGGAGAATCGAATGTACCTACGTACAGCTGACTGCGGCGCGCACCGGCGATGCGGTTAGTCGATCTCTTCCTCCGGGCGGCGTGTCGAGTTTATGCCGCGGCTACCGAATTCTTGCGGCGTGGCTACGAGATACGCATGCCGACGCGCGAGTCTCGACGAATGCGCGGCGCGTGCACGCGTATTTTAACACGGTGCGTCGCGCGCGATTTTTCGCGAGTCGCTCTTGAAGCGGCTCCGCGCGGAAAAGCATTTATACGGCGAGCGCGCGTCATCGATCTTTCGAATGATTCGAAAGTGGAAGGAGATGTGGACATTGGATCGGTCGATTTCAAAGTATAAACAACCTACGTTTACGAATTCCCTTTTCACGTTTTCGTTCACACGCTGAACAAAATAACTATAGTCGAAATGACAAAATGCATCTGGATAAATGAGTTTGGTTATTATAACAAAAATACGAGTAAATTGAACCAAGTATTTACTCGTCCTAACTATACGTCTATGTAGCTATTTTAACCAGAAGCTGCACTGTTAAAAATGTCTGCTTTGAATTCACAAATTGTGTTGACAGTTTTTAACAAACACAAAATTTTGATAAAATTACTAACGATTTGATGCGAAAACACAAATTCCCCGAGGAATATACAGGAAAATCACGATTAATATTGCAGAATCGCAATAAAAGATATCGTAAAATCACAAAATATATCGTAAAATCCCAATTGTTTCTGAATTTTACGATTACTTTCGTCAATTTAATTCACAAACGTGTCGGAAGCTTTCAACAACTTCCAACTCTGTGGTCAGTCAAACCAAACAGATGAAGGATCCATGTTTCACCAAACGATTTGATTATGATTCTCGTGCAGGACTTTGGCCAGATCGACCAGGTTATTTTTCTCAGTGCGAACGATCGCTCGATTGCCGAATACTCAGCGAGTTATACCGGTAGGTATAGCGAATTATGCGAGATGCGCGCGAAACCACCTCTAAAGAAATATCTCTTCACGCGGTACACGCGAGGAATGCCGAGCGAAAATGTGGATATTGGCGCCTCGCGGCCGAATCGAGTAACAACTGAACGCGTAACTCGCCGTATACCTCGTGCGGGCGAGCACCTGTGCACTCACACGTATACCGCGAGTTTATTCTTTCGGACGGGTGACGAGAAAGCCGCGCGGCGAAAAGAAATCGATCCAGGAAACCGAGGCGATATAAATATTCATACTCGCGCGCGTGAGCAATGCGCTGTTATACCTGCCGAATGGAGAGATCGATCAAAGATATGCGCGTAAGATGTATGAATATGATGACTGCACGGAAAAAAATTTGACGTGGGTATACCAATTTCTGCTAATTGTAATATAGCCTGCGCTCTGCTGTGTGACAGGCGCAAGGCAATGTTAAATTTAGAGCGGAAAAGTGACAAATTAACCAGAAAATTGTAAAATTAACAGCAGAGTTGGATACAGTCGACGTAATATCGAGTAATTAATCGTGCAAAGAGTTTAGTTGCATTTACGGGAATACGAGTATATTTACACAACTTCGATTTTATAAATTCAACTTCAGCATTTTTTTCCATGCGAGTGTTTCTTGCCGGCGGAAGAAAATCCCGAGGATTACGCGAGATTAAGAACGCGAGAGGGTCGCGTCTATCGATTTCCTTCGATTCGATGATTCACTCCGTTCCTCCCCTCCCTCGAGTATCGATTTCGCCCGGGGACACGGCACGCCGTGGCGAACGTGCGTGGAATTAAGTGGACGCACCGGGTGATGACTGAGGACGCAGGAGGCTAAGCTGCATCGAGGGGAGCGGATGCGTCTTATCGCTCTCGCGCGCATCGAAAATCGCGACGGATTATCCTCGCGATATCAGCAGTTGTAAGGGGTGTTGAAGGCCGGCGTCTCGCGCGAATACACGTCTCGTGAGGAGAGATAGGGATAATCGGTATCGTTTTACGACCCGGAACGCTGTGCGGCTTTATCGAGAGTCGGGGAATTAATCTTCCGCCGAATCGAGCCCGACGATCGCGATATCCTTAATTTTTTGCCCCTCGCGAGTTTTATTCGCGCGAATCGCCGTGGCAAAAAATTCGCCCCGGGGGCCGTTAAACGAATTCCACCGACGGCGGCGACGGCGCGGCGGTTCGCCGTTGATCAAAACCGAGTGAACTTCATCGCGGAGAAAACGAACATTGCGGGTACCCGTTTCGCTCCGGACGGCGTTTATTCGGCGTCGGTAAATTCCGACGCGCGGTAGTATAATACTTAATTTTTAATAAAACTTGTTTTCCTTTAGTTGTTCAGCGAAGGTATTTAGAGTCGTAGATTTTGCACATGAAGCGATCTTGCTTTCTGTTTATCTTAGAGCCCACGCACAATGAAGGAATAGGGAACAGGAATAAGGAACAACGCTTTACATACGCTACACGTACGTATGCTTTTAGCGCAGGTGTAGCGTATGTGTAGCGCTGTTCCTTATTTCTGTTTCCTACTCCTTCCATTGTGCTTGGATCCTTACTCGTTCAGTTTTATTCTTCCGTCCATTTCGCTGTTTCAATTATACTTTCGTGTTCATGTTATTCTTCTGCTTTTAGTGTTTTAGTTATATTTTATGTTCATGTTTTAACAGTTTCCTCTTTCTATATCTTTTTTCGTACCTATCTGCCCTTAGGGGACTTTAATTTCAAAGCAAATAAATCGTTTCTTCTCTCTCTCTCTCTCTTTGCGCGCTCTGACAAAAATTCCGAGCAACCGGAAAGTGCGCAGCATCGTCGACCGCGAGCCCGAGCTCAGTTCGGAGAGACGGTCGTTACGCCGGCCGCTTCCTCCCGTCACTCTCCAACAGAGACGGAGGAGTCTCTCGCGCGCGGTCAATGGCTGCGGCGGTGCAGGTTCAAGGAAAGGGGAGCTCGTCGACGGTTCGACGGACGATGGACCGCGCGGCGGAACAGGTGGACTCTCCGGCGCCGAAATGCGGGTTAAGCGGAGCCGATAGCGTCGCGCGATTCCGAGAAGCGCGGGGCAGCCGCCGTTCCGCTTGTCGCGCGAGCAAAACGCGGCGCGTCCGAGCGATTTTACTCGGTGGAAATTTACGCCGAATCTCCCATATACGATGATGCTTACGCTGAGAAAAATAATTAGGTTGAAATGACAAAACGCATCTAGTTTAACGCGTTTAGTTATTCTAATCGAAATACTGGTCAGTTGAAGCAAATATCAATTTAATATAATTCAATTTTTAGTTATTCTAACGACCAAACGTTTAGTTATTCTAACCAAAAAGTGGTCAGTCTAACCAAAGAGAGGGAGGATTTAAAGAGTGAGAAAAAAATTTGCTTAAAAGATTTAATTGGTTTAACTCAGTCAAAATGATGATATAATCATTTGAATTAGAGAAATTGTGTTTAATTCGATACTCCTTTCTTTCACAGCAAGTATAAGCATAACCGATGTGAGTAGATATTAATATTACATCAACAGAATACTTCATTGTTTTAACTGCATAAAAATAGTCATATATGGCGAATCATATATCAATTGCGAATAAATGGGTAATGGATTGGGAACACCGTTATATTAATGAAACAAATATTATATTTCATTACTTGAAATAATTCAATCCAACTAAATCGATTCGACCATTTATTTGCTCAGTGTATTTCACAAAACAATTTGGTCATCATCTCCAAAATTTCGGTCAAATCGACCAGGTTATTTTTTTCGGTGTACTAGTCGCACATCGAAAGGAAAATTGCAATCGATCAAGATTCAACTTATTTCGTCCACCTAAGCATTGCCGTACGGCGTGACCCGAGCCAACACAATCATTCGTTCGGGCGAAAGAAACTTTTCCACGGCGCGAAGATCCCACACAATTATGACGCAAGCGCCGCAGTCGCGTCCCAGATTTAATCACCGCGTAATTAATTAGCGCGAAACCGCGCGCGTCGGCTTTCCGCGGCGCGCGTGAAAGTGCGTAAAAATTCGTCGGCGAAGCGTAAGGGCGCTCCGAAAGCCAAAGAGAGAAAGAGAGAGGCAAGGAAAGAAAGAATTAGAGCTCTCTCGCGCACGACGACTGTCTTCACGCTTTCCGCCCGACGAAGGCGCGCGGGTATAATCGCTTCGATTCGGAACGCGCCCCGATCGGGCTGCCCGCTACTCGGATCTCCCATTGATGCCCGATCGGCCGGCGATTTCTTACGCGCGATGCCGTTTTTAACCTCGTTTCGCGCGCGGTCCGTCATTTCTCAAATGTCTCCGTCAAGCCGTAACCGATCCCGCGACGTACGGCGCTGATTATCGTCGTTTTTGCCCCGTCGGACCGGACGCGTTCTTTTCCGCCTTTTTCCCAATCCTCGTTCGCGGGCCCTGCGTACTTATACGTATGTGGTAGCGCGATAGCACAAGCAGAGTGACCGCGGCGAGTGCAATTAGAGAAGCGCGCCCGTAATAACCGACCCGCCGGTCGCAATTAGGCGTCCGCCCGAAGGTTTTCGAGAATCGTTTTTGAGAATCGTGCCGCGTTGGCACGTCATCGAGCGCGTGGAGTACACTGGAAAAAAAAGGTAGCTGTGACAACTATTTTTGACTCAACTGCTCCCGTCTTGTAATCAGTACATATTTTCACATAGCTATCGCAACAATTTTTCTGTTTCGGTAACTAAAAATCGTTACGAGAACTATATAAACTGGTGTTAATTACCAAACAAGAGCAGTTGAGTCGAAAATAGTTGAAGCAACCACATTTATTACTTTCAGTGTAGGGAAAGAAGCGGCTGTCGTATGGTTTTCGCTGTCGCTGGAGGAAAATTTTTGTCCCGGTCAATGAGTTCGTCGAGGGAAAAACACGTTCATTGTACCAGCGAATGTGAAATGCTACCTCTCTGCGTTGAGGGAAAAGGTCTAGATGAGTACGAACCTGTACTGAACAAAAAAATTGCTCCATTCAACTATTGGTGAGGTTGAATACGGCGAACCCCACGGTGTAATTGTTTCACTTGTTTCAACTTCAATTTGGTTGCTTCAACTCTATCAATTTTTCCTTACACTCTTATGGCATTGAAATAATTGCACCCCGTGAGGCTCGCCGTATTCACCTCCACCGATGGTTGAATGAAGCAAATTTTGTTCAGCGTAATAGAAAAATTTATCAGAGATAAATAGGAATTTATTCACATCGAATAAAAGTCTATTTGAATTGAATAAATGTTTTGCATACCTTTTTAATCGAGTACGAATCTATATAATGGAATGTTTATTTTATTCGAATAGACTTTTGTTCGGTGTGAATAAATTCCTATTAGTCTCAAATAAATGTTTCTGATAAGTTCATATTCAACTAGATCTTTTCTCTGGATGTGTGAAACGATATTTTATGCTATAATCGTCGCTGAAAAGCGTTGATAATCGTGAATCGATCACCTAACCGGTTATAGCGTGATTCGAATAAATTGCTGCATTTATCATACCAATGTATTTACGAAAAATTGTGCTTATATTGAGTACGTGTTTAGCATTTTTTCGGTATTATTTCGAAATCATTTGACGTCACAAATACGCTTTCTTAATGACGACTCGTGAAACGCACAACTTTGATGCGTCCGATGAGTGAATATACCTCAATTTGCTGTACAATTTATGTACATTTGTCTATCTTGGCACAGGATCATGCATGAACAATTCCTACAAGGATTCATAGGACATATCAAATTTGCAAGCTTTCTGCAAGAGCCACACATGATGTTATAATTATTTTCAGAAGGGTACTCTATCACCGCGAATAATATCGATCAGATCTCTCATACCGGTGCATGTAGGCCGCCGTAGACATGTTATTATCCATGGGGTGGTTCCATAAAGCCAGCCGACCCTCGCGCGCTCCTCGTCAGACCGGTATATACAGCACTATTTATACGCACCACGCGACGAGTTTTCACCGCCCGATACGACTTCGATCGCCGGCGCTCGACGCGCGGCCACAGGATCTCGCTCGCGCGATAAGGCTCGCCCGCTCGCGCGTACAACTTAACCGCTTCGCGGATCTACCCGAGAAAATCGAGGAGAACCCGACGACGCGAGAGCGCGCGGTTGGTCGATGCGCCTGCAACCTGGCAAGTTGAGACCGCGAGGAAGACTGAAGCGAAATCTGAATGCGCGCATTCGGTCCTGCCTCGTCGTCGTCGTCGGCGGCGGCGGTGGTGGTGGTAGTGGCGGTGATGGTGGTGGTGGCGGGTAGCGTGCTCGCGGTAGTAACGTGGTGGGGAGGTTGACAGAACCGCCTGCCCGTCTGGCCGCGTTCGGTACCCGCGCGACTGCGGCACATACGTGTACGCGCGTGTGGGACGCGGCTGCGTGCGGGCAGATTCGCCGTTGCACGTGGCTGTGTACACGGTGCATCGCCTGTGCTCCTCCGCGCCGATATGTGAGGCAGACGCCGCGCGTATATATATGTATGTAGCAGCCTGTATACCTACGGGGGGGCGGCGGCACCGTCATCCACGGTATAACGTATAATACGACGCCCTTTCCCGCAGCCGTTCACCTGTGGTGCCACCCAGCAATGCGGAGGCCTCTCCCTCATATGTATAAGGGAAACCGGAACTGCCGTCGCGGTAGAGTCGGCGATCGTTTCGTCGATCTCGGAAAGGGAGCACGCGCGTGTATATGCGATATACCGAGAGACGATCCTCTGTCGAAGCCGAGGAGAGATTTTAGAGCGATTTGCGCATATGCTTTATTCGGAGAACACGTGTCTTGGATCGGTACCGGTCCATGAGTTCGTTCGGTACACAGAGGAAAGAAATAGTATAATAGATTTAACTAAATATGCAGTTATGGGCGGGGGAACGCCAATCGTGTTACTTGAATTAAATAATTTGTTGCAATGATTTGAAATTTTGTTACGAAAACAGGCTGCAGTCAAGTCTGGCAAATAATTAGTTCGAGTAACACCTGATCTGCCTTCCCCAGCACGTGATCGCTAATTTAGTCAAATCTACTATTTTTTTTCTCAGTGTACGAACAGATTCGAACGGAAATGGAACTAGCGAAATTCTCCCCGGGGACGCGTATTCGGTAGGTATTACCGCTGGAGCGTGTGCAATTACGCATCCGCGTGCGGTCGGTCCTCGCGCGGGGACCAAACTTTCGATTCACCGAGACGTACGCCGTCTGCGCTTTCCGGCGCAATCAGTACCAATGCCCGCTAGGATTCCCGTGTCGTCGCCGCTGCCAGATGAAAAATTAAAAACACCGCTCGTCCGTGGCGTCGCCCTTTTCCTCGCCGTCCATCCGCAGAGCCGTTTCATTCTCTCTCGGGGCATTCTGCGTCTCGCTCGCTCCGCTTCTCCTCTCTCCGTCCCACCCCCTTCCCCCGTCGAGTTGCAGAGGGACCGGAACCTGGAAATCCTGTACAGTCGACCGCTCCACTTTCCGCGTCCCGGCGCGTTCCTGGCGACGCGCGCTCGCGGACCTCTGCGCTTCGCGCGTTTCATTTGGACGGCGCTTAGTGCAGCCGCGTCCCGGCGCCGCGTTTGGAGGGAAACAGCCACGCCCTCGGTCGTCGAAAAATTCGCGAACGCGACGACGGATGGAGCCGACTGTACTGCGCCGCGGGTAGTTTCCGATTTCGCCGAGAGCCTTTCGTGCGAAAATTCATCGAGCTCGCTCTTCCCTCCCGAGTCCCGAGGGTGCATTCGGATTTTCCACATTCGAGAGAAAATCAATACCGTCACTGTCTCGTCCAGTTGCGAGGGGTCACGATGGCAATGGTGCCATCGCCTTTGCCGAGGTGGACAAAATTAACGTAGATCATGCGATGATATACATATAATACCATGCAATTGGCTGAAAGCCACGGGGTGGTCGGAGATCGTTTGATTATTAAAGGAGGAAGAAGGGGTAACTTTGTCGAGACTCGGCGAAGTCACTGCTCCGTGTTACTACGCGATGCACGAGATCTTACATATTGCAACGGCGAACGGTTTGCCTGTACCGCGCCTGTGGCACGGCAACCTGTGAGACTCCGCTGCGTGGAGCAGCTTTGGTTGATGTACCGCAGGCGCGAGCAATCACCCTTTCTTCTCCTGGTCGATGACGATGAAAGGCTTTCCGACTTTTCATGTTTCAGATGACGACACGATAAATGCATATTCGTAACAGCTTATTTGTAATTAATAAATATTTGTTTAAATATGGCGAAATAAATACATTATTGGATCAAATGACCATTTTGACCCTTTTCGCGTAATCCGAAACGATGCAAAGGTAAATTCAACTGAGAAGCTGAATAATAGATGGTTTTACTGGACAAATAATGAGTTGCAGAGGAAAAAGGGGACAATTCCGAGTTTTAGGGTGAAAAGGGGCAAATTTAAAAAATAGGGGAATATTAACTATAAATAAACTCTTCTCTCAGTCTGCCCACGGCTCCCACGAGGTGGTCGGGACTTATTCGGCCGGCTGTACCGCGAATGCCCGCCTGCAATATCGACTTCGACCACGAGCCCCTAACCGTGTGCAGCGGCAGCGGGGGTATACATGCTATACCTATACTCTTCTATATAGCCATGTATCGTTGGTAGACTATAGATTGCAGGGGCTCCCCTCTGGAATTTTTGCCGGAGGGTTACTTATTTACGGAGCTTACCGATGCGAATACTGTAGGCGTACAGTGTAGCGAAGAGCGCAAGGGCACTTACGCGAGGAAAGTCATCGATCAAGAGGAAAATTATATGCGTTAGAGAGACGACAACGACGAGACGGTGCACCCTCGAGGTCGAGTGGCGGGAGAGAAAGTAGCTGCGATAAGAGACGGGGAGAATTATTTCTTCCAATTTTATTCAATGTCTACAATATATAAAATTACGGGGCACGATAATGTACTCTACATATGCTATATGCTATCGCCGTGACTCAACCGACGGAAAATTTAGACTGCAGACGCGAAACGCGAGAGCTGAGTATTTCAGGTCTCTTTCATCGAAAGGGGGACGGAAGGTGTGATTGTGAGGTTCGAGATATGTACTGCGTTTTTTTGAGCCAGAGCCGTGTCGATTTCAGAAACTCAAGTGGAAAACTCTCCCGAGAATAATTGCGACGTGTACGGCACTAATTTAGAGCTGATGAGGACTTCCGACGCGACGGCTTCCCGAGTTGCCATGGTGACCGTGCGCCGTAGTTCTAATTCGAAGTCGTATCGCTGCCGGTAACTTTTGACCCGGTGGCCTTGCGATTAACCGGGCTGCACAGCTCCAGCTTGGAAGAAGGCATTACGAGTGGCGATCTGTACTGGACGAGAGAGAATTCTCATTGTTTGAGAGACACTGCGCGACTGCAGGGACCAGTTACGGCGAGGTACGAGCGGCAGGTACAATAAGCCTCAAAAGTTCAAAATCACTGGACTCTGAATAATGGAAATTAAGGACGGGTCGAGTTACCGCCGATTAACCGCAACGATGATCACGGGACGAGTACGGTCGAGCGTGTGACGAGGTGTGCGCCGTCACCGGAGAACATCCCCGCGTCATACCCGCTCGAACGATTCGGAAACTTCCTTCACAGTGAGCTCGAGGAAAACTCTGAACGCGTGGTGCGACGGCTTTGCATTATCCTTACGATATACGTATCTAATATATATTTTCTATAGCACGTAATGCAGATACACACTTGCAACGTCGATAGAGATGTGAGATAAAAATATATGCAATTACGTAATATCATAACTTATCTTAACAACTAAGTTACGAATACTTTGAATAGGTCACCGCTGATCGGGCGACAGCGGCAATTGTAGCGTGTGGTACGTTGGACGAAGAGAGATGCGATGAGATTCTTTTGATTTCTTTTTTCAGATTCGCCGAGGACCGGCGTCATCGGTAGCGCGACAATAATGATCGACGGTGAATGTTAATTATGAGATTGTGCCGATAGTGGAACGCACCTGAGTTCACTCACGATTGCGAAGGGGTTGCGCGGCATTTGGGGCGTCCTCGCATCATTCTATCATCTTGAAGAGTGCGCAGGAGAATATCATGCCGAAGAACTGCAATTGGTGGAATAAACGGGGTGAGTGCGAGTTCGTTATCTGATAGTTATAACGGCGAATTCGATTGGAGCGCCCTGATGTGCACCGAGTGCATTTCCCCTGGATTCCATCCAATGATGGTGCCGATAAACCAGAAAAAACTGCATTCACAGCGCGCACAAAGCGGTCCAATCGAAATCGCTATACCTATGCAAGAGAACTCATCTCTTCGATACCGTGCGACGATAAATTATAGCCGATGCAAATTGTCGATGCAAAAGGTGCATAATTATTGTCACGAACGGTACGTCAAACCGGTCGCAATGCCTATTCGCATTGCTGCAAGAGAGTCGAAAGTTAGCTATTTGCAAGGTAAATGACTCTGGGAACGGTGCATTATCGTCTCCAGTTCTAAGCAGGCTTAACCCGTCAATTCGCAACCGTAGATTCGCGCAATCATCTCGAAAAGGCTCCGCTAAAGGTTTCCTTCGAGCGTCTCGCGCGCAGGACGTCCTTTTTACCGGCGAAAGAGATTCTTACCATCAGACACGCGACCGCTATACCGGCTCCACCCATAACTGCGGCGTGTCTCTGCATATATATCTGAGTACCGTTCAAACAGCCGTGTGTGTATCCGTTCGTGGGGATCAGCCTGTCCGGTCCAGAGTTGCAGTCGTGACGCTGGAGAGAGATACGCGTCGAATTTTAAATTCAGCGCCGCGCTCATTCGCGGGACGTCGATCACTTCGGAACGGTCGACGATCTGAGCCGAGTGATCGGTAAACTCGCCGGCCGTGTGTGTCGACGTTATCGACGTTACCGCGTTTCAGCTCGGACGAGTGTCGCCGTTTTGATTATCAGGAGTTAATTAGCTTTAAGGTCGACCGAACGTTTTTCCGCGACGTTATACAACTTCTCTTCGTAATGTTTGTACGGGGCCAATGAAAGGCGACATTCTCAGAGGATCATTTTCGCACATGGTGCAAAAAAGGGTAACGAGCGAGGGAAGCAAGTCAGCTTCTCATCGATCGCTGGGTCTCTGCATGGCCGATAGTCGGTTGCAATTGCACTGATAAGATAGACCATCGCCGCGTAAATGGTAAATGACTATTTCCAGTCTAGTTTCCAGCATTTTGATCGGTGAACGAATAATAACGGACAAAATTCTCGATAATGTCGGCGAGTTTGACGAAAAGTTTCGAATTGAACAATCTGATCGCGTGCGCACGGACTCTCAAAGTATTTCCCCCGACTCGCGCGTCAACTTACATGCCCTCCCGAGATCTCCCTGCAGCAGCTATCGGGTAACCTGAAGCCGTGATTGCCCCAGTCCCTCCAGCTGTTCACGCCGCAACACTGGAGCTAAAACGAGAAAGTCGAAAGCGGGAATGACGATGGGCGCGCTGCATCTCAAGGGGGGATCCGCGTCACACGTGCGCGGATGGATCGACACGACCGGGGAGAGTTTCTTCGCGCCTGCTGTACCGCAGCGGCGCGACGGCGGAGCGCGCAAAAAGGAAAGGAACGCCCGTGCGGATATTGCCGCGTCGAACACGCGCGCGCAAAGGAAAAAGAAAAGAAACAGGTACCCCCCAGTCAAGTGGGGCACGGCGACGCGAGGAGTAGCGAGACGCGATAAAAGGAAAGTAGATCGGCCGATGCTTACGGTGGTCTGCGTCGTGTCCCAGGCATTCCTGATCGACTCCTTGTGATCGTACTCGCGCATGCTGCTCAGCATCTCCCTCTCCACGGTGTTGATCACCTTCTGGCGGAAGACGTACCCCAGCACGCCGCCGATCAGCATCGTCACGAAGAGGAGGAACACTATTATGAAGTACTGCAACACATTTCGGGGCGGGAATGCCGTCAGACGAATTCACTTCGGGAAAGGGAGATCGTTTTTCTCCAATTCACGCAGCCGCTCCTCTGTATTCCTCCGTACGGAGGAACATTCGATATCTCACCGTGAGGAGCATGCATTTGATTTCCCGGGACGCGCCGATGCACCCGAAGAAAGCGATGAAAGCCACGACGATTCCGCCGACGAGGAGGACGTAAACGGCACCTGTCAACAAGTTGTTGCCGACGAGTTCGCTGATCCACGGCACTCTGTCGACCAGTGCCCATATCGCCAGGCCGGCCACCGCGATTCCTCCGACCTGCAAAGAGAGCGCGCGACACGATGCGGTTAATGATGTGGACGTCGATGACGCTGCGCGTCCGCTCCGAGCGTTCCTATATTATAGAGTTCTAACCTAGTGATTATTTTAGATTACGGATATTTTTTTTCAGCGGATGTAGTTCTGAAAAAAAAATCATCCACCGGAGAATCTTCCAAGTATTTGTACGAGGCACGTGCCTCAGAGGCAGCTGTAAAATACGCAACGGGCATTGATTAACCGAAGTTAACGGACGCGAGGTGAGCGCACGGCTTCCGGACGATTCTCGGGGATCGTGCTCCCCGCGGATCGTGCGCTTTCTACGCGCGGAGGTTAATCAGGCGCTGCGAACCCGCCGCCGTTATGGAGAACAAACGGCTCGCGGGGCAAAAAAGCGCGGCGAAAAGAACTCCGCATAGCCGGAACGCGGGAGAAAGTAATTGTTTAATAACCAACCTCCCCGCGGGGTGCTGCGGAGCTCTAATGCAAGGGTGTACATTACGCGGCGGTACGGAGGTGCGGTTCGAGCTAATTAAAATAGTTGTGACGGTATTATGACTCGTGCGCGGTAGACAACGCGCGTGTGCCGCGCTCGCATGCGTGAACATACGTATACGACGGCGTTGCGTGACGCCCCGCGCGTACGGGACGCGCGATGTGCGCGTCTCCCTCGCGCCGCGTTAGGGGGAAAGTTTTATTTATAAATTCACACTCGCGCGGCGTCTGCTGCGGAAAATAAACGACGCCCGGAATGAGGAGGATGTTTCCGGAATAATACTTACGAAGATAATGAAATTAGAGAAGAACAGGGCGTATTTCATGAAACGGCCGCAGCCGTCCATCTCCGTGCCGTAACCCATATCTTCGCTGTATCTGTTGATCTGCAATGAAAAAGGGTTGCACACGAGTCGATTAAAAGTCTACTCGTACACTGAGAAAAATAAAGGGCAAATCCAAGTAAATCGTTTTCCTGGCATTATTCATGTCGATGCTCGTTTACTCGTTCGTCGAGTAATATTTGCTCGGATTCAGTCAATGTTCTTTAATTCAAACAAATATCATTTGACTCGAGTGAACCGTCGACACGAACAGTGCTAAGAAAACCGTTTACTTGAATTTGTATGTTATTTTTTTCAGTGATATAATACAGAAAATTTATCACGTATTTATAATCAACCGGACTGTAATTACTATAAACATCTTCTAAGCGTTATTCTCGCGGCAGAGACTTTGATCCGCCAACTTGAAACAGGTTCGTGAAAGAATCCGAGATTGGTCCGCTGTCAGTTGAATTAATCGAGTATCGATATCCGAGGAATACGGAATTCCTAAGCACAATCGAATTTCCACCGGACGAACGCGTTCGAATACTGATCAGTCGGGCGATGAATTTCGAAAGTCTCGTCGGACGACGAGATTGCGAGTAAACAATATACATACGTACGAGAATATCAAGAATAATCGCAAGTGTCACGTTGGAACAGTCGATAAGACGATAAACTTCGCACGAGGGTCACGACACATGTGAATAACCATTTGATTTGTTTCCAATACGAACATCACTGTCACCTCACCGCACAAAATTCGATAAACATTACATCGAGTCGTCACACCGAGAAAAATAATTAGTCGGATCTACTGAAAATTATTTGCGGTGGTCGCAAGCAGTTATTAATTAATATCAATGAAATGTCTTAATACATTAATCAGATATCTCTCATCCTGAAAATCATGTGAAATAGTATGTGATTGCAAAAAAATATTTAATTACTATGAAAAAAGATTTAATAATCTAAATAAATAATTACTCGCGACCTTGCAAGTAATTTTTAGTAGATCTAACTAATTTTGTTTCTCTGTGCACTCTCGACGTATCGCGACGCAGAGCACTCTTAACAACCGAACGTTGTGTGTGTGTATGGTAAAATAAATATACTTCGTAAAACCGCTTCTGCTTCGCTGATCCGCGCGCCATGACCTTTCCCAATGCGCTGCACCGTTCGACGATTCGGGTTTCGGGACGCGGCGAGTCCTCGGCCTGCGTATGTACTCGTATATCGACGCGACGCGTGCAGGTACGAACTAGGAATCGCAGACGATTTTCCGGGTGGCTGCTGATCGCGCGATGTCGTCCGTACCGACGGGAGATCGATCGAAAAGTGGAATCGTGAAAGGCG
Organism: Xiphydria camelus; assembly: GCA_963678675.1. Lineage (NCBI taxonomy): Eukaryota > Metazoa > Arthropoda > Insecta > Hymenoptera > Xiphydriidae > Xiphydria > Xiphydria camelus. The sequence continues at coordinate 38,503,123 of OY783192.1, forward strand.
CATCCGCACGCGGATGGCGCGCGATCCAAGGACACGACGCGTGATGCGATATATTTTTAGAGACGGGGATTGTGTCATCCGTACGAGTAAGCTTTCCTGTGTACTTTCGCGCGAGAGATACATTGTTCCCACGCCGCGTCGGACGCGAGCGGGTAGCGGTATACCCCATTCGCCGTTTTGGCTCCTCACAGAGTAGAGCGTCTCGAATGACCCACGCGAGAGTGCACGCTGTGCGTCGTTTCGGTCCCGTGAAGTAGCTTCTAGGAACTGTCATACGCGCTGCAGGCGCGCGCGCGCGATTGAAGCTATTCGGTGCGATTGCGTTCGCGCTGATGTCACGACCGGATGCGGTGTCGCGCGGAGTTATCCTACGATTATTTCGTCGAGCCGTCATAGCCAATTTTGCGGGCTTCCGTCATAGCGGGGCTCGGTGGAAATTCGGTGTCTGGTGTGGGACGGGTTTTCTCTGTTTTCTTCGAGGGAAGATGTGGGTGCGCATTCGCGATTGGCGGGAATCTGTGTATTTCCGCCGAAAGTATCTCTGAGCTTTACGACGAGCTCACGCGGTGAATTATCACGTATAGGATTGACCTGTCGCGTTTTATTTGCAATGACGATAAGTGCGGGATGACGTGGTACATCGTCGGCTATATGTATTCCTGAATGGCAATTCAATTCACTCTCGCTTTCATACTTTCCTTTCCTCTTTGGGTTTGACTTTGCAAGTTGTACCCAGAAAACAGTTTATTTGTAGTTAATAAATGTATATTTGGATATGGCGAAATAAGTATTCTATTGGATCAAATAAATACTCGTTAACTATTACGTTATTTATTTGAGACAATTAATTCCTCTGAGACGATCGTTCAACGAAATGTTTGTTTCGCCGCATTTGAAATTACATTTGTTAATTATTAATAAACTGTCTTCTCGGCGAGCCTTTCGCTCTACAGAGAAATTCCCATCACGATATATTTCCGTACTCCGCACGAAGAAAAGTTAGTGGTAACCACTCCCACAATCCTTGTGGTAAGATTTAATTATTGAGGCGTATGACGTTTAGTACCATAAAATATGTATTATAGATATTTACCATAAGTACAGCAAATGCGATAATACTTATGGTAAATATCGACAGGTGCTGTAGAGTGTGATCTGATATATTCGGTGCAACATTAAACGAATAATTTCCGTTCAACGATAGAAAGCCGTAAGTCGTATACACATACGTACATAATATGTCGTTGTTTGACATTTCCAAGTTGCGATAACTCCGTTGAATCGACCGATCGTTAATGGCAATCTTTAAGGTCGATATGCATATGGAAATGCATAACAGCTTGAACCGTGGGCAATGTATGGTAATAGTGAGTCGAGTGCCCCCGAATACCATTGTTATGGCGCACGAGAATTGCGTGTCGAGTTCTCACGATCGGTTCTTGCTTGTATGTCGAGATATGGGTGATTTTATGGGAAGAAAATGATCTTTTTTCTACATAAGATCATCGGTACCTTATATTTCCCTTCATATATCGGCATGATAATTGAGCTCATCGTAATCAGCGCAAAAAAATACATCAGATATGATAGTCCGAGTGCATATGCAATTAAATCGCACGGTATTTAATCGCCTACGTACAACGAGTGCAAATAATACGATTGACGAGTACGAGAGAGAAAGAAGGGAGAGAGAGAGAGATTGGTCAGCGTGGAGGGGATGGCGCAGCGCGCGCCTCACGAACACCCGATGCTCGACCCGCGTGCATTAGACCGCGACGTGTGCGTCGATGCGCGCGCTGCAGCGTAAACTTCATTTTCCCGCGGCACGATCCGTACTTCGTGCGTGACGCACGGTGAAGCTTCTTATCTCGACGTTCGAATTACGGCCGACCCACTTGCGGCGTATCCGCCGTCCGTACGCGCGCGCGGAGGTATAATCCGGACTAGAGAGTCCGCTCGGAGACGTCGCGATACAGGCATATTCGCACGCGGAGGCCGCGCAAAATAGAAGCGTTTTCGCTCGTTAAAAAGCGCCGGGCCAAGGATGCCGCGCGGCGGCGCGCCGCCTTGAAAACAACACGGATATTGCGAGAGGGCTCTTCTGTCGCAAAGAATCGACCGGATGCGCGTCGTCGTACGGCGGAGGACAAAACGCGAAGCGGGAATCGTCGCGATAATAAACGCGCCGCTTCTCCGTTGCGTTTAGTTGTCTCTCTTCTGTAATGACGAATCGGCACGGTTGGAATACGAATCGTCGAATTTGCCGCTCTCTTGCGATTATTTCAAGCATGTCTCGTTTAGAGATACACACGCGCAAGTGTAACGAGCACCTTCGATAAATCGTACCCCACCCCCGAGTTCATTCGTAAAAAGGACATGTCACGTAAGACCCTTTCCGACATTCTCATTGGTCGTGTGATTTAATTATTTATAATTCTAAATGAAATAATAAATTTCGTTTCCCACGATATATTAAAAATGAAATTGATATCAATAATCCAATATGCCCTGATCGATTTATTAAAACTGTTAATACCTATTCTTGCATTATAAGATGATTTATTTTGATAATATGCTACCGAACAATGAGAAACTATTCCTGATCCATCTCATCCCATTAAAATTCATCGAATAATAATCACGAAAATTGAAGCCACTTTTCTGTGAACTTTATTGGCCGACTTTATATCGATATTAGTTATGATCCTGAATCTCGAAAGCGCGAAGCGTCATTTTCGACACATAAGTGACGTTTGCTAATTATCAAATGACACGTCACAACGAATCTCACTTTTTCGCGAATTTTATCAGCCGAATTCGCCATCTCGAAACTGGAATCTCAAAAGCACGAGTGAGTGACGTTTGTCAATGGTCAAAGTACCGAAATCTATGTGATTAGGAAATGACAGATAAACGAAAAGTGTGCGCGAAAGGCGTGCGTTGTGTTGGAAGTGAAAAAAATCCGTATTACGTCAGACGGCGAAGCCTCCGCCTCACAGAACGTCCTTACTATGGCGCGCGCCGCTTCGTAGCCTCAATTTGACGCGTATGCCTTTCCAGTCCTTGGACGATGGTGTAGGCCATCGTTCTCGGGTAATCGAGGCGTGCGATATGAATCGCAATTCGTCGTTCGTTTCAAAATCGCTATGCGGGAGCCGGCGTTGTCGTCGACAATTGCAACGCGCCGCATACCGAATGTCCCATTCAAAACACGGGGAACGGAGGTGGAGAGAGAGTGACGATTACGCGTCCTCGCTTAAATGGAAGCACAACGAAAGCGAAGGTGCCGTCATATGGAAAAAAATAATTCGCTAGTGTAACATTATGTAAGTTACTGTAACTGGTATTTGAATTAAAATATTGACAACAAATCGATTTGTTATGATAACGAAAGGAAAAGAAAGAAAAGCAATGATATTCATCGTAACCAAGTGAAATCCGTCAAATATTTTCTTCCCAACAGCAAACTGTTTTAGTCACCTTAACAAAACCTGCTGCTGTGATAATTGATTTTCGACGTTATCGCTAAGACAAAATTAGTACAGTACAGGGTGAGTTTCGTCCGCCGGGAGCGATCGCACTTTTATTCGCTGCCGATTCGCTTCCTCGCGGATTCGTACGCTCGAGAATCGTTCACCCGGGTGTATCGATCCGACGAAAACCAAACGGAAACTCATAATACGTACTTTCCTACTATACGCGCGGCCCTCAATGGGACATATGGCGTACGCGACGCAGCTTCTCTCTCGGGGTGCGGGGGAAGGACACAAACGCCACGCCCGATATTCCGGTGTTTCCCCGGCGTCACGTTGTTTGGCCCTTCGTGAGGGGCGCGCATGCGCGACGTTAAAAATTCGTTAGACCGCCGTTCGGCTCGAGAAACCCGTTTCTGGCCCCGGTGCGGTAACCGAAACTAACCTGGCCCATAGGAAACCTGACAGGGAAACCCGTTTTATTTACTGGTGGCAGAAGAAGCGAGGGGGGGAAGGGGGAGAAAGGGGGTGAAGCGATTCAGGTCGCAGTATACCTGCTGAGATACGCCGAGATCTAGCCGGGCTCTATGTGGCGTCGCCCGATGATGGCATCCACCGATCTACTTCTCTTTGTTTTCTTCGCACAGTCGACACGAAGTATAATGAGCCGCGGACATCGCGGGTTACGCCTCTTCGCGCGGTGCATTCGTTCATGCCTAAAAGCGGTGCAAGGACGAGCGTGCCGCGGAAATTGGAGCGTCGATTGCGGACTCGAATTGCGAGCGATTGCGCGGGGAGAAATCTCTGCAGCGTAAATATTTTTGTCCGTTAAAGCGCGTCGGATTCTGCTCCTTTCTGACCTACGGCTCCATCGTGTTCATCAATTCCAACGGTAAAAGTTGGCGCTTGGACTCCGCATCGCGGCTGCATAGCGCAGAGTAGTATTCTTTCGTCATTTGATTCGCAATTGCACGAGCTTGACGAGTCGAATTTGAATTTAACGTAGTTCGTGTCATTGTGACAATTGAATCCCACCAGCGAGCACGCGAAGTGTAATCCTCCTACTTCTCGTCTCGCAGATCGAGCGTTATAATGCGAACCGTGTGGGTATCGCGAGCCACGCCCCCTTTTGCGCTGCACACGATCGCCCTTAAAAAGCGGGGCAACGCAAATCGGAGTGCAGCGACTGCACGCTCTGATACTTATATTTAATTTCGAATTCGATATAACGCGATATCGATTCCTCAAACGCTGATTAACGTCAATATGTCCGGTCGATCGTGCGATAAACCTTGATACGAATGACTCTTGCTTCCGAAAGCCGGCAAAGAAAATAGCCCGAGAGAAACTGCTATTCGATTAGCGTGTCAATGGATACGGGTCAATTCGCCTGCCCTCCCCTCTCCTCCGATTAATACTTAATCATCGTACATATAGGAACTTCGGATCGACAAATTAGCGTTCCGGTTCCGGAATTTAAGCGAAGGCTAGACGCTCGGTTTAGAAATACATAAATACGTTGAACCGAGATCGAGTGTAGACGTGACCGAGTAACTAGTCGAAATCACTTTTGCGTAGCCACCCCAGAGGTCACGCGAGAAACTCAAAATCTTTGTCCCGCATGAGCGCAGGATTGTACACTGAGAGAAATAATTGCCGGTGCTAAAAAAATGTTTTATTCAATCAAAAATATGATATAATTCCAGGATCAAGCCATGGTTTTCTTCGCGCGAGAAAATATCTGAGAGGCTCGAATAATTGTTTTTTTTTTCGCGTAGAAAGAATTTCTTTTTCCCACAACGGTACTCTTAAATCAAGAATATATAATATATTTTACGATCAAGACACTGTTTTTAAAAATTCGTAAGATCGTTTCTTCTTCATTCGAGAAATATTTTGTTGACACTAGCAATTAATTCTCTGAGTATATACGAAAAGCATTCTAATTCACGTATGACCTGGGCGATGATTGGGTTTTCGGCCGAGAGGAGAGAAAGATGCGTTTATTCACTCATGCTCTAAGACAAGGTCTCCTAAGAGCACATATACGATGGAATGAGGAGAGAAAACCGAAGAAAATTATAATTATAAAAAATTGAAAGAATAAAAATAAAAAAATAGAAACCAAGTAAAGGTATGACTAAGATGAAGTGTAACAAATAGATCAGAGAAAAGAAGAAGAAGAAGAAGAAGAAGAAGAAGAAGAAGAAGAAGAAGAAGAAGAAGAAGAAGAAGAAGAAACGTTTATTTAGGCTTTAAGGCAAGTCCTCTAAGAGCAATGCAATAAAGATACGATGAAGTACAGAAAAATGAGGTGATCAAGATGATAAGCAAAATGAACAGCAGGCATTTAAAGTAAGAGATAAAAACTGAACTAATTAGAGTTCTAGATAAAGAAGAAGAATAAGAAGATAGAATGGGAAGAATAGGAGAGAGAGGCAGAGAGATCTGACTGTACAAAACCAGATCCCACTTTCCCGCGCGTCCAACGAAGGAAGCCTCGCGCGCGCGCTTCCACTGAGATATTCGGCCGAGGAAGTTGGGTACCCAAGGATCGACGTAATGTCAGGGAAGAGACGAGGAAGAGGCGAGGACGAAGAGTGGGAGGGCGGAGGGAAGGGCTTATTTAGTATACGAAAGTTACCCAGGCCGAGGTCATCGGGTTTTATGCTCCACCACTGTGAGGATAGCTGTATAGTTACTTCGTGATCGTACACACGCGAGTAACGCGCGCTGTACGCGCGTCGACACGCGTTTCAAAACAATACGGGGGAATTTGCAATTAACGCTGGCGCGCGAAAGTGGCGATCGATCACGCACGCACTCTCTTTGGCAGGATGATTTCGCAGTGGCACGATTTGTCTGTCCGATCTGAGTCTGCGTTCTCATAAGCTCATAGTGGTACGACGCGGCGTCGTCCTTACCGCTCTGCTACGTCGTTAAGAAGCGAGAGGAGGAGCGAGCTAGATCGATCGTGAGAGCGATCGAATTTGATAATTTTCAAAAAAACTCGAGACGGCTGCTATTATTTCCGATAATAATAAAAAGCCCACCGAGTTGCTCCGAAATTTTCTCAAACAACTAGCGATCACTCTCGCGATTCGATGAACGCACCACACCCACTGTCCGCGGCGCGCAAAATTCCGCGCGAATCGGCGTCCCCGAAAAAAGCGTGTCGTCGCCGCTTTCCATGCAAACATCCGCGCCGAGTAAAGTAAAGAGACGTCGGAGCGCGCGCGCGCAGCGCGCCTTCGAGAAGGTGCACACACACACACACGCACACACGCCTGTACGGCCCGGTGCAAAGCGATGCATCCGACTAGACGCGACGCTTCTTGCGCGCGCGAAGTATACGCGTAGGCGCAACGCGAGCCGCGTTCGCGTGCGGCAGCGCTGAAAAGATCTCGTATTGCGAGGTAAGAAAAATAGTGACGCGCGCGCCGATTTATTCACGCCACGCGAATGAAGTCACCTTAACCCGTTACACGCGCTAGGATACGCGGTAGGATACGCGATGGGATACTCCTCTGGCGTATACTCACATCTCGTTCCGTGCGTAAAACGTGCGACGGAACTGTTCGCGTCTGCGACGCGTTAGTCGTGGACGAGCGAGATAATTGTCCGGAGTCACTCGAAGGATCCGCTGCGTGCTTTGAGGATTAGATCGAGCGGGTGGGCGTAAGAAATTTGAGCGTCAATATGACGTGCAACGATACAAGCAGAGCGGCTGTCCAGCTCCGATACTCTATTCGGGACCGTCGGACTGAAACTGAAACAGAAAACGGCTTTCGCCGTCTCCGCTGGCTCCAAGTCATCGCTTACTATACCCTCCCCCCTTCTCCCATACGGTACGCACTGTAGCGCACGCCGTACTACGACGCCGTACGAGACTGTACTCGATTCAACGATTTCATGTGGAAGGTGTTCCGAAAGAGGAGGGAGGAGATAGGCTGCTGCGCACCTACCGACGCAAAATGACGTTTCCGAATAGCGTGTACGTGCAGCTGTACGACGCACATGCCGCTCGTATGCGTCCGAGACCGGATGACACGCGAGGAAATTTTTGTGGGCAATTCGGTCTTTAAATAAAAAAAAATATTCATATTTTTAGATTCAATTTGTAATCTGCATACATAATCAATACAATGCACGCGAAAAAGAAAATATCAGAAACAAATAATTATTCGAAAAGTTATAAATGCGTTTCTCTCTACAACATCGTGATGTCATCAAAACACCAGAGAAACGCACTTACGCTCCAGTTTAAATAAGACCGAAAATGAAAAACGAAAAACACGGGGTAAATAATTTTGCTCACATTTTTCGAATCTGCGATAAAAAAATTGCTCAAAATCGAATTTAGCATCTCGACCGACGATTCTCGAGTCGCCTCTTATTGGGGTGATACGCGCTCGCGATACCGGGGCATCCGCGTTTTTTTTTCGAACTTTAATTTATTTGCACATTCCTATCGGCCGACGCATTAGAATCTATTGCATACATACATCCGCCTATATACGGGTGATAAATATGATTGTTTTGCAATTGCTTCTCGCGTGCTTTAACGTGCGATGCATTCTTCAAGCGGCTGCGGGTATTTTTATGGTTTTTACGATTTATGCAAATTTTTATATCATCGATCGACAAGTCTTACCATTCATCGGTTTTCGTCTGTAATTTTCTACGATTCGACAAAGCCTATTTCGTCGCAAAACTTCTAGCGTATTTAAAATATCAGTTCGGCGCCTTTATCCTTCGCGGAGTATTGATTAATCGGCGCTACTCGCCGAATAGACGCATTTACTCGACAACGTTCGAGATCTCGCAGCAGCTCGGAATAACACGGTCCGTATAAACAACGCGGTACGGAAAGAATCCGAGGTGAGACGTTCCCAGGACCTTTCCTCATCCGTCACGGCATTGACGAGTCTGAGAGAGAAGCGTGGGTGGAGATCTTTACGGCGTTGATTTCGTCAAATTAAACCGGAATAATGTCGCTGCACTGTCTTGTTTATGGTAGCGAGAGAATGTGCGTGATGCAGTCTCGAATTCGTCGAATTGCATTACGGCTCTTGATTTGAGCCGAGACTCGAGTGCTTTATTATGACTTCGAAAAATTAACATTTTCTGCTTGTCCTTCTGACCTGGCTACGGGCAATTTTGCGGGGCTCGTCGTTGCAAAATGATTTACAACTTCTGCGAGTGGTAGGTTCACACTCTTATGAGGCATTGCGACGATAGTGCCGCCACCTGCTAAGACTTTGTCGAGGAGTGAAGTGAACGTTCGCTCGTTGCATCGATTCGACGCCGTTGGTACGTGCACCTGCAGTCCGGTATGCCGATGTTATCGTTGCGCTCGAGGACCGCATACCGTTGGGCTGCAGCGACATTACATGCTGAGCGCGCGATGGTCAGATGACGCTGTCAGGTCGGAATCGGCACGAAAGAATACACCGGATGAAATGAAATTGTACCTACTCTTGACCATCCTATTCGATGTATTCTTTTATGCTGATTCCAAAAATCATAGATATATATTAGGGAAATCTCGAAAAAAAAAACATTGAGATATCGAAGATTTCCCTTGGGAAAAAATAATTTTTTCGAGCATAAAATCAATGATATCTCGTATTTCTTTTGAGATGTCGGTCAAATAACCATGTTTCTCGTAATCAGCGTAAAAAATACGTAAGATAGGGTGGTCAAATGATCGACTATCCAGAGATTTCGATTTTTAGCAAAATGAATCCTGATATTTTTGGAATTTTTCGTGAAAATCAAAACCTCGGGAATCGAGCGCATGGCCACTCTGTCGGGTGTATTTTATCATGCTGATTCCGAAAATAACCGATTTCATAAAGAAATCTCAGAGGAACATCGAGATATTCGTGATTCTATGGGAAGAAAAAAATTTTCTTCCATATAAGTCTCTGATATCTTAGATTTCCTTTGAGATATACATATGCATCAATCAATGAGTATCCAATCGAATGTTATCGGCTCTACAGGTATACGCACGTTTCCTAATAACTGATAGGGAAGTCCTCATCATTAATGCAACTCAATTTTTATCTCGGCGAGCCGCGCGTATGCTTCGATCGAACGTAATTTAATTTACGAGCGAGTGCTTATCACCCCGCCGTGCACTTTATCTAATTAACGAGCAAGCGACTGTGCACACACAATTGACTTCAAACACGTGACAAATTCGACGTCTCCGTACTTTCCAGCGCCATTTGCCCCGAAGTTAAAAATAATTCTCTCCGAAAATAGACAGAAGAAGTACAAGGCAATCTGTACAAGGATCGGAGCATCCCTCCCTTGCGGTGCGTTTTATTCCTCTAGGGATATTAATCCTCAGTTACTCGGCGCTCGAAGTTCGAACAATCGAAAGGACCTCGTCACGAGTGCAATGCAATTTTTATTCCGCCGTACCACAAGTGCGTCTCGATCGAACGTAACTCAATTTACGAGCGAGTGCACGGCGACTCGCAGCGTGCACTCTATCTGATTAATAACAAAGCGACGATTCGCGTGCAATTTAATGCAACGACAACACCTCCTCATTCTCCGTTAACGTGTCTGGAAGGTTCGTCTCGTCCTGAAGAGTTCCCCGAAGAATTCCCTGAAGAGCCTCCCGAAGAATCCCTTGAAGAGTTCCCCGAAGAAATCCTCTCGAAAATACCACACGATCGCAATATGAAGCAGCCGCCGCTTCGAACAAATTATTCCCTACGCTCCACCCAACTGCTCTTGCAGTTCTACAAAATCTGCGGTATAGCCCCCTTTTCCGTGCGCATCGATGCACCAAACGGGGACAAGAGCTCGAAGACGTTGATCTTCAGCTACTCGAATCTCGAGGTCGCCTACAATTTTATCTTGACCTGTTGCCTCTTGGGCGTCGGCGTAGTGACGATGCCGATGATCTTCGAGATGAATGCAATGAGGAGCGACTTCGTCAAAAGAGTCATCGAGTCCATCCAATCGACGTCGGGTTTGTTCTGCGCTTGCACGATAATACTGACTCGTTCCTTCGATCAAAAGTGCGCCTTGCGGATAGCCAACAATCTATTGGAAGTGGATCGTTCGTTCCTGAAGTACGACACCGTTGCAATGAGAACAACCTACTACTTTGACCTGATACTCTTTCTGTTACACTTCGTTCTTTGGGTATTTGTCATCACCATCGAGTATATATCTTTCGAGCATAATTTAATAGTCTGGCTCAGCTCGATGTTTCCCATCTTTTTCGTCTACGTCCTTTTCACCCAATACGGCATGGTGATGACAGTGGTAAAGAGAAGGTTTCAGAGGATGAACCGTATCCTAGCGCGATTAGCCGCGGTCGAGGAGGGCGATGATGTATCGGTTGTATTCTCGCGACACATCCTCGGCGGCAATACCACCGTGGTCCAGCTGAAGACCCTGAAGTACGTCTACCATACGCTGTGCGTGATCTGCGAAGATCTCGAGGCCTTCTATTCACTGCCAGCTTTTTTGGGTGTCGGCTTTTATTTCATGATAGAAGTTTACAACGCTTACTATTTGATCGTGCCGTACGTCGGGGTTCCGCAGGAAGAAAGCGTCTTGCTCAGTACCTTGACTTGTCTGCTGTGGATAGTGATCCTCACCAATCCCATGGTCATTCTTTCGTTCAACGTGTCGATGATTGTAAAAGAGGTCGGTGAAGTGAACATCGAGGATTGTGTCGAGTCGATCGCGTGATGTGAATTTTTTTTTCAGGCGAAGAAAACGGGTCAGATTGTGCACAAGTTATTGGGTCGCACGCTGAATAGGGAAATCGTATCGGAGGTGAGTCGCGCGATGTATCGGTGGGATTTTAAATAATATGCAGAGTTTAGCGATTATCCTTTTATAAGGTTAAGATTTTTTAGTCAAAAATAAATCTTTGTATATTCCAGCTCAAGGAGTTTTCGCTTCAGCTGCTTCACAACGACGTACAATTCAGTGCCTACGGTATATTTTCCTTAGACCTGACTCTCCTACATTCCGTAAGTCGATTCACAAAGAAATTGCGAGTAGCAAACGTGTGGTTTCTCTCAATTTTGAATTTCTGTTCGCAGATCATGAACTCTGCAACCACTTATTTAGTGATACTCACCCAGTTTTCGCCAAATAGTACGGACAACCGGAAGGAATAAAAAATCTCGTTAATTGACAGAGTTGTAATATACGTATATTGTCGATTAAATGAATTATATTGAGTGGAGTCGAGATTGTCACTCGTTTAATAAATCAAAGAATTTGCACAGGGCGGGGAGTAGTAATATTCCGATAAACTTCAATCACGATTATCTCGTTACTTTAGATTTTTAGCCTATGTTGGTATTACACTTTTTTGTAGATCGAAATATGATCTTCAAATAAGTATTATACCAAATTAGCCAAAAGTTCATAGGTAACAAGATAATCGTGGTCGAAGCTAATCGGAATTGTATGTACTGCCCCGTGCCATTTCAAATCGTGCGGGGCCGTACCTATGCTGCGATGACGCAAGAGGTTCGGGGATTCACCAACCGAATATGCGTGTGTGAATGACTACCGCCGCATGCGTATATGTATTATGCTCCGATTATGTATTCAAAATGGTCGCTAGTAGCGCAAGGTGTGATAGGTGCGGCTCCCGTTCATTCACCCGCGTGTAGAAATCGAAGAGTAAATAGAAAGAATAAACTCGATCTTCACGAGCTTAATCGCTTTCCAAACTGAATACGTCTAGATACAATCGGGTCGGTTATTGAAAAATTTATTTTGACGTGCATCTACGACGGCGTGATCGACTTGGGTAACCGCACGAATCGAATGAACGGTTAAAAAGAAGTTCATTCATCGCTGCGCGGCATATATCTACGATATGACAATGTCAACGATGGAAAAGCTGAAAGAGCAGGGCTGGTAAGTGGTCTTATAATTTTCAGCTGTTAAAAGGAAAAATTCGAGATAACTGGCGTCATCGAAACGTCAAGTTTTCGTCACAAGTTGGCTCGTCAATGCTGGTCTGTTTTTGCTAACCTATTCAAGAAAGGAAATAGTCAATACCGATCGTTCTTCTTACTCGTCGATTGTTAAGAATCATGGTACTGATAATTAAAGCCAGAGAAAGATTTCAAGCGCACCTATGTTGCATTCGACCTGCTCGGCATGATTTCTACATATCCAAATGTCAATTCGCTTGGCTATCCTCTCCTTACTTTAAAGCAGAAATAGAGAAGAGTTTTCTAAACTTATAGGTATCTCTCTGAAAGCGGATATAATCTGGTAACAGACTCCGAGAGTATCACCGACGTATCCAAGATAATCAAACGCGCGGTAGATGTAAGTAGTTTTTCGCTAGGATAATTTCGTTCTTCCGAATTAAGTATACTCCCACGAAAAACTGTCCACCAATTGTAACTCTAAAATTCTTCCCTTCTAAGATCATCGAGACGATTACATGGTTTCACGATTTATTCCTAACGATACCTTGCAGTTTGACTTGAGGGAAATTGGCAGTGGTCAAGGGAATCAGACCGAGGGCCCCATAGTATTACAAATTCAAAAGCTACGAAATGTGGCTGCTCCCAAGAGCAACGAAGAATCTCGCTCCGCTCCGCGTATGTTAAAACTGTCCTTAACAGATGGGCAGAACAACTGTCAGGCTATAGAGATTGAGAACATCTCAGCCTTGAGGTATTCTGTTCCCCTGCTGCTTCAAATCGCGATATAGATAAGAATGGAGCACGATCGGTCGTGCTACCTTTCCAGTTGTTTAAAGTAGGTCTGAATTTCTGAGCGTTTTATTCTTTCTCAGCTTAAATACACCGCCGGGTACAAAGATATTGATGAAAACGGGAAATTTACCAATGTCCCATGGAATCATTTTGTTGAGACCGTCTCACATCAAAAGCGTGCTCGGAGGAAAAGTTCCGAGTCTCATAGAGAAATGGGAATTGAATAAGGTTAGGCCTGAGTTCCTCGCCCGACAGTAGCGATTCGCGATCGCGGAGAGTTCATGCGCGCGGTTTTTCGCAGAAATTGGCGATTCACGCCAGAGTTAGATCGACCGAAGAAGGTGGTCCGCCGCCGTGGATTCCCTTTGGGAAAAAAATTATAAAAGTAACCGAGCAGGATAAGGATTTCAAGGCTCTGGCTGAAAAAGAGCAAGTGAGCAAGGAACACGCGGAGTTCGAGGCTCAACGAAAAGATGCGATCGCGGAGGCTGCCAAGCAGGGTAGTAAAAAAGTATTCGGCGGTGGTCAAAAGCAGGTACACCCACGATCCGTTTCAAATCATGTTTACGCTTTGATGTCATTGTCATATACGTGCTTGACGAAGATACTTTGTCCAGCTATTGGATTATGGCGTACAAAAGCTCGTGGATAACGGTTTCTCCATCGAGCAGGCGGAATACGCTCTGAGAGTAAATCGTAACAACGTCGACAGGGCATTGAAATCTTTGCAACGAAACGACAATAGGCACAAGTAAATAACAGCTGTCTCTTTTTTCTAAAATTTAATAATTTCATCGAGCATTCGGGGTCTTTAAACCAAAGCTATGTTTCCTAATAGTAGCGCGCGAGAACCACGAGAAGCGAGAGAGCCTCGAGAACAGCGAGAGCCGCGGGGCAAAAGATTTGAAAAGAAAACGGAAGAGACCAAACCGAGCAGCGGTAAAGTATCTCTCTTCGATTTCCTCGAAGATAAATTACCGGCTCAGGTCGATTCGGTAGAGGAAAGCAATGCGTATCAAACGAGTCAAACGGCAACTACTAGAGAAAGGACGGAAAATAATTTTAACCGATTCGACACGAAGCTATACGAACATGGTCATCAGGGTAGAGGCGAGAGGTAATGAGTACCTGCCACTGCGAGCATATTTAAACGCTTAATTACGCGAATTCCGTGTAAAAATGTACTTCACTTCAATCATTTCAGAGCTCAAAAAGGGGGTAGATCCTATCAGGCGCAATCAAAATATTCGGACGACGCAAAGTCGAACAAGCGCTCAGATTACAACGCGCCTCAATATCCCTCATATAACGCCGGTGGTAACACCCAGCAACACCGCCCTCCCAGATTCCAAAGAAATCAGGAGAATTATTCCCATTATCAGCCGGATAATAATTACAAGGGAGGATACAATAAAACGCCGTATTCGAACGAAAACGGTGCCGCTGGAGGCAATAGAAATCAGCAACAAGAGCAACCCGGTCTAAGCGCGAATGGTAATAGAAACCATAATCAAGTCGAGCTCGATGTCAAGAATAGGCTGAGTTACGATGCGTCTTATGGCAGGCATAATCGAGCTCAACAGGACGGAAATCATAAACCGTTTCAAAGCAATTCGACCGAGAAAAATTACAAAAATCAGCTGAGCAGGCATCAACCCGTGTCAGCGGATCAGAATAGCGTGAGCAGAGGTACTACCGGTTTCAATGGTCAGAGGAGCGAAAGCCACTTGACCAATCGACCGACTCAGGACTCCGCGGCAGGAGGATGGGTCTGGCAAATCGGGGATAAATGCATGGCCAAATATTGGGAGGACAATAGAGTAAGTTGTTTCGTTTCTCTTTTTTTTTTCCAACTTTTCGACTCGCGACTGTTTCTTTAAACTCCAGCGCTTTACAGTATTACAACGCGGAGGTGACCGCGGTTTCTCAGAGAACCTGCGTAGTACAATTCAAGGATTTCCACAATTTTGAAGAGGTTCTGCAAGTCGATTGCATACCGATCACGGAAGATGTACGTATTCGGTATTGCGCTTCAAATACCAGAACGCGCAGTGGCTAACGTCGTTCCTTCGTTCTACTACAGGATCAGCAAGGCGATCCGACTCAGGGAAGAGAAATGCGCCGCCAGGATCAGCGATTCGAAAATAGGCAGCCGCGAAACAATCAGAGCCACACTCACATAACCGGTAAGTACAAAATCGCGAGTTCGTCTTTCGATAAATCTTTGGCAAATCGCGATCAAAGTGTAAATAACGCGTTGTGAAATTGCTCAACACAGGTATGGAGTTTCGTAGAGGAGGTGGCGGAGGAACCGGGGGGGCCGCAGCTAGGGGTAATTACAAGAGGAGGGGTCAACAGCGGAGTGCTCAGGCTATATATCAGCCGCCGGCTCAACGTGGACACACGTCCTCTTCCGCGGGAACGCAAAACAACCCCGCACTTTAACGCAATGCCGCGAATAATATGCTTAGCGAATCAAATTGGATTTTTTTTCTAACGAAGACACCTTCAACGTCACTAGTTCGGAGCAAAGTCTCATTAGGACATTCTGAACATCCTGATCGCGCGGCCGAACTTTCGGGGGATCCCACGGCTCCGCGCGAGAAGGGAAACGCGTCCTGACGCGTGCTCCGCTAACGTAACACGTGACACTTTACATCGGTGAATAACGCGTAACTAACGAAATACGCCGGCTACGATGAAATGCCATAATTTATGTAGGAGAGTGTAGTACATTTCTAAACAGAAAAAAAAACTTAATTGTAATTAACAAGTATTCTTTGAAAAAACCGACGTAACTAATGATTTCATAGAGCTCAGGAATGTCAGGAGAAGGAAGCGTTATTAGCAAAGTCAATAAAGATAGATAATTTTTTCCCAAGTAGTTAGTTCGTACTATTGTTACAATTATTCATCCTCTCCCAATACAATTATTCCAGTTTATTACATTTACTACAGTTCTAATTTAAATGAACCGAAATTGAAGTATCTTTCCAGCGAAAACTAAAATTCGAGATTCTTTTGGAAAATTATAAATCATTCGTAGTAATTCACATTACACTGCGCTGATTTTAGAATACTTTCATATAGAAAATGTATAGCAAATCACAAATCCTTTTTGAAGTGTACTCCACGAATTTTCGCCCAATAAAAGCCCACGGTTACAGTGGAGGCTACATCGGAATGCACGCGTCGCCAACTAGAATCCCCTCCTTCCTCGAAACTGTCATAAATGGCGGGCTTGCGATGTTGTTTACACGCATCAGCCCCCCCGATTAATTTTGAATGGTATTTAGCGTGACGGCGAGTTTTACGCGAGAAAGAAGTGTGATTTAGTGGACGGGAAGCTGCGACTCGCTTCTCGTCGGGGTACCACAACCGAGGAATGCCACCGCTGTCAGGGGGATTCGGGGAGCAGATAGAGGTTAGCTTTTTGAATTTTCAAATCTGCGGAATCTTGAATCAAACGTCTCGTCGCTCGGCAGGATTACGAAGTGTTGAATTTACTTGGAAAAGGAGGCTTCGCCAGTGTCTACCGAGCAAAATGTCTTCGCAGCGGAATGGAAGTCGCTATAAAAATGGTAAGTGTTGTTTACATCGCACAGGTCCAGCCCACTTGTTGCACGCCGCAGTGACGCGACGCTTCAGAGCGACGCGGAGCTCGTTAATTATTTATTAAGGAATCTCTGAGAAAATATATCAATTCGTTCGATACATTTTCGCGGTACTCATGTACTTGTTAAAATACACAGATCGACAAGAAGCTGATGCAAGCGGCGGGAATGGTCAGCAGAGTGCGACAAGAGGTCGAGATCCATTCCCGCTTAAAGCATCCCGCGGTTTTGGAGGTGTACACGTTCTTCGAGGACGCCAATTACGTTTACATGGTGCTGGAGCTCTGTCACAATGGAGAGCTCCAGCGCTACCTCAAAACTCAAGGCACTCGCATGCTCTCCGAAGAACACGGTTTGCAATTATATAATTCATGTCTTTTCCCTTCACTCTAGCTTTTCCGTTAGCTATAGTTTTGCTTCATTGCGTTCCAAATTATTGAGACATATCGCGTTCATGTTAAAAACTCGGATCTAATCATTTACTCGTGTCGCAGCTAGCCATATTCTTAGACAAGTGGTGCAGGGCTTGCTGTACTTGCACTCGCACCAAATACTCCATCGTGACATGTCCCTGTCGAATTTGTTATTGACCAGAGATATGCAAGTGGTATGTACTTATTTTGACAGTACCCTATTAATTTTAATTTAAGAAGATAGGCATGGGATTAAAAAAATCGTTGATTAGCGTGTGTTGTATATTCCATGTAGTCAGAGACACTCTGATGGCTGTCACCCGCGGATTTTCACAAATTCAAATGTAATTGCGCGGTAATACGAGTATACACACTAAATAATCATGTATACTCTTGTATATTTATGAGGGATACCAATTTGCACTTATATGTTGGCCTATCTTGTCAAAGTCTGACGTGATACACTTACCGCTGATCCACGTTTATCAGACTTTCGTAGATGGACTCTATGCAAGCATGGAACATTGCATGTAATAATCTCAAATAGTTCTCCTTCGGACATTTGACTATATAATTTTGCGATCCTAGAAAATAGCAGACTTTGGGCTTGCTACGCAGCTGTCGCGACCTGATGAAAAGCACTTGACAATGTGCGGCACTCCGAATTACATTTCACCAGAGGTAAAAACCGACGCGTCTCTCGGTCATCATGTAAACACGCAGCTTTTAACTCTTTTTCGCCGATACTCGGCCGTACGATAGGTCGCTACACGATCGTCGCACGGATTAGAGGCGGACGTATGGAGCTTAGGATGTATGTTATACACCTTGCTCACCGGCAAGCCGCCTTTCGATACCGACGCCGTGAAAAGCACTCTAACTCGCGTGGTTATGGCGGACTACGTGATGCCTTCGTACTTATCGGAAAATGCGAAGGATCTCATAGATAGGTTGTTGAAAAAAAATCCGAGAGACAGGATACGTCTCCGAGATATCCTCAAACATCCATTCATCACGCTACACGACAAAAGTCGAACGAATAAGGTTCGTTTGCAAAAGGCGATTATTTTATTACGAAACGCGATGTGGTGTTTTGATAGTGTTGTTATCAGAGTTCGAAGCGAAAAATTCGAGACCATAATAACGTTTTTAGGAAAAAGCTGGTATAAGTAGAGGTTTGTCGGGAGGGGACAGGGATTCTGGACTCGGACGGACGATGTCTTCCTGCAGTCGTCCGCGAATGCGGTCGCGATCGGAAGACAGATTGTCTACCGCCCCCGCTTTTCCCGGCGCTCTTGGCCCTACGGTCAGTGCCAGGAGCGATCCGTACACAGAGTCGATCGCGAGACCGCAGTTTTCCTTTCGAACGAAACAGGCGGAGTATTGTCGGGAAGAGAATTCGGTATTGGCGGGCATACCGCCACCGCCTCGTAGTAGAGTATTTTCGCAAAGTGAACATCGTAGCGGGTACGATGCGCACGGAGAGGAAGTCGATCGACAAAAGAGCGAAAGAAGAACGAAAGAGCGCGAGAATGAACATCATTCTGGCGAAGACGCGGGAAGCACCAAGTTGTCGGTGCCTCCTTTAAATTCCGAGAGACTGCAACCCACGAAACACAGAACGAAAAATGCTCTTCTCACTATCTTGGATAATGGGGAAGTTTGCATTGAATTCATTAAAAAAAGAAACGGCGTGGTGGGTACTGTTATACGCGTAATAAATAAAGTCCAATCTTTTCGGCAACACTCCCTCCTCTCCCCTTTCTACATCTTTCGATTTCGTTCTACAGGAACGAGTAAACGAAGTTTGTCGTATATCAGGCGATGGCTTGAGGGTGATTCTGTATAAACCCAACGAGGGCACGGAAATTGACACGCAGCCGCCCCCGCTGCCGCTGCGTGGAGCGGACAGCATTCACTCGTACGAGAGTTTACCTCAGCGTCATCATAGAAAGTATCTGTACGCGGCTCGTTTTGTGAAGCTCGTCAAAGCTAAGACCCCGAAGCTCACGCTCTACACGAAACAAGCCAAGTGTGTTTTCATGGAGAATGGTCCGCACCCGGATTGCGAAGTACATTTCTATAACGGAATTAAGGTACGGAGGTATAAAGGAGTCGAAAATTTCGACTTACAAGTTCTACTTTAATTTCAAATCTCGCTAGATTTTTCGCGTCGACGGCGTGGCAAAGGTGACGGACAAATCCGGCGGTCCAACGTACGCGGAGGGTGAAATTCCCTCCGAGTTGGAAGATTGGTTCGAGCACTATTTGCAATGTTATCAGCGCTGTATGCTGTTGGAATCGACTCTAATGTCTCTAGAGACAGCTACTGGTCACTCTTATTTTCCCGCTATCATCGGCCGCAGGTTCAACTCGGCTTTAACCGACTCACCCTGCTCGCAAGGGAAAGAAAATATCTCCCGCGTTACGAACAGAACTCCAGTTGTAAGTTTTATAAATTCTCTCGCGATTTTCGCGCCAAAATTATTTCCGTCTCCAGCCGGCATCCTTCATAAATATTTCTATTCCAGATGCCGTCATTCGAAGCGAGCAACTCCGTAGTTTCTACGGTTGCTTCCAAATCGCGAAGATCCAATTCGATGCGCCTTTCCAATTACAGTACAAATAAGGTAGCAGTGCCAGGTATAGGGGTGGCAACGCAATTAGCATCCGGAGACATTAGAATCGACTACAAAGACGGGTCTGCCCTTACGGTAAGAATACCGTTGAATCGTCTCGATCTGATACCACTATCCGCGAGTGCATATAATTTGACGAGAATCGCCGTACGCGATTGCAATGCTGTCATTCGTTACAGGTGAGCCCGCAGAATTCCGGTGGTGGCATGACGTACGAGAGCAACGGTGGAACTGTCGCCAAGTACAATCAAAATTCGGAAGTGCCATTCGTCGTCAGAGAAAAGCTGCGGCATCTGCCGACGGCCATCAAGTATCTTGTTCAATCTAAGCCGAAAAATATACGATAGCTACAAACTGCACCATTTTCGGAAAATTGCGACGTTTTCTAGAGTAGCTCACAATCCTTCCTCATTTTTTCCCCGCTCTTTCCTGCCTCCTGCTCCTTTAAAATTCTTCTATCAACTTATCAATTGAACGCGCATGACACCAGTTGCTCATCTACCCCTAAATAGCTTTACTCTCAGGACGGACGACATTTATACATAGATATACTTTTATTATATAGATTATATGTTTAAATGCAATCAATTATACGGCGGATTCTTTTTTTACAAATGCAATAAAGTATGACAAATTGTAGTGGTCTCCGTATTCATAAAGTATGATCGTTAACGAGAAAACGCAAGTTTAGATCCATCGAAAAATGAATCCTGCAGAGTTTCTAATTTCTTTGAGGCATCCTTTGACGGCATAATAGAATCGGCAATAGTTCTACAGCGCGACTCGTTAAAAAAAAATGGTCCGGAAGGAGAGCACCAGAGTACCGCGTCATTCCTAGCGATTTCTCTCGTCCTACACATAACTTTCATTCACTACTGGGAAGTGCAACCGCTCTCCTCGCGCGTCCCCCCTCCCCATTCAGGTGTAATTATGTACTACCTCCACAGGCAGAGTTCTGATTACCCCGCCATATTGAGATTCGCTGAGGTGCAGGCTGGAGAGAAGTCTGTTGACATTTTCATTACTCTCACACACGATCGAAACCGCGCGACGTCGCAGCGGGTCCCGCGATTGTCGGGAGACAAAAGCGAAGATCGACTTGCGCTGAGCCGACGCGTACGCGGACGCTCACGGTGTGTAGTTACGGGCATGCGAGTGCGTAGGGAGGCTTTTACGAAGTAAATAAGGACAAAGTGACGTGCAATCCCACATACGCGTGGGATGTCATTCGACCCGCGTTCAATTAGCTCATTAATTTCGAACCGTTCCGAGTACGTAATCTCGGGATCCGCACCAGGACACCGTCCAACGTCGCACGTCTAACCTCGGGTGGAGTTCGCGCAAGCACCATGGGTAAGTCCCGTTATCTGATCGTGTATCGGTTCCCGAGCATCGTTCGGTCGGCCGGATAAATCGTATTCCGAGGAGCGAGAGTCGCTCGACGATATGGTACGGATACGACGTCGATACGACTCGTGTTCCGCGTTATCGTAATGCCTCCGCGCGTAATCTTATCGACGACTCATCGAAGAGTTACTCACGGATCAGTCATCGGATGGCGATCCGCGCGTGAGATTCTCGTTTCGCGTCTACGCGACCCGTTGGTTCGTTATGGCGAGATACGGACGCTTCGAAGTGCGATCCGAAGAGAGTACTATGGTAGTTCCCTTGCGAAGAAAGTTTCGAAGCTCGATCAGCATAGATAGGTACTCCGAGAGGAGCTTTCGAAATGGGTATTCGTCGGGTCAGTCGATCGGTGAGTTCGATCGGAGGTGGGTTGTTAGATATCGATACGACGAGTGGTGTTGAACAGTGAGTTTCGATCTCTTTCATGGGCATCTCGTGTTTTGTAAGTTTGGACACTGGGCACGAAGGCATGCAGATTTATCTGGCTTCGTATATGTCGTTTAAAATTATAGAAGTTATTGTAAAACGAAAATCTACCTTTCGCTGCATCGATATTTAGAATCTCGATGAATACTCGTTCATGCGTCATGTATGTAACTAAATCACTTTGATCTGCCACTCATTTCTGTATCATCTACACCTTTATAAATCTATCTCAAGTACTCCAACACCTTTTAATCAACTGACACAAAATAGTACAAATCCTTACAATAGCTATTGTAGAAAAGGTGCTCCCTATTTCCTCGATCGAAGCAAACTTACTAAAATTGTGCAAAGATAAATCCGCGAACGTCTTCTAAAAGTCAATCCTACTTGCCATTGCAGTCTCCACAAACTAAATTAGTACAAGAAGATGTAACAAAAGCATCAAAGTAGCTATTGCTTTTCCAGGAAACATGTGCAATGACTGTATGGCGCGAGTGCCATACGCAACCCTCATAGCAACTATCATGTGTTGCTTAGGGGTTGGCATATTTTGTGGCACCATGTACAGAGGTGCTACACTTTCTGGTCTAATGATGGATCAGGTGAGATTCGTTGTTTTTTCTTTACTCTTTTCCCCCTAAAAATTGATCTCAGAATTATTTCATAAATCCTCGCGAGAAAATGATTATCGAATCTACAGTCTGTCCTTTTGATTTATATACCCCACGGAGGTTTTCGAAGTTTTCTACATCAAACTATGCGAAATAGGTATTTCATCTACGTCTCGGTTGGTTGGAAGCTGTGCAGCTCGTGTTCGCCACCGTAGGTGCGAGCATGGCTGCTTTGGGTTTCATGATATTGTGCGTTGGCTGCTTAGCTACGGGAGCCACTAGACACAAGGTCTATCGTGCTTGGAGATCCAGAGTCGGTGGTCGCATATCTTGTGCTGTTGTGAGTTTACTTTATATTTTTTATACGCGCCAGGTTGTGGGAGGGAGTTAAGCATATACGTATTACAGCCAACGCGCACTTCCCTTTTCTAGTTTATGACGATCACGTACATCCTCCAACTAGCCTGGCTCTTGATATTCGCGTTTCTCGTCATCACGACGTTAATCTTCACGATTTTCTGGGGCCTCTGCAGCAATTCGCGCGTGCAATCGCTCGATCAATGTATCGATTTTACGCAATTCGGTGAGTTCAAGTGTCTCAGCGAGTCGCAATTAATTCGATGAGCGATCGCGAAGTAATTTCTTTCGTCTTGTTCATTCAAGCTTTTATGTTCCCAAATAACACGAGACCCGAGGACATAAAAATTTGTGGCTCCCAAGAGGTCAAGCTCTTCTGCAAGGATTACGTTGAGAAAGCGGAAGTTATGTTCATCCTGGCGACAGTGGCCGCGCTCCTGGTCATTCTCAGCTTGATACACTACTTGATGTGCCTCTCGGCCAATTACGCGCACATTCGCGATCACGAGAAATTTCAGGAGCTGCAAGAACTGCAGTACCTGCAAGACGCGGGTGACCAGGACTCGCCGCAGCCGGGGATGGGAACTTTGGGATCCCATCACCGCGGCAAGGATAGATTCTAGGACACGGCCCGCGAGATCTTCGCCATGAACCCTCTTTAAGTTCGCTACTCTGATTACGCGAGGGAGAGAAGGAGGAACGTATTTTCGTCGGTCGTTCGATCGATATCATTTCACCTTTTCACGTATATACGCACATTCGAAACACTGCTCATTGGTTGCTGTACAACCGTCGCGGTAGTTCATCAGCCGAGGATCTTGCGGGAACACTCTATGCCGTCCATAAACTGCGACTGTCTCACAAGTATTTTACTCTGTCCTATTGATAAGAGGATGCGTAGCATTCTGACGTCGATTATTTTAGGATTTAAGATACCATTTGTCGTACGATCAAACAAATGGATTATAATGGTTACGTTCTTACATATAGAATAAGTATATAAATAAATAAATAAATATATATATATATATATTCTATAGTCTTCTGTAGCTCGTCAGTTTTACACGAGCGTCGCGCGAGTCTTAGGGAGGGACAATTTTACGACGATCAGTGAGCGCGAAGTTCTTTTTTTTCAATGCACAACGAAGTTTGACCACGCGCGCACTTCAAAAGCAGGCACTTTGATGCATAATACGAAAAGTGGCTGTTATTTTTCTGTTTCTTTTTCTCATTAAATGTACAAAGGTGTGCTGTATCTAGAGTATGTATATCGCGAGTGGGCAGCTTTGGGTCGTAACTTCCTGACGTGATCATTCCGATAAAAATGTCGGAAACAGAGCTCGTTACCGCACAAATGTACCGTCGATGTCTCGATTGGATAAACGTGGCATCGATATCACTGAGAATCAAAGAATAATGCTCAGTTGAAAGTGTTCTGAGTAAATGCACGGATGTAGAGCCGTCCGACCGCGCGGAATTATTACTTTTCACGAAGTTACGAACATCGAAACCGATATAATTGCCAATGTTCATGTTCAATCTATCGATAAGGTATTATGTTAAACATTCCAAGATATATCGAGTATATATTTATCGGGCGTAGCGAGAGGACGGGTATTTTCATTACGATCATTTGATACGAACGCGACTGCGAATATATTTTTAGCGAATTTAAGGGAAAAAAGTGAATTCCACAAATCTGCGTTAAGTATCCGAAGTACTTCTCTCGCTGTGACGTTCTCTTTATGCAATAAAAGACATTTTTTATCTTTATATGTTCTTACGCGTATGTACCTATAGTTGACTGTTAGATATCGTAAATGTGTAACAAGTGGTACGCGTCATGTGGTGAATTATTTTCAGAGGTTTCATGCACGTCATGTAAACACATCACGTATTTCGCGTAAGCGAAGCAATACCGCCGCTAATAAATATGTACGCCGAATTCATAAAGTTTTAATTGAACGAAACGTGACAATATCGTATTTTCGAATCTCAATTCAGGAAGGCTGCTAGTTTGATGACGAACTGTACCTATAATTATTAGAACGCGAAAGTATCAAGTTCCCACAAGGAGAAAAAAAAGAGTGCTGGATTTGAAAATGAAACAGCTGACACTTAAGATTTATCAGTCTTTGCTCAATATCGTCAAACACGGACGACTAACATTTTTCTATCGCGGGAATTGTTTCGTGAAAATGTTATTGGTAAAATTGTAACCACTGCTGAAGTGATGAATGTTGTTCTAATTGCTGAGAAGTGTCGATCTCAGTTTTGCGAGCGAAAATCCACATACTCGTACATATCAAATATAGGGAAATTGTTTAATCAACGATTAACACGTTGTTAGAATTATTAGATTAATAATTTTCTACCGTGAAATGAATATTAGACTGCCCTGCCTTTCTTTTAGAAATTTCATTATGTTCTGTTGCCAGGCACTTGAGCTATCTGGTCAATTTTAGTACAATTGTAATTTGAGCTGTATTGGAAGAAATAAAAAAATCTACGTATTTGTCAAATTTGTTTAAATTACGTTATTTTTTAGAACCCCTGTTCTCCCTTCAAACCCTTTCCAACCCAGTGATTTTATTCAGTAGTAGTGATTAAATTAAATTTGGCTATACATGTTCACAGTACGTATATTTGGCACTTTATTTTTAATACAAGATTTGGCGTAAAAGAGTAATTATCAAATATCTGTATTAATTTATTTATAGTAATATAGAGTTCGGCCCCGCGTTTGATCAGTTTTAGCGTCTAAGTGCAGGTAACCAGTAGTTTCGCTTTGAATTATGCCTATAGCAAGAAATAACTTTTTTTAGATTTCTTATTTCCAGTATAACCATGATATGACAATTTTATCAGTTTCCTTAATAATCTCTAATTGCGCGTATAATAATGTACATATATACAGCTTATTGTACAAGACGCTGAAACCACGGGAGAGTTAATGCGGAATTCAAATCGTGGGGCGAGATTTCGCGGGGCCTTTTGATTACAGTATAAATATTATTAAGATTCGTACAATTTTTCTGTACAGTGCTTTACGTATAAGCCGCCTTAATAAAATATTTCATAAGTAGACAAAATTTATTAGCTATTTACAATGACAATCAACTGTTAATTTCAAAATTCGCGACTCTGTTAAAGTTGTCACTCGTCGTCGAGCTGAAGGTCGAGCTCCAAATCAAGCGCGCTCATTTCTTGAAGTGTGTTGATGAAGGTGTAGCGCGAGAAGATCATATATAATTTTCTGAACCAAACGTATTGACTCTTATGAGCCGCCATGGCATTCTATAAGATGATAAATTGTCTCAATCTTTGAAGAGTTAACGAATTCGGTAGAAGCATAGTCGACCCTCCCAATAATCCACAGCTTTGAGCCCCGTGTACTTCCCAATAATCCATTTTCTCCCCGAATATACCTCCTCTGACTTTCCACGACCCTCCTTAAGTTTTTCTGACTCAAATCTCTATTACTGATGATACGACGTTTGTAATCAGGGTACTGGATCATTAAGAAACGCTTTTACGAGCTACAGATGGACTATTGAGAGGGAGACAAAGAGAGCAGAGAGGGAGTGAAGCTGTCATTTTTAAAGCTATCAAGAAATCAGTATATCGGCTTACTCGTATTGTCTGGCGTTGGCTGTAGATCAAATACCAGTACGAGGCTGAGAGTAAGCTTATTGGTAAATCTAACAGTTGGCTATATTTTCTAATTATGTTCACAGACTCCAATACGTAGAGTTTGCAATCTGCAAAAATTATTAGACACTTTGTATTCAAAGATGTTGAAGCGTATGTCTTTTCGCTCGTAATAGCTGGATTAATTTATACAGAATTTAACCGATACCAACACGAGGGTACTTTGCCTTGCATGCAGAGGGAAGCGACTCCGTAGAACAGAGAAACGTGATTTTTGTGCCCACTCACGCCATGCTTATCGAACGTTACGACGGCATTGATCTTATAAATTTCTACATGATACAAAATCTGTTCGGCCACTACAGTCTCTGGCCATTTAACCGTTGGATCGTCCTGTAGATGATCATTCCTGAAATGCGATCGACGACATCGATGTTAACACTGGAAACTAACGTCCGAGCGAGTTGCCTTTAACTCACATTAAAATCGTTACGTTAGCTTCCGGTATACCCAGAATTTTCGCGCAGGCCCATAGTTCCTCTTTTCTTTTTTTATCTCCACCTGTGAGATCATTCTTTTACGTACAAATTTACACGCATGCATTCTTAAGGAGGCAGGGAAGTTAGAGATCAGACGAGGGTGTCGTGTGATTTGATTTTCTCGTGAATTTAAATCTCAAACTCAGTGACTATTGTATACTTTTTTTGCACACCATAATATTTATTATAAATTCGGAAGGAACGGAACAACGAAAGGTCCAAGATTCAGCCAACGCGAACTACCATAAAATCTTGCCATCAAATTCAAGTAAAGAAACAGCGATAGGCAGATTGTAACGGAGAAATCTTACATACCTATAGTTAAGCAAAGCAGATAGAGTTCGCTAGATTTGTGTTGTATGATCCAATGTATCATCGGGCCAAAGAACATAACTTCGTCGTCGGGATGTGCCGTCACTAATAATAATCTGGCCGGCGGACCAGGTAGCTGCCATGGCTTATGATCGACCTTCTTCAAAACGAAGTAGAGGAATACGCATACGCAGAGATACGCGGTAAGAGCTATAAACAGCTGCCATGAGGCCTCCCTTACGTACCACCACCACCAAAAGGCAATCTCATCAACGTGCGCACCCAAGTAACGTTTCGCAACGTCAAAATTCAGCATAATTGCCGCTCAAAGAGTTACCCGCGTTTAATTCGAGAAAGCTTCGGCACTCTCATAGCCTGAGCTCCTGTTGACTGTTATCGACTAATAGGACGGGCTTTTAAACAGCATGAAAAAGTGGAGGTTAAATTACGTGTTGTGATATCGAAAGTGGTACGCCATCGCTACAGCACTCAGCTCTCTCTTCGGAAGTGGCATTTTTTTCTTCCCCTTTGAGACGGGAAGCATCACTTCGACGAACTTTTTATCGCGCGAGAATTTATATCCCACAGCGTCGCGGACTAAAAACGTACGCGTGTTTTAATTTAATTTAAATACCGGAGGTTTACAGATAAAATTTCTAATGGAGTCACAACAGCTGATCTCAAACGTCCACCGCCATCTAATGCGGTTACGGCGAACATTGAAGCAGCTGAGCTTTGGGTAACGATTAGTTTTTTAAATAGGTACAAAATTACGGTAGAGATGTGGGGGCTCAGCCGTCCCGTCGCGTCGATCGCCGGAAGCAGCGGCTAGTTCCAAGGACTGACCTCGTCTCCCCCCGCGCTTCCGCTCTCTCTTGGAGCGCTCCGTTAGCTGCGCGCGCAGCCGCTTCGCGTGCGCCGTTAGCGTGGCGTGCCGCTCGACCGCCTCGAGCACGCCACGCGTGTTAGCCTTAGGCCATTCTGTTCCGGACACTATTGTTGTCTCTGGTTCCGGACGCTAGCGTAGTGCAGTTCTGTGCGCGAATAAAGGTTCATTCGCAGGGAGTTTTTCGGTGCTTTCTTTTTCCTTTCCTCTCCAGGCGTGGGACCCCTTTCAGTTCCCACAGAGATCGTAGAGATTTAAATTCTTATGAAATACGTAATCTCTGAAAGTCTGCTGATAAAGACAAAATATCAGAATATTTGTAAAGATTGAAAACGTGGCTGCGAAGTGTTATCACAGCAAGAATCTCGCAAAGTTTTAGGTCATCGTTATCTCCGATTTCTAATCTAAAATTTGGAATGCTAATGGAAAATTCCTAAAATTTGCGCAGTGTTAAATCATAAGCGCCGAATTCCTGCGACGAGATATTCGCGATAAGCCCCTCCACCCAATTTTGTCACTTCGACGTCGTCTACGGTGCTCTGCAGCAGTGTGGAACAAGTGGTTTCGCGGCATACTAGGTAGTTTACAATGGAGTCCGAGCTAAGAGCGTTAGCTGTAAAGCTATTTGACATAAATGCATTGAAATTCGGCGACTTCATAACTAAAACGGGAATAAAGACGCCGGTGTATTTTGACTTACGAGTCATTATATCGCATCCAAAATTAATGGTAAGTTGAGCAGCGAGGCAAAATCGAAATAGTCACCTAAACATTTTTTCTCTCGCCTTTAGGAACACGTGGCCACTCTTTTATGGACTTTTTCAAAGGAATTAGGAGAGGTCTCACAAATTTGCGGAATTCCGTATACCGCCCTACCGATTGCTACGTTGATATCAACTCAATCGAACGTGCCTATGCTCATCAAGAGAAAGGAGGCAAAGTGCTACGGTACTAAGAAGATTGTGGAAGGACAATTCGAAGAGGGACAGAGCTGCGTCATTATCGAAGATATCGTGACGAGTGGCTCTAGTATCTTGGAAACAGTATCAACCTTGAGGGGAGCGGGACTGAAAGTATCCGACGCTTTCGTCGTTATTGACAGAGAGCAAGGCGGACGGCGAAACCTTGAAGCGAGTGGAGTAAGGATGAGAAGCCTGTACACATTGACACAGATACTGGGGTATCTGGAGGAAGCTGGCAAAGTGTCACAAAGTGTTGTGCAGGGCGTCTTGGATTACTTAAAAGACAACCAGGTGCAACTCCAGGAGAGTAATATTACCGGTAAGAATAAATTACCCCCCTCTGTGTTTTTAGGTCGGGCGCAACACAACGATCCTTTTCTACCGCGAAACAGGTTCAATAAAGGGTCTATTTTATTTTCAGACGATTCCAAAGAGCGAACGCGAATGAGGTTTTCCGCGCGCGCCAAGTTTGCCAAAAATCCCGCGGCTTCGAGGCTACTGCGTCTAATGGAGTCCAAGCAAACCATGTTGTGCCTGGCGGTAGATTTAACGGACTCGAATTCTATCTTGGAATTGATCGAATTAGCGGGGCCCCACGTGGCCGTCATAAAGACGCACGTGGACATCGTGGAAGATTTTAGTCAGCAATTTATCGATCGCCTGAAGCTGCTAGCCGATAAGCACGACTTTCTAATAATGGAGGATCGGAAGTTCAGCGACATCGGGCACACGGCGTCCCTGCAGTACGCGAAGGGAATCTACAGAATTGCAAAATGGGCAGACTTCGTCACAGCGCATCCGGTTTCCGGACCCGGAGTGCTTTCTGGACTGCGGGACGGCTGTAGCGATATTTCAGAAGCGCGAGGCGTATTTTTAGTGGCGACTATGTCGTCTAAGGGGAATCTGACTTCCGGTGATTACGTGGAGAAAGCGGTGGCTATGGCTACATCATCAGACCTCGTGGCCGGAGTAGTCGCGCAATCAAATCTAATAGACTCCGAACCGGGTTTGATTCAACTGACCCCAGGAGTGCAATTGACTGAGAACGCGGACGATTTGGGGCAACAGTACAACACTCCGGAATCGGTGGTCAAAGCTGGCGCCGATTTAGTCGTCGTCGGAAGGGGAATTACCGCGGCGAAGGATAAGCTCTCCGCAATTTTAAAATTCAAGGAGCGGCTCTGGACTGCTTATAAATGTAGGTTAAACATTTAGCATGGTAATACGTCTCGCCACAAATCTTATCATTTTTACATATGTTTTTCATTGTGCAATACTCGCTATTCTACCTCCAATAAAATATATTCATCGAGTATAACATAATCATAATTACTTATTCCTTTTTCTCATCAATCCAAACTTATTTCAAATCAAACATATTTTTTCGATAAACCTCCCTGTCAGTTATGTACTCGGATTGATCCATGAGATGTTCACCAGCAGGATAAATTTGACATCGTAACAAACCGAGTTTCAAATGCATTAAATTCAATTATTTATTATTAACTGGACGAAGCGCGCTGGTAGACTGAAGCAATGATGCGGAGGGAATAAACTGCAGTCTGGTGTCCAGTCTATCACAGCAAAGGGAAAAAGGCGAACTGCAAATATGCAATTATAAAGGGACGTAATGTCTGTTTTATCGGCGATGCTAGATGTGCTTCTGTGTTGGAGTCTATATACCGAGAGGGCGCTATTTTAAAAGTCTAGCAATTATTGCTCCAATTTTTCCATTCATTTCTTAAAAATATGTTTAAATTTAGAAAAAATTCATATCTAAATAGGAGGAGTATAAACGAATTATAAGGGGTTGAAATAAGGGAGAGCTTGAAAATTGAAAGGGTTGTTCAAGAATCGATGGGTAATTTACCGACACTCTTGGCCAGATTCCCTTGAAAATTATAACATTTGAAAAGGCTCCAATTTTGGCACAAGACATGCATGCGAAAGTAAATAAAATATTAGATATGATCAGCACCGAATTACAGTTCTACGGTGAATGGTATTAATGGAGTGTCGATAAATTTACCGACCGAAAGGGTTAAATAAAAGGGGCACAGGTTTAAATCTATATTTAGCTATCTTACAGTGCGTATAGTTACTGGTATATGTATTTTGGTTAGCGTTCAAGTTTGTAGGTTATACAAAGTTGCTATGAAATCCATTTCGAAAGAAATTTTGACCGACGCAAAAACCGAGGTGGATATTTATCGTGACACCCCTCTCAGATATCTCGGTAATCATGGCGGAGCGGTTTAAGATATCTGATTGCTTACTTCTGTTATTTTAAAAGTGTATCGACATCTTTATCTTCATCTTTCAGGTTACGCTAATGAAGTGGGAGAAGCGTTTCGAGGCGTCGTTCTAAAGTCTGTGGTATGGCTCAGCTATGTTGTCGCCACTGGTTATGTTTTAGCTGACACGGTACATAAGAGTCTACAGATTTATCAGGTAAACCACAGCTGCTTAGGAGTCTGCAGAATCGCACGTATTCTTATTTTCATTTGATTGGATGGATTGGATCAATTTTTATGGGCCTTTGAATTTCTTTATCGCGCATTCTAGCGTCGCTATGCGGTATTAAAAAAAAGTGCCGCGAACTTTGACTGTGTTTTAAAACATTTTCCGAGTCAAAACGAAAGTTTAAAGTCAGTCTAATTATTTTTCTTTAGTTTCATATTAAATGACTTTATAGATTATGTGATGAAGTTGCATTGAAAATAAATAAATATATAAATATACATATGCGAAGTGCATAAATTCGATGCATTTTTTATACAGCAAGTTTAAATTCGTGATTTTTATTGGAATTACTTAAAAATGTTTCAGCGGACTTTTACTCACTCGGGTTCGATTGTCAATTATGTTTCAGAAAGACACGACTCCTGATAAGAAGAAGTACGTGATTCTCTCCGCCTCGGACACTTTGTTATGGCAAAGTTTTGCATCGGTCATAATTCCCGGATTTACCATCAATAGACTCTGCGCTGCGGTTCGATACGTACAACGAAAAAGTAATGGGACAATGAAGGGACCGTGGGTTCCCATTGCGGTGGGTCTCGCGTCCATACCTCTCATTGTACATCCCATAGACGTGGCCGTGGAAGAGACGATGAATGTCTCTTATAGAAAATGGACCGGGTATCATCCCAAGGAGCCACTCGATCGAATTAGAGAAAAGGATTAAGATAGATTCGTTGATAGTAGTGTGAGTATAAGCATTCCACCTTGTTGACGCGTGTGACAAAACGCCATGTTATTAAATGATTTATAATAGTAAATATATGATATTATTAAATTTTCGAAACGTCTCTTTCATTTAATCCATACGTGACGTAAAGATCATCCTCTCTCAGACAGAGAGTTGTGTGTATAGGGGGTTAAAAATTCTCTACTTATATTTTGCCAAAATCAAAGTCTTTGAAATCGACCGCTTGATCACTGTACTATTTATGTATCTTTCGTGCTGATTAAGAAAAGTACGGTTATTAGGTCGATATCCCAGAGTGAATATAAAATATCAGCAATCTTATGTACGAGAGAGAGAAAAAGAGTTTAACGTAAAACATTGAAGATATCTTAGAATTCCTTTGAGATTTCCTGAATAAATCAGTGATTTTCGGGGAGAGAGAATCAGCGTGAAAAAATACATCAGATAGAGCGGTCTGAAGTTGAATTCTAGGGTATTCGATTTTGGCAAAAAGTGCAAAAGTGCGAAAAGTGAAATCGGTTGCCAGACCACCCCATCTTACGTATTTTTTCCCGCTAATTAAGAAAGGTACAATTATTTGACCGATATCTGAAAGGAAATACAAAATATCAGCGGTATCGTATAGAATCGTTTTTCCAATTGAATCGTAATATCAACATCGCTCGCAGGATGACTCGGAATCGACTTATTTCAACTCGCTCCGATCGCCACTTCGGAAAAAACAATCATACGCCATAAGTTGAATATATTACGGCGACCCGCCAACGGCATCATCATAAGCACCCATTCAAATGTTCGATAGTAACACTAAATTACCAATTCATACGTATACCGCGTGACTGGTACTAAATTGCATTCGCCTCATTTTATTTTCCTCTCGACGCACCGTTATAGTTGGCGAACAATAGGAGCGTTAAATCGACGCGAGATACGCGAAGCGATATTTTACATCGATCTCAAAATGCCACTCGTATAGCGACGGGCAAAAATTTATATTTTATTTTTGGAAAAGAGTCTCGGGGAGGAATTCGTTTAAAGGCTTTGGAAAAATCGCGAATAGCGTTTCATTTTTGGAGCACCTATACATATATATCAAATTCCCGATACATGTTAAACACAGCCAACACGGAGAGAAATTTTTATTAAAAATTACCGAGAAATTCACGTAACCATGCATGGTACATGATATCAATGACCAATTTGTTACATATGCTTCAGGGTAAAATTGACTATTTTTTCAAGAGAACAAAAATTGGTCACAGACATCATGTCTAATGATTACGCGATTTTCGCGGTAATTTTTAACGAATATTTTCTCCGTATAGCCTGAGAGAAGAGTTTATTCGTAATTAATAAATGTGTACCTGATTATGGCGAGAGAAATATTTCATTGAAGCAAGTAAATATATATCGAGTATTAGAATGTCCTTTTCATTTAAACAAAAATAGAGTAACAGCTAATGAATATTTGCTTGGACCAAAGAAATATTTCTTTCGCTATTATCAAGTACGTACACGTATATTAACTATAAATAAACTGTTTTCTCAGTGTAACTCTCTATGCGATACAGGCGACTTGGTACGAAGTGGGCGTTAAACTCGACAACTCCAAATAAGTAGACAACCGCTTGGCACGATCTATAAAAAACTCCGTCAGCCATCGCGTAGGTACTTCTAATCGGCGCTCTTGTACCGATCTATTATTTTTTATCTATATTCTCCTTTTATCGTTTCCATTGCTCTATTTTTTTCTAACGCACCGTACCTCTTTCCCATCAGCGCGCGTGCTCCAAGAAACATTGATATTTCCAGGAGAACGTTATTACGACGCTATCGGGATCTAGACGTATCTACATAACGGCTGGTCTCACTCGTCGTTCTCTATTTTTCTTCGTAGATCTCACGACGGATAAAAGAGACACGTATCGCGTCTCCCTCATCGCCGTACAGATATTCGCATCGACGATAGGAGTGAAACAATGGGAGGGCATTGTCGACGTTTTTGCCAGCGTTTCTTTCTCGACGCCGCGATCTCCTCTCGGAGCGTCGGGACGTCCGTTCTGTGTACCTACCATCTACGCGCAATCGCACGCTCTCGGAGACTCGGGGTTTTTCCGCGAGATCGTTTAACGGCTCGTTGGCGCGAGGCTTTCTTCGCGCAGGTCAACCCACGTGGAAATGAGCGTTTTATAATCGCGATCGTGAGCTATTTATTCTCACGGGGTTGGAAACCCTGTCTCACCGTTCGCGTCAACACCACGAGTCTTCGCCTATCGACCGATCTCCTCGGTCACTGTCAAAAGAAAAGTTTTACGTCCGCGTCGATAACTCGCTACGAAAACAGACAACCGCGCAGATCCTACTGTACACCCAAAACGGACACTCCGAGCGCGATTTTAGCCGCACGCAGCTACCGCACACGGCGAGCTGCGCCGTTCAAGTTGAGCCGCGACCGCGCGGTCGCGTAAAAGTAACGGGATGTCGACAAAGGCCCATCCCCGAAAGGGTTAGTCGCGTGTAAACTCGGCGCGCGGATTAATTTTTCAAACCCGGCTTACCGCGCGGCTATATAGGGTTGATGTGCGTACGGCACTCGCGCTCGACGGCGCGTCTCTCTCGTCATCCGCGGCCGCGCAATTATTTTCTCACCGCGCGCAACCTCGCGGGATTAAGCGTTACCGCGCGCATCCCTCCCCCGCGTTCGATCCTCCCTCCGCAGCGCGGCGACACGGTTATCGCCTCTCGACGTCGGCGGTTCGCGAAAACCGCGAACGGAGCTTCGACAACCCTCGGGGTGTCCGCGCGGTGTCTCATTCACTGAGAAAAAAAAGATTAAAATTTATTCCGTTAGAAGGATAATCTGAGTACGAAAGGTAAAGTGGATCGAAAATTATTCTAAGTACCTACAGCGACTCAAGGTTGCGCGCTCCGTGAAACATCACCGAACAAGCATATTTGTGCAATTAAATGATTTCAAACTAGTACGAATAAAATGCTAAACATTTGTTCAATATACGCACGATTTTTGGTAAATATGTCGTTGCGATAAACAGACGCGGAGAAAGATGTTCGTTAAAAATTACCGCGAAAATCACGTAGGTAACCATGGGACGTGATGTCTGCAACCAAATTGTTTATCGTAGACCACTGTAAAACTCCTTCATCCCTCGCTCTGTTTCAGTTATTTGCTCTCCTGTGAAAAAATAGTCAATTTCACCTTGAAGCATACGTAAAAATTGGTCATCGACATCGTGTTCCGCGGTCACGTGAATTTCACGGTAATTTTTCATGAAGATTTCTCCCCGTGCAGCGATTAATTCGAATCACCGTATAATGTAAATCGAACAATTTCTCGAAGAGCAATCATTTTTCCAAACTCATACGGCAAAATAAACGTAGACTTTAGAACGATCAATTGTAATTTGCACGATGCGTCGTGGCGAGTTCATACGTGACGACGCGCCCCGCGCTCTTCCACCCCCGTCGCCGGAGCGTCGTCACGCGCGCGCCTCTCGCTGTTTTCGGGGAAACAATCTCCCTCCCACCCCCTCCCGACACCTGCGCAGAGACGCGTTCCTCTACCGCGAAGGGTGACAACAGAGACGCGCGCGTTCGCGACGACCGCGGGATCCACGAGGAGGCAGCGCGCTCCTGAAACCTGTGGCATTCAGGCGCGGGGTGGTTTCGTCTCCGCGCGACACCGCAGATCAATAGGCAAGATACACCTATATATAGGAGGCTGTTTCGACGCGCCGGCAGCAGCAGCAGCAGCAGCAGCAGCAGCAGTAGCAGCAAAACGGCAGCAGCCGGCGACGGCGGTGACGGTTCTGCGTTTGTCTGAAATTTTGCAGCCATTCCGCGGCCATGTCTGGTTTCACCCCGGGGGTTGGTAACGCCTCCGCGACGCGCGTTTCCACCAATGGCGTGCGATCCGACGGGGTGTCTCGCGGGGGGCGTGGCAGGTAGAAAACCGGAGGCGTGAGTCGGTCGGGGCCCAACGCGAAAGGGGGGTTCGCGGTCGCAGGTGCAGCCAGTTGGCCGGCAAACTCGAAGCGAGCGCGCTCGGGGATCGCTGGTGCGCGCCTCTCTCTCTCTCTCTCTCCGCGGTTGGAAGCGCGACGGGGAGATCGCTCTCTTTCTCTCTCGCTCGTAATTCAAGAAGTTCGCGAGGAAAACGCCGAGTGTGCGCGCGCGCGCGCGCGATGAGAGTCGCGAGACGTTCGAGGATCTGAGAGGGGTTGACGTGCGCGCGTGCGAGGGTGCAAGGGCGAGAGTGGTGGTCGCGCCGTGCGATAATTCGACGCGAGGTTCGGGCCGCGCGCGAGTGAACGTCTCGCGGGAGAGACGACCGGAGAATCGGTGCGCGGCTGTTCGGAGAAACTGGGTGCGGAAGAGTAGTACCTATTCGAAGGAGTAACGGCCCCGCACGCGGCAGCCGCGTCGCGAGTGCGAAGAGCCGTCCGCGCGGTCCCGATACTCGAACGACACGCGTGCCGAGTGACGAGATGGACCGTCGCGAGGAGACCGCAGTCGGCCCGTGCGCGCGTTGCGATCCATGAGACGCGAAACCGCGCCCCTTCGGACACGCGAGTACCTACATACCTACCACCGCCATCCGGCGCTGCACGGGTCGTCGAGCGCGCGTCGCCGAGGAGGCGAGGGTCATCGCCGTCGCAACGAGCGGCCCCGCGGTGTCGTGCGCGCGCGATGCGGAGGCGCAGCGGCGTCGCGAATCTCGAGCTCGTTCGGGGGATGTGAGGCCGGGAGGCGGCAGGCGCGCGACACCATGAGAAAGCCCTGCGGAGCGCCGAGAAACGAGAAGGAGGTCTAACCCGTCGCGCACACAGTTCCCTCCGGTTTCGTAGACACCCGCAGGAATCTCCGCGACGCACAGTGCCGCAAGTGTCCAAGCTGGCGCGAGTGAGGGGAAGTGCGATTTCCATCCGGTTGGGATAATACAGTAAAAGTGGGTGCACTGGGGCCCTCGGGACCCTTCGGCCGGTACGGGCCTGTGGAAGGTGGGCCTGGTGGTGGTCCCGGGCCCGCTGAAGGAGTGGGGATAGGGGCGGCCGCAGCCGCGGCTGGGGAGGTGGAGGGGTACGGGGGCGCTGGGGGCGGGGGAGGGGGCCCTGGAGGGGTTGCGGGGGGAACCCCCCGGATAAGGGTCGCGCCCCTGGGGGGGCCTTGTTGCGCACCCCTGCCCGTCACCCAGTCCCATAACATAGGTAAGACGTAGCTCGATACTTTTATTAGCGCCTCGTGCGCGCTCTACGGTGTTCCCTGTATACCTACGCGTGCTGTACGCGCGCGCGCGCGCGCGAGATGCTGGTTGTGTACGGTTAATTTATCGGCGACCATGGGAAAAATAGCGACGAGAGCGAACGACCGCTTTGAGGCTGCGGCCGGTGTGCGGTTCGCTCGTCGATGTAAGCTTTTGTTGTCGGACGATGCGGTGCGCTTTTTTAACACTGCGTGTGGGTTACGATATTTATGGGAAAGGCGCGAAGATTGGCGTCGGACGACGAGAGAGATGCAGGCGTGTCGGTGCGCGGCGATTGTCGACGACGATGCTTTTCGTTTCCTCCCTTTCGCGCGAATACATTTCGTTCTCGATTGCCGAAGGAAATTTGCCACTTACTTCGAGAGAAATAATTGCTGGTGCCAAAAAGATGTTTTTTTTTAAAATAAAAAACACGATATAGGTAATTTCGGGATCAAGCAATACTTCGTTTTCTTCGTGCGAGAAAATGTTTGATAGATTTGAGTAATTGGTTTTTTTTTTGTGCGCAGAGAGAATTTCTCGTTCCCACGATAGTATTTTTGAATCTGTATACCTACATGGAAAAAAAGGTTTTGCAGTTTTAAGAAAACTGGGTTTTACTGAGAATTTCTTGCCATTGTGACAAATAGGTATATTATCCGTGGCAGCAAAAGAGATATGTTCGTTAATGGTAAAAATATTTATCGGGACAGCATATATTTTGACTAAACAAAATTTCATTCTGCGATATCATTTTTTTCCGCGTATTGTTATATTTACATAAAAGAACATGTCCTAACTGACTGATTCATCAACGCCGAACCGAAACCGCTGAAGCTAATTAAATGAAATTTTGAACAGTAGATTTCTTTTGTGACGCTAAGCACCCACTGATAAAATATTTTACGAAATTTTTCCCTTGAGATGGTTTAACAGGGGGTGTCAATTTCTATGAAAATCCGTCATTTTTGAAATTCAATCCATGAAAATCGATACTTGTCCTTTCGGTCAGAAATGAGGAAAGACGTGTTTCAGGATTTTTAACATTTATCCTTCGAGGGAGTACAGCCGGGGATGAGATTATTTCGAGATTCACGCCGACGAAGTAGCGAGTGGAAAGCTAGTCAAGAATACATATATATTCTTCGATTAAGAATCGGCATTCTCAAAAATGTCTAAAATCACGTGTTCTTGATTCGGGAAACATTTTTTTAACACTAGCAATTATTTCTCTCAGTGCATAAGAATGGGACTCTTCATTTTTTTCGATCGACGCGCCGGGATACGTTTTGTTGGGCGATGCAAAGGTGGCGATCGGCTCCAGCCACTGTCCGCGGATCGCCTGAATGGTTATTCTCAATTGGATCGATTCGATGCAACCGTGTCGACGCGGATCGCGCTTAAAAACGTGAGATCGCGCAGCTGGGACATTCGTCTTTTTTCCTCCATTACGGGAGCAAGCGCCGCTCGCGACCGCGCGGAATCCGCGCCAACGCGCCTGCCGCGCGATGCAGAAGAAAAGTCGCTCCATCGTGCGCTCGAGTTACCGCGCGAGATTGCGATCGCGTCTGCGAAAAAAAGCCAGAACTGCGCGTCCTTGCGAGCGCGAGAGTCGAGAAAGGAGAGCGTCGCCCCCGCCGCGTTGGGAATGATTAACGATCGATCGATCCTCGGCAGGGAATTGATCGCTCGCCGGTAAATTCTCGGTCTTGCGAGATCTTTTAAATATACGGAGACGATCCCGCGCTGTAGGAGCGACGGTTCGCCTCGCTCGTAATTTGATAGCGAGAAAAAGTTTTCCTCCCTCATTTCGATCCGTCGGAAATTATCGAAGACAAAGGCAAAGATCGTCTCGCGTGCCTGATCGTTTTCTTTTCGTTCGAAGGGGTTGAATCTTCGCTGCGAAATACTCATTCTTTGACACCGTACGATTTATTCATTCGAATTCTCGATCGCGTCGCGCTGATTCGTTCCTTTTGCTTCGATATGTAAAAATTGCGTTATTCTATTGAGAAAATATAATTTAGGTTAAAATATGACAAAACGCATTCAGTTCGACACGTTTAGATATTCTCAATGAAATACCGCTCAGTTGAATCAAATATCTAGTTATTATAAACAAATGTTTAATTATTCCAACGAGACATTTAGTCATTCCAACTACGTGGTCCAAACGTGGTCAGATTAATTAAATATAGACGGAGGATCCATATTTCACCAAACGTTTTGGTCATCGTCTCCAGGATTTTCCTTAGACCAACCAAGCTTTTCTTTCTCGGTATCGGATTATCATCCGAATGTCCTTCTCCAAAAATTGATGTAACGTACACGGAGAAAAAAAAAATATTGGATCTAGGTACTGAAAATTACTTGCGGGGTCGTACCTACTTACTTTTATTTAGATCAATTTAATCTTTTTTCATATTAATCAGTTATTTCTTCCTTGCAGTCACATACTATTCCACATGATTGCAAGGAAGAGATTTTTAACTGATGTATGAAAAAAATTGCATTGACGTAAATAAATAATTACCTACGACTCCGCAAGTAACTTTCGGTAGATCCAATTCTTTCTCACTCTGTGTAGGTGCGACATGTGGCAATTTATAAGCACCGTCGAACTTTCTTTCGGGGCTGGAATAATCGCGCGACGAGATCGGCGCGGATTCGAAGCCAACTCAAACCATTTTCGCCTTAATAACACTGTTACCGGATACCGGCGTTACGCCCCGTCATGTATAGTTCTCCGCGGCCGGTGAACGTTTACAACTACAAATTAGCGAGGTGTAACGAGATCGGATTGGCGCGCGAAACGCGAGATGTACGCGATAAGGTCGTAAATGGAATACTTCTTCTCGGAGTTCGCCTGCTGATTAAATTACAAATTCTTTTATCGACGCGTACATTTTCTGCCCCGCGAAAACTGGGCGCATCACTGAGAAAAATGATTAGTACCTAGTGTTAACCAAACGTTTGGTTGATAGGGGAATAGGGAAATATTTTTATCGGGACAAAACCAAACTCTTGGTTACGACGAGTAGATGTTATAATCGTGGTAACGTAATATTTCTAAATTGTTTGGTAGTCACAACCAAACATTTGTTTTCGCGATAAAAATATTTCGTTGTTCTCATGTCAATCAAACGTTTGATTAACATTAAACGAAAAAATGATGATTTTAATCTTTAATATTAATTCACCAGTGTGAATCTACACCGTAAACAAACATTTGTATTTTTAATATACTTTCGTATAAAGCTTTTTCTCAATACGTGATTATGAAGATGATATATTTCCTTGTGTAATTTCCCTTATAAATTTCACAACGGAGTATATTAATTTCCATATTTCACGTATTATATACAATTATTATATATTAAATTTAATACAAATTTTTGTACAGTGTATATATATCACTCTGGTGTCATTCAGTCTTGTGCCATTGTTATTTAATACCAAAAGTGGTCTACATGTATAGATCCGCACCGCAGAATTTTTCTCAGTGTACCAATTATCTAACGTTTTGCGACGAACGTTCCATCGGCCCCG
Source organism: Xiphydria camelus (assembly GCA_963678675.1). Taxonomy (NCBI): domain Eukaryota; kingdom Metazoa; phylum Arthropoda; class Insecta; order Hymenoptera; family Xiphydriidae; genus Xiphydria; species Xiphydria camelus. The sequence goes on from OY783192.1 coordinate 38,544,164, forward strand.
CGGAAGAAAGACGTCTCCAACTTTTTTTTGTATCGCCCTCAAGAAGGGGTCGCGCGATGCAGGATCCGGGATTTAGTGGCGGGAAGACGCGAGGGAGGGGTGGTTTCCTTGGTTAACAACCCCGCGGTGCCGAGGAGGGCTCCGCCCATCGCGGGGAGAAACGGCGGAAAAAAGGCGAGTTCGAGGGATTCCAGTAATGGCGAAACGACGTAGCGACGAGGTCGAGATGAATTTGAAAAAGTCGTTCGATCGATCGCCACGCTTGTATCGTCCGGTGCGCGTTTCGCGTCCGTGGAACGATCGCGTCCGACGGATTTTGCGGGACGCGCGATGATCGGAGAGGAGGGTAATTAAAAGGTAATCAAAGCCGAACGACTCCCGAGCGATTTTACGGGGCGTTGAAAAAGTATAGCGACGGAACTGTGTGGGATAAAAATGGAGCAGACGCCCCAAACCGAGAAAAATTATCGGATTTAAATGACAAAACGCATCCAGCCAAACGCGTTTAGTTACTCTAACCGAGATACTGGTCGGTTGAACCAAATATTTAGTCGTTATAACAAACAATTCCAACCAAACGTTTAGTTATTCTAATCAAAAAGTGGTCCGTGATCAGTGGTCAGGTCAAGTCAAGTTATTCTTCTCAGTGCAGTTCCGTTTAACTTCGAACGCGATTATCTTGAAACGCAGTGGAGATATGTGAAATATGCAGAGCAGCTTCTTCATGGTAAAAACATAGGAGAACATTTTTTATTTAAACTTTTTCTCGATATCTGCAATTGATTTCGAGATAATCAATTTTCAATTCGCTTTTCCACCGGGGCGTCTATCCCACTTTTACCCTGTGCTACGATATTCCCACCCCTTGTTGAACTCTCGCTCGCCGATAAAAATCTTTCGAAAGAAGTTTATTTCCAACCCCGCGAATGGAGGCGAAGCCAAGGATCGGCCGCCTTGATGATCGCGGCGAACGGTAATTAAAGTCGTTTCGGCTCTAAATTAATCAAAATCCACCGCGCCTTTGAGACTCGCGCCGCGCGATTCGCGTTTTTCTCTGTACCACTGCGCAACCGGTCCTCGCTGTACACCGAATTACGCGTTGCGATCTCGCTAGTATGCGGACGAGTAGCCTGTAGCGTGTGTGCGAGAGAGAGGAGCTTTGAAAAATTAGGGGGCGACTCGAAATGGCGGGGAAAGTCTATTTTGGACACGAAAGTCTCCGCTTAATCTTGAGCCGCGTGTCAGAGTTCGGACGCTGATCGATCGACGGATTCGAATTTTTGTCTGACAGACAAATGTTTGTTTGACAGATTTTCAATCTGTCGAAGATTCGAGAAATGTTTGCCTGCTGCGTATCTCTGCTGAGTAAGATTCAACCGCTTTCAAAAAAAAAAAAGAGTTCCTTATGATCGACTATACTCGTATGCGTAACATCTGGCGCACAAAAGAGGTGGCGACGACGCGTAAGGTTTTCTGGTTAATTACGGGAGAACGAGATCGTGAGAAGATTCTAATACGGGGTTCAACGCGCGTTAGAACGTTTGCTCCGTATCTGTGTCGAATCGTTAGATGGGACCTTGGTGATTACACGCGTACCTAATTTGTAAAATAAATCACAGTTTTCATGAGCCGTGAAAATAAATCATGTCTTCGTGGTTCTCGACTGATTATATTTTTTGAAAGCTTTCATTGATTCTACGTATTAGATTCTACACTGTAAGAAAAATTTGTATTCTTGATATACTTTTATAAAAAACGTTTTTTTGCAATACGTGATTATGAAAATCAATATACGTACTCCGTAATTATGTGTGATTATTAATATATTTCCTTATAAGATTTCCTTTACAAATTTCACACGACAGAATAGTACCTATATTAATTTTCATAATCTCGTATTGGATAAAAGCTTCATATGCATTTTTATTAAATTTAGTACAAATTTTTTTACAGTGCATATGAGATATTATCGCATATGTCTGCCCAAATCAAATTTTCGATCAACGAAAGAGCGTAAAAAACCGCATATTTCTAGTTACAATTTACCACGAGATGCAGCAATTTATTTCAAGGTCCAGGAAAACTACGACTTTGCGTGTCGGTCGAAGATCAGAGTCGGCTCTAATTCCTTTCGAGTGAGAGGGCGGAAAAAAAGACCCGAAAAAGAAAAGCAACCAATATCGGTTCATTCAACAAAGCGCACGTGTTATTGTCAACACGTGCGTAACGCGCCTAAAATGTTGGGGTAACATTGCTCGGTATGGTAAACTCAAAATAGTTGTGCGTACAACGCGTCAAGTGACGCTATTACGTCACTCGGGAACGATCGAATGTTTCAACGTTATAATCTCGTTGTTATCGTGTCGCGTTATCGGGAACGCTATACCTTTGTGCTCGTCAGGGGTTTTATTATTCCATATAGAGACAGTTTATTGTAAAGATGGAAGAAAATATATTCGCGGCGCGGGAACTGGTTTGACCGCAACAATTATGGACGGTCACTTGGGAAGGTTTGATTTATGCGGTCTGTCGTACAGCTATTTGACCAATGATCTATGCGCCGCATAGTCTTCCACATTAGAGCTGCACTACTGATAAATACTTACGGGGTCGTAAGTAATCGTTATCTATTTACAACAATTATAAATTTTTTCATGTCAATTTGATATTTTTTCTCTGCAATCGCATACTATTCCATAAGGAAGAGATATCCGATTGATCTATTAAAAGATTTCATTGATATAAATTGATAATTACTTGCGACCCCGAAAGTAATTTCAGGCAGATCCGATTGATTCTTTTTCTCCGTGCACGTTTTACACATTCGACTCCAACGCGAATGAATTTCTACGCCGATCGATAAAGAACGATCGAAAGAAATGTCCGACGATATCCGCGGGAAAATAACGACAATATATTAATTACCAACTCGTTCGCGAACGACCGATCGCACGCTCATTACCGATCGGATTCCTCGACGTGTCGAGCCCGCGCGATCTGTCACGCATGATCCGTCCGAGACGGAGGATCCCAGCCGCCTCGTTCGCCCTCGCGAATCGAAAAACCGCGCCGCTCTTCCTCTCCGTTCGCTACGCGGCTTCACCTTGGCTAAATCGTTCGACTAATTTGATTATCGCGATCGAATCGGCTGTGCCTCCTCGGTCGTCCCGGTTTGACGCGTCTTCAAGGAACTCTCGCGACCGGTCTTTGTTCGCGCGGTTGAGAATGAAACGCGGGAATGTTCTCCCGTTGTAGAGTCGCTCGATGAATGAGCTCGACGCAAATTCTTACGCCTTGTTTGTTTCCGTCGCACGAGAGAGGTTACGCGTTTTGGACCTCGCAGTGAGCGAGTTTAGCGGTTGCGCACAGAGTGTCAAGGACTAGCTGCGCCTGGCGGAAGGCAACCGCGAGACTCGGTTACACAGAGATTTGTAAAGTGCATTGCCTTGCATGGAAAGACTGTGATATCAGTAAATTTGACTGTATTTACGATAAAAAAAGGTACGCATGAGGGTTTTCGAACGTTTTAACAGTGTGGCGCAGTTCACTGCAAATATTCTGCGGTGTGAATTGATATAAATCGCTTTTTTCGTGTTAAATAACAATGGTTTATATTACGATTTATCAGTGATTCCAGGGAAAAATAGTTCTTATGTGTATCTCTTTTATTGTAAATACAGTACAATTCATTGGTATCAGTTTTTCCGTGTACATATCAGATGTTACAGTTTTAGCTGAAATTCTTCAATTACGTTATATCGAAGAAAATATTTGGTGAAAGCAGTAATACGATTAACGTAAGCAATGCCGCAAATATTTTTCTCGACGTGATCGAAACCAACTGAGCTCGTTTCTAAAATTCTTGGTCGAGGAACGTATCCACCCCCGCGACTTCCACGTTACACATACGTAGAACATAGAAAATAGTTGAAAAAACTACTACACCGAAAGAAATAATTGCTAGTCTGAAAAAAATATTTCTTCAACCAAGAACACACGATCTTAAAAATTGGTAAGAATCCGTATTCTTAAAAAGAATCATATATGGTCTTGATTTAAGAACTCCTTCGTTGCGACAAGAAATTCTTCCTGCGCGAAAAGAACAATTACCTACTCGAGCTTATCAATTATTTTCTTGCACAAAGAATATCGGGGTTCGATTCTGGAACTATACCGTGTTTTTGACCGAAGAAAATACTCTTGTTCTGGTACCAGCAATTATTTCTCCCAGTGTCCAATTGGAAAAGTTCTTTATTATTTGTATATAGTCCTTATATATGGGTTTGATTCTATGTATATGGATCATACATGGTCTATATATGAAGGGCTTGTTGGAAAAACGTGACAAGCTACACTCTGTTAAAAAATAAACAGTTTGCTTTGCAGTGAAAAAAGTATTTAGCTAATCCAGCTATATTTCTGGCTGCCTCAGACACAACTAGAAAAATATTGCTAGCGTAGCAAGAATTCTTGCTATTGCGAAGAAAATTATCACTGCAATTACTATAATTTTTTCTAGTTGTGGCCAAATTTTTTTGAGTGTGTAGTAGTCCCCTGCATTTTTGTTTCATACTTTAACATTGTAGACGTTAATATATGAGCTAGAGTACATCTGTTAAAAACACTGAGGGGTTATATTAATCAAATATGCATCTTACAGATTTCTTTGAAACTTCAAAGCTCGTCTTCTCAATAAAATGATTTTGTGGCTTGTCACGTTTTTCCAATAAGCCCTTCATATGTATAAACCATACATGGGCTGTATATGGATTATTTAAATCCTTAAAATTTGTGTATTATATATAATCCATATATAGTCCATATATGGTTTATACAGAAATCATATATGGCCCATATATGACCAAATTCATATACGCACTATATATGTGATCCATGTAGAACTTTTTTGCCTGGGTGTAGGACCGATTGAATGCAAATCGAGCGATTACGATATCACGCGCCCACGTAGAATCGCGCGCGCGTATTAATCCTTTTAATTCCGCTGTCTGCATCAGGGAGGTGCGGTCTGGCGATGCTCCTGTCGTGCGCGGGATGCAACAAGCCAATTTTGGACAAGTTCCTGCTCAACGTGTTGGACCGAGCCTGGCACGCGGACTGCGTCCGTTGCTTCGACTGCAGCATCGCCCTCCAGGAGAAGTGCTTCTCGAGGGAATCGAAACTCTTCTGCAGAAACGACTTCTTCAGGTGAATATCCCTTTTTTCTTCTTTGATGTCTGTCTCTCATCAAGCCGACCGCACGATTACAAATTCATCCGACGTGTTTAATCCGAATCGCACTCGACTCGTATATCCCGTATAGAAATTTGGTTAAGGATTCAGTAGGATTTCCATAAGGAATCTTATGGAGATGATCTGGGAATGTTATTCTTATATCATGGGATTCCTGCCAGAAAAATTAGGGCCACGTTTGGACCCGATAAGGATTCTGTCCTGGTTGGATTCGTCAGGGAAACTGCGATGTTTTTTTCCAAGATTTTAGATCCCTTTTCATTTCCGGATAAAGAAAGCTTCGCCGGTGAAGCTTAGTTTTACCGATACAGGAGACCTTCAAATTATCAAACACGTGGTCTCAGTTTTATTAATAAATGTTCCTTTCATTGAAACATAACTTCACGAAATTCCCTTGCACTCCTCGAAATGGACAAATCATTAATCAATACCGGATTATAATGGTTTACCGTGGAAAACGAAGACCACGTGTAACGATCAGATGGCCTCCTCAACCAGAAACACCATAGTTCGTCAGTGAAATCATTTTTCATTAGAAATAAGGAGGGATTTGAATTCTCACCAACATCCCCTGATGTTCGTTATCCAGATAGACTCTGCGTATAAGAGTTTACGTTAAACATGGCGGCTCCACCAACCAGGACAGGATCCTTAAGGATCTCATCAGGAGTCCCCTGCTGCGAAGGTTGCACCGCATTAATTCACGAAATATCCGCGAAATCCAATCGTGATATCCCTGACAGGGAAAGGTTGCGCTGCCCCTGACATATTTCTACACTGATAATGAGAAAAAAAATGGCACATTCAATTAAATCGGCATTTACGGGTGGGGGAAATCAGAATCATTTACTTCAACTGATAAATTTTGTTACAACGATTAACGGCTATTTGAAGGAAACAAGCTGTAGTCCATTCGAGTCAATTATTGGTCCGAGTAATCTGCATTCCCCCACCCGTAAAAAATCGCCGATTTATTTAAATCTACTGCATTTTTCTCTCATCACACACGGAATACGCGATTCGTGATTTTGCTACCGCATGTCACGACTATTTCAATCAAGCGGAATAAATGACGATTCGTCGGAATGGGGATCGATGAATGTCCGTGTATACGATTGAAAAGAAAAGCCACGCTTTGATCTTCCTTCCGAAAGGACGACGTAATTAACGCGCTGCGAGGAGAGAGAGAGAGAGAGAGAGAGAGAGAGAGAGAGAGAGAGAGAGAGAGAGAGAGAGAGAGATTCGCGTCGTGCAGGCACACACTTTCACGCGACCACCGTGCGAAGGAAAGGAACGCGAAAAGGCGCGGCAGATCTCGGTCGACGGATGAGAAAAATCGCTATCGATCGAACCGCTTCGTCGCGGTGAAAGAGCGATAATTAACGCGCACGGCAAAGGGCTTCGGGTGCGGGCAAAATAGTGGGTATAAGGAGCGCGTGAAGAATGTTCCACCTTTACGATTTAAACGGACGACGACGACCGAAGGACATGGTTCGAGCGTCGGATCGACGCGCCGTCGTCGGGGAATCGGACGCAACGCGGGGCGGATGTCCAGGTTCCAGGGGAATTCTCGGAAGGAGGAAATCATCCGGATAACGCGGCCATTGAGACGCGCGAGGATGATCCCGACGGGGTCGATTCTAATCGAGTCATGGGCTGGTTGAAACTGCGCCGCGTGGGAGGGACTTTAGTCGCTCGTGAACCGGAAAATCGGCGGAACGATCGGATCGATATTCATGAAATTATATACCGGGTCTCTTTCGATACTCGAAAGGCGGTAGAAGATCGCGTGGAATATCATCGACGTCTTCGAGAGTCAACCCCTGGCTTAAGGATCCAGTCTGGGTCGGATTTACCGGGGAAGCCGTCGTATTTTTTTCCCAGATCTCAGATCAATATTCTCATTTTCAGATAAAGGAGACTCATGCTTTTTCCGATAAATGGGCCCTTTAAATCGTTACACCTCATCTTAGTTTTGCTAATAAATGTTTCTATAATTGAAACGTAACTTCACGGAAAGTCCTTAGCACTCCCCAGAATGAACGACTCATTAATTACTGGATTACAATAGTTTACCGTGAAAAATGAAGACCGCGCGTAATAATCAGATGGTCTCCTCAACCTGAAACACCATAGTTCGTCAGTGAAATCATCTTTATTTGGAAATGAGAATGAATCTAAATTTTCACCAACACCACCTGATGTTCGTTATCCGGATAGACTCTGCACGTAAGAGGCTAAATTTATTCACCAGGAAAGAAGCTCGAATCATTACTATCGCATTATTTATATAACTTTTGGCCTACATCGGATATATAATCTTCATAAAAGTATCATAAAAACACGAGCCAAAAGCTCATAATGAGATAACAGTGATTCAAATTTCTTCCCTGGTGAATAATTGTAGCCTCGTATGACATGAAAAAAACATTGCTGCTTTCTCGACTAGGACAGAGAATCCCTAAAGGGATTCTTTGAAGGGTTAGAATGACCGGTAGGAAAATTCACCGCGCAATAACGGAGTCAACGTCATCGGCGGTGTTTGTGCGGGTACAGGGAAAAATCGGCAGGGCGGAGCCGATCATCTCCGGTGACTCCTGGAAGGAATGAATGATGCCCTTGTGAAGAAAGGTTCCGACGAGAGCGAAGGGGGCTCCTTTGATACTTACACTAACGAGTGCGTAACGGACGCGCTATGCACTTTACGAGCTGTTTTGCATTCCGATGAAAAATTCATCGAGCTCTCTCGGGCTCGGAGCGTCGATCGTTCGGATGCTCACCCGAAACCGTATAGGTACTCTCGCGCGCGTGATTCCGAACGCTATAAAGTATTCAAAGTGATGTAATTACGATGGGTATACCGTTTGCGGCCCGTCGATTTTTTTTCTCGCGTTGTACGGATTATTATAGGGTTAGGTCAGGTTGGGTTCGATCATTAGGCGAATCCAGGTCCCTCGACTTGACGCACATGCCTCCCTCGATCGCGCGTCGTGATTTATCTGTGGAGGATTTGTACAGCGCCGATCGCTGGTTATCTTCATTATCGCTTACTATTCGGACATGGAAAATTGACGTACCAAAATTATTATATATTATGTATGCCGAATAATTCTGAAATATGTTGATTATGCTATTACCAGGTTATTATTTATCGCGTAAGTGTTTATTTGAATTATACGAGTATGAAAACAATATGAATACACAATTGGCTGTAATTGCATAGGCATATTATAATTTTGAAATATACATGGATACGTTTTCTTTATATTTCGATAGCTTGTTACTGCTCAGGATTAGGTCAGGTTAACGTGACGTAATACTTTCAATCAAAGTTACTACAAATTTAACGTACAATAACTGAAGAGAAGAATCTCCAAGACTCTCCGGATTTATCAAAAAATTCCCTGACATTTCCTCGATCGATCGAATTCCCTGAAATTCCTCGGGTTTCCAGTTGAGTGGCCACCCACATACCATATCAACCAAACCTTTGGTTAACATTACCGTTCATCTTTCTCAGTGCGTAATTCCAGTGTTATTTCGCGAGATCGGACATCCCCCGAAATGATGTTTCCTCGCGATAAATATGCCGCGAGAAATATCTCTCGTAAGACACCACATTCCGTTTCGTAGTTTATATCTCCCGTACACTCTTCCCACAGTCGAGCGAACCGAGAGAACATCACCGGCGGCGCGCTCGGCCCGTCTTCGAGGCGTCGACGCGAGGCGTAGGTGATGCCGGCACCGGCGAGAGAGAGAGAGAGAGAGAGAGAGAGAGCCCTTCGGGGCCAGCTCCCATGAACGATAGCCCTTATTTCATCGCCGCGGCCCCGGCCTCCCAACCGTCGAAACTCGAACGCGGAGAAATATTATAAATGTTCCGTGACGCTCGCTCGAGTTTGTTGGGCGTGACGGCCGTCGGGCCGTGCCACGAGACGGCACAGGTTCGTTTCCAGGAAGGTTCGGCCATCGGGAGATTCATAAAGAGGTTTTTGCCAACCACCGCGCCACGGCCTATTACGTCACACCGCCGGCGATAGCGCGACACGGAGCTGCGGCTGCGGCGGTGATCGTTTCGCTTCCTATCTCCTCGTCTCTTTTTTTTTTCACGTCGATCGGAAAGGTCCTGGTATCGCGTGACGAAGTTCCCCGAATATCGCGACGCCTTCGTTTCGACTCGCACGTGTCTATTATGCCACCCCCGAAGAGAGTACAACGACCCATGTGGAAAAATTTTAAATATTTTCTATATAATTCATAATTCATATGTGGTTTTCGTCATATAGAATGGATTATATTTGATTTCTATTATTAACCATATAAGGACTATGTAAGGACATTCAAAAATCTGTATATGATCCTTATATGGTTAATGTAGAAGTTATTTTGACCAAGACCATCTATAGATTATATATACAAAATATACCTATAGAACTTTTCTGCTTGAGGAGGGAATACACAGAAAAGGAATTATTTGGATCTACTAAAAATTACTTGCGGGGTTGCAATTATTTATTCAGATCAATTAGCCCTTTTTTTTCATATTACTATAATTAGATATTTCTTACTTGCAATCATATACTATTTCATATGATTGTAAGGAAGAGATATCTGATTGATGTATTGAACAATTTCATCGATATAAATAGATAGTTACTTGCGGCCTCGCAAGTAATTTTCAGTAAATTTAACTAATTCTTTTTCTCTGTGAAATAATTGCTAGTGTCGACAAAGTACTTCTTGAACCAAGAAAATATGATCTTACAAATTTTCAAGAGTACGGATTCTTGGCTGAAGGATAAAATATTCTTGATATCGAAGAATAACGTCGATGGGACAAGAAATTCTTCCTGCGCGAAAAGAATAATTATTCGAATCTATAAAATATTTCCTTGCACAAAAAAGCCATGGCTTGAATCTGGAAGTATATGCGATGTTTCTGATGGAAGAAAACATTTTTTTGGTACCAGTAGGTAATAATTATTTCTCTCAGTGTAGACCCGTGCTATCCATCGCTCGCTTCGTTTTCAGAAAGAAGGCGGCTCGCGTCCTCCTTCCCCGTCACGTATAATACCCACTCTCTCTCTCTCTCTCGTCGCTTCCGCCTTGGAGAAGGCTGTATTTATCCCGGGCGAAAATGCTTCCCGGTAGCCGGAGTCGGTCATGGGGACCGTCGCTTCGAACGTTTCCTCGCCTTCTTCCTGGATTTCTTCATCGTCGATCGGACCTCCTCGCGAGGAATCCTCTTCCCATTCGCGCGTACAGCTGCGCGCGTAACATACCCTATGCCGGCAAGTACTCTGCGCGCGAGCGAACGACGACGACGGCGAGAGGCCCGACAGAGAGCGACGGACGGGCCTTCCGCGGGACACACCGTACAGTGGAACCGCGCGGCGCGGCGCGGCGCGGGTCCGTGGCGAATCGCGTCGGGCCGCCCCCCTCTCCGCCCGGCCGTCATTGCCCCTTTTTATCGGGGGGGCCCCTCATGCGCCGCTGTCCTATATTTCTTGTTCCCCGGGTGGGGAATTCTTATGGCCTTTTTACGCTCGGCTCTTTAGCCCTTTTTTCACAGTCCTTTTCTTCCCGGCCCGCCTCGAGCCGCGGACCATGTAACCCTTTCTATTAATGTTTACGACCGCTTCTCTTCCCCCTCGCGAACGCCCCTCTCGATCTCGCGTTTCCGCGCGCGCGAGAAGTTTCAGCGGCCGGCGCGCGCGCGCGTGGAGCCACCGGGAGAGTCGACCTGGAAGTCCGCGTGCGCGCGGGGCTGACTAATTGCTGTAATTAATCAAATAATTCCTACAATTAGCCGGAGAGTCGGCCAAGTAAGGGGGATGGGGGGATAGAGAGACGCCAAGTCCGAGAGGTGGCTCGTGGAGAGGGGTTGGGAGATGTGGGTGGGTCCTGTTCGGGGAAGATCCGTGGATACTTCTTGCCTGGTCCCGGCTTCCGGTATTAGGTAGGTTCGAGGGGTCGATGTCGTCGCGGCCTTGCGGAGGTTTCTTCTTTTTTCACGTAGCTGCATTTTATCGCTGATGCGAGTCTCGTATCGTCGTGTTATTTGATTTCATCTGATTTTGCAGATATTCGTTCGTTGTGAGGTGGGTCCGAGTTGGCTGCAGGCTGCAAGTTTCGCTGGGTCGTTAATCGTAGTCCGTATTTATTCGTGACATCGATATTGGTGAATTCTGTGGCGTGGGATCGAGTAATGTTTTTCCGATAACCTCCACCCACGTACTTTTTATTCCACCTCGTTCTTTTTCGTTGAGTCTTTTTCACTGTTGTTTTCTCATTAATTTAATTAATTGGTGATTCCTTGGCGTTTTTTTCGGTTTAATTGCGAAAGAAGCGTTTCTTTTTTAAATTTGGATCGATCGTACAAGTCTACCGGGTTCTCGCGTATAAAACAGTTTTTATTTCGGTATAATGCTGGCTTTGCAAAACCGCGTTTAAACGGGACCGTGAAACAAAGGTAAAACGACCTTTCTCGCGCGGTTGGAGTGGTCCCGAGAAAAAAAAAAATTCGCCGTTGGACGCACCGTACAATTGCGTTATTTGCAACCGCGTCGCTGGGTTACTCAGGGATAGGGTCAGTGCGGTGCGGCGAACGCCGCCGTCGTCGCATTTGCGGTTGGCAGTGCAGCTTTTGCGGTCGTAGGCACCGCAAAATTTCGACATCTCTATTGAGGTTGCGTTCGACGCACTATTTTTGACGTAGACCACGTCTTTGCGATGGGGCATGTCGTTGGGAAAATTTCCCGTGCGTCGCACATCCCACCCCGTACGACTAAATACCAAAATCAAAGATACAGTTTACGAGAACTTGATAATGGTACAATTAATATAGTTTACTATGGTTTTTTCTCGGAAAATCGAAGCTATCCCGATTTTCTCTTGATATTTCATCAATAAAATCGTGATTTTCGGAACCTGCGTAAAAAAATACATCGGATAGTGAAATCGAGAGTCTTATTCCAGGGATTTCGACTTTCACGAACAATTGAAATCTCTGGAATCGATCGCTCGTCCACCCTGTCTTTTGTATTTTATTTTTACACTGATTTACGAAGAGCTCAGTCATCAGGTCGATATCTCAAAGGAAATATAAAACATTATCGATATTGCGTATGCATCATCTTATCATCACTCCCATCGATTCACCACTCGTCTTCGTTATTGAAGCGAAATATTTCGAACAATAATGGGTAATAATTTCTAGACCGACAGATGTCCGATCGACTGTAATTTTTACCACAAAATAACAGATCGATCGAATCGTCCCGCCGCGGTATATTCGCAACGGTATCTTCGTTCCACCCTCGTTCGACCGGACGCGAAACGTCAAACATTCGGGGGGCTCGGTTTACCGAACGACGAGTGTTGAAATCCATTTTAATCGAATCGCCCCGTCCTATCGATTCGATCGATCAGTCATTCGGCGGGTTCGCTTCCTCCCAGACGCCGCGCATCTCTGGTCAATGCCGGTCGTCATCGTCCGACGGTCACGAACAACGATCGAACGCGTCGAGTCATTTTTTTTCAGCTTCGCGGAACGAGAGCCATCGACAAAACCACCTGCCGGTGGCTCGCGTCGCTCTCACCTACGAAGGCGTCGTTTTCCGGAGCGACGAGGCGATTCCGCTTTTTTTTTTCATTCCGCTCACGAGAACGAAAACACAAACGGTTCATGTCGATTTTTTATCGTCAATGAAATTACAGTTTAGGAAATTGTATGCATCCGAGAATTTCAAGTTTTATCTCGATTACTGAGACCATGCCTATAAAAAATCTCAGACTAGACTTCCCACCATATAAAATACTCTGTAAAAAATCTGCATTAAACTTGATATAAAGCTTTTATCTGACACGTGGATTATGAAAATAATTATGCTCCGGTATGAAATTTAGGTATAGGGACGATTTCACAAGGAAGAATATTAATTTTCACAATCACATATGAATCTATTGCAAAAAGACTTTACATACCGAAAAAATATGGTAGATTTGTATAAATTAGCGGTCACGGGTGGGGGAATGCAGATCTACTTAGTTACTCGAACCGATAGTTTGTTACGACTGAATTATTTAATTCGACTAAATAAATCGGCGTTCCCCCGCCCATATGGCCACCGTTTTAGTCTGATCTACTATTTTTTTTTGTCTCCGTGTACCTACGCGTAAAAAAAGTAGGCGTTAAAAATAAAATTTTTTTCTACAGCAGCACAAGTACCCACTTAGAAAGTCGAGCCCAATAATTCTCCCTTCGCGCGTCACGCGAGAGCCGCGTCCGTCGCGTCGTGAAATAGAGACCCGCGGTCGGGGACGCGTCGAGCGATTTGATTCGTGCGATCGGCGAGAACTCGAAAACCGGGGGGGTCGCCGGGCAGCCCCCTCGGGGCGCCGAAGCCGACGGGCGGTCCCGGCACGCATAACCACGTTGCTCCTCTGTTCGAAACGCAGGCGATACGGCACGAAATGCGGCGGGTGTCTTCAGGGCATTAGCCCGTCGGACCTCGTGAGGAAGGCGCGAGACAAGGTTTTCCACCTGAACTGCTTCACCTGCCTGGTCTGTCGGAAGCAGCTGAGCACCGGCGAGGAGCTCTACGTCCTGGACGACAACAAGTTCGTCTGCAAGGAGGATTACCTGTCCGGCAAGTCGATGCCGCACGCCCACCATACCCACGCTCATCACGGTAAGCGAAGAAGAGCGAGAACGCGGGTGACGGAGTCACTAAATCAAAACACTCTCTCGAGACGTCCAGCCGCGTGTGCTCTGCCCGAGCTCGTTAATAATATCAACGCCCGGCTGCACTTTGACCCGTTAGCCGCACGGCGTTTCCAGGTTTAGCTGCACTGAGAAAAAAAAAGATTAAAAATTATTCTGTCAGAAGGATAATCTGAGTACGAAAGGTAAAGTGGATCGAAAATTATTCTAAGGAAGGTTAAATTTTATACCCTCTGGAAGGATAATTTTTGATCTGTTTTACCTTTCGTACTCAGATTATCCTTCTAACAGAATAAATTTTAATCTTTTTTTTTCTCAGTGTGTACGCGGAGAAAAAGAATTTGCTTTTTCGAAACAAACGTGGTTTTGGATGGGTCTGGGAGCACGTTTACTTAAATCGAATGAATATCGATTCGATCCAAATGATATTTCACTAAATCGATAATATTTGTGTACGTCCGATCGATATTCATTTTATTTGAATGCACGTACTCTCGGGACTATCCGAAAAAGGGGTTTTCTCGATCAAGGCCAATTTTCCTTAGTGTATACAGCGAGAAAAAAATGCAGCAGTTTGACTAGATCGGCGGTTATGGTTGGGGGAATGAGGATTTAATTAGGGCAGACCGAGATAGATCAGGTCACAGGGCGAATCGGATCGTATATCTGTATTTCTTAGCTCGTGATGAAAATGAGTATCTCGATCGTTCGTATCACTTCGTTCCTCTTCAACGAAGCAACGAAGGCTGATCGAAATGTACATTTTCATCGCGATTTAAGAAATGTGGATCTATGATCCGATTCGCCTTTTTTATCCTATACTTGAATTAATAATTCACCTGAATATATAGATTCCAGCCCGTTTCCTTTAAACAGTCGTTGTTAAGCGTTTATAAATAAATGTATCAGTTGAACGCTGATTTGGTTGAATGTAAGATTTTTTTTTCTAGAGAGAAGTGTAGTGAGAAAATTTAATCGACTACCCGTCATCGCGATCCCGATGAAATTCTTGAATTGACAAAGCTGTCGCGACGGATATCGCATCGGGGATGCTACGAAAAAGAAACCTAGTTTCGAAAAGAATGCTCGATGAAAATCGAGCCCGATAAAAATCGCGATAGGAGCGCGAAATTGTAATAATTAAAAGTGAAACGCTCGATTAAATCGTACACCTCGCGGTCGAGGTCGACTCGCGGTCGATTGTTCCGCAATGTCGAGTATTTCTCTTGCAAGAAAACGCATGCCTTCGCGCGCGCTTCGCAGATTCGTTCGGAGACGAATCTCTTTCTTTTCTTTCTCGTCGCGAATCCACCGATATGCATATTTATGGCCGCGTCATTCAAACGCGCGACTTCGAGCACAGAGTACCGAGATTCAAGAAAATTACACTCTTGCGTTCAGTGTCACATGACCGGTTGTCGAGCAATTTTCTTAATCGAAAAAGACACGCGTGCCTATACGCAAGGCTCTCCCGTAACTCCTGATATTACCACGTGGCCAAAGCTGGTACCGGATATTCAAATGAACCCGATTATAAACCGGGGCCGGTTTAGAATCCGCTACCGTGCGACTGGTTCGCGGTTGCGTGACGGCGCGGCTCCGAAAGTGAATACGCGCGATGACGAATCGCGTGTAAGTGACCATATCGGATTGGTTGCATCCCGATATCGACCGACATTTCGTGTCAACGATAGGAGAAAATATCGTTTCGATTGTCGCATCACTGGCGCAATTATTGCAGCATCTCGTATCACTCGATTTGATGGATTCGTTTCATTTTTCATCTTTCGCATGACGGCGAATTCGTCGGAAATATCCGGGAAACGATAAATTACCGCACATACACAGACACGATCGCAGAGTCGGATTTGGGGTGCGGGAAACTGCTGCAGTTTATCTCGCACCGGCGTTGGAAACGCATCGACGAATCGCACGCGTGACGAAGAACGATTGCTATAGATATCTACACTGAGAATAAAATTTACTTGATCGAAATAAACCTACCTTTGGATAGTCCCAAGAGCGTATTTATTCGATTTAAATGAATATCGGTTGGACGCAAATATTAGATTATTGAATTAATTAGATGTTATTTGAATCAAATCGATATTCATTTAAATCGAATAAATACGCTCTTGGGACTATCCAAAGGCACGTTTATTTCGATCAAGTACATTTTTTTCTCAGTGTACAGATATTCCGCTATTATGGGAACGAGGTTTCATATGGGAATGAGCTATGGTCGATTTGACTGATTAATTGATTTTCATTTTCACTCGGTATTGAGAAATACGTTTAAACGTTTATATATTTATACAGAAGAAATAAATCGTAGCACTCACAGAATTTGTGATAAACTTCGCGACAAGGCCAATTTATTATCACGATAACTACAATTTTAGTCAAAAGTACAGCAACGCTTGCAACTTCTACAAATCGTACTAAAAATTTAACTAAAATTTATCACAAACTTTGTAAATACTACGTTTTTTTTTCTTTTCGCGTACACTGTCAAAGTTTTTGTAGAAAACTTCATGTTACTCTCACGAAGTTTTTATCACACAAGCTTATCCATTAAAATTACTACACGTGACTGGAACGATTAAATTTACTACAAATTTCATTGAAATTTAACGCAAAACCATCTTAAATGTACCAAAATTGAAGCAACCTTCCGGCAAAAACTGTCAAATTCAGAACCTTTGTTTTCGAAAATTGCAAATAATTCATAGCGATTCGCATTACCGCGTTTGATTTGCAATTTTACAAGATAATATTATTCGATTTTATTTCATATAGAAAGTGTATAGCAAATTTACAAATTGTTTCAACAGTCTAATCATATTCGAATGAATTAAAAATCGGCGAACACGCCCGACGGGCGCCTCGCGATTCGTTCCCCCGCGATCCGAATCTTCCCGCATTGAGAGGGTAGGGGGTTGTGCAGGCGTTGGGTCGGGAGAGGGGAGGGGGAGGGGGGGGGTCACAGTTCGACGCGTTCAACACCAGAGATTTTACGGAGCCAGGAGTCAGGGGGCTCGCGGGGTCCACGGTTTCGTCTCGACGCGAACGAATCCCGTGGCGGCAAGCTGTGAAAACACCGAGGCGCTGCAGCACCGACGACGCGCAACCCGCTGCCACCGGGGCACCGAAAAAGAGCGGCGCGGCTCGGTTTCATGGGGTTTTGTAAGCATGAAACGAAAACCGAAGGTCGTTATGTTACGCAGCGGGTCCCTTTTGTCGCATGCCGACGCCTAACCGCAAGGCCCAACCCGCTCCTCCTCGGGCGGACCCCGCGAGATGCGACGTGGGTCGGAATACCCCGTATTATCCATCCGTGTGGCATTTAAACACGCCGCTCCAGATCGGATCGGTCGTTATGGGCGCGTAGAAATCGCGCGGGCGGGAATCGGCGATCGACGATCTTTCGTTCAGACTCAGGTCTGTCGGACGTGCGATTAAGGGTGGCTTCGAAATTGTGGGATTGGTCGACGGCGACGTGTCGGGGTACTATTTACGTCGAGCGATGAGTGTAAAAAAAATCGCGAGCTTTATATTATCGTATTACACTGTTGAATTAATTTCTGTTCAATTTGATATAATATTATATTAAATTGCAATAAAGATTTTTCCCGAAACGTGATTGCGAAAATTAATATTTTCTGCTGTGAAATTTGTAAAGGAAATTTCACAAGGGAATATGTCAATTTTCATAATCACGTTATGGAAAAAAGCTTTATATGAAAATATATTAAAAATATAGCATTTTTTTTATAGTCTACGTAAAGATATGCGAGAAAAATTTGCCTACACTGAAGGAAGAGGCCTTGTTGAATACGAACCTAATAGAACAATTGATTTGAGATAAACAGGAAT
The DNA here is from genome assembly GCA_963678675.1 of Xiphydria camelus. Classification (NCBI taxonomy): domain Eukaryota; kingdom Metazoa; phylum Arthropoda; class Insecta; order Hymenoptera; family Xiphydriidae; genus Xiphydria; species Xiphydria camelus. Next base: position 38,562,015 of record OY783192.1, read on the forward strand.
TTATTAACATCGAGTAAAATTCTATTTAAATCAGATAAATGTTTTGCATATCTCTTTAATCGATTACGAACCTTGTAGAACACCAATCAAATTCAAATAGACTTTTGTTCGATGCGAATAAATTTCAAATCCTCTCGAATCAATTTTTTTTAAATTTCGTATTCAACTAGACCTTTGCCCTGGGTGTATTGGGATATCATTCTGTGGATATTTCGTCGCAGTGTTTCTGGGCGACAAAATATACGGGAAAGATGTGTGGCAAAAGTCGAAAGACATATTGATGGTTCAACGAAAAAAAAAAAAGATACGCAAAGGTATTCCGTATGCAACTATAACAGAGATATCACTGCCGACAAGTTCGTCAACTCTTTCTCCCCCTGCGACTGCAGTCGACGTTATTTCGCCGTGCGTCGCCGCGATCGTACACTATATAAATTATATCCCAACGTGAATAATTTCCTCGGTAAATAACCTTCCCGCGGTGCGCGGGTCGCGTGAAAATGTGACTCGTGCGCGTCGCACCCGACAGCCGCGCGCGGATGCGCAATTACAATTTCGAACGGACCCGAATGAGCCGTCCGTCAAATCGTTTAGCGGCTATTAAATCAACCGACGATAGACGTTATTTACTCACCGCCAGGAGGAGATTCCTTGATGGGCTCGGGGTCGGAGGACGAGGACGAGGACGGCAGCAACCACCACCACCACCACCACCACGGTGGTGTTGCCGGGCCTCACTTGGGCGGACCCCACACCTTGGGCCCTGGAGGTCCGGGGGACCAGGTCGTCGGCCACGGTGGCGATCTGGTACCGCTCGGCGGTGACTCCTGCAAGCAGGAAGATTCCGAGGACCAAGGTGAGTGCGATTTTTCCTTATTTCTCCTCGTCGCTTTCCTCGTATTTTGGTATTTGGGTCAGGCCTTGAAGAATCTTTGACTTGGATTAATATCGAGTGCGGGGTGACCTGTGCGTGGGCTTTTACGCGTAAAAATTTGGGCTCGACAAATTCACCGAGATAAGAAATTGCTAGCTTTAAAAAATATTTCTTGAATCCAGAACATATGATCTTACAAATGTTTAAGAATACAGGTTTTCGGTCGGAGATTATGTATTCTTGATTCAAGAACATCTTCGTCGGGACGAGACATTTTCCCTGCGCGAAAGAAACAATTACTCGAGCCTGCACAGAGGAAAAATAATTAATTGCACCTACTAAAAATGACTCGCGAAGTCGCAAATGATTATTTATTCACATCAATTTGATCTTCATTCATATTAATTTGATACTTTTTTCTCGCAATCGCATACTATTCTACATCATTATAATTAAGAGATACCTAATTGATGTATTAAAAAATCTCATTGATATAATTGCGACCCCGTAAGCAATTCTCAGTAGATCCAACTAATTCGTTTTCTCCGTGTATCAAATATTTTCTTGCACGAAGAAAATCACGGTTTGATCCCGGATTGACATCGTGTTTTCGACGAAAGAAAACATTTTTGTCGACACCCTAGCTATTATTTTTCTCGGTGTACGATTCGTTAACGCGAAATTGTAATTGCCGCGGAGAGCGACCGTTAATATTTGCACCGCCTCGTCATACACGGTGAATACCGAGCAAACTCGTCACTCGCGCGCTTATATACCTGCCGGCGCTCGAGGTGAAAATTATTATTCCATTTTACGCCGAGCCCCGGCATTTTTCTCCCTCTCTGCTCTTTTATCGGCGCGACAATGGGCGCCTACTGTAACTTTCAGTGCGTCCCGTACACTCTTGTAAGGGTGTCTTCAAGGGGTGGCCCGTTGTGCGGTGTGACACTGTCCAAACATTTTCTTTGTCCCGCGGTTAAGACCTCCCCTGGCGACCTATAGATTATCGTGGGCCCTATAGATTTCAACGAGGGAGCTATAATAATGCGGCGGGGGCTGCTTTGGGAGGGGGTTCGCGTCGCTGTTGTTAGTTCGATGCTCCGTGCGGATCGTGTAGAGAACCCAGCGGAGAGACACATTCGGGGAATATTCCACGGGCGAGAGTACCTGCCGCGGGGATTTTAGGGAGGATGGAGTTGTCGATGACGTCTGTGGCGTTTCAACATGATTTTTTTATGTTCGACGTAGCGATACTCGTGGAAATTATTAAAACTGGTACTTGATTCCATCGATGCTTCCCCTCTCCAAATAATTATCTCGTATTGAGCCGAGAATTTTTTTTATATACAGCACATTTAATTCAGTTTGCATACATCTGCAAACTATACGAGGCTAAACTTATTCACCGGAAAAGAAACCTTAATCGTTATCATCTAATTTTTAAACAATTTTTGGCCTACATCGACAAGACTTTATTCCAGATAAAAATGCGATCTTCAAAAAAGCATTACACAAATATCAGCCAAAATTTCATAGACAATGAGATAATAGCGATTGAAATTTCTCTTCTGGCGAGTAAATTTAGCTTCGTATAATATAAAATTGCACATATTATATCCTGTGAACTTTAGCATACGTCTGTGTATTAAAGTTTGTATGATTGAAAGGACAAGTAGATAAGTACGTTTTTTTTTCGACTGCTATTCGTATTTTTGTTTCGTAGAGCCGCTGTAAAGTTATTGCCCCTCGATCGTACGACCATTAATGCACAGGCGTATGTAAAGGTTCACTTTGTGCAGCGTACCTAGCTATGCAGATAGAGTAATAAGTCTATATACAGTATACTACCAGTTTCTCACCGTCAGCATCCCAAACTGACATATCGCGATCGGTGCAGCTTGCAATTTAGATCCAATTGAGAATTTCCCACAATTTCCTCGCGATTCTGCACGACATTCGCGAATACACGCGAGATCGCTTTCGTTAAAACAACTCTTCTTCTCGCTCCCACCGTGTTAGGCTCTCTCGACGGCGACGCCGAGACGAGGGACAGTCAAACGGAGAACAAGAGCCCCGACGGTGGCGCGGGGGGTGGTAGCGGCGACGGGGGTGCCGGCTCGAAGAGACGCGGCCCCAGGACCACCATAAAGGCGAAACAGCTGGAAATTCTGAAAACCGCCTTCTCGCAAACGCCCAAACCGACGAGGCACATCAGGGAGCAGCTCGCGAAGGAAACGGGGCTGCCCATGAGGGTGATACAGGTAAATATCGACGCGAACGAAAAATACGCGCGGTACGATCGCGATCGCGTGCGCGCTACGTCGTCGTAATGATCGCGGACCGTGACATACCCCGGCGAAGGGTAACGAAAGAAATACCGTGATTTACGACCACGTTGATACCCGGAGCAACCCGCGGGGCGACTCGGTCGCTCGACTGCTTAATTCCCTCGCGAGGGATTCGTACAGACGATTAAACTGGTGAATCGTACGCGTCAAAGTTTCTCCACATATCGCAATAATTAACGAAGAAAATGCTGGGGACCGGATAAACGGAAGATGTCTGTACTCCGGTGCGAAAAGTATAATGCGTGGTACAGCCACGATCGAGCGATAAGCTCGGATTACGGACCGTAAACTCGAGAGCGGAAAATCATCTCGAAAGAGGAAATACGTCTCGACGAAGAATGGATGCTTCCCGCAAATTTATAGTCGAGAGAGTGGGGAAGAGAAAAAATACTCCAACCACCCGTAAAGATAGGGCGGAACGAACGCAGGGGTCTCGCGTTTTTACGCGATCCGGGTAAAACGACGCGGCGCGATCGTCCCGCGGGGCGCGATTACGAATGATCTTCTCGGAAGGACCGTTTATCTCCCCCGCCCCCCCCCCCCCCGCCCCATCTCGAGGCCCGAGTTTTCAACCGTGGTGATGCCCGATCGCAGGTGTGGTTTCAAAACAAGAGGAGCAAAGAGCGGAGGCTGAAGCAACTGACGTCGATGGGCAGGAACCCTTACTTCGGTGGTTCCCGGAAGATGAGAGGATTCCCCCTGAACCTGAACCCCGGCGGGCTCGGCGGCGAGGACGGCCCGCCGCCCGGCTTCCCGTACTTCGCCGCGGACAAGTTCGAGTTCGGCTACGGCGGCCCGGTGACGTTTCACCACGAGTTCTTCGGCGGTCATCCGCCCCCGCATCCGCACGGGCCGCCCTTCAGCGGGCCAGGTAATCCCGGTGAGTTGTCATCGCTTCGCGCGAGCGAGTGTTCGGTGTCTTTGAACGCGTCGCGCGCTTCGGCTACTCGTTATCGGCTGCTACGGCTCGTGTGAACTCGGGCACGGAGAAAGACGTTCGTTACAAATTACCGGGAAAATTACGTAATCGTGGGACACACGATGTTCCGTGGTAAAATTTATTTATCCGTCGCTCTCTGATTCAGTCTTTTTTTTTTTTCAATTCCTAAGAAAAACAATCAATTCAACCGTGAAACATATATGCGGGTGAAAATTTGGTCGTTGACATCGCGTCCCATGTTTACGTGAATTTCACGATAATTTTCCATGAAAATTTCTCACCGTGTAGCATGGCGATTAAACGAGTAATTAAATGTATCGACGACTCGTGAACTGAACTCACGCGGAAGTTTGAGGTACATGTAACTGTCCCGATAGCAGGACACGTTCCAGTAGCCGGACAAATTTCAGTGTAATTTCGATTATTGAATGAGATACATAAAAAGGAATGACTGGTGGGAAAAAATGTTCAATCGATTCAGGATGTATACGAAAAGTTTCACTATTCTGTGAACAAAATTTGGTCGATCAAACCAAAATCTCGGAGACGACGACCAAACTGTTTGACGAAATATGGATTCTCCGTCTGTTCGATCAGACCGACTACTTTTTCGTTCGAATAACTAAACATCAAATTAAATTAACTACCTAAATATCAGGTTTAACTGGCCGCTATTTTTATTAGAACAATGAAACGCGTCAAACTAGATGCGTTTTGTCAGTTTAACCTAATTATTTTTCTCGGAGCAGTAAAAACCCCATAGTAAAATCTGCTCTATGAATTTTTATGGCCGCCCGAACACCGGGCTCAGCCGTCCGGCTATATCGGGACAGTTAACCCATACAGTCCTAAATCGTGGCTCGCGCGCGCGTGCATCTCCGAGCAAACGAACGGAGGAATTTCGATCTGGCCGATCGTCCGTCCGAACACCGCCTTCGCGTACGATGATTACCCGCTAATGTTGTTATTATATCGTACCCGCGTCGCAACGCGGCGGCTACGGAGAGCACGGTAGTTTTATTTCTCAGGAAGATCATAATCTGTTCATGACAGGTCTGGACCCGGCCAGCCTGGCGGGGATGGCCGCGGCCGCGGCGGTGGCAGGGGAGTATCCGCCTCCGGGAGCGGGGGGTGGACCTCCCGAATTTCTGACGGGCCCCCCCGGCCAGGGGCCCCCCGCGATCACGGGTGGCAGCCCCGGCGAGTTCCTGGCACCTTCGGGTAATCGGCTGTAAAGATTGCAACCTCCTCTTTTTCCCATAAATCGACGATTCGTAGGATCGCTGTGGACTGTCCGTTCGGATTCGCGAAGTTTGATCATTTTTTTCACGGACCAATTTTACTCGTGATATAGGGAAGCGCGGGGTAACGGCGGTCACTGAGTTCTGGGACGCGCTAAATAAGATTCTAGCCAAAAAACGGCGGTCACGTTATCTCGAGACGGATATAGCAACTCGAAAAGCTATATGAGACAATTAATTTTTCGGCTTGACACCGGCATAATGTGTCATCTTGAAATTAACTGCACGCTGCCTTCTCATTTTTTCACGTAGAACAGGAGAAGGTGAGTTGTAAATTATTTTATCATACGGCATGTTAATTGAAGTTATGGAAACTTGATTGATTAGGAAACGTTACAAATCGGTTGATTCGAGTAAAGTGTTATTCTCTGGATATTTGAACTCAAATCTATAAAACGCGTGATTGTGGGGTAATGGCGGTCAGATGTCACGGGGTAATGGCAGTTGGTGATTCTACATACCTAGAATAAAATGAGAGAAAGAGAGACAGACGACTGGTAGAAATAATTTCGAATTATATACGAAAACGAAACTAAATTGAAAAATGAACCTATTTTGAAATCAATATCTACGTTTACTTCGTACGTAGTTTTTTCACCATGTTCAAAAACTGCCATTAAACTCGTTCTTCCCTTCGTTTAGAATTGGTATCTATATTATAACGCTTCATGACATTTCTCCTCTTTTCTGCATGAAGTTTAATAGTAAACAAGCACAATTATCATTACCCGATCCTCGATTGCCATTACCCGCACAAATAGGAAATCGCTGTCGAATAAATTTTTCCACTTTTTTTTTTACCACAAAGTCGCAAGTGGGCGAAAGTTTTTCGGTTTAAAAATGCGGTTACAGATCGAAATGACTAGTTTGTGGACGTCTTCCCTTGAGTGACCGCCGTTTCCCCGTTCTGCCCCAGGGGAGAACAATTCGATCGGTCGACATCGAGAATACACGGAGATGCCGTTGATCGTTGAGTGGGCGTTAAAAATCGAAGAAGTAACTCGAAGGAAAAACCAAACGAATCGTCCGATTTTTTTTCCGAACATTTCATCCACCACGACCCTCGCAACGTCGGTCAGTCGCTCGACCGTTCGTCGCGCGATCGATCGATCCCTCCCTCCCTTCCACCCCCCCGTTTCGGCGCCTGCGACATTTCGATAAAGTTCCTTTTCTGTTCCCCGTATAGGCGGCGGACAGGGTAATCCCAGCAGCGGCGGAAATGGCGGGGGGCCCGGGGGCGGCGGCGGCGGCGGGGGTGGCTTCCCGGAGCCGCACCAGATGCAGAGCGAAGGCCTCGTCTGGTAGAACGAGTTTGTGTTTAATTAATTTTACCGCAACGATCGCGCGCGTCTTGATGAATTGGGCGCGCCAAGGAGCCCGACCACCTTCCCCCCTTCCCTTTCGCCATGCCATTTAACAATTCACCCTCCGGCCGGGATACAATATGCCCGGTCAGCGCGATTCTCTTTTGTTCTTGTAAGATATCGATTATTATTATTATTGTCATTATTATTCTATTAAAATTATTGACATCATTATTATTATTATTATTATTGTGTATAAAATTCGGGACCCTATTATGTAATGTGTACACCTTGTTGATTACTTTAAACGTTAATTTCGACGAGAGGAAAACCTTGTAGATAAAGCGATGTCGCGCACACCGAGAGACACGACGAGTACCTACGCGCAGAAATGATGTACGCGGAGGCGCGACGAGCGAGTGATGCGCGCGCGAATTTCGCGCCACGTACACGCGCACACTGCACGTGCACACTGTCACACGTTGGCTTATAATTATCATTACACATAAATATAGACGCGTAACGAGTATCTGGTATTAAGGCGGCGATCAATGTAAATACACCCGCAGAAGACGTAATAGCGCGCATTAAACCGACAAATTGACATGCCGAAAGGAAAAAGAGAAAGAGTATGTATACAAACACGAAACACCCCGCCATGATGCATAACGATTATAAATATTATTATAATAAACCACCTCGTATTTCCGTAACGCATCCGTGTTCGGATTCATTTTCTTTTTCAGTAGGTAAGAGTTCCTCGTACCGCACCGAGAAAAATTACTCGATCAATCAAACGAAAATCCTGGAGACGATGACCAAACTGTTTCATGAAATACGGATTCTTCATCTATTTGGATAGACTGACCATTTTTTGGTCAGAATAACTTGACGTTTTGTTGGAATAACTTGACATTTGGTGAGAATAACTCGGTATTCGGTTCAACTGATCAGTATTTCAGTCAGAATAACTAAACGTATTTGACCAGATGCGTTTTGTCATTTTAACCTAATCATTTTTCTCGGTGTGCCCTCCACGCTATTCCGGACCAGCGATTACGTAAGTATTTAGAACGTTTCTCGATAGAATGAAAAAAAGAAGAAAAAAAAACTCGAGGAGCCTCCGCATCGCGGCTATTCGCTCGTCCCTCGTCGTCCTCGTGCCGGAGCGTTTGAAAAAAATAAATAAACGAATAAAACAGAAACCGAGCTCCCACTATCGTCGCGAGTCGTCGACAGATCCGCCCCCCGCTCGCTCGAACGCGCGCCACGCACGATGTCGCGTTGAGAGAAAGAGAGCGCAGCGCGGGGCGAACAATCTCAGGAGATCCGGCTGGGAACATCTGGTAAATTCGATATCGCGCGACGCCCGCGGTACACACTCGACCGTGTATGCCTCCGCGCGGGGGGTGAGTCGCCGCGATGCGTCGAACGACTCGGCGATTCGCGCGCGCTCCGCATACCCTGACATCGTTACGGGGAGCGTGGATTCGGTTTCGGACATCTGGTGAATTCGATTTTGATGTGTTTCTGCCCCGGGGAGAGCGCGGGCGGGAGCAGAGGGGGATGATTTTCAGCCCCCACGGCGCGCGCGGCGCAGCCCCATTTCCCACAGGGCCCCCGGTGTCCCCATGTGTTGCTACTACCGCGCAGCGTGTACACTGCGCGCGCGATACACTGTAACGAGGGCACCGCGCGCGCGCGCAGCCTTTCGCGTAACCACGCGTCCCGGATCTACACGCGCGGACGAGAGATTCGACAGATGCGCGCGCGCGCGCGCCCGCCTCCACCCCGGACGGACTCCCCCGGGAGTCGCGTCGGGACAAACCGTCCCGGGGGTTCCCCGTACGCCCCTCTGCCCGCGCGCGTCCCTCCAGAAACAAGGACCCCCCGAGGACCGTTCGCGCGAGAGGAGCGCCGCGGTGATATCGGCACGGCCGCTCGGAAGCGAGCGCGCGTTCAAAGGATTCGTGGAAGATGGGATTTCGTGCTGCGGCGGGAAGTTTTAAGTATCCATTGTCTGCGGATTTTCGGCGTTTTCGACGCGGAATTTTCCCGACGCCTCGCAATCGAGATCTTTCTTAAGAACGGAGAGGTGCAGTGGTCTTACGAGTGGCCATGCTTACCGTAACGGGAGCGGCGAGCGTACACGGAGAAAAGGGATCAGTAATTATTGCGGCGAATCTCTCTCCCAGTATAACAGGGCTCCTCGGGGTGAAGTACCTGTGCATTGATATTTTTAATAGGCGCGGTGTTGCGGAACAGTGAGGAGAAGATGTAAAAGATTTGACTACATTAGTGGTTAATGGGCGCTGACTATCGCTTGTTTCCATCAAACAGTTGTCAATCATTATAACTAAATTATTCCAACCAGACGGTACAGGTAACACAGCAGAACCAAATAGTAACAAGAGAGAGTAATATGTATTGCTGCGAAATAACTATACGTATAGCTGACATAGAAATACGTATTGCTAAGTCAACTGAGGTACCATCTATAAAATCTCTCTCTCTCTGTGTACACAAACAGATGTTTCTACTACACACTGAGAAAAAAAAAAGATTAAGATTTATTCCGTTAAAAGGATAATTCGAGTACGAAAGGTAAAACAGATGAAAAATTATCTTTCCAGGATATAAAATTTAATCTTCCTTGGAATAATTTTCGATCCACTTTACCTTTCGTACTCAGATTATCCTTCTAACAGAATAATTTTTAATCTTTTTTTTCCTCAGTGCAGCGAACTGTAAAAAGTATGCTGCGGACTATCAAAAACTTCAAGTGTTTCACCTCGGTGAGCCCCGTTAGTAACCCGGACAACTGTAAAAGTTCATTGATTTTCTCTCATGATTTTTTACCAATCCCTTTTCAGAAACACTACACGTCGCGTATATGATTAACTGCCGTACCGGGAAGCGGGAAGGGGGAGGGTAGGCAGGAGGAAAGGCAGGGTGCGACCGCGATCCGCGAACGTTTCTCAAGTTTCCTCTCGGTTCCTTTTCACTCGTCACACTCGCATCGCGCGTGACCAAAGCGAAACGTGCGGGACGTCGGCTCGGCTTTATCGCGCGGGCGGGACGGCTGCAGGGGGGGGGGGGGGATCGAGAATAAAAAAAGCACCGTCGATCGGGACTTCGCGATCGCAATCTCGCGCTCTCGTGTGCGCACGCGGTAAGCACTGTCGGAGCGAGAGAGGGCGGGGCCCCCCGGGGGTAACTCGCGAAGGGGTGACATGTCACGGTCCAACGCGTCGGAAACTCACGTGTCGGCACACGTGTCACGCGCGCCGACCCTCTCCCGGTCTCTCTCACATTATGCACGGAAGCCTTACAAATCACGCCCTGCTTAGTGCGCACGCTCCTACCCGGTGGTTGGCAGTCGGTCGAATTAACTGTGAAAGCTCCCAATTAACCCTGGATACCTCTCGATTAGACACCGATACACCTACCGCGTCGCTCGCGCTCGGGGAAGCACCGCGTCGCGTCGGGGAAAAGTGCTTCGCTACGACGGATACTTTGTTTTTGCACTTATGGGGTTGCGAAATCGCGCGCGCACCCCACCTCGTACACGGAGAAAAAAGATTAGTTATTTTCACAGTGAATCTCCCGGTGACAGGGCTCCTCTTTTTCCATTGATCTCGTCCTTTTCCTCCTAATAGTTTATATTTATGTTAAGGTACCTAACTCCCTTTTGAGGTTTTGGCAGTTGCTTAACCCATTCGCCGCCACTCCCGCGTTTACGCGGTATCGGATGCATGATTCCAGTGCGTTTTCGCGGGAGTGGCTGCGAACGTGTTAATGCAGTTGTGTAAAGAAATGCTAGTGGACCTATCATATTGTATTTACAAATTTGTTTTTATTCCGTTCATGTTTTTCATGTTCTTTATGTTTGTTATGTCACGGGTAAAATGTATCTTGTGGGTTTTTAATAAAATAATCCAGACATTTTTTGATCGTACCTCGTATAGGTATACCGATGTTTATTTATTTGGATTCTCGAGCTCGGGTTTTATTCGGAAATCCTGTAATTATTGCAGTATCAACGTAAATTTTACCGCGAACTTACGATTTCGACGGATCGTGTTTCCCCTAGTCTACGAATGTCCAAACCACAATGCGAGTTCCAATTATGGAATTCCTTACGCGAATGTGGGTTCTACGACTTCGTTTCGACTCTGTTTCGAAATTAGAGACTGCATTAGTGCTACAATTCTGGAGAAATAACACTTGGCTTTTCATTGGCTTAATTACGGGAGCTTTTTCACATCTCGTGGCGGAGCGTTTCGTCCCGGAGTCGGCCTGTGGACTCGTCAGTAAGGCTAGGCCGACTCCTGCGTCTAAACGCTCCGTGACTTCTGCGTGAGAGACGGGGCTGTTATATACGTGTACCGCGTTGTCGGACACTACCGAGAGCCGAGAGCCGCGGGCCGCGAGTCGAGGGTCGAGAGGGTCGACGCCATCTGGCGGCAGACCGCCACAGCGTGACGGGTCGCCACAATTCTTACGAACTGTAAAAAGTACGCTGTGGTCTGTTAAGAACTTGGAAGTTTCACCCCAAGGAGCTCTGTTCCTGGGATAATTGTAAAAATTCATTGGTTTTCCCGTGATTTTTTACGAACCCTTTTCCTTCGCGTAGGTGTAGCTCGTGCGCGATACCGAGGTGTGTTACCGCCGGGGGTTTTGGAATAATTGTCGGGATACAACTTCGTCGATCAGGGTGGGGGGGTCATCTCTCGTGGGATGGATCAATCGAGGGAAGTGCATCGTTAGTGCGGAGTACGCTGTTTTTGATATTACTACGCGGGGTTGATTAGCATATAGTTCTTTGAGGGTTGGAAGTCTCGTTCGCGCAGAAAGTTAAATAATCGAGTCGGTGCCAAGTTTGCGGTTTTCCTTCGCGCTTCTCCAGCAGTGAGGTTAGTTCGGTTTCCGTGCTTGACGAAGAGCGAAGACATCGAATACGTAAGTAGGAAAGATTTGCCGAGTCGAGAACTCGCGAGTCTCTCTGTAAATGTTCAGCTTGTCATATAAAAATTATATTCGATGCGACTGCAATTGCGGGTGGGAAATCTTTTGAAAATGCGCTGGAATGGTAACGCGCTGATAAATATTCCAGTTCACCGGAGAGCGAGTCAACGTATATTTACACGAGCGTGTAAAGAGTGTTTGAAGCCGAAGTCGTACCCGAGGCAATTTAGCCGCGCGAGGGTCGATAGCTCGTGAATCTGGAGTTAATGTATTGCCGGATTATTCCATGCTCGCGGAGGAAAAACATTACCTACTGCTGGACGTTTAGTCGTACCGGTATAGAATCTCCATGAGAATTGAAATTTTTCGAATTTCTTGAACAATCAGAAATTCACCGATTTATTAAGGAAATATCAAAAAAAGATCGAAAGAAGAATATTATTTTTTTTTTCAACATGAAATTGTGGATACCTACTTTATATTTCCATTGCAATCTCGATTTAATAATCGTGCTCTTCGTGATCGGCGCGATAAGATATATAACGTAGTTTGGTCCGGCGACCGATTTCAAAGATTTCGATTTTCGTGGAAAATAGAAAATTTTATCAAGGGGTGCCGAAAAGCGAAATCTCTAGAATCGGTCGCTGAATCAGGCCATTTTATGTATTTTTACGCGTTAATTAATATAGGAATATAGAAATCTCTGAAATCGAACTCAACAATCCTATCCGATATATTTGTTCGTGCTCATTGCAAAAATTGCCGATTTATTGCGGCATGTCAAAGAAAATATAAGATGTCGATGATTTTTCGCACGAGGAAACAATTTTCTCGTCATAAAATCACCGACATCTCGTCTTAAAAATGGCCCGCTTCGTTCGTCCAGTCTCATCTTCACTTACTGCTCAGCTTCTGTCTCGTTCGTGAACGCGACGGAAGTGTCAAGAAGCGGGGTGAGGCAGTGGCCGGGGAGAAAGAGAGAATATACATACTTCCAGCGGCTGTGGCTGAGTGGCCTCCTGGCGTTCTGCAGGCTTAGCCTAATCCGAAATCCGGATTACCTATGCCTCAGCTGGTCCTGTTCTACGCGCGCGGGTCTCTTATATATTTCTATATTTTTCCAGGGAATTAGCCAGGTATGTAACGTCACGCGTGCGTCGAGCGGAAGCTCCGCAGCGACCTCTCGGCGGGACACACGTGTCGCGCGCATGTGCATGCATTCGACCGAACGTTACGGCGATAAACGGCACGCACAGTTGTCCGATGCGTCGAGGACGATTGGCACTCTTGAAATAAATGTTGAATCGTTAAAATGTCGTGACACAATCTGGATTTACACCTCCTTGTTTCCCCGCACAAGTACTTTTTGCACGTGATTCGAATACCACGCAGTTAACGTGCGTTCGATGATTGAGCTGTACCGCGTTGCACACCGTAAAGCAATTATCTATTTAATTTTTTTTCAATACAATTATGTATAAAGCTTTTATCCCAAAATGTGATTATTAAAATTACCGTACTCCGTTGTAACATTTATATAAGAGAAATTTCATAAAGAAATACACAATTAATTTTTATAATTCCGGAGTAGGTACATTAATTTTAAAAATCACGCATCGGAAAGTAAGAATAGATACTTGTACAAAAGTATACTAAAAATACAAGTTTATCTTGCAGTGTACAATTCTCAACACTCGTACGACTCTTTCGCGACGAAAGCGCACATCATCTGCACGTTATAAATAATTACTTTTTTTACTACAGCTGTGCATAAGATTTAAACAAAAAAATAGAAAAAAGTTACAATCTCATCAAACCACAAGCGTCACACACATCGCAACGAACGCGTGCGATAATGTTCCCCGGATGCGAGGAGAAACCCTCGTCCTGCACCAGGTATAGCCTCCCCCTCCTGCGTAACCCCGCGCGCGAAACGACTTCATCACCCATGGGATTCCCACGGGAAGCGCGAAGGTACAGCCGTATAAATTGTATACAGCCGCGCGAGGAGACCACCATCGACTCTCTCCAGTCGATACCGAAGCAGCGGCCGCCCATATCCTCCTTCTCGCTCCCGCGGCGCTTAATCGGTCGGGTGTACACACGCGCGCGAGCGCGTGCGCGCACACTACACGCGTTTAAATAAATCTTGTATATCTGGTAACCTATCCGTCGCGCCCCATCCAAAACGCGCGGTCCTCGCGGGGCCCCGCGGGGCTGCACAATTGTTATCTCATCCTCTTCGCCACCCGGTGGATAGATAAGTATTTGCTATTTAAAATACCAGCCCCTCGCGCTCCGCTCCGCTTTGAGCGTCCGCGCGCGCAAGATAAACTGTTCTGTAGGGGTTGATTATAAACCGAACGCGTTCCGGGGTGGGGAGGCGCGGTTCGCTGGCTGGTCGGTGCGCGCCGAGGGTGTGTACCGCTGCACTATACGCGCGGTGGTCCACGAGCTGCTGCTGGTTTATAGGGGTGTACGGGGCATTGTTGTATAAATAGGTTTGGCAAGTTAGGGGTTGCGAGCTGCCCCGAGGGAACTGCACATGTCCGCATCGATTATACTACCCCCTCTCGATACTGCCGCCCTCCACCCTCGCTCTTTCTCCCTCGCTCTCTCTCTCTCTTTCTACGGGGTGGCACCCGAAGTCCTCCCTACCTCTCTGCTCCCCTTCGACTCGCGCACTCACCACCACCGCCGCCGCCGTCGCGCGTTCTCCCGCACCGCCACGGCCCGCAGGGCATACCACTCGGTTATTTTCAAGCCATTTGCTTTGTAAACGCGCGCAATCTCTGCGCATAGCCACCGCCGTCCTCGCCACTCGCTCTCCGCCTCCTCCGACTCGCCCTCCCGCGATCGAACCTTTCACTACCGCGGTGGTATTTGAAATATTCAGATTCTCTCCCGAGCGGCGAGATTTCTCGGACAAAAATCCGGGAGGGGTTGCCGAACGCAGGGATTGTGTGTGGATTTTTTTCAAGGGTGTACATGATCTATGGAATGTGAAGATATCGTTGGAAGGGTTTACTTTTTTCTCATCTTCTTACACCGCGATGTGTACGCGCACGAGTGAGTCTCGAAAAAATTCAAGAGTTTATCGCGCTTCGTCGAGACATCAAAATTCATTCGAATCAGGCTTCGGACGAATAACGCGACGACGTCTCACGTCGAATCGGCTTTGCGCCGTCGCGATGATCTTCCGAACGAAATTGTACCGAGTCTCGCAGGTACCTATTCCTCCCATACACGCATGGAATGCACGAGGAGAAAAAGAGGGAGAGAGCATGCATCGTCATCGGCCTGCATGAGCCGCGGTACCTGTTAAAAACACCCTTCTAACGCGGCGGAACATTGCCTCAAGGGTGAAACTATACATCGTCATGTTCCGGTGCGGAGGAGATACGGAGGGGTGTGAAACGCTGAAATTATACCGTAAGCGTAGGTTCCTGGCCCACGAGCGAAGAGTCAAGTGGCTTTCATCATCGCCAGCACTTGTAGGAACGAAGAACCCCCATAAGCATTAAAACTCGCTTTGCAACCCCTCCTTTCTCGCCCCTGAACGAGCTCGGGCCGGTGGTGGGTATACATACGCTTCTATTATACACATGTATCCGGACACGATATATAAATGTAACCCCGACGCGTGTATGTATGTATGTTCCGCGATATACGTCGAAGAGACGGGGACTGTGTGACCCGGGTTACACTCTTCCGCTTGTTTCTCCTTACCGACGTTTCGTCGTCGCGGAAGAAGGTGTCGTTTGAAAACAAAGAAAAAGAATTAGTCGGATCCATTGAAAATTACTTGCGCGGTGGCAATTTTTTAATACATCAATCAGATATCTCTTCCTTACAATCACGTGGAATGGAATGTGAAAATGCACGAAAGAAATATCTAATTAATATGAAAAAAAATTTATCAGAGATGAATAGGAACTTTTTCACATCGGACAAAAGTCTATTTGAATCAGATAAATGTTTTGCATATCTTTTTAATCGATTGCGAACCCAGTAGAATATTCATCTCATTCAAATAGACTCTTGTTCGATGTGAATAAATTTCTATTAATTTTTAATAAATTTTTCAATTAGGTTCGTATTCAAGTAATCCTCTCCCCTGGGTGTATCGCTTTAGCGTGCACTTGGAAAAATAATTTGCCGATCTATATAAGTAACCGTCGATATGAATAGTGCCGAGAACATATTTATTTAAGACAAGTGTACGTTCATTGAATTGAACGAATCTGCACCTGATTCGAATAACATAAACTTGATTCAACGATAATGTATTTCACTTGAATAAATATCGTCTTGGCACTATTCATGTCAACGGTAACTTGGATCGGCAAATTAATTATTTTTCTCAGTGTAATAATTCCATCATGAAATCGCATTAAACGCGTTGCATCGTACATTGAATCAGGCACCACGATTCGTATTGCAAAATAATTCTGCCGGATGAGAACGCAAAGTTCTAAAGAATATCTCCAGTAAAATCTCCCATCCGCCCTCCAGTTACACACTACACTTTTAAGTATACTTAAAAGCTATAAATATTAAAATACATGGCTATAGCCATGATAAATGACAACATGTGACGCACGCGACGACGTATGTATGTATAGAAACCCCGACACGCAACTCCCTATTCTACGTGTACATTGCACCGATATGCATGAAGCTGCAGGCAGTAGGTATATCCAGCCCGAAAGATACGCCCCCCATCTGTCGAAACTTGACGGTGGTGCAGCAGCAGCAGCAGCAGCAGCAGCAGCACGGCCGCTACTATCGCACCCCGTGTGCGCGATGTATACACGATCGAACGCACTCGGCTACGTAAGCATCTGCGACAACGCGTGACGAAAGCTGCGCAAGCACGGGAGGCGGGGGAGCGGGGCTGCCGCACTCGACTACGCGGAACAACGCGACGCGCGAAAGCATCGAACAGGTGTCCGCGTGAAAGGGGGCGTGTGCGAACGACCCGCGAACGTCGTTGCACACAGGGGGTGCATATCATATTGCCACTTTACGGTGGCATTATGGCGGTGTCGCGCTGGTACTCGGACGACAAACGAAGTTACCATAACAAGCGGGCGCAGCGCTTCATGGCGGGTGGAGGAGGGCGCCAGATTTTTCTCCGGCGAGCCGATCAACACACACCCCCGATCGACCTTCGCCACCGCGCCGGGCTAATCCCAAATCGCATTGTCGGAGTCACATCCGCAAATCGCAGTTGGCATGCCGCAGTGGCGGGGAAATTAGCCCAATTTCGGTGGCGATTGGATGTGGGTGGGAGAATCGTGGTGGAGGACGGTATACATGTATGTATAATGCATGTCGCGGGGGTTTGACGAGCACCGAGTGCAGTAGTTTGTATCGGAGAAAATTTGAATGTATCGCGTTATACGTACACTGAGAAAAATAACTTGGTCAAAATGACAAAATATATCTGGACAAACGAGTCAAGTTATCCCAGGTGGAAAAGATATATATGAACTGTATATATTATGCATATAAAACATATATAAATTTGTGCTCATTTAATTTATATATAATTCATACTACATGTCAACCACACATATACGGACTATATATGTATAGTTTATATATAGTATTATATTATTTGAATTGTTTTAATTTTTCTATAATATAATCCACATATAATACATACATGGTTTATATTGAAATCATAGATACATTGAATGAGCCAAATTTACATAGATCTTTTCCACTTGGGTATTCTAATCAAAATACTAGTAAGTTAAACCAAATACCTAACAAGTTATTCCAACTACATGTCTAGTTATTTTAACCAGAAAATGTTCAGTTTAACCAGACTGATGGAAAATCCATATTTGACCAAACGGAAAAATTGCATTTCGATCGATCCACCGCGCGAGACCGGTAAAAGTCTCGATCGAAGAAAATGCCGCGGGACGCCCGAGAGGCGATGAATCGCGAACAGGTAAGTGCAGCTGGTACTGGCCGCGCGACTACCTATGAGAAAGGATTATGTTATGCGATATCCCGCGAGCGTCGGAGGAGCTTACGTGGGTGAGGGTGGGAACGGGGGTCCGGGATGACCCCGTGGCCCGGCACGTATGGGGCCCCAGACTGCTGGGCCTGACTCCTGACTCCCGCTATACCAGAAGGTAACCCTGAGTGAGTGGGGCCCCGGCCCACCGGCCGCAGCCTATACTTATCCTCCTACTAATACCACCACTACTACCACCTTGCGTTACCTTATACTTATTGCCCGTGGCTGGTCTGCCCTACAGGGTGTGTTATTATTATCTGACATTATCTATAATTCCGAAGCGGGCAGGAAGCCCACTTAGGGATTGTGATAGCCCCCGTGATTAAACCCCCGGCCCACCTTACGTAGGTATACCTACGTACCCGGTACCTATAGATGTGGGATGTACAGGTCTCTTTCAAGATTCGAGGGGTGGAGGGTGGATGCAGGGCTTACGATACTTTTTTTCTGCAGCGAGAAGACTGTTTACAGATAGTTGATAAATGTAGTTTCAAACTACGGCAAAATAAATATTTCTTCAGGACGGTAAATTATATACTAATTGTTAAAATATTTATTTCATCCAAATGATTGCCTCGGAGGATCAGATTGTGCCAAATAAATGTGTTAATATTTTTCGAAAATTTATTTCATTCAACTGAATGTTTATTTTGCTATAGTTAGACAAACATTTGTTAACTACAAATAAATTGTTTTCTCGGTGTTGAAAATTTAGAGGAATTGGGATACGCGTTCGATGTCTGATCTCCAAATAATGATTTTTTGAGGTTGACTCGTTAAACTTGATTTTGCATTGATTAATTTGTGACGAAGGTAGGTCATTATTATTTGAGAGTAATACAGTAGAATTAGGACTAAAGTTGTAATTGAGATCGCTCCATAAACTGGACGCCAATTTTCTTTTTCCCGAGTTTCGCCGTAAAATTTATGTTGAAGCGGAAGCTTGGAGCGATTTTTTTTTAGTGTCTTTGAAATTCGCCCAGGGCGTCTCTCTCCTTTTGGATTATTTAACGCAGCGCGATGGGCAAGTTCGTTTGGGGGGCGTACGGCGCTCTCTTCGTGACTCGAGGGAAGGGGCGGAAAGTTAAGGTGGAGGTAAAAGAAGTTGTATGCATTTTTTGTTAAATTCGCCACCGCCCTCGCCCCACGGCGCGGAGTGTGGTGCGAAGGGTGCGACCTCATCCTATTTCACGTCCCCTAAACGGGAAATGAGGGGGGCTGCGATCGAGTGCGGAGAAATGGGAATTCGACGCGGCGATGGAGCTGGTGCAGCGGCGTACAGACGCGCGTAATTAACTTCTTTCTCGCAGACAATATCGGGACAACATTTTTCGCCCTCACTGTTTCATAATGCCGCTGGCGCGCGAGAGGGTATTAATTACTTTTGCATCGGCGCGCCGGTAATCGATGCGACGATTTCGCGAAAGTTGAAATTGAATTCAACTGCGGTAATTGCCGCGCTGGCGTTCGCGTCCAACCTTTCTAACGGGACGCGAAAAGATCGTGAGCGAGGCCGCTGGGATGTAGTTTGATATCCGCGGCATGCCGTTTCGAATTTATGAACCGTACGCGAACGATGATTAAAAGTGTCAATTTTATGCGCGAACTTATGGTCGATACGTCTTTTTGGCATTAAGTTTCATAAAAGTTACGAAAACTAATGCCAAAACTAGAGAAAAGGTCTATTTTAATACGAACCTAATGGAAAAATGTGTACGAGACGAATAGGAATTTATTCAAGTAGAACGAAACAGTTTATTTGAATTTGACTGATGTTCCATTAAATTCACATTTACTTCGTTCAAATCTTTATCATTCTTCATCTCAGATAAGTTGTTCCATCAGGTTCATATTTAACACAAGGGCGTATCGCTGTACATACAAGTATAAGCCTAAGATCGATACACCCATTGGCATTATTTTTCATGATTTTTACTATTTGTCGGGCTATATTTATTAATTAATAAATAGAATGAAATGAATTAGCTGGTGATTCTTCCTCTGACGGTGGATTGTCGTGCCGTCCTCGGGTATTCCTTAAATCAAGTGGTAACTACACGGAAAGAAAAAATCAAGAAATTTTATAGGGAAAGTTCAAACAAAATTACTGTGCTGTCCCTGAATCACGGTGCAAACGTCCAGTCCAAGAAAAAGTCTGGTGCGCATGCGTTGTTCTCACTAACAAGGAGAGGCTGCTAAGAGACATCTTAGAAGTAGAAACAGGAAAAAAGAGAGAGGTGTAGGTAGGCCGCGTTTGGACTACATTTCGCAAATCGTTAAGAATGTAGTTTATTGAAAATACAGGGAAATGAAAAGACCAGCGGAGCTGTCTTGGGGTAGCATGCTGTTAGCGACTATCTCGCTAAAAGTCTGGAAGCGAACTGCCTCTCGTACGCCTTCATGCCTCAGACGTACTACCCTCGGCAAAGGGTAGGGGTATCAAGAGAGGTTAAATACTTTACTCTCGGAACTCGGGTAGCGGTGCAAACGAACAGGCCCGAATGGCCACTCGGCAACAATCGGCAATGATTTTCTGCGACAGCAGCGGAAAAATTCCTGTGTATAGCACCCGAAAATTTCTTGATTTTCTTATAATATTTAATAGAAAATCAAGAAAAAGTATTTCGCAGCACGAGAAAATTTCTAAGTCACAGAAATTGTACTGTGCTGTTGAAGAATTTTTGTCATGCAGTGCAGTACAAATTCTAGCATGTACAATAATTATTCCAGTGTAACTGTTAATTTTTTTCCTTTCGTCAAGGAAACATTTTTTTATACGCCCTTTTGGCTCGACAAAGGCACTCATTGGCGCATACGATCTTTTGGCATCGGGGTGACGCGATATTTCCTCCCACCTTCCGGACGAGAGAAAATTTGAAATTCAGCCAAGAGAGAGAGAGAGCCCCGATTATATATTTCCAAGCTCTTCGTACCAATTCCATACGGAAGTAGTCCGAAGTTAGCCCGGCGGATTAACATTTGTAATGAAGATAAGCCCGGGGACCAGTGTCGGCCCGTCTCTATGGAATATAAGCGATCCCCATGGAAAATCGAGGGGGGGGAGACTTAATTGTCCTTCCGCTCGACTTTCCAACTGAATCGTCATGCGTGTATCGCTCGTACGGTAAACAAAAAGAAAACATCGATATCCGTCTCGCGTCGATAGTTGAAGGAACCTGTAGGTACAGGAAAGCCAATCCTGATCGTCCACCCCCTCGTGCCCGAGGGCACAACAGTAGGCACCCGCCCAACCCAAGACGCTACTTCGGTAATGGCCGAGCGATTATAACTGAAAAAGCCGGAAACCACTTATACCGATATCCCGCATCGGCAGTTACGGCAGTTAGGAGACGCGCGCGCGCGCGAGAGAGAGAGAGAGAGTCCGAGCGCAACGACCACACCCCCTTCCTCTCCCTCTTCTTCGTCTCGATCTTCCTCCTGCCCCCCCTCTTCACCCCCGCTTATCTCGAGTATCCGAACGCGTATCGGTACATCTGACGGCGCGGAACCCCCGCGGTCAGATCCCCTTTCGCCCTTTCCTTGTCCGGCCGGCATTTATGGAGATTCATAGGAACTGAGAAGGTGCTACCGGCACGCATACGCGGGACACGCTGTGATTTTCCATCGACGGGAGGAATCAACGGGTGAAGAAAATGTATCTGTGATCTCCCGGCCGCGTGGGCCGCATCCACAAAGCGTTTTAATTGTGCGGGGTGGTGGCTCGTTTGAATATCGAGAGTCACGCTCGACGTGGCGACGTCATTGCGCGGAGCCCTCCACCCCCCCCCCCCTCTCTCTCTGAAGCGAGCGTCGAGTTGTGTCGACGGGCGCCCGTATAGAGTTATTGGGTGGGTGCCTGTGTCAGAGTGCTGCAATTTGTCATCGCGAACGTCTGGCCACTGACCTCGCGTGGACTTCGATCGTCGCGACGAGATCGCCTTTCACCGGCGCGGTCGAACGCGCGGTGCAGTCGCGTCGTCGGGGTCTTCGTGGTTCCTCTCGCGGGTGAGTCGAGTGGAGATTGACGCGAGTGCAACGGGGGAGAAATCGATCGGGGTTCTGGGGATGCTTCGAGTGCGTTTATCGCGATACACTCATCGTCTCGACTCGTGCACAGGCGTCGATTTTATCGACGATGCGATATTGTACCGAAACGAAAAAAAAACAGCTGATCGAATTGTACACATAAAGAGTGCATTCGTTTCGGACGCTCATGCGCCATGAGCGTCGCGCTGTTTCTTTCAAGTCCGTTACACGATTAAAGGAATAAGGGATACAAATAAGAAATAAGATTCTGACTGGTTCGAATTGTAACGCCACTTTTTACTTCGTACAAGGTAACTGTCCCAACAGCAGGACGCGTCCCAGTAGCAGGACGTATTTGCGCGTAATTCAAATTATTAAACGGGATAAAAGGAAATGACTGACTGAAAAAATCCTCAATAAAGTAGCACGTTTCACGAGTAATAACTCTGAATAAAATCTGTTGCATGAATTTCTTTTCTCCACGTGGCTCTCTGGATACTGGGCTCAGCCATCCGGTTATCGAGACAGTTACCTCAACTGCTTTCTGCGACTGGTTTCAATCCTCCTTTCTAATTTTTTTATTTTGCAATGTGGGCTCTTTAAACATATACGGATATAAGGCTACCACGACCCTCCCAGCGCATAAGCGGCCGAAGCGAACGCACCCGAAGTTTGCACGCGTCCTCGCCGTAACGACTGCGGCGATACGCGTTGAAAATACCGCGCGCCCCGAACGAATGCGGGAGAATCATCGACGTAGGTGCGGGTATAACGTCGAAAACACGCGAGCCGTCTGGGTATCCACGCGGAAACGTCATCGGCAGCTGGGATCGCGGGGGGGTTCGGGGGGCCAACATTTGCACCCCTAAGCTGCCCCGAGCGCAACCACCAAAACCCTGCAGAGCTTATTTCACGAACGAGCGACCACCCTCACCGACTCCCACCCTTCCCCTCTCGCTCGCTGCATGCCACGTGAGAGAGGGTGGCTTATCTTTCGCCGGGCAGAGCGGAGGTCCCGCTACAGAACCTCGTGGCGCACGAGGAGCGCCGGATCCTATATAGGTATATACAGGGTGTCGAGCGTGATCGCGCGTCTTGGCCGTCGCTCCTTCGCTTCGACTTTCGACGAGTCGAACGCGAAACGCGAGGCGGATGAACGGAAAAAAACTGATTTTGTCTCAGCGACAACGTCGAAAATCAATTATCACAGCGGCATTTTTTGGTACGTCAATAAGAACGGCTTGTCGTTAGGATGAAAATGTCGAAGGGTTTTCCTTGGTTACAGTGAAAATCATTGCTTTTCTTTCTTTCGATACCATTTTAACTGAAATGTATATTACGGTAATCTAAATAGTGTTACACTGAGAAATTATTTTTTTTCGTGCAGTGGGTGAAAGCGAATTGACTTTCGAGTTGAAGACGATGAATTGAAACTTCAAACAAAGGCTCGCGAACTTTGGGAAGCGATGCAGTTGCACCCGCGATCGGATTACGGAGGTCGAGAGGTGTGCTCCAATTTTCTCATCCAATATAGGCCGGTTTTAGGGAAGCGTGCGATTAGGGAGGCAATGGGAATGAGGAAAGGCTTGGTGTGGGTATACGAGAGATTAGGATGAGCGAAGTTTAATGTCGCGGTGATTATGTCGAGAAGCGATACTCATTAGCGTCTGTCTTGAGTGTTTATAAATTTCAGTCACCGAGAAAAATAACTCGGTTAATCAAATCGAAATCCTGGATACGATGACCAAATAATTCGGTGAAATATGGATCCTCTCCATCTGTTTGGTTAGATTGACCACTTTTTGGTTGGAATAACTTGACGTTTGGTTGGAATAACCAAACATTTGCTTAGAATAACTTGATGTTTGGTTCGACTGACAACAATTTAGATCAGAGCAACTTGATATTTGCTTCAACTGACCAAACGTTGGTTAGAATAACTAAACGCGTCAGACTAGATGCGTTTTGCTATTTTAACCTAATTATTTTTCTCACAATCAGTATATCTGCCTCCTTTCAACGATAAATCTTTGCCCACTCCCAAGCGAGTCGCTCGGTTAATCGTTGGTTCTCCCCGCTGAAAATGGAGAGTTGAGGAGATAAAAAATAAAAGAGCGCAACTTCTCACGCGACTCGCGGGTCATCGAGCACAGGGGTTCGTCGCCCACCCCGCCGAACGCAGTGTCTATACGCACCTCGAAATGGGAGACGAAGAGGCAAAGGGGAGGAAGCAGAGCGACGCGCGAAGAAAAGAGACGGAGGTGGAGAACCCGACACTCACTCTCTCTCTCTCTCTCTCTCTCTCTCTTTCTCTCTCGATCGAATCAACTCGAACTTGACGTCTCCGACAGTCTCGAGCGAACACCCTGTATGCCGTCGACGAAGCGGGGAGCGTTATCTGCAAAGTCCCAGGCTGACGGTGTTCGCCCTTCGGGAATAACGCGGAGATAAGCACCCCTCCTCGGCCCCCGACGCCCATGGCCCACCCCCACAGAAATGCAAAAAGATCTTGATACGGGCTACCAGGGCTCGCTCACCCCCAGCATCCCCATAGATACGACTCCCCCAGCCATTGCCACGGCCTATGGGAGCTCTCCGTAACTTATGAGTCAGATTTATCTCCGACTGGTGACTGATTGCCGGCGCGGAGGCCGATCGTCTTCAAATTTCAAACTTCTCCGAGAAGAAGCGTGCGCGCGCGCGATGCCTGCTCGGTATCCGATCGAGCGCCGACTAGGAAGATTCAATTTGGACCGCGCGAGTTGCGCCTAGTTCGAGCTGACTCTGTCAACGCACAGTCGCGACGGAGTGTTTCGAAGGATCGTCGAGACGTTCGATTGGACGGAGAATGATAAGTGATATTTGTGTAGGAAAAAATTAGACAGAAGTGCGATAAAGTTTCACATAAAGACTTGATACCGGTAAATTTTACTGCGAGGCTAAACTTACTCGCTAGAAAAGAAACTCGAATCATTCATCACTGTTATCTCATTACAGGTATATGAACTTTTGGTCTGAATCGATATAAGACTTTGTCACAGATAAAAATGTAATCTTCAAAAAAGTTTTATACAAATATGAGCCAAGAGCCCACAGATAATGAGATAATAGCGATTCGAGTTTCTTTCCTGCAGACGAGTAAATTTAGCCTCACGTGATATAAGGGTTTTCGGATTATCCTGCTGTGCTGAAGAACAATTTTTCCCTAGAAACTGGTCAATTTGTTGTGTAAACCATTACGACTTAATGTTTGCGGAAGAAAAATTACCGTGTCGTATTGTAAAAACATCAGGAAATCCTCATACGTACCTCTTTTGTGGTAAATATAGGAAAAATTACCGATATCAGCCTTTTCGTATTATACAGTGCACAATTGCCATCGATTTCACTCTTTCCCGCGGACCTCCTCTCGTCGCTCGTCATCGTCGGGCGACCGTGAAACTCGACGAGTACAATGAGTCTCGTGGAGTTTGGTAATGCCAACACTCAGGTGGTATGGTTATACACACCGCGCGCCGCTCGGTGGTTTCGGGCGAGCATAGTTGGGGTGGTCTGTTGCACGCGTAAACTCGGCTAATCAAGTGGAACTGTCCGTTGGGCCGCGGGGACGGCACAAAAGGGACGCGCGGAGCGGCGACTGACCTGACTGACTGACGAAAATCGAGTTGGACAGGTGGCACGGGGCCCGCGTCCGATCGCGTCCGATCGCTGCGCGTTATCAGGAGACTCGAGTCGAGCCTTCGCGCGATTGGGACGAGATTTTTCCAGGATCTCGACCGAGACGCGAGACCCAGGGGTGGTCCATTGCGTGGGTAAATTCGGTTAATCGGGTGAAATCGTCCGTTGGGCCATGGCGAGGATTGAAAAAAAAAGTACGAGAGGACGGCGAATGACTGACGAATTCGAGGAAGGGGCGAAGCTAAGGGGTTGGAGAGGTGGCACGGGGCTCCAAAACCGTGTCTGGCGTATAATAAGAATGATGCAACCAGGACAGAGGTCTAGTTGAATACGAACCCGATGGAAAAATTTATTTCCGACGAATATAGGAATGTAAAATTGATTTAACTTAACTAGGTAACTGTCAGGCCAAACAACAATAACAATCATTTCACGTCTGACGTTTCGGTTAATTAATTTTAAACTACTACAGGCAATACACATAAGTATTACCTAAAGAATAAGAATTTATTTACATCGAACTGAAGTCTGTTTCAATCAAATGTCTCACGTGAGACGATAAATCAGCGACGGATTCGAGAGATTTCGATTTCTCATCAAATTCGGAGTAAATCTCTATACTTGCACAAATAATGGACTTTATCTCGCAGCGCGAGTGTTACGTATATGTCACGAAAAAAGAACGTCCGACGCAAACGTCAGTACGATAGGACACTTGGCGTCGCGTTCCCCGTAAATTTCCGAAATAAAACCGCAAAAACACAACGGCCGCGACTACCGAACCGTGGGAGTTGGCGCTTCCACGTGTCCAGGCCACGACTCTTTTTTTCGCTCGAGGCCGCGATCGACGCATCCTGCACCCTGCACGGTAGTGGTTCGTAAATTTCTCGACGTCCGTGGTTATATGGCCCGATGCCTGCGGGGGCCGTTTTCAGGAGCGCGCAACGGGCACGGCGGATTATTACCGCGTCGTTTAACCGATCGCCGACAGATTTCGGCCAGGTTCGAGAGATTCGCCCGCCGGAACCCTGCGGGAAATTGACGGACCTCGTCGTTCTCGACGCGGTCCAACGTACCGCACGTGCGGACCCTCGATTCGGAAGACCTTCCGCGATCGACTCGACGATTGGAATTCGCTTGAAACGGAAAGCGAAGGGCGACAACAGCTTTCGCGATCATTTGAACTCCACCCCCCCAGAAGAGTGGGCGGCAGCGGCGGCGAGGCGATCGCGGATGCATCTGTCGAGCGCGCGGTCGCGACAGATGGCCCCGACGACGCGACGGTCCATCGCGGAACTTTGCGCGCGCCCCGAGAAGCGCGGCGGAGGGAGGAAATTCCCTCCGCGAGGACCAGATGACAGAACCGTGACCTAGGAGATCCCACGAAAACATACGTCGGACGCGCGGAGAAATTAATGTTGCGGCGAGAGGTCGGGGTGGTGGTGGCGGCGGCGGCGGTGGAGGGTGCGCAGGGGGTGGAACGATGACCGGTGATGTTTTCGGGGCAGCGGCAAAACTTCAAGGCCTCGCTCGAGCCTAGAAACACTCGCGGGCCCCTAATTATCACCCCGGGGGTTCCCCTTTCGGGCGGGGGCCTCTTCTGGTACAAAACTGCTCGGCGGGGGTCCGGTGCGAAGGTCCCCCTCGCCCCCGTCGCTCCCCCTCCCCGTGACCTCACCGTGCGGTCTTCGATGCACCGTGATTCGTGCGCGCCGTACACACGATCGCGTACGGGCCTCGAAATCGGGAGGGGGTAGACGAGGAGAGGCTCACTCGGACGCGTCGACTCGCCTTCGATCGCGAGGAAGGGGACGACGAGTGTTGACTTTCGGTCGGTCCCCCCTCCCGCCCTTGAGCCGCGGTGAAAGCGACCTTGTTGCGCCGGGGTCGCAGCCGAGAGAATCGGGCTGCGGGATTTCTTCCTGGATCCGGTGATTCGTCGATGGTCCGTCGATTTCTCTATTTGCGATATTTTCGCTCGGATCGACCCGTTGGTGCTCTTAACGAGAAATTTCTCGTTTGAAACACTGGATTAAGCGTTTTCGCTCAGTTTGAACGATTTCATCGCAAGCTTCATTTTAACGAAGACGAGTACGATTTCTGAAACCGATTCCTTGACATTGGGGAAACGATTCAACAAATATTTGTAAACAAAGATTGTTCGGCAAATGAAAAATAACACCGATGTGGGCGTTGATGGGTTGAAAGGATCGAGAATCAAAGATTTCGACGCCAAGTCCTCGAGACGACGTAGAACTGCCCACCACGAGCGCGCGCCGGAGTATTTATTTCTCCATCACGCATCGCACACACCCCCGGGATAAGATCGCGAGAAGCACGCGGGCGCAGCCCTCGCACCCCACCGAACTTTAGCCGCACGACCGACTCGCCGGGGCGCCCCGAAGTTCGCCGCTGCGGAGCCCCCGATATACGCGAACTAGTCCGGAATTTCGTACAACAACGGGCCTGTCCCGCGCACGCTTTCGAGCCTTCGCCGACACCCCTCGTCGCGAGCAACACGCCACGCATAGCGCGGGCTCCCTCCTCGCTCTTTACACCGCGTCAGTGTACAGACAGTTGGACGGACGGACGGACGAACGGACGGACGGACGGACGGACGGACAGGGGTGGTTCGATGCTTGATCGTTGATGTTTTGCCCCATAGTAAGCACACTCCGTGTTCCCACGTGCTACG
Organism: Xiphydria camelus; assembly: GCA_963678675.1. NCBI lineage: Eukaryota > Metazoa > Arthropoda > Insecta > Hymenoptera > Xiphydriidae > Xiphydria > Xiphydria camelus. The sequence goes on from OY783192.1 coordinate 38,590,186, forward strand.
GAACGATCGCGTGCACCTACGGTAGCCGTCACTCGAGAGAGGGAGGAGAGGGAGAGAGAGAGAGAGGGGGAGCGGAATTAGTCAGGGGTCGCTACAATAGGGGTGGATCTATATGGATGATTGCAGGGCCGGCCGCGTGACGATAACTACCGGGGCTTGCCCTGACGGACAGCCACGGTCACGTGCGTGTCTCCGAGACGAACTATCCACCCCCCGCGAAGGTTCGGTACCCTCGTGTATCCGCCGGAGGATCTCACTATTTATCGTGGCGGGATTAGGGGATGACGTTTTTTTGCGATTTCGACTTTGTGAGGTAGGTATCTATCGCTCGATCGGATCGATACTCCCGTTTCGCACTGCCGATTTTTAAAGATCTTCGAACATTCAAAAGGAAACTTTTTTAATGTCGGTAGAAAAGGGATGCTGGAGAATTATCCGGAAGACATTGTTAGGGCTATCGTATTTATATACGGTGAAAAAAAAGTGCTGTTAATGTTTCAACCCACTTTGCCGATGTGGACTTGCATCACGTGTGGCTGAACTTGCTCGTCAGGAGGGAAACTTGAATCACTATTATCTCATTATCCGTCAACTTTTGACTCATGTTTGTATAATACCTGCTTTTTTGAAAATTATACTTTTATCTACAGATGAGTTTTACAGCGATGCAAGTTCATGGACAGTGAGCTAATAGTGATTCGAATTTCCTTCCTGGCGTACCGTATCCGGTGTCATTCAGTCTTACGCCATTGTCATCTAACCGCAGAATTGTTTACCCTGTAACGTCCCAAATAACGGAAGAGCATCGATCGCGATTCATCGGGCCGGCCGGTAACGATCGCACACCCCGTTCTCAAGTGATTCATCGTATACGCCCACGACAGGGCCACACGCGGTGGCACCCTGACCTTAGAAGAGCGCGCGACCCGCCATACGCGAAGGAACTGCACAGGAGACACCATCGGATGCATGTACCGCATGATCCACTTGCGAGGATCATTTTCGAAATTTTGCACGGAGAAAATTGAATAGTAACGATTACCGTGCCGGAATAATAAGTCGGTGGCAGCTTCGATAATATTGCGTAATCATCGCTATACGAACGGTGATCATTACTAGGCTGCACACTATTCAACACAATATTGTCGACGTTGTCGCCAATTTACTATTCCGGCACAGTAATCGCGTTACCGTTCAATTTTTTTTCCATGTATACGCAATCGTTTCTCGAGACGCGATCCTTTATCGGGATGGAGCTGGTCGGGTCATTAAAATATGTACAGCTCACAATCAGTGCGTGTGTATAGATAAGCAGAGGGAACCTGTACACCGAGCAATAGCAAAAGTTTCGTCACATCCGGTTCCACAATCCACTCGAATATTTCGAATCGACCGAAATCCACCCCACGGCAACATTCGTTTCGATATGGGATGTAGATACGGAAGAAAGTTGCGGACTCGTGAAAAATTATTTCACATCCCCCACACACGAGACCGATCGACGAAAAAGAATCTCTCACCGCCCGCGCGAATAACGCAACCCCCCGAGCACCCTTCTCCTCCCCATCTCGCGGTCTAGCTGCCGTTCGCAGCATCCCGTCCGCGTTAAAAAAAGCCACACGCGTACACGAATACACGCGTATGCAGGACAGGTTCCCCCCCTCGGTACGTCGCGACGAGCGTGTGCGCCGGACACACGCGTGCGGTGTACGTACACGTGCGACGGCGTACACGGGGGACGCGTAGCGCGGCCGGTACAGCGACGACGTTGTATACGCCGCGCGCGCGCGAGGTCGGTGGCGGAGTGAGGACTCGGGCAGAGGGCGCGGAAGGGGACGCGGGGGCTATGGGGCTTTAATGAACCAATTTAAATGCATGCGATGATCAGTTGGCCTCTGAGCCCTCTTCTTCTGCGGCTCTTTCGCCCGGCCACGGCTACCTTTATACCGGGGCTGTGTGCGCCATGACTGAGCTAGGACTCCGCGGCCGCCTCGCCGCCTGCCTGCCTGCCAGACTGCCTGCCTGCCTTTCGCGTGTTAACGCGAAAAGCCCCATCTCCATTTTTTAATGAAATCGAAATTGCAGTCGAAAGCGCGCGGCTTCTTTTATTTTCCGTCCCCCGGTGGACGCGAGAGGTGGGCGGGGTGGAAGGAGGAAGAGGAAGAGCCGTTGAGAAGAGGGGTGCACAGCGTGCGAGGGAGGAGGACAGTTTTGAATTCGATCGATGGCTCTTAATTGAGACGTTCCGAGAGTCCGGGCGAGGCGTCCGCCGGAGACGCTGACATTTTCGCGACCGTTTCTTTTCGAGAGATGCACGGAAAGAAGTTTGCGGTGAGATTGAGTTATTGCGGCACATGACGTTCGGTATCATAAATATGTCGATGTTTACTCCAAGTATTGCCACGCTTGTTATACTTGTAGTAAATAACGACATATTTATGGTACTGAACGTCATGTGCCGCAATAATTCAATCTTACCACATGGATTGTGAGAATGGTCGCCACAAACTTTCCTCCGTGTGAGATTAATCTTCTCATGGAATTGTACATTGAGAAAAATAATTAGGTCAAAGTGACAACGCATCTAATTAAATGCTTTTAGTCATTCTAACCTAAATATTGATCAGTTGAGCCAAATATCGAATTATTTTGAACAAATGTTTAATTACGCCAACCAAACGTTTGGTCACTCTAACTAAAATTGCAAATTGCGGGGTCGCAAGTAATTATCAATTTATATCAATGGAATCTTTTAATACGTCACTCGCATATCTCTTCCTTAGTGAAATAGTATGTGATTGCAAGGAAGAAATGTCAAATTGACATGAAAAAAAGATCAAGTTAACGTAAATAAATAATTGCTTGCGACCCTGCAAGTTATTATTAGCAGATCCAACTAATTCTTATTCTCTGTGTACGATTAATTGCTACAAAAATGTTCCCCCGAACTCGTAAAACAATCTAAATCGTTATTCATATCAAGCTTTGCCAATTAAGATGAATTAAACCTTCCTCCCCGAAAGAAACAATCTATTGATAATCTCTCACAATAATCACAGGAAGATCCATCCATCCATTTCCAAACTCCCCCCCCCCCCCCCCCTAATTTTAGCACCCCTTAAGATCGCGACAGGTCGTCGAATCTTACCGCCAGGCGCCAGAGAAAAAGAACAACGGTTACGCCGCGTTGTTTTATACGTGACTGCGCGACTGTTCACCGAATCATTTCGACACCTTATAGCGGGCCTTCCGCGCGGCGGCACACGTCGGAAGAAGGAGCGATGCGCGCGTAGCGCTCATTGCAGTCGGGTGCATACGAGCCCGAGAGAGCCTCGTTGGTGTTTCTGCGTCTGAGTCACGCGGGGGCGTGTACCGAGCGTGCGAGTCAACGCGGGGATGCGTCGATGTGCGCTTCGATGCGCGGGTGTATGTGCACGGCGATCGACGCCAGCGCGTAACACCCATGCGAGGACGGAATCAACGGGACGCACGGTTCCCCCTGGCACCTGGCCGAATCCCATGCACGAGGCAACAAGTGAGAACGCGACGCCTCGGCGTCCCGGCGCCCCTTTCCCGGCTGCGAGACGTCGCCCGCTGCCGCGGGACCCCCCGTCGGCGGATCGACTCCCGAGAGCATCGCTCCGAGTGCCTCTTCAGGCCTATGAAGTTTTCGCTCTCGTTGTTCGAGTGATGTGCTTCGTCGATATCGATGTGACGTTTCGGTCGAGGTGTAGTTGAATGAGAATCTGATAGAAAAGTTTATTTGAGATGAATAGGAATTTATTCGCATCGAATAAAAGTCTATTCGAATCAGATGGATGTTTTGCATATCTCTTTAATCGAGTACGAAGTTAGTAGAACATTTACTTAATTCAAATAGATTTTGTTTGATATGAATAAATTCTTATTCGTCTCAAATCAATTTTTCTATTAGCTTCGGACTCATCTAGACCTTTTCCCTGGGTGCAAAACACACCTGGTCAAATGAGTTTAGTTATTCTAATTAAAATACTACCAAGTTCAACCAAATATTTATTTAATCCAATTACATGTCTAGTCAGTCTAACCAGAAAATGGTCAGTTTGACCAGACAATTGGAGGACCTATACGGTAGACCGAGGCGAATCGGATTATATAACAGATCCATATTTCTCAGATCTTCTTGAAAATGAACACCTGGATCACTCGTGTTACTTCGTTCCTCTCCAGTGAAGTAACACGAATAATCGGAATGCTCATTTTCACCAGGATCTAAGAAATACAGATTTATGATCCGATTCACTTCGGTCTACCCCGTTTCACCAAACGATCAGGTTACGGTCTCCAGGATTTTGGTCAGATCGAACGGGCTATTTTTCTCAGCGCACCCACCCCCTCTCGGCTTCCGAACGAAATGCGCGCCGCGCGCGAACAATTCCCGATCTCCAAGGCGCGCTACATCGAGATCCTCTCGGAATCGCAGTCGCCCCGCTCTCATTGTAGATCACAGCGGACGAGAGATGCCGCGCTCGGCAGGCTGCGCGGTGCAGCCTTCATTGTGCGCGAAAAAGAGGAGCCGATGTGTAACTAATGTACGTTTCCAAGGACGAAAACAACAAAGTCTTTTGATCCTCGACCGGTCCACGGAAGATCGCCTCTGATGCCGCGCGTACGAGCGAGGGGTGCGTGAGGCGCTCAGGGGGAGGAGGAGGAGGAGGAGGAGGAGGAGAGAGCCTTGCAGAGTCACGGGGCCGCCACTAAATTTTTCAGGTATTCCAATATATTCCGCGGAGCGTATCTATATACCTGTTCCGTTCTTCTTCGTCCTGCATGCGCCACGCTCGACTTAAAAGAAAAGGTATAAAATGAGGATGGGCGTTCCCACCGGAGTTATTAATGGCTTTGACTCGGTTGCTATGGATATCCATAAGTCTTTGGCCCCCGCGGCCTTCGCCGCGCGGACGCGCCCGACTCGAGGTTGCCGGGAACGTCAGTTTTTCCTTCCTTTTTTTTCGAAATTTCATTTTTCATCCGTCGGCAGGCCGCGGGCGCGTCCCTCTCGCGGACGCGGCTGCCCGAAAGCGCCGCGTACGCGCGGCCCATACCTACCCTCATTTTTTCGAGGGAAGGATCAGCCGGAAAAAGCGACTCGTACACATACATATATAGGTATAGGGCCGATGCACCGCCGCCGGTGCATCTCGCGCTGACGCCGCATCCACGTAACGTCGCGGTGGCGTTTAAACGACTCGGACGAAATTTACATACCGAAAACCGGATTTCGGTTGGGCCGCGCGATTCGATCGTCGGGTTTCGAAGACTTTGTACGGATGTTTGGACGAGGGATTTAACGAGGGGAGGCGGACGATAAATTCACGAGAAATTCACGTCGATTCTCTGTACCGGAGTATCCCGCCGATCTGTGGTCAGGTGCGAGCGCGGAAAAAAAAACATAAAAATCATTCAGATCTCAGGAGGGCGTCCCGCTCGACAAGAAACACTCAGATAGGTACCACGCTGATCCAGCGCGACGGCGGAAGCGCCCGGCTTCCCGATCGTCTTCTGGTCCCTCGCGGCGGCGGCGCGGCGTTTTTCGAAACAGTTTCCAACCGAGCTATTCGGAAAGGCGTTTCTTCGTGTTTTTTTTTTTTTTTCGAACCCCGCTGGTTCGCGGTGACTCGAATGCCCGACCTTATCGCGTGGCAAAGGAAGCCGCCGCGCCACCGCGACGGGACCCCGAGGTGCCGCGGTCACGCGGGGGCAAAAAAGGTGATGATAATAATAAAAATCATCTTCGTCCATTGGCTGGCGAACAGAAGCGCTCGCGTAATAATGCCGCGGGATTTTGACGCGCGGATGATGCGGTATGCGCGCGGCTGTGCTCACGCAGGCACACGTACATACATACGTATCCGAGGCACCGCGTGTGCGTGAATGCGGAATGGAATGAGAAGAGAGGGTGGAAGAGGATTCGTTCCGTGCTCCGAGAGACGAGATCTCTGTTCCGACTCGTGGCGTAAAAAAATAATGACAAAGAGACTTTTCTCGATATCAAATTGCGCGACCCTCGACCAAATCGACAGTGAGAAAGATCGTTCGGTCGAAAATCTTGGAGATGACGACCAAACAGTTTGGTGAAATATGGATCCTCCATTTATTTCATTAAATTGACCACTTTTTCGTTAGAATAACTGAACGTTTGGTTGGAAATACTTGACATTCGGTTGGAATAATTAGGTATTTGGTTGAGCTGACCAATATTTTAGTTAGAACAACTAAACGCGTCAAACTGGATGCATTTTGTCACTTTAACCTGATTATTTTTCTATGTGTACGCTGCAAACAATTTTGCTGTGTGGACTAAATATTTGGTTCAATTGACCAGTATTTTAGTTAGAACAATTAAACGCGTTCAACTAGAGATGCATTTTGTTATTTTAACCTAATTAATTTTCTCACCCCAGGCGAAAAAATTCAATATATTTTGTATATAATTCATATGTAGTTTTGGTCATGTATCTACGGATTTTATATGATTTCTATATTAATCATATGAGGACTACATACAGGTTTTTCAATGTTTGTACAATCCATATAGAGTCCTCATATGGTTGACATAGAAATCACGAATATAATCCATATATGATCAAAACCACATATGGATTATATAGAAAATTCATAGAATTTTTCCGCCTTGAACTGCACCGACATTTTTCACTCGACGAATCGACACACACGCCTACGACATGACAAATGAGTCTATGGTAGGAGCGATACATCCGGTCAAAGAAAAAAAAAAAGAAAAGGAAATCACAAGGGAAGAGCGCCGATGCACCTGCAGCTTATCTCGCGGTTCCCCGTCGAATTCGCCGCGGAGAAGATAAAGAAAGATGCGCGGGGAAGGGAATAAGGGCGGGGGGACGGAGGGTGGGCCGGAGAACCGCGCGTCGGAGGAAGGAGGGAGAGGCGTAATGAAAGAAAAGGAAAAAAGGAGCAACAAATTGACCGTTGCCAGCGGGGGAGCCCGGCCCAGCGGGGGGGCACCCTGGCCTAAAAAGTCTCTCCTCTCTCTCCGACCCGATCCACCCCGCTAAAGCTCTCCCGCTCTTTCTCTCTTTATCTCTCTCTCTCTCTCTCTTTCCTTCGGCGTTCATCTCGAAGCGAGACAAATGAGCGGCATCCGTCTGCGTCACCTGTCCGTCAGTTCGTCCGTAACTTTTGACTCGAAGCTCCGATCGGTCTTTCTCTCTCTCTTTCTCTTTGAAATTTCTCCTTCTTTCTCCTTTTTTCAGGGAACCCGCGTTCGTCTCTGCACACGTCGCGGTGTAACGCGGATGCACGTGGGATGCTGGACACGCGGTTGCGTGTTTCTTGATTCGACGAAATTTGAAAGTCGAATTGAGACTTCGTGATTTTAAAAAAATCTCCCAAAAACGTCGTTGTGAGATGCACTCGACGGTTAGTTAAATTTCATTCGATGCGAACAATGAGAGATATAATTGCTAGTATTAAAGAAATGTCTCGAATCAAGATAATATGATCTTACACATTTTTACGGATACAGATTCTCGGTCGAAGAATGTGTAGGTATTCTTGATTCCAGAGTACCTACCTTCATTGGAACGAGACATTCTTCCTGCGCGAAAAAAGAAACACAGTTACTCAAATCTATAGATATCTATAGATTATAAAATATTTGATATATCAAATATTTTCTCGCACGAAGAAAACCATGGCTTGATTCTGGAATTATATCACGTTTCGGATTGAATAAAACATTTTTTCCGCGCTAACAATTATTTCTCTCGGTGTACAGACGTCATCGGATGCCGCGGATAAATGATTTCTCCGCGGGTGCATCGGCGGCGACGAACTCCGAGAGCCCGCTGACATCCCAGATGCGTTCGTGTATATACGTATCAATCTCCGCGAGTGTGCGGCTGAACGACGTAAGACGCGCGGGGAACGACCGAGGCCCGTGGACCCCGGTGACACCCCCGAGATGAGATGAGTGCCGAGATAGTCGGGAGATTAGAATCTGAGCAATGCCTGGGTGTGTCGTCGTTCGGGAGAAGCATCCGGAATTTGTAACCGAGTTGAGCTTCTGTTGGCGCGACGAACTCTCGGAGTGGCTCCGATTACGGGGACCCACGTGTGGATCGAGCTGTAATCTCGAGCCGGATTCGAGTGTCGTCTTGTCGGGTGCGAAATGGATTTATACGTATGTTTCTTTTTTATCGTCGATAATAATCGCGCCGCCGAGTTATTCGGATTGAATCACAATTGCATTAAAATCGTAGCCCCCCGCGAGAGAAACGGATCGCCCGGCGTATCCAACAGCGTGGGAACTTTCCGCGGTGGTAAGCTCTCCGAAATTCGCCAGAGTAAAGCGCACTCTCTCGTGTTAATGCGGTGCTTACGGTTTCAGGCGTCCGACGCTTGGCGAGTCGTGGTCTACGAGCCTCGTGTATACGTACGTATATCGCACATATGCGCACCCGTATACTATACGCGATAGTTATAACACGGTATATTCCATAAACGATGTATACGGTCTTGTCCCCTCCCTCAGCCCATGAATATACCGTATACAGGGCACTACATAGGTGATGCGTACCGCGAGCAGCTCGCTATTATGGCAAAACGAAGAGAAATCTGCTGCACGCCGCGGTATCGACGCGAGGGGGAAAATATTATGTAGAAAACAAATTGGTCACGATCATTAACGCCTTTTATAACGCTCGCCAATTACGCCGCGAGCTTCTCCCGCTTCTACCCGCTCCGCCGCTTGGGTACGTTCGAGGCGGTATAATTTAGGCGCGCTTATCGGGTATGAGAGATTTAACAAATGCGATACGAGAGAAAAATGTAATTTGGATTTCTACTGCAATGATAAAAAAAGGTGACATTTGCATCCCTTGACATTTTTGCAAAAATCCAAACATAATGAGTACATTGAGGACTTTTCAAAGAAACACCGAAATATTGACGATTTCTAGCGAAAGTATTATTTTCTTGTGCATAAAATCATCGATCTTATATTTCCTTAATAAATCGGTAAGTTTCGTAATCGGCACGAAAAAAAATAGATAAGATGGGAGGGCCCAGAGATCGATTCCAGATATTCCGATTTTTGCGAAAAATTGAAAAAATGTCAAGGACTAGATATTTTCGCGAAAATCGGAATCTCTGGAATCGAACTCCCGACCGATCTATCTTATGTATTATTTTTCGCGCTGATTAAGAAAACCTAAGATATTAGGAAGATATCTCAAAAGAAAATCAAGGTATTGCCCATTTTATGAACGAAAAATAATATTTTTTGACGTGAAATCGTTGCTACGTTATAGTTTCATTGAGATATTAAGAAATGGGTACACTGATAAAACAAATGTAGTCCAATCAACCGAATATAATTAGTTAAAATCACAGAAAGATACGACAAAGATTAAGAGAATTCGACAAAAAGTGCAACGTTTTCTCACGACTTCCTCAATTCTCGACTCTAATTTTGCCGTGCACTTATGGGTTGCCCGTAAAGGCAGTCGCAGATTTCAGGCTATCTTTAGAAGCCGCCCTTCCTTTCACTCTCATAACAAACGCAAAACGTTATACGCGCAAAATGTTGCATCTAAGATCTCGAGGACGGATACGTCATAATCTCACTAATTATTACTCCGCCGGCCAGTAGCAATAGCACTCAGCCGGCGGAAGTAGAAATGGACGGTTGCAACCAGACGATGCAGGCGAGTCGGACGACGGCCAGGCGTGCGGCGTCGCTATTGGCCGGCGATAGTAGAAATGGTCGGATGCAATCAGACCGGCCGGCGAGTCAGGCGAGCGCGGTGCTGCACTCTCGCCATTGGTCGACGGGGTAATAATTTGCGAAATTCCGCCGTATCCGTTTTCGAGGTATTACATTTTCGTTTTGAATATTCGAAGCTGCGTTGAATAGGGCAAACTTGAACTCGATTTTGTCCGCGGTTAAGTATAATATACAGAGCGGAAGGCGATCGACTTGCTTCTTTCGCGATGAATAAAAAGAAGAGCGCGAAGAACCCGAACGATTTTACAAACGAGTCGCGCGATATGCAGCCTCCCGTTTCTCCCTCGTTCCCGCATTTTACAAACCGCGGGCGACCGCAAGGATCCGTTACGGCGAGCCCCGAGCGATGAAACCGCGTAATTAGCCGCTGGCTGTGACGTCTTTTACGCAACATCGGAAATTGATACTTCGGCGAAAAAGTTTTAGTGCGCCGGCGAGTTTACGATTTCCGGCGTTTCGGCATCGCGAAACTGGATTGGGAGAGCTGGCTCTGCCGGAAGCGCGGATGCGCGACGGGTTGAAACGCCCTGCGACCGCGGTAGCGTTTGATTTTGAAGGATACCCGATAATCGAGTCGTTAAAGATCGGCGGAAGGACCGAAAGGAAGGAATGGCGTGGCGGTAACAACATTTGATAACTGAGAAGGGTCTCTCTGATTTCCCGATCTTTCGCGTGTATTTTGCAGCGAGATAAATTTCTTCGGTAAGGAAACGATCGAAGTCATGAGTAAATTAGTTGTAATTTGCCGCAAGTGGAAAAATATACATATCGTGTGAGAGCAGTTTCATGGCGGAAAACTCTCGAGAATGTGATAATATTATACCTATTCGTAAAACATGTTTACGATACATTGATCATTGGGGGAATGTTTGTGGGTTTTTCAAGCCATAAACAATAAGTATATGAATAATATCGGGCGCATACATATCACACATATGTATATAAATTATACAAATTAAAAGGAAAATAATTCCAAGAGAAAAGTATTTTTTTTTTCATTTAATTTAGGATATTGTTGAGAAAAATATTGTTCGAATCTCTCTCTCTCTCTCTCTCTATTGATTGTCTCTAGTTTTAAATATAAGTGAAGTTGAATTGAGAAAAAGTTGTTTTCCGAAAAAATACATGTATTAATTTAGGCTGCTGATGAATCGTTCATACGATACATTGAGAAATGGTGAATTTTACAAAATGTGTATTAGAAAAATCGCTTACCATTATCGATGTCATTCGCCCAGCATCAGTAGAATCTCCGCGTAATTTCTTCTTCATTGGTATTATCCTACACGCAGGAGCAAAGCAGGAGATCCTTAAAATTTCGTAGATCTTGCTGCAGTCTGGAAAAGAGGAAAAGAAATACACTCTGTAGGATAGTTCCAAGGATTTTGATATGCATTTTTTTGCATTGAACACTGTGGATTTGCAACGTTGCATAATTGCATTAAGATTAATACACGCAAAGTTTATCATGAGCTATCGATGTCAAATTTTTTTAAAGCGAAGGACTTAAGTTTGTGGGCTTTTAAGAGAGTCAAATATATTATTGCAATAATAACTTGCACAGCATCGAGAATTATACGCGTAATAAAATACAAGTAATAATTCGGCCGCCTCTGGCGATCAATAATATGCGACACTGCGATATTTCGCAATTCATGTGGCAAGTTTTCATAAAAATATTGACCATGCGTACGCTCGGTCGTTCCCAGCGCATAAAAATTAGCGATATATCGATATTTCATAAGCCCGAGCAAACGCAGCGCATTTTCGTTGCGCCGAGGGTAATGATAACGAAAAATCGTCGAATATGAAAAGCGAAACGACAGAAATTCGGCGAGCACAAACTAAATCCAAACGCGTACTGTTTTTTCGATAAAGGCCGAGCCGCGCTCGGATCTACCGCGGCGCGATATCAACAGATGATGTCATTGCTCCCTTTGCGGGCGTGCCGAATGTAAGGAAATTATAGAAATAGCTGTTTCGGAATATTTAAATGATAATTGAAATGGAACAGAGGTGAATGAAATATTTTTAATGGAAGCCTATGATGACTATTCGCTGCAGGGTAGATCGGTATAATTCCGATTAGCTTTGATTACTATTATCTCGTTACCTATGAACTTTTGGACTAATTTGGTGTAATAATTTTTTCAAAATTACATTTAGATATACAAAAAAGGATTATGCCAATATCGACCAAAAGTCCACGGGTAACGAGATAATCGTGATCGAAGCTGATCGGGAAATAGTATCACTCTAAATTAATGCTCATATAAGGTAACTCGATGAATTTCTATCCCCCTGAAATGTCATTACAACGACGCCCGAGTTTTTTTATAAAAGTAGCTATTATAAATTATCGTCAAATTCAATATGACATCACAAATCGATTTTAATATCTAACGGAAAAGTTTGCTTCTCTTCGATGGCCATCCACTTAAAGTCATTTGTATATTTTTCAGATAGAACTTATTTTTCGAACGAAGCAGACGTGTCGCAACAATTCGAATTGCTATGGTCGCCGGCTCCGTATAAATGAATATTGAAATTAAATATTATCGCCTATATAATCACCGAGTTCGTTCCACCTAACGCGATTATTGCTGTGTACACTTTTCTTTAACGTCCCCGTAGCGACGTTAAAACACCAACGAAAAGGAAATTGAGAATAGATTAGCGCGACGCGTGTTTCTCTTTCGTATCTTACGTGCGGCGTGACGACTTTCGTCGACTAATTAATTTCTTCTGGGATGTAGATAAATTCCTGTGCGGGTATATTCATTAGTGGATACAGTGTCCCTCAAAAATTCAGCCATTATCAATTGATAATTTTATTCTACTCGTTAAGCTCGAAGCCGATGGGTTAATTTTATAGAAAGGAACTGCAATTAATTCCGATTTAACACCATATACGTACTTCCGATGAAGCGAAATCTCGATTAATTTGATTCCAGCTCTATAAAATTATCCGCCTGAGCTGAAACTTTTGTTCCTTCATTGTAATTCATACTTTTCTTCTTTTCTGAAGTAAATTCAACAGGTATTCTTAATTTTTTATTACAACTTTCTTATTCCCGTCCCATTTTTACATTTTTCTGTAATTGAGATGCGTCCATAATATAATTTCGAGTAAAGGAAAAGTGCCTATACAGTATTGTTCGATACACTCAAAAAAATTTGGCCACAACTAGAAAATTATAGTAATTGCAGTGATAATTTTCTTCGCAATAGCGAGAATTCTTGCTACGCTAGCAATATTTTTCTAGTTGTCACCAAATAATGTCTGAGGCAGCCAGAAATATAGCTGGATTAGCTAAATATTTTTTTCAGTGTAATAAGACTACGAAGTTGTTTCACTTCTGAGCGATACTGTATATATCGTACTCGAATGGGTACGCAACTTCTTTGAAAGACGTTTCGGTCCTGACGGAGTTTCGTGCGTCAAAGATAACATTCCTCCCAAGGGAAAGATACCGAGAGAAAGAGAGAGGGAGGAGAGTTTCGGAGCGTCGCCGTGGGAGCGGCAGGGGGCAGAGAAGACCTCGAAGAGGAATTTCGGTGGTGACTGTTGTGCGTCTCAATTTAATGCGGATCGTCGACGAGCAGGGAATCACGATCGTCGGCGAAGGAAATCTCCGCGTATAAGTGAGAGAAGTCAATCGGTGCCCATATTGAGCAATTGCTAAGACTTCTGAGATATGCCGCCCCCCCCCCCCCCCAAAATCATCCCTCGATCCACCAATCCAGAACACCTCATCCACCGGCAATTCCTTTCGCGATCCTCCGAGGACCCTGCCGCCTCCGTACGGCGTTTCGCTCGAACAGCGCGCGAGAGGAAGAGGACAGAGTCTCGCCCTCTCCGTCTCCGCTCGAAGACGAATGACGCGAGGCTTCCCAAAAGCACGAGCGACGCGCGCGCGAGGCCCGGCGACGGACAATCAGCTGCACGGTAGTAGCGGCAGCCTCGGTAGGACGATTTGTACGTGGGCCGTCCCCTTTTTTCTCTCTGCGGGTCCCGCGCGTTTCTCATTTCGTACCTACCAAACCAAACCAAACCGAACGGAACGAAACGAAACGAAACGCTCTCCGTTCTCTTATTCGCTCTTCTCTTCTCTCCTCCTCCACCACCACCACCACCACCACCAACACCACCACCACCGCCGCCGCCACCGCCACCGCCCTCTCTTCGCTCTTCTCTTCCTCGCTTCGCCCGTGTACAACAGCGACTCCGTCTCCTTCTAATTCTATCTCGCGGCGTCCCGCTCTCTCTCGCTCGAACAACCTATCAACTCGGTGGGTAGACGTCGGGTCCCGGACGACGGTTCTCTCATCCCATCGACCCACGTTCTTACACCGATACGGCCCGCAGCCACTCTATGGTCGTACCCGCAATACACGCGAACGAAACAATCCAACGGGTGTTTCGAAAGCGTCGGGTGGGAGACGAGGAGAAGCTCGCCGGATGGACTTGTACGATCGTCATGACATGTTCATATAGGGGGGAAAAAAATGGAGTAATCAGTGATATTTCACATGGTAAAAGTTGTCTCGGGAGTGATTTCGTACTGGGTACCGTTGTATACTTAAAATATTTATCGTTCGTTGCAAGAATTACATTTCGACGTAGCACTCATATACTTGTACGTATAATAACAGATAAATACATTTTAGTGACAAATACTATTTGCTGTGGAACATCTTGAATGTTGTTATGAGTGTGGAATTCGTTTTTATCCGACACAGTAGCAATCACACGGAGAAAAATAATTAGGTTAAGATAACAAAACGCATCTAGTCAGACGTGCTTAGTCATTCAAACCAAAATACCGGCCAGTTGAACCAAATGTCAAGTTATTCCAACCAAATAGGGTCAGTTATTCTGACCAAAAAGTGGTCGGTTTAACCGAACAGATGGAGGATCCATATTTCATTAAATAGTTTGGTCATCGTCTTCAAGATTTTGGTTAAATTGCTATGTGAAATATCACTGATTCCTCCTTTCAGCGTGACTCAAATTAATCGTTGCATTCATTGCAGCAACATATCTACGAAAAATTGTTTTTATATTGTGTACGCGTCCAGTATATTATTTTGAAATCATTCGATGTCACAAATGTGCCTGCTGAACGACGACTCATAACCCGTACAACCTTTACGCGTCGGATGCATCCAATACGTTTGTCCATCTAGGTAATTTGCGAATTATCGGGACGATGGAATCGAGTACAGAGAGAAAGAGGAATATCCCGGTGCCTGAAGGATGAGAGAATTTGAAAAAAAGGGCTCGAGATGGGAGACTGTACTCCGCATTATTTTCGAAATAGATATAGTATTATTCGAGATTTCACTTAAAAAATATCGCATACGACGATATTGAAAAAAAACTTCAATGAAACGTCCTCGAAAACGCCGATCCTCCCCCTATACCCTCCCCGTCTCACCAACGGCGATCTTTAATTACCGCACGCGTTAATGATTTACGCAGCAGTAGGTACACACCTCCAACGTCAGACGCCTTCGCGTCTGGCGAAACCGTACAGGTGTACGACACATCGAAGTCCCGCAGCCGCGATCGCCGTTTTCCACGCACGTGCGCGCGTACGCGACACCCCGACGTACAGTCACCGGGTACTCCCGGAGGGCTTCCTCGTCCCGGTCGTACGACGCGGGCTTAAAGCTCGCGCGACGTTTGATCTCGACCCTTCGCGAGATCAATCCTTGCGTGCGCGCGCGCGCGCTTTCCCCCGAAGCGGAGAAAATTCGGTGGAAACCAATTTTCGCGCGGAAGGGTCGATTCCGAGACGCTCCGTCCGATCGGCGATGCCGTTTATTCCGAATACACCGCGTATATCGGGGAACGTTGCGCGCGGTTTCGCGTGTACGAACGTTATCGCACGCGCGTGTGCAGGGGTGTACGGCGTTATCGCACACGCGGAGAGAGCGCGCTCACGCTGGCCGATTTATTTCTCTTCCAAATTATTCGCTCTCGAATTGCGTGCCCCGTGAGGAGCGAAATTTCGATCGCGCACATTTTTCCCCCGCCGACAGCCGAGAAAACGTATCGCGAGGACGAAATAATGGGCTTGCGCAGTCTTGATAAAAATAAGTCTCGCCGAGAACTTTTTGCTGCTATGATAAAAATGTTATCCGTGGCAGCAAAAATACGTCCAATAATATATCAGTAAATGTGGCTGTCCCGGTAAACGTTTCCACTATTATCGGCCGTATTTTTTGCGCCTACAGATAATACTTTTCTCACGATAACAAGAAGTGGTACCCGGCAAAATTTAGCTTCGCCAAAACCGCAAAATCATCTTTTCCCGTGCAAAGCGCACTCTACCCTTTTAACCCGTAAATTCGGTAAAAATTCCAGCATCCGTTCGCCTTATCGCGTCACTCCGTGAATATTTCCCTCGTAACACGCCTCGTACCTATTATCGCCTTGTACGCGCCTCTCTCATCGGACGCCCATCGCGGCCACCGATGCAGTCTGTGCGCCGGTGCGTCGGCGGGCGGTGCGCTTTTTCACCCGGCGCTTCCTAGATGCCGCCCGCTCGGCCGCTACGCGACGAATCCGCCACCGAGGATCGCGCGGACGGGGGAAGAGAAAAATCGACGGACGCGCGCCTTATTTTACATCCACCCCGTATACAGAGGCGCATGCAGCCCCGCGCGGTAGACGGAGCTTTGGGTCGCCGCTAGCTGCGGGCGTCCGGACCTCGCGTCTACCCTCTCATTTACCATTTGGTACCTATAGATAGGTACCAAATATACGCGTACACCGGCACCGCTTTTGCGTGCGTGCGCGTGCGACGTAGTATACGTGTGGCTAGGCGGTTCTATGTGCTTCCTTTTCTTCTTCTTCTTTTTTTTTTTATGTAAGAGCAAAGACGATATGTACGGATATCGGGCGCGAGTGTCTACGCACGCGTGCGTGTATACCTACGGCGTGTAGGTGCAGAGGTGAACTTTTGCGCGTGTGTGCGGGTAATAAATAGATACGCCCCGCGCGAGAGTGCGTGTACGGCCGAGATATTTTCGCGAAGGTGCAAGGGATAGGTGAGATACGGGGATGGATGGTGCAGCGGCGCGCCATCTTTCCAACGGCGGAAGCCGCGAGTACCTACCTTCGCGTTCGTAGGGGGGAGACGGGTCGGCGGCGGAGCTTTTTTCTTCTCGGAGTCGAAAATAATTGGACGGGGATTTCTGCTGTTCGAATAATCGTCGGGTGGGTGTGTACAAGTTTTTCAATTCTCTTGGGAGTGTGCGCGGGAAAAAAGAATTAGTTTGGATTTACTGATAATTACTCGCGGGGTCGCGAGTAATTGTCAATGTATATCGATAAAATCGTTGAATGCGCGTCAATCGGATATCTCTTTCTTACGATTGTAAGGAATAGTATTACATGTGATTGCGAGGAAGGAATATCTGATTAATATAAAAAAAAGATGTAATTGTACAGCGAGTAATTGTTAGTAGATCCGACTGATTTTTTTTTCTCTGTGTACGCAACGATTTGCCGTACGAGGTGAAAATACAGACGTCCCATTAATCCGGTAACAGTGTAAAGATATATCGACACCACGATCTGGTATAGTTTTTCCATCCGTCGGCTGGATTAATTTGGTTTTTTGAGGACGAAGAGTTCGACCCGTCTTTCTATACCTACGTGGCGCCCCGATCAGCGCAGCGAATAGTGTTGGGGTGGGAGAACGGACGAATAAATTCTTAAGAAATCCCTCTCGGAGAGAACGTGGAGAGAGTTTCCCGATAATTTATTATTCCCCGTACCCTCAACCGAGATATACGCAAGGCACCTGTGCGTGTGTATGAACTCGAACGCGTCAGAGGCGATCCTCGACGGCTTTCGAAAAAGACGGAGGAGCTTGCGAACTGTACGCGCGGATGAGCGATATTTGCCAATATATTCACGGTAACGATACACCGAGAGAAACAATTGCTGGTGTCAACAAAATATCGTCTTCAATCACAAACGTGATATGATTCTATAGGCTCACAAGTCATAATTTTCTTCGTGCAAGAAAATATTTGATGGGGAAATAATTGCCGGTGCTGAACAAATTTTTTTCTTCAATCAAATGCATGGTGTAATTCTAGGGGCGAACTACGGTTTTTTTTGCGTAAGAAAATATTTAATAAGCTCGAGTAATTATTTTTTTGGCGCAGGAAGAGACAAATGTCTGTATCGCATTGTAAAAAAAACATCCGAAAACTCCCTTGCGTAGGTACATCTTTTGTTGTAAATACAATAAAATTTACCGGTGTAAGTTTTTCCGTGTTGCCGCACTTCATCGCGTCACACGTATTGCTCTCTAAATCTCAATCAGGCATAATAACGGATAATTGTTGAATAGTAACTAACAGTCGGCCAAAATATATCGGTGAAAAATTGCAGCGGTATGATTTTAGCCGATCATCAGTCAGGGGAGAGTTGGCGATATCGTACCACCGCTTAAGTCATACCACCACTGATATTTTGTGAAATAAAACAGCAGAGCACTCTGTTTCATACAAAATCAACGGTGGTACGATTACTTATCACTGTCTGAATCGTACTGTCATTGATTTTCGGCGAGACGGAGTGTTCTGCTGTTTTTATTTTATAAAAAATCAACAGTGGTATAATTTACCGATTGCCAGTCATTTTGCTAACTCAGGTTTATGGCATTATTCCGTATGAAATTACAAGTTCTTTAGGATAAGAAAATTGTGTAACCTCATAGACTGTAGCACCTTACAGAGCTTACAGTTTCGTACAAAATAGCAAATCGACGTATCAAACAGTCGTTGACAGATTTCGCGACGGAATACGCGCGAAAAACGTTCGAAAGAAGACGAGATGACAAAATGGCACTGCTTCCGGACGGGAGTAGCAGCGCCCGCCTGGAGGGTCCTCTTAATCAGCCAATTACCGAAGCGCGGCTAATCAGCTGTAAACAGGAAATTTTCCTTAATGATTAAGTGGCTGTCGGACGTACGCGGTGTTAATTGCTTCCCTTCTGCAGGCTCGTGCGTGTGATTCTGTGAAACGCACCAACCCCTGTCCTCTCTCTCTCTCTCTCCGGCTCCACAAACAGCCACATTAGCCAGCTAATCTGTCAACAGTGTAACTCTAGCCGGGACCCACGAATGCTTTTCGTAGCCGCTCGCGTGTGTGCACGCGCGTGTACTGCATAAATGTGCGTTTAAGTGTGTACACGCGAGAGCACGTGTTGACGCCGAGCGTATCCCCTGCGAGCGGAAGAAACGCTCCGGGGCCGGGTCGCGTTAAGAGCGCTTTTTTTTGGACAGGGAAAAAATGTGTTCGCTCAAATAGAGGGATTTGGTTCCGAATTTTCGCAGTATCGATATGTTCGTAAATGCAGCGACGCGGCAGCCGATGCTGCATTGTGGCGAATCGAATTTATCGGGGTGCGAGAATGTGTGGAATACTTTTATCGTCGTGTTATTCGAGCGCACGTACGTTTCTCTCCGTGCACACTGTCGGTTGGCCCCTCGAGTTGCCGTACAGTCAACCGCTCCAGGGGCCAACCGCGCCGCGACCCCTTCTCGCGCACCCTGCGTTCATTCGCTAGTATCGGCAGGGCTGCGGTGCCGCGCAAAGACTGCACATCGCCGTTCCTCCGTGGAGAAAAAATGGCGATCGAGAGGACCGCGCGCCTGGCACCGACAGCGCGTCGTTATAACTCTCTTCTCGGAAAAGCAATATCGATACGCGGGATATCTCGCTGTGCGCCGCCGCCGCCGCCGCGCGATAGATGTAAAACTCCATCGCGAACACGGGACGACGTAGAGTGTTCTCGTTAACCGCAGGAGCGAATTTTTTCCCGCGCGCCGTACCTACCGCGCGAGCGAGCAAGGAGATCGTGAGAAGATATCGCAACGCGCGGCGCGACTGCTAGTCTAAGCGTCTCGAGGAATCGAACCAAGGACTTCGGCTCGCGCGCGCGCCCGCGCGGATGCCTGCCCAGTGAAGTCACGATAATCGCGTAGGCCGGCGTCGTGGCGGGTGTTGCGGAACCGCGGGCGGACGGCGAGTCAAAATATAAAAAAAAACAACTCGTTTCGTCTCGCCGCGCGCGGACGCGTCAATCTCGACTACGGCCGCTGCGCGTCGTCGATCACGCGTCGCGCGCGGGCTGCCCTTTTGCACTTCGCGGACGTTGTCAGTCGGGCTGTCAGAAGTGTCGGGACTTCCCCGGGATTTGCAAGCGATCTCCGGTCGGCGATAAGGGTCACGAGGCACGCGTCAATTTTGAAAAAAAGCAGAAGAATACGACGGTACGTGGACAGTCCCGCCCTCCCTTCTTCATCTTCATTTCATTCGGACAGACTTATTCGATGTGAATAAATTCCTGTTTGTCCGAAATAATTTTTTCCATTAGGTTCGTATTCGACTGGACCTTTTTCCGCAGTGCACTGAAAAAATAGTTTATTTATAATTAATAAAAGGAATTAATAAAGTAAATAATAAAAGGAATATTTCTTTGCGTCAAGCAAATATTCGTTAGCTTTTACTGTATTTTCGTTTGAGTAAAGCGAGCATTCCAATAATTAACTCATATTTGCTCGGCTCAACGAAATATTTCTTTTGCCATAATCAACACTGTATACATTTATCAACTACGAATAAACTCTACTCTCAGTGTGCGGATAATAATCGCCGCGTCGTCACAAAATTCACGAGGAGAGCCGCCCGCGTGTTACAACCAGCGTTCGTATATCGCGCGCCCCGCGTTTCTGGGAAGAAAGAAGGAAAAAAGAAACGTCGCGCAACGCACGGCGATGCACGCGCGGAACACGGACTGGGCTGCACGCGTGAGTACGCGTACATAGGTGCTATGGGTGGGCAATGGTCCGTGAAACCTACGACTGGCTGGCGCGGGCGTTCCCGGAGAAAACGCGGGGCTGCCGCCGCGCCAGCTATGTTAATTAAACGCATTTCTAGCCCCCGCGCGTAGGAAATCGAAAAAAGGAGGAACAGAGAAACACGGAGTCTCTCGACCGGGGTGCCGACTAATAACACGTCCCGCACGACGACGCGGCGACGATGAACCCCGCACGCCCGTCTCCCGCGGGGCTTTCTCCTTTCCTCGCCCCGGTTCTGCAGTTCGGGGGTCCTGAGTTCGGGAGAGAAGCAGAAGCTGCGGCAACCGACGCGAGGCGGTATGAGATTCCGTCGCGCGTCAGCTCTGCACGGAAGCTCGGGTTGCCGCGAAACAATTTGTTCTGATTTTTCAAAACATGTAAGAGTATCAAACCATATTGTAAAACCAGGGTTGCCACAAATGTTCATTTTAACGATTCCCTCGCTAGGTTTTCGAGAGTAAAAATCGCATTTTTCCATATACCATTTAATTGGCTCATAAAAAAACTTCGAAAGATCGAAAGAAGCATAAACTCGAAAAAGGCGCAAGCGTAGGTACCTAAGAAGAGCTATAGGTACAAAATCTAATAATACAACAGAACATCCTACTCGCCGCGTCTGTGTGAAGCGATGAAAAGCTGGTGTTTAGTACGGATAATTAAACAAAAATTTTAACTATATATATTCTTGCTGATATTGCAAAAACATCACAAGTTGTATAGGTACATAGTTATGCTATGTCACAAAACATCAGTCAAATATTTCTTAAGGATAATGTATTGAGAATTAATACTACATCGACAGCTTAACGAATGGCGCGATGTTCTTTTTTCAAGAGGTTTTATTGAAATTCCCTGACTCTTCCTGATTTTCCACATCCTCAACAAAATTCTCTGACTTTTCTCGGTTTTCAATGTCTCTGACAACGCTGAAAATGATTGTTAAGGTTCAGACGATCAAATGAAACAGAAAAAGAGCAGTGAGAAGTGTGTTGAATTGTTAAAACATTATTTTAAAAAGATAGAGATCCATTGTAACGACTCCTGAGAACACCGCCCGCTCCTCCAATTGAGATCAACGCTCGGGCTTGAAGAGTAGTGCCGAGCGCCACCCTTATTTCGTAAAATTGCGGATAATCGTCGATTATTAATCCTTCGGATTCACCTGTGCGCGCCTTGGATCCCCTCGTGGAATATTGATACACGCTGTTCACACCGTGAGAACAGCGGCGAGCTAATTGCAGCGCGCTTCCCTGTATTCTATTACGAGATAGATATTATATAGAGATATACACCTCTATACCGCGTTAAGCCTCTATCAGCACGATGCATTTGGCTGAGTGGATTGCGAATGTTCTGTAATCTATAGTTCAGGACCAACGAACGTGTAGATGTTTGAAAAATGAAATATCCCTCGAGAGATCTGCTCGGTGAAATTAATCGTTTAAAAAACGTATGATGAAAATATTTTCAGCTCTGCCTACGATTCCAAAAAAAATTGCTGCATCCCCTAATACCTTTCACCGGTACAGTTTCCCACTTCTTTTCCACTACATCAATCGTATAAGAGAAAATCCGAAGGAATGTACGAGTACTTTCATTCTATTCAACTCTATTCAGAAATAAGAGCATCGCCATGTAAAGATACAAAACGAGAATGGAGTATTTTCGATTTAGGAGAAGCGGCGTGGAAATCTCAATCACGTCACATGCAGATTCGAATGTCTATATTAATACGATCCGCAATTATAGTAGATACGGTCGCCGCAGATACAATACCGGAATCAGTTGAAAGATGATAGAGAAGAGAGGGTGGGGCGTGTATGAGAAGCCTAAGACACGCCTTGATAGATATCAGAGGATCGTTGTTATTTATTCGGTACGTTGTTGCCACTATTCGGCTAGGAAAATTTCAGTTGACGAAAGACGAATAGGTGTGTCAAAGCAAAAGTCTACTTGTCATCGAAATTTTGAAGAGCTCGAAGAACGCAAAACCTCGTTGGTAGTGTCATCTAGCGACTACTCGGGATATCAAGCGAGATAAAAGAAGTGCTCAGTTCTTAGGGTATATAGGTATTGACGTCGCGATGACATTAAATTGGAAAGTGCCTACCATAGAATTAAATACCATGAGCATTTTTATTTTGGGCTAAAAAAATGGTCTGCTGTCCCTTCAAATAGGTAGAAATACCGTGAGATTCGTTCAATTCTTGGGGAGTTATCGACACTGGTAGATGTGATGATCCGATGATATGGAATCAGATGGTATCTACCGTAGGTATGTCCCGGGCAGAACCGCGCACAGTTGCAGGGACCTTTTCGGCCGGGCTTGGTCGGTATTCGAGCCACTTTTTACCGGTAGAAGTCGAGTCGGTAGTTAGAATTGGTGTCAATTCGGGAGATCGAAGCGTCTAATCTCAAAATCGTGAATTTGCGAATTATGGTAATTATGGTCGAACATGGACCCGGTTTCTTATATAGGCGGCAACGGACGTGGAAAGTATCTCGACAATTTTCTTCGGGATTATATCCTTCTCAAGACCCGATCGCACATTAGTCTAGTCATTATAGCATATGAAATGCAAATTATTAATGTGCGATCGGGTCTTCAGAAGGACATTCCTTTAACTGAGGCAATCCCGAAGTAAATTGTCGAGATACTTTCCACGTCCGTTGCCGCCTGTATAAGAAACCGGGCCCATGTTCGACCGCTAACGAGAGACGATTGGTGGCGACGCCATCTGGTGGTGGGCAGCCACATACGTATTTGTGATGAATGAACTAGTAGACGCTCCATTCGGTATCGTCATCTGATATTGATGACCTGAAACTTTGCTAGATTCTTGCTGTGGTAATACTTCGCAGCCACGTTTTCAATCTTTACAAATATTCTGATATTTTGTCTTTATCAGCAGACTTTCAGATTACGTATTTCATAAGAATTTAAATCTCTGCCGTACAGGACATACTAGGTACTAACGTGACCACTCGGTACGACTCGGTATCTGCACTTCAGTGATCTATGGAGTTATGGTATGGTTGATAATCTTATCATCGAATCTATTTGATAGAGGCTGGTTCATCCACATTGGGCTCAGTTTTAATTCTGCTCAATTCCGCAATTTCGACAGTTTATTGGCTGCTCTCATTTAAACTAAGCTTATTGTTAGTGTCAGTGAAGCTGGCCTTCAATTATTATATATAATCATAGTATATCCAGATCTCACTTTATCTCGGGGGGAAATCAAAGCAGCAAAGAATGGGACGAAACTCGCTCAATATCCCCGAATTTCGAAGTAATCGTTACAAATAGTTTTACTACAGAAAACTATAATCGTATTTTAGCATTCTAGATCGGATTCAACTCTTACCTTTGCTGGCAGGTTGTCAGTGAAGATATTTTTTGAAGATCTAAAAAAAAATGTCTATTCAAACAAAACTATCCGTTATCGAACGCACGATTCCCTCGTAATTCGGGATTATCAGCGTTAGATGCAGTTAAATAGGAAATTAAAATAAAGTGTTAAGGGCTCTGCACTTTCGTTCTGAAACTGTAGTAACAAAACTAGTCGATAAATTTACCCATCGGATCAAAGGGGGACCTGTAAACAACGCGAGTGCCAACTTTTCACACACATTGGACTCTTCCTCAAATTCACTTATACCTATATTCCCCGTTTCGTCTTGGACCCCACCACAGATGATCAACCGATCGTTTTGCTTCGAATTATAACATCTTTTTCGACGCGCGAAAAGGTTATTTTCGTGATGCTACGACGCAGCTATTTTTCTCTCCACTCGAGATGGAAAATCAAACGATTTCATTATTATAACATTAAAAAGAAAAGATCTTATTTTTGAAAAAACGATCAATCAATATAATCGCGCAGACGATGCGAACGACCAACTAATATGAACCCACGCGCGATTTAAATCACGCTGGCACTCTTCAGGGATTTTTATTATTTGAGGAGGGAAAGAAGCCCTTCATATTATATAAAGTGATACGCCCCATATCTCACAGTATTTGGGTTTCGCGATTACATTCCATTGAGCGAAACTGGGGAGTGGGTATTGTCGCGCATATGGAAGGCAATTATGAAAAATTAAAAGCGTATCACCTTATAAGTAATTCATCAGTTAACATTTTTTTGAGATCTCAGAAAAATAAAGCTCATTTTTTAAGGCGTTCTATAGTAAGACAAAGGCGCAAAACGTAAAACGAAAACCTAGGTTTGTCTCGTGAATAGTGTGTCAGACATTTTCGTGAAACAGTTTAATCTAAAAAAAAAGCTATAAAACCCCTCTGAAACCGCAAACACTTCGTAGCTGCCATGTCATCGTTAAGCAGCTATAAAAACGACATGTTGAAAAGTCGAGGAACTAAACCATAGGAGAGCCATAAAAAGGTACTTTTTAATGATATATTTTGATACACTTTATAACGTATCAGGTGACATTGAGTACAATATTGAACGAAGCGTTAATGTAAAATGTGCTGAAAAAAGCTCGTTCGTTAGTACAGCATCAATTTACCAGATGCATAGTACCTATATTAAGATGTGAACATATTATGGGAAAAAGGATCACAATATAATATGTATCCTTCGGGTGACAAAAGAAAGTGTGATCACTCTACTCCTACATGAACGGAAGAAACAAAACAAAAACTGAGACCATTCAGACGGGTCATTAATAAACTTCAATTAGATAACTCTAAAACGAAGGAAAACAGCGATTCAATCGCATACTTCCCCCGTTTAAATGGTTCAATATTGCATTTCGAAGTTCTTCTTAAAGTTCCCTGAAAATCTTTCAGAGATCGCTGCCGATAAAAGTATTGAATACAGAAAATAATGGAAAGTCTATTCAATAGGTAAACTTGTTCTCGAGTATAAAAGTGAAAAAGAAAACCATGTCATTCACTGGTGACGAACCAGAATGTCGCGCAATTGGAGTGAGTACGATCACCGATCTCAAAAACATTTAAATACGCGATAAAAATCGACGAGTATTGATGGAAATTTCTTGTCGCAATGGCAAACTCGTGCCACGTTGAAAGCTACTTGAGAAAAACTTCTCATCGATAAGCCAAAGCTAGAATAATAGATGTTCTACGATGTTATGCCGGCGGAAACGACGACTTAAGAGCGGTCCAGCTGCTTGCTGCCGTAGCCTCTGCCCGATACCTTGTTGTTGCGAGCTTGGGAGGATTCGTCAACCGTGTTGGCTGGAGCACCGACAGCCGCCATGAGATTATGCTCCTCCTGCAGGAAGGACCTCATCTGCTCTCGCGGCGCGTGATCGACGCGGTCCTTGTCTTTAGACGCCAAACCTTGCCAATCCTTCTCCAGATCCTTCATCAGGATCTCTCTATGGGCGCGCGCGTGCTTGACGGCTGATTCCTCATCCTCGCGAACCCATTTTTGCCAGAGCAGCTTGGCTTCCTCGCTTTAAAATAAAAATGTCCTCGTACTCATTCGCTCGACGCGGCCGGGCATGTCGGCCTTTTGTCGCATCCTCGATAAAGAACCAGGATACCGGAGGATAATTGGCAATGAGCAGAGACGAGGAAAAGCTTGGTTCACCGATCGCGGAGCAACATGCGTCCGAAAGTGACTCGGCAAGAGAAAGGGAAGTGCAGATTAATCAGTCGATATTTAGAGGATGCTGGATGACACGCCTATTTATGTGCGGTTGAGAAACAAGCCTACGAAACTATATGACTTTTGGCACGCACAGTCTGTGATGCGGATTGTGCACACGTGAAGAGTCTAGAACCGCGAGTGATTCACGATGTGGGATTACGACATCGCATCGGCAGAGTGTCGGTATTTATTTGCGACATTCGTACGATGGCTTTTACTACGCGAAGATTGGATCGAAGGGGTAGGATAGGCATCATTCGACGCCCTAGACCTTTGGCATAGCTCGCGAGGTCTTCATTCCGAGGAACTTCTAAGTATGTTCGTGAAATTTGCAGAGTGTTAATGCATGCAATGACAAACGGAAATATTACCGAAGCATTAATTATAGGGCTCACATTCTACATGCGTATTCAGACGATCACGCATTAAAGTGTGGAAGAAGATGAGGGTAAATGGGAGTAATTAATATTTTTGTAGGGTATAAATATAAGAGGTCCTCTACGCTTCATTGAGAGACTGTGTACGAAGATTTAGAGTAAAGTTTGGCAGGGGTGTAAAGTCATATTGCAAAGCGGGTAAATTATTAATTTTTTGTTAGTTGCAATTATTCAGTGGCAAAAAAACATATTTCGTTCTAGCAGTGATCGTATAATTGTAAGAACTTAGCGAAACATTCCTGAAAGTAAAGAAAAGCAAAGTTGGGTTGAGTAAAGTAATGCACTGTTAAATGAAGTAAGATGAAGGTAAAGTTACGTGCAGGTGTGACATCCACTTACCTGTATATAATCAGATTAGTGCGATTAGAGAAGCAGGAAAGCATTAACAGGAGTTCGAAAAGTTGACTCAAAGTTTCACAATAAACCACTTAATTCCCCCCTCCTCACCTGTACATCGAGGAATTGTGACAAGCTTCCTCGCGTTCTTCCAGCTGACGAGTTCTCTTCAGGAAGTTTTGCAATGCGAATTCCCTGCTCTCGTCGTTTGTCCTGAGATCCACTTCGTCGTACAGATCCTTCTCGCGGAGCAATTCCATCTTGTTCCTCATGTCCCTCAGCCTCAGAGCCTCGTCCCAGTTCTGCTTCATGCAAGCCTGCTGTTCCCTCCTCTCCAAGTCGTCCATCTGCGCCAAAACATCCTCGTGGGTCCAGAATCGATTCATGCGGTTGGCTTGACCCTGCTGAACCTCGTCCTGGCGAACCCAGGGGAACTTGCTGAGGCTCTCGGTCCAACGCGCGCAAGCACTGGCCACGTAAGTAGCCGGGGACGATGCACCGGCCGCACAGACATCCCTCTTTGGGGATGCGACGTCAACGACGCCCTGCACAGGCGTCGAAGAATATTTCTCGCGATTAACATACTCAACATCTCCGGAAGGTACTTGCTCCAGATCCATCGAGTAACTGCCATCGCTGTTGTAAGAACGTACCTGCGAACCCTCGATGGCGCATTTGGAGAACGTTTCCGAAGCCAAGCTATTATCTTCTTTCTCTATATCTTCATGACGTGCGAAAGGATTGGCATGCTTGGCGTTGAAGTGTTTCTTTTCGTTGTGAGAAGAGTTCCCATCGGACGTGAAATCCTTTTTCTCATCATTTTCGAATTCAGAAGTGTCCTCTTCGGTCGTGAAAGGTTTCTCCTCCTCGTTGTTATCTTGTCGAACGGTGAGGTCCACCTCTACGCTGAAGTGCTTCTTCTCCATGTCTTGTCGCTCAGTGGAGGAGTACTTTTCGGTCGTGAAATGTCTCCTTTCGCCACTGCCACTGCCACTGGCTTGTCTGGCACCAGCAGCGTCTCGGTTTCCTCTCAAGTTAGTGTCCTGCAGGCTCATCTTCTCAGCACGTATCATACCCGCTCCCCTCCTCAGTATCGGTGCTGTAGTTGCTTCTTGACAATTGATCGACGATTCTTGATGCCTCAGGTAGTTCCTCCTGCTGATCTTCGGGTAGTATAGACTTTGTTCGGCTCTTTTCTCCTGTATCCTGTCTCTCAGTTGCTGCAGGGACAGGCGTTCGCTCTCCTGCTTTTCCTTCTCCTTCAGCTCTTCCAATTTTTTATTATTCGCCTCCTCTTCTTCTTTTAGCGCTTTTTCCAATTTCTCTCGTTCCTTGTCAAGCTCTTCCTGTTTTGAATCCTTAACGTTTCGCTTCGGGTTCTGCTCCTTGGTAGTCCAAGCGCTGAAGTGCCTGGCAATTCCAGACTCCCTCTCGAAGTACCTCGCCGTCTGTCGATAATAATCGTACTTCATGCAGGCCTCGTTTCGTTTTTGGGCCGCGAGCTGGTACTGCCTTTCTCGGAGCCCACCCACCCTTCAACATAACAAGCTGCTACTGAAAAATCGTGCTACGTGGCCGGACCGCGAGACTCGATTGTTTTGCTGCATTTTGCCGCCGCCCCGTTGCGTTCCCAGCGAAAATTCCGCTTGTCTTCTCTTTTTCGCGCGTTCGCTATTTTTTCCCCGCAATGGCCGCGCCGCTAGTGCGTCGTCACTTTGCGGAACGACCAGACGCGAGTTCAGTTGGAAGTGGAAGGATGGTGACGCGGTATTTTTGGAGACGGACCACGGTGATTAAATTTGATTTCATGGATTGTAGGGAATTGCAGGTGCGATGTGGATGCGTGGCTAAATTTATGGCTTGCTACCTATAATAAAATTTCTTGAACCACCTGTATGTGACTTTTCATCCTGGTCTTCAATAGTAATCCTTCATGTCTTCTACGATAATCTCTTGATTTGAAATTGATTTGAGACCAGACTTTACCGCGTAAGCACTTTCTCGATCGCGCTTAATTACAAAAGGCAGCGTATCGATTACCTACGAATATTTATATAGCTCAGATAAAATTGAGTCGAGAATATGGTGACTTCCTTTGTTAATCATTGGAGTTTGCGAGAGGGCGTTAATCAAGTATGGGTACATTGTTAATGATAGGGATTAGAACCAATCGGTGGTAGCATGTAAATTCGAATGTATTCAATTGCATTTTTATCTGGCTTGCAGCGGGACAGCGTTAGGTACACCATCACTTGATCAAGTGCCAAGTGAGTGTTTTTGTAAAAGATCAATCAAATTTTACATTACTTTCAGAATTAGATAGATGATATCATATGTATATGTATACATATGATATCGAAATCTGTAAAATTTTATGGACGATCTCAATATTTTATAAAAAGATCAAATGCAGTATAAATGAAAATGAACAATTATTGTTATTTGATATAGATATGCATTTTATAACCCCCATCAAAACAATTTTTCCTACATCAACAAATTCCTCGACGGAATCGTTCTGACTTTTTTCCGGAAGCGGTCAGAGAGGGACGGACAAGGTCGGCTCGAAATTGTCCGGTTCGACAGCCATTGACGTCGTGACAACGTGACGAAGAGCAGCCTTCAGCGACGGGCCGCTGCCGCTAAAGGGTCGGATGTGAGTGCAGGTGCACGGTTATCGAAAATTGCATCGTAAACACGATGCGGGCGCTAAGAATGCGTTATAGGATAAAGCGTAAAGACGCTCGCGCGATACGTCCTAGAAGACCGTCTATTTTCAGCCTCGGATTTCGTGACGTCACAGCCCCAAAAATATCCACGGACGAGCGGGGGGTAGGGGGTTTACCAGTCACGGCCCTGTAGCCTGGTCCAGGTCTCGACGTTTCCCGGAGTCTCGAAAGCGCGTCGGAACGCCGAGATTTCCGCGCGTGGATCACGCGACGAAAATTTCACATCTCTGAGAGGACCCCGAAGACATACCCCGAAGAGGACCCTGAAGAGGGCTCTTCAAGGTCGCGCCGCGGTGGTACCTGGTAAAAATTCGGGGCGACGAACCGTTCAGCGACACGGTTTCGAAAAAGTAGGTCGTGATCGCCCACGCGAACGATCCCCCACCCTCACCCCCGCGCCTCTTTCCCATCTTCATCGTCGCCCCCGCGCCTCATCTCGATCGTCGTCCAGGAGTCGAACAGTGGCGCATTACCTCTTTCATCGAGAAGATCTTCGGGGCTCGGGGTGCAACGCTGCGTGCGCGCGCGCGCGATCGAGTGACGTCGACCGAACGCCGAGAAGCGTCTCGAAAACGCGATATCTACGAGGGGTTCCCGCGAGGTCTCTTTCTTCGGGGAGGAATTACGCGAGTTCAACGTAGCCGGAAGCGGTGGAGAAAATGCCTGGAGCGGGGGGGCAGCAGCAGCCACCCCAGAGGACGACTTTCAGGCCGCCCTGGGTTAAGGAGGGTCCGAATCCTCTGCCGATGCCGGCAGCACCATGGACTTTGAACTCGAGGAGAGAGACGAAGCCGAAGACCGACGAGCCGCCGGCCTTCACACAGATCACACTGAAGGTCAGTATCGATCGATCGGCATACGGATCTTGAAGTCGAACGGGGGCGGCAATGTTATATGTGAACCGCTACGTGTATTGGAAATAAGAAGAAACGGAGAAGCAAACAATATTCATGAAAATTAACATCAGGTTGTAATTGGTTATTGAAATGATGATGGCCTCTACCGGCAGGAGGTAGAGAGTAAGCGTGATATAGAAATTTCATTAAACATTCGGATTTTCGAAATAGAAACTATTTGGGGGTGGATTTTCTCTTTTAAATAAAAAAACATGAAATTTGAAGAAATAGGAGAAAAAAAGTCGCGACAAATTCACACGGCGTTGGGATATCGAATTTGGAGAGTGTAAAGGTATACCAACGTTTCCTCATTTAGATTTGACAATTTTTTTTTACTATTTAACATTGGTTATGGGCGCCACGTGGATCATACGGAGGGAGAGATCAGTGAGCGAGAGAAAGAGGGGCAGAGGGAGAGAGTACCAAGGCGTTTCGGGTGTCTGTGTATTTTTGTTTACTGCATACCACGAGCGAAACTTTAAGGTTCTTTTCGAGCACAGACACGCGGTATTGGCGCTTACACCTACCAGTGGCATTGATTCTACCAGTGCAGAAGGCTCTGAACTAAATTTCAAATTAAAATCAAATCGAATTCCAATGGAAATATTCCAGGACAACATTAAATTTAGAAACTTTTCACTGGATACGTTCCAAATTTTATTTCATCTGAAATTAATGTTAGAATTTGACGTTATTTTTGGGAGGTGCGAATAAAAAGGGAGACATACACATTGTTATAAATTCATCAGCGGGATTATATCATTAAGATATTATCTCGAGCGATTAATTTTGATGAATCAATTGATCAAACTCTAAAATAACTAAGCTTGATAACGATACGCGATTCCTGGGACGCTTTGTTAAAGTAATACATAAAGATATGTGAGAGGTTCAGACAAATGAACGATTCTGGGGGAGGACGTGTAACGCACATATCACTGCTGTATTATGGGATATGCGGGAAAATGCAGTACACGCAACCGGTAATAATTTCACATAATATACAGACATATACAAACGAAATATAGCACGATTCAACGGTATCATAAATAACGCACACACACATATATATATATTATTATATAACTGAAAGAATTGCATCGATCGAGTTCAGTTGAAATAACGTTAACGCAGCAAGAATTTCGTCATGATTCGTCATTATAATTTCACCTCAATCAGTATACGAATATATTTAACTAAATTTGTATTTTATATATAAAATGTGTGAAAAGCCAATATCATGTGGTCTCAAAAATGAAAATGTTTCTCTATGAAACTACAGACTCCAAATTGGAAGTCTCTACTGTAATTGCCGATAAGAACATGGTTATTCGAATCACGTAAACCCACTCAAAATTTGAAAGAACGCAACCAAAAATTGCTCGTGTAGCTTCGCCATTCCAAAGTCAAGCCAAATGATCCACAATTCGCGCAAATATGCGAAAACCAATAGCAAATGGCACATAGCGAGGAGCGAGGGAGAGGGGAGCTTGTATATAAGCCTTTGGGTCACGATTATTTAAAGACACGCGTCTATTTGAAATGTCCGCCGAAGCCAGCTGCGTCTTCCGCCAGTTTCTTCGTCTAACCGCGTACACGTACGAGCTTTCGCACGTGTGTTACGGAGCTTTCGTGCATGTGACACGTTTCATACGTTTTACGACCACCACTGCCAATCTGCGTATTTTCTCGATATTCGAAAATATTCGCCGATCGGCGCGACGTTGCGTCGACAGGATGTGAGTTTGGGACGGGCCGGGGGGGTGACATATGTGCGGATAAACGTCGATAATTGGACGTGGAGGAGACAACAACAATAATGATAACGGGGAAATCCCCGAGGATTATTTTAAGAACCAACCGCGTGACTCTGCCAAGCGTCTCTTGCTCCCTTCTCTCGGAGGGAACGAGCGGCGAACGAGGGAGGAAGGGAGGGACGCGAATTTTTTTTTCCAAGGCGACTTTTCATTGCGACACGAACGAGTCTTTACTTCTTTCCTCCTGAGTCACCACGCCGCGAGGTGACACGTAACAGGTCGAAAGTGAAAAAAAATCGGGGGTCAGTAGTCGGATGCAGAAGACCGCATCGACGGAGCGACAGTGATGCTGCAGCTGAAGGAGGGCTGCTTATCGAGTTCACATTGATCCAATGACGAGAGGATAATGGATATTTTTTTTCTTCTTTGATATATTGTGAAATATAATAAAAAGGGGTTGCCATTGGTACAGTGAAGTTCATGAGGTTCGCGGAAGGAGTTTCGTTTTTTATTTTTCGTTTCTTCGATAATTCTTTTTCGTTCTGTGAATTTAGTTCCCGTGCTTCTCAATTGAAACTACGTGAATTTCTGGAGAACGTAGGATATTTTTAATGGTACGTAAAATCGAGTCGATTAATTGTTCTTGAGATGAGTGGAAATATTCTGTACAATTAATTTGTTCCGTGATTGAAGATCCGTAATGTAGATATTAATATTGCAAAATAACGATCAAGTAATAGGCAGTACCCAAGGCTGTACAAAAAATTATACCGTATGAACGCTCTAAAACGAAGTTATTTAAGAGAAAAACATCCTTTAATATTGAGACCGAGTTTTACTGCTGAACATTTTTCGCAGTCGTAACAATTCGAGTCGGGAAGCATCCGGATATAAATACAATTGTGTTGGGAACGTCTTTTTTAAAGTATATAAATAAAACTTTAATGTGGACTCGCAATTTTTAAAAAATCTAACGAGGTGTTCTCTAGTTTTGCATCTACGCTTCTTTCCCCGTCTGTTTGGCAACGAAAAAGAAATCTGCTACATTCGTGCCGCGCGAACAATTATTTTATTTTTCTCTTTACGAGGCTGCTTTTTCTGGGATACGGGTCGTCAGAATGACTAATGATCTGACGAGTGTAACGCCGGTGGCGGATAGTGTCATGAGCCGATTTCTTTATTTCTGTTGACAGAGCGTGCCAAAACCTGTGGAAGAAACGCCCCCCTCGGAGGGGCCAGTACGCAAGCAGAGTAAGATCACTATCATCCCCTCGCAACCGAACGACAGGTCGTCGGACAAGAAAACAGCAGTTCAACCCTCGAAACCCAAAGAAAATGGAAGGCACGAGTCCCTTTCGAGACCTCAACTCGAAAGGCAAGTTCGAGTCGAGCGATCGCGATCTCGTGGTGACATCATACCGCTTTCCAAAAGCGAAAGCACCACCGGTAAGTCCCTCCCTTGGAGAAATAACAGTTACACGCGAGGTAAAGTGAACGTTCGTCGAACTGCGTATCACGAAGAAGCCGCCACCCCTATATTGATCATTTCAATGCAGGAGCACCTACCCTCTCAAAGAGTTCTTCAAGGGCGGCCATTCCACCTCCTCCACCCCCCAGGCCACCTCCACCGCCACCCAGCAGGACCGTCTTGAAAGACATACCGCCTCTCACGGAGAAACAACAGAAAACCTTAGAAATGTTAAAATCGAGGCCAAGGAAGCGTCCGGATTGGGGGAGTATGATGAAAGAAGTCGAGGGGGGTAGGAAGCTGAAGCATGTCAAGTGCAACGACAGGAGTTCACCCCTGATCGAGAGGGTAAACAAGGTCACGGCCGATGCGGCAGGTGATTATCGATTTTTAGTACACCACGTGTATTTGAAGAATGAAGCCAAGTCAATTTATCAGCTTTTTGGAAACCAAAGATAGAAATGGAACGAAGATCTGCCCTTCGAGTCATTGAATTTTTGTGAGGAATAACAAAAATATCTAAGTGACGAATATGTTTCAGGCCAGCCACACTTTGTCTTCGAATCTGAAAAGTCGAATACGCACAATATACTTCTGAAGCAAATTCAAGAGGGTGTGAAGCTGAAGAGCGTGAAAACGAACGATCGATCGAAGCCGATGCTACAAGGGCTGAGAAAATTTAGGAGGCAATTAACGATAGAGGAGCAGATTCAAAAAGCTGAGGAGGCGACTTTCGATCAGACGACGCCCGATGAAATGGACGATATCGATGCAGTCAGGGACGACCTACAGAGCACGAAGCAAATGCTTGCACTAGAGTTGAGGAACAAAGAAGCGCTGGAAAGGGACAATAAGAGGTTGCAGGTGAGGTGAAAGTATTGGGGAAAAAATGAGAGGGAAGATACGTGTATGAGATTTATCGTAACTTCTTTGAGAATTCCTGATGAAACTATCGCTGAAGGAATGATTATCTACTAAAAACTGGAAAGTAAATAACGAAAATATCTATTCGAGAAACGGATGCCTCGTGTATTTTGTTTTGTAGAGGAAAAAACCTGAGATATGCCACCTGACAATACACACATGCGTGTATATTTATTCTTGCCACATGTGTTTTGCATTGATTCATATTAGTCCTACGCTCCGTTTATTATTAGAACAGCGTAGGATTTTATGCGACAGAGTTACGCATAATCTGCAATGACTACAGATTACCTTACCCCGCAGTCTTTTTCTTTCGTTACTGCGTGTTTGTGTGTTAAATCTCAGCACCGATAGGTATTGATTATTCCTTTCAATTATATCACAGGCAAGAATTCTGAATCTAGAAGTCGAACTGGAGCGTAACAAATCTCAGAAAAATGTACAGGAGATGAAGAAACAGGACGACAAGTTGGGCGAATCATTAAAAAAGGAAGCTGAAGCGGCGAGGAAAGATGCGGAACGACTGGAAAAACAATTTGCCTCTGCAGCTGAAGAGAGGGACAAGGCAAAGAATGAATTGGAGGAGATGAAAAGAATGTACGCTGCTTTGGAGAGGCGTATGAAAGCTGGTAAATATTATTGGGGAAACTTCGTTCTGTTTAAGTTCATGATGTACATGATAATATATCGGAGCGAGTTTAAAATGCTGAACTAAAATTGATAATCTCTTCTACTGGAAAGAAATGGGACACTGGAAAGTTCATTGCAAAAGATTTCATTTGTAGAGTGCTTGCCTAACGAAATTTAAATTGACAGCATCCAGCAAAGTCCAACTTTGAATTTTCTGGCTTTGTAATAAAATAACTCCAGATTTTCCAGTTTCCTAATAGTTAAATGCCATGGGCACAATAGACATCTATTTATTAATTCCACTTTCTAATTTCTGTGTGTATCTAGCATAAGGCTAAAATCATTTTACGCTTTGCTTATTAATACACTTTCCCCCTTCTGTGTGTAGTATTAGAAGAAGCCCTCGACATAGATGACGCAGGAGACCCCATAGTAGAATTAGCCCCCGATAGCGTAGACGTGGTGTGGTATGATTTTTCAGGAATGGCCCTGGCCGGATGTCCTAGCGCGAAGGACGTGGCCAAAGTGGCGTCGCAGAAGAGCATCGACAAACCAGAACCAGAGAGCGAGGAGGAAGAGGAGGAAGAGGAGAGCAGTGAGGAAGAAGATGACCCGAAAGTGGCAGCGGAAAAGCGAGTGCAAAGGGAACTGAAGTTGCTGAATACGAAGATCAAGAGTTTCAAGTACGTCGGCGTATCTTTTAATTTATCCATCCCTTTACTTGCATTTTTTACACCGCACCACTCCAATTTAGAGCTATATTTCTAACGAATAATGCTTTTGTTCGCTCAGGGACAAAGCCGCCAATGCAAGGAAAGAAAGGCACGCGCTGAAGGAGCAGATCAAGCAACAGCAGAAGATGTTGCGAGAGGAGAAGAAAAAGTACAAACATCTTCAAAAAGAAGTGGATAAAATGGCCAAATTAATGGCCGGAGATGAAGACGACGACGAGGAAGAAGAGGAGGAGGAGGAGGAGGAAGAAGAGACTGAATCGGAGGAGGAATCTGAATCCGAAGAATCCGAAGAGGAAGAGGAATCTGAGACCGACGACGAAGACAATCCTTCGGAGGAGCGCAAGAAAAGTTTACAGGTAAGCGCCGACTCGTTCCCTCGCTATCAAAGTGGCGATTCTTTCGACTGATATATTTTTCAATACGCTGCCATTCTGTGGTAGACTCGAGTGAAGAGGCACGAAGGACGATTGGCCGCATTAAAGAAGGGAAACTACATGCTCAAGGCGCAAGTCGATCGACTGAAAGACGACTTGGCGAAGCAGCGAGAGGAGAGCATTTCGCTCCAGGAAGATTTGGATTCTGTTCTGGCGGAATTGGGCTAACGTTGTAAATTGATGCCTGAAACCCCACGCCTTATTCATATATATAAATACTCGAATATAGTCAAAAATACATGCGAATGACGCCTAACACATCACTCTCAACACGCACGAAACGCGAAGCTTCGTGTTACTATACAATTAGCCAAAAAACACATTAACCTATTTATATGATACAAAATAAGCTACTGCGTATATTTTGTTTTCGCTATTGAACTGTAAGATATTTTTTAATAAAGAATATTGGCTGTTGACGCGATCGTATCATTTCTACGGTTTTTCCGGCATTTGAGATAAATCGATTAATTATTTTACAAAACTTACATATCTTCCTGCCGGTCAGACTCGTTCGACGCACCGTGAACTTGTAATGCGCGATTGATTCACCTTCGCCTTCAATGTCGTTTCTGGTTGTTTTTGGTACAGTTTGCGTTCCTGTACACCCGACCCACCCGACGAACGGTCTCGAAAGTGTTCAACCCACGCGTACCACGAATCGCTGTCAAAAAGGCTACTACGCCTACCTATACTTTTCTCGTTACCACGTATGACGTCGACGTTCACTTTTTTATCGATGTCGGTTTCTGCCTTCCGCGAGGTTGAAGCAGCGAATGTTGATACAAACGTTGAAATTGTATCAATGCACGTTCGAGTCGTACGTCGTTCGATTGGAATAGCCGGTTGTTCTAATCCCGCGTCTCGCGAGCAGAAAAAACGCTAACGGTTCAAATTCAAAATGTCCGTTGCGAGCTGCGAATTCTCTATATGCTTTTCGAGCGACAATTAAGCATCAAAACGTGTAATTTTTAGGGAAATTCAAGGCCTAGAAGCGAGACAATGATGATACTCATACCGATATGTGCAACAATGATGTTTTTTGCAGCAAAATGTATAAATATTTCGTACAACTCACGCGACAACCTACGCAGCAACGATGCAAGTCCCGAACTCTGCCGGTGATCACGTGATTTGCCGAGCGCACGTTTCCGAAATACGATGGCGCTCCATTTGAAATCGCTAACGAATTTGTCATCTTTGTAATATTTTTTAAAATTTCAATTCGATATTCTATTTTATTTTCTTCAAGCAGTTATGGTTTTGGGAAAAAATTAAGGTAAGAAGGTGAAAAAATTAAGGTGAACGGTAATGAACAGTCGAGCAAATTCGAAAATTACTTATAAAGTTATTTTAATCAATCGAAAATTCTTTATACAGACAAGGTAAATGAGTTTATTCCATCTAAATTACTTCGTGTCTTGCACTTCGGTGTATGACGGAGTCTTTGTTAAAGCATTGCACTTTGTGTTAGTTTAATTAATGAAATTTATTTCAAATCTATATCTCTCCTGTTGCCTGCAAATATAACTCGTTATACAGTTTCAGTTTTCTTCTCGATTATCCGAAGACCGATTTGTAATTTCCTTCAACATTATAAATTCATTCCTCCTTCTTGATATTCTTCTTTCGAAGTTTTTGCTATGATAAAATCGTCGGATCAAAGCACAGTAAATTTTGCTCACAACTAAAATGAAGCTGGGAAACCCAACGAGATTTGTTTGAGGCCTTTTACTTATCTGAAATCGTAAAGAGACGACCTCGTGAAAAGATGAGCCGTTTCTCATTTTGTTAATAAGAAAATCCCTTTTACGTTCGAGAAGGAACGTAAGTGCAGTTGATAACTGCAATGCTTTTAATACAAAAATTCATATGAAGTCATTCAATTCTGATCGATTAAAGAGCGGGAGGCTCTTATTTTCCGGTAAACTTTAAATCGCCTTAGTTTCACGAAAGCCGAAGGCTTTTTTCATAAATGATTTTAAGACTAAAGCAGACTCTTAACAGTTTAGAATCGAATTAACGTTCGCACGATTTTTGTTCTCACATTGTCAGTCAATAGTTTCATCTACCTATTATATTCTGAGTTAGAGAATATACTTTGAATTGAAAAAGAACAAAGAAGAAGGAAAAGGAAATACAATAATCTGCATCAACGTGCTCTTTTTATCTATACAGCTTGGAAAAGTAAACGCGATGTGAACACACATTCGATAAACAACCGTACGTTTGTCCGCGTATGGCTCCTTTTTTAACTATCGTATCTCCTTAATGAAATGGTAAAGTTAGTTATGATCTTCGCGTGCTGATATATATATCTACTATATATAAGTGCTCTTACGCTAGAATTTTCGTCTTAATTAACTTTCAAGTTCGAGCTTAAAATATAATTTCCCCGATTACGGATTAAGTCATCATACTCTCTTTCAGACAAATAAATATAATATTTATTTATACCTATTAATGTCGGTAGCTCTCTCTCACTCTCTCTCTCGTGTCACTTATCACCAGCCTTAGCCAGGTGTGGGATCGCGATAACTCGAATATTTTCGGTTCTCGCGATCCATGCGAACGAGAGTATGTTCTCCTGCTTTGTCATACGTACTGTGGGGAAAAAAATAGTACCGAGAATACTGCAACTTGTTCTGCCAAAAATCTCATGGCAATTTCAAAACTTTTCACGTATCTCCACAATCACCGAGTCTGTGAAAGAAGGAGAAGCACCGTTCAGGTTTCAGGGAAGACGTCTATGTTGAGTTAAAAGAAACCATCGCGTTGTAACTTTGAAAAAATGTCCCTCCTACCTGCATTGATTGAACTTTTAAGGTCGCGTCGAATTTCTCGACACCGTGAAAGTTATTCTTTACGTGTATTTTCCTAGAGCCGTTCGCAAGTGACACAGAGGCGTTTAGCGTGAATGCTTCCACGAAAATTCAAGTCATAAAGAACGATCAGCGCGGTGTCGTTTTGCTGTCTTTTTGGGATTTTAAATCGCCGACTTATTGAAGGAAATTTGACGCTATCGCCGCAATAGCGATACGAGTTTAGGGGCACGATAAAGCTTGAGTTATGGGATCTTTTCGTTTGAATTAACTTTCAAATAAGTAAAGATAACTTACCTGTGTTTTTCTCTAATTATACGATTTCCTCTTGTGATTAATCACTGAATAAATATTATTTTAACCTGATGAGACAATAAAAGGTTTACTGCATTGCCACAGTTTATACGGTAAGTCGGAGTTTCGGAACGCGGACTAACATGAATCGGGCTTCAATGGAACTGAACACTCGTAATAATTTCCACTATCATCCTTGGAAATAAATAACCCGATCTTATTCAAAGTCGTACAAAATACGTAGATCGCTCGGCGATTGTTCCGCGTTCCTCGTGCCTAACGCTCGTTCGGACCAAAGCCGTTGATTGCACATGGAATTTCCCACAAATTGACATTCGCACGCGCTTAACTCATGTCCCCTTAGCCTCCACTTTAGCCTTTTTCTCTTCCACTAATTTAACGTCAGTCACGTGCAAATTGTGTATGCTTTTCGCGGCGAACTTGATAACGGACTGAGTGGACACCTGCGTGGTGTGTCGTAGATCGAGACGCTTGAGAACTCTGCACCTGGCGAGGTGATCGAGCGCGATCTCGGTGAGCAGTCGACAGTTGGACAGGTTGAGGGAAGCGAGGGTACTCACGGCAGGCGCGGGCGGGTTCACCAGCTGCGCGACTCCCGCGTCGGTGACGCGTCCGCAGGACGAGAGATCGAGCGTTTCAATGTGAGGCAAGTGCTGGGCGACGTAGCGCAGCGCCACGTCCGTTATGTCGCATCCGGCCAAGGCGAGGTTCTTCAAGTACTTGAGCCGCGAGGTCTTGTCGATTAAACCGGGTCTCGAGTCCGTGGGGGGGCTGAGAATCTCCCGCAAGCTCGCGTCGTTCAATCCCGACACGTGGCTCAGATCGAGCGTGACGAGCGGCGGACACGCGCACGTCCTCAGGGTGCAGACGCTGGACCACGTGCAGCCCTGCAGGGACAAGATGCGAAGCTGCGGTAGCCTCCCGAGCAACCAAGCCAACTGCCGCTTCGTCACGTTCGTCCAGTCGAGGCAGAGGCTCTCCGGTTGTCGGCGAATGATGCCGTTCAAGTGCGACGCCGTCAGCTGACAGTGAGCCATGTTGAGCTTCCTCCACAAGCTCGGGTCTATGCAGTGTCTAGCCCAGGTGCGACATACCAGTGCGCAAGTGGCCAAGTCCTTGGGACTTAAATACCGGAAGACGGCGAGTACGGCGGTCTTGTCGTAGGCTGAGGACTGTCCGTTGGGGTCGGAACCAGGGCGTTGTATAGGGGGAAGTTGAATGGGTCTCACGACCACGTGAGGTTTCTTCAACGATTTGCTGGTGGAACCGGTTAATTCTATGGCCAATTGCGTGCGCAGCGCGGTCCGCTGCTCACCTTCGGCGGGTTCTCGATCGTTCCAGGCCTGCGGAGTGGAAATAATCGCGCGTTGATTGCATCGCTCGAAAGGGCTTAAAACGACACCCGCGCGCCTAAAGAATTCGTTCGACACTCACTTCGTTGGAATCGGGCCTCGACCGTTTACTCGGTGTCGTGGCTCTTTCCGAATCCGTCGTCGGAGCCGACGAGGCGCCGCTGGAGACCGAGAGCTTTCTGGTTCTGGGTTTCGGCTGTCGCGGTCTGTAGTCCAAATGACGACCGCTCTCGCAACATTGCGGGCATTCCCAACTGTTGGGAAGATCCTCGCTCGCCGTTATCTGTTGGGGGTCCATCCCCACACAGATCGGATGCGCTATGTCGTAACACACGGTGCATTCCATCAAGCTGGACGACGATACGGGGGTTGGCTTACCTGCAATTCGAATAAAGTTCATACGGAATCTGACGGAATCGGCTCGTAGCTCTTACTCTGAGAGAGACGGAGATAATTCGAACACCTACCCATAAGCGGCGCAGGTTGTTGTCCCCAACCATCCAGATGGCAAACTTTACACGCGGCTGTAACAGGAAGCATTGGTCTGAGACACTGCCTCATAAGGCACGTCTGTTTAGCGCGACCACTGCCACCAAACTTGACCATGTCTTGACAATAGACGCACTCCCCGCAATCGGACCTTGTGCACGCTTCGCACTTCTTGCACCTAGTGCGTCTTCGACGGGGAAGTCCCGACTTTCCACCGTCCTTCAGACTCTCGGGCTTCTCATGCGACTGTCTCTGCAGCTTCGCATAACTCTTTTTCGCCGCTCTCAAGCGTTCCTGCAGCGTAATGAAATCATCGTTGAGTTTTTGAACGATAGTGCCAGCTTGTGCCGTATCGTCACAATTCGATTCGAACGTACGTCACGATGCGGAACGAGTCTTCGGAGATTGAAATGCTCACCCTTTCGGCGATTGTCAGTGGCGGCGGGGGAGGCAACACGGGAATCCCCGTCACTGCCGCTTCGGGACTGTCGTGTCTGTGTTGTTCGACCAGACACCTGACGTCATGGATCAGGGCAACGGGATCGCGTATCAATTCGGGTACATTCTTCTTCGTCGAGGGTAAAGAATGGAGGTACATGACGATCGACTTCAAGCCGTGCAACTCGAACGGCGTTAGATGCACGTGCTGAAGATGTTTGACGATCAAATGCTGATGCTGCGTTTCGGAAATGTCCAGGTGGCTTCTGCCTAGAAGTACGTGAACGTATCTTTCTAGGACGTACCTACGAGAGAAGCGCAATTGCCAATCAATACGTCGAGTCGTGATACGTTCGAACGCGAGCATCTCGTAACTCGCGAACTCACCAGAGCATCTCCGTGAAGAACGGATACCGAAACTTTTGCGGTACCTTCGTGTGCTCTTCGACTTGCGCGACTTTCAACTGCTTGTCGATACCGAAGCTGTGAAGGAAATTTCCGCCAAAGACGAGCGAGTCTTGAGGGGTGTACACCGCGTGGATCCAACCAGTTGGAATGAACAAGGTCATGCCAGCGGTAAGATGAATCCTGCCGCAACGGTCGACCATGTCTCCGAAAAACACGTCGGATTGTTTCCCACTTAGTACCCATTCCTGGTACAGCGCCAGGTTCTTTTCCGTCGGTGGGATCAACCAAAATATCTTCCCTCCGCGGAGTATGTGATACCAAACGCTCGTTCCACCGAAATCGACGTGAAAGTCCGTGTAGCAACCTTTGACCGACATTAAGCAGTATTTTTGCACTTTCGGATACATCATATCCTCCAAGAGGTTCGTCGCTTCCACTTGCGCCTCCTTCAAGTGTCTCGGCCATATAACGTCAACCCAATCTACCTGCCTTACCAAAGTAGGCGAGTGAACGTAATTTTCTAGTTTTGTGTGGCTGAATTCCAGCGATATCACGTTCAAAAGGCGATCTTTTTTCGGCTCCTCGTAATATTTTTGCCATTCTTTCATGGTCATGTCTTCGTTCTTTTGGGTATTAACGTCCATCACGTCCAGAACTCTCTTGGATCCTGAAAATTGTACCGTTCGATATCAGTGATAGCCAATTTGATGGCCAGTTCCACCGCCTGTAATTTTTTTTTTAAATTTGCACTCACCGACGCATGTTCGAACATCATTGACGGAGAAGTTCGGGCTCGGCACCCGAAGTCCTAATCCAGTCTTTTCTCTAAAGAGCAACGGTATTCCTAGACCGTTTCTCTGCAGGTACGCCAGGTTCAATTCAGACCCATTCATTTCCCGGAACAAACCGGCAAAATGCCTCAGGTCGTATCTATCACATTCTATCTTTTCATCTAACTGAAAGGATCGTCTACCCTCGATCTCCTCATCACCGAGCGTCCAATCGTCGGTGTAGAGCTTTCTTGTTCTCTCCCGCTATAACCCATGCCATTTATTAAGAAATATTCGTCCCTTTTCATCTTTCTTAATTTATTTCAATTAAAGATATGTTTAACCACGACTCGACTTTAATAATAAATAGAAATCACGGCTACAGGTGATATTGTTTGAAAGTTAATTTAACCGGCAGATGTCAAGCTTAACGAAAAACCCACGCGAGAGTTTCGACCAAAATTAGAGCATTTTGACATCGCTGTCTTTAGTTTTCATAGAGCTTAGAATAAAAACACGATGGCATCGTAGCAGAGCTGAGGTGAATGCCGAAGCGATTAAATTCTTTTAAGTAGTGTTTGGGGTAGCTCAGCGTTTCCACCGCCGCGGCATTGAGCTTTCCATTCCGGTACGCCCCGCGCCGCGAAAATTCAATCGATTCGTGAGAGAAAAATGCACCGCCGAAAAAAATTGAGAGAATTGGGAAGGGTTTATTTCAGTTTAAAACAGTTTGTTTACCAATTGACGCTTTTTCGGCACGGAGGCAGAGTCATCGGCCATTGCGGACATGCTGTCAGAAACGTATCACCGATATCTCATCGAGTAGTCGAGGAGGAGCCGCGCGAACGGGGCTGAAACGTATTCTTCCGCGACGAACGACTCGTGCAAGTCGAAACATTCACATGTCACGCGCGAGAAGTTGATATTCGCGGGTTGAAATTTTATTTGATTACACTTTCCCGATGAAACGAGGTCGCCATTTTGCAGCAGGGTGTAATAACTGTATTGCAATTAACG
Organism: Xiphydria camelus; assembly: GCA_963678675.1. Taxonomy (NCBI): domain Eukaryota; kingdom Metazoa; phylum Arthropoda; class Insecta; order Hymenoptera; family Xiphydriidae; genus Xiphydria; species Xiphydria camelus. Next base: position 38,634,482 of record OY783192.1, read on the forward strand.
TTCCTAGATGGTCGTTTGATGGCAATCCTGATTATAGTGTGCGTTTTGGTCGCCTGTTGGAGCCACTAAAGCGACACTTCATCTCGCGAAGTAGGGACGCCCTTCGGCAGTTCATTCTCTATGGCGAGAGCGCGCTGTTCGTTTAATCGGTAGTGCGAGTTTTTTAAACGTTCGTTTTTATTTCCACTGGCTTTTATGGCGATCGGTAGAGCAGTTTAGAGTTGTGTCGGTTTATCTTTGTTCTGTGAAGCATATTGGCGTACCACGGCTACCCGCTGTACTTACCGTAATAACGATTGTTCGTTCTCCACTTTTCACGCGGCCTAGCGTAATGACTCAGCCTAGGACAAGAGTGTGCTGTTCAAGTGTTTCTTCTCATTCAGAATTAGACGAATTCGAGGGTAAGGTTTTTGATCTTCGATCTTCCATTTTATCGAAACAGTGACCCAGAGCACCCTAAAATGAATTAGAATTAAAAAACGAGCAAAGCAGTAATTGTTTCGCGAATTATAGTGAAGTGATACATTTCGTTTACTGATTTGGATATACTTACACATCTGCATTCGTGATAAGAAGTTTCTAAAGAGAATAAATTTGCCACCGAGATAATTGAAAAGGTACAATTGATAAAATTATACAAGAAAGACAATTTTTTTATATAAATCGATCTGTTACCGCAATCAATATTATTATTAATGTTCAAACATTATTCGCGGATAAGATATTCTACGTAGCATGTAAGATTCTCTCTCTTTGTAAAAGATATGTATTTTACGCGAATGAATGCGTAGAACTCAAAAATAATAAAAATATTTATGGCTTTACGAGTTGCTTATAAAAATCCGAGGCGTAACATCGAAACAGCTGATTTATTTTTCGAAGGGAAGTTAGCACCTGTTTTACTTTCAATACGTTTGCGATTGCTACTATCGAGTGGCTGGGGTGTACACCATGCAATTCTGCACCCTGAGAAGTCCTGGTAGGGGCGAACGCATACGGTCAAACTTTCTATCAAACTTTTTATTAAATTTAACGACGTTACCGACAAACTACTATTTCTAGCCCAGTTTCCAGCATTTGGATTGATGGACAAACGATAACACGAGTAAAAAGTTGTCGATAATGTTGGCAAGTTTGACAAAAAGTTTGAAGGGAAAGTTTGATCGTGTGCACACGGGCTAATAAAAGGGGAAACTGTCCATCTATTCACTCCATCCTCTCCGACCGGCATTTAAAATTGTTTGATCGATAGACAAACAACGGAGTGACATCGCGAATAATTTGACATTGAAAATCCGATAAATCGCTTCGCACCGAACGATCATTTGCGAAAATTAATAATCGCGCGCGCGAAAATGAGTGCGATACCGAAGAAAGAGAAAGCACTTCTTCATCGTTCGCGAATTACGGCTAACTCGCAGAAGGATGTCGAGGAATACTTTCAGTCGAAGTTCGAGGATCGTCATATCAAGTAAAGATTTCGAAAATAAGACGATTTTCTTATTCTCTCGCGTATCGGCCTCTCCGACACGTTGATAGATAAAGAAATGGTTGAGCTTAATAATCTAATGTTTCGCGGTTCGTCAGAAAATATCCAGATTGGGATTTACCGAGGGTTAGTCCGGCGGCGGAATTGGTTAAAGCTCGCCGAGAGCTGACGCTGGCGGAAACGGAATTGGCCACCAAGCAAGCGGAACAAGTCACGAGGCGGAAAGTCATGGATCAGTATTGGCAGGAACTTCGGCAGAAGGAAAATATCCTTCGGCAGTCCTTCATAAAGTTCAATAAATTCGCGAAAGAGAATCGCGAGAAACGGGTTCGGGCCGAGCACAAGATTGACGATGAGATGCATCGTCAGGCTCAGCGCGAGGAGGAGGTCTGTCCTGAAATCGTTTGTTCTTTTGCGAGACGCGTTGAAGAATAATCTTAGTCGAGATATAATTTCATTCAAGGACGATAAGTATTATTTTTCTAGTTTTAAAAGTCTTGCAGACTAATTATTTCAAAATTAGAGTATTCGACAATTATTTGATTAATTAATTCCATTGTGAAATCTTAAATTCTATCGGATTATTTTCCGAGAAGATTGTTTCATTGAAAATTTTACCAACTTAATATACGTAGATAGAAGAGATGACTAAAAAATTGGAGTACATGAAAGATGTAAGAAACAAAATGGAAAAGTACGTGAAAGAGTACAAGATGTATCAACATTTTCTGGAACGAGTAGCAACTGAAACTGGCCAATTTCACTCGATCGCCGAGATTTTCAGTCGTTACGAAACTTTGGCGGAGGCCAGGGCCGCGTTATCTCAGACCCAAGACGAGAATCTTAAAGCCCTGGAGACTACGGGTGCCGAAATGGTATTCGCGATATATTTCACGAAAAGATAACGACGCGAATTATCTCTCCAATTCAAAGGCGTGCTATCGATCTTTCATCGTCGCAGGTTCATCTGACGGACGAAAAATCGGAAATATTAATGGGTCTGAACAACAAATTGGCCCAGCTTCAGGGACGGTACGACAGAGCCAAAGCGTTGGCCTTGAGGTGGGAAACGCTGGTCTCTCGAATCAAAGCAACCGCCGCGGCTAAGAATCTGGAATTGACTCAAGTCAAGACGAGCTGTTGGAATATCTATCAGCAGATCTGCAGGCGGAAGGGTATACCGATAGAAGTAGATCGTAACGACGTGGAACATCAACTGATCCACATTAAACGTACAATTTTGGAGTTGAAGCGAATCGCGAGAGTGGCCAAGAAGAAGGCCGCTAAAGAAGGGAAAGCTTGAGAGCTGAAATAAAATGGTTTAACGAATAAATGACGAGTTTCATTCATGAATCCTATCACTGTTCAGCGGCGACTACGTTTTATTAATTACAGTTTCAATTATTCCGATGACCTCGCATTCATTTGCTCATCTCATCGTACGGAAGTCTATTATTTATTTATTTGGCATTTGGCTCAGCATCAAAAATATTGGTATATCGCTGCGTTTTACTTTGAAATTCGCTCTCTTCATCTACTGATATCGCTTCTGCATGATTTTCCGGGCGGCCGGCAAGTGGCAACCGGAAACGTTGTGCAAGAGTTCCGAGAAGTCGTCCTCCAGCCTCAGTTCCAGTTTCTCGGTGGCTTCCTCGCGCGTCAGCGGAACGTCCAGTCCTTCGGAGACGTTCTGCATCTCTTCCTTCTCGACGCATCTGTATTAAATTCGTGCGTGCACAAGAGTACCGCTCAAACGGAGCTCGTAGAAAATTCATTCGAGCCTCGATATTGACCTATTTTTTTTTTCAAATCGAAGACATTTTTTTGTACGAATCTCGTCCTCGCGAGATAATTTTTAATCGGAGTTACGGGTTAAGGAGGATATTTCTGAGTCGTCGAGGAGATTCTTCGGATCGAGGAATCAAGGTCAGGCAACTTACAGGGCACAGGGTTGGGTGGGTGCAATGTGGGAGAGGGCCGGGACTTTTAATCGGGGTTTCTTGCCCTCGTCCAATCGGTTCTGCACTTTGCCCGCTCGGTCGACCCAATGAACCTTGTTGAACATGTCCGAGATTCGCTTCTCGATGATCCCCAGATAGAGCATCACGTTGTTCACGGTGACGTGAGAATTGTCGCCCAGTAACTCGAGAATCGACGAGTTATCGCAACGCACCGCTCGGAACAAGGAGTCTATTCCGCGCAGTAGTTTGTCGATGACGTCGTTGCACTAGAAGAGAGACCCTACGTGAGATTCCGAGAAAGACGAGCCCCCTCGATTTTTTCGCTTTCTTTCTCCCTCTCTCGAAGAACGACTACGATTTACCTCTTCGAGATTTTTCTCGGCTACCGAAGCGAGGTTAGTCTGCGTTTCCAGTTGCTTCGCGAGTCTCTCGAGAGTTTCCACCTGTTGCTGACCGCGATGCACGTTCAACGCCCGAGCCTCGTCTATGGCGACCCTGAGCTGAGCTACCCGAGCCTGAAGACCCTCCAGCTCGTCGTTCAGTTCGTTCACGTAGCTGAAGAGGGCAAAGTTCTCCTCCTCTTGCTTCAGGAAGTGTGCGGTCAGCTTGTCGATTTCCTCCTCGCCTGAAGGATCGATCAAATTCGTAATGTCAATTTTTTCTTCGCGATACAAGCATCGACGAAGAATCGTTACCGGTGAACTGCTTGATGAGCGCGAGGATCTGAGTATAAGCGGCCACCTTGTTCTGCATATCTTCGCGCTTGGCCTGCCGTTCCGCGTCCTTCTTCGCGTTCAGATCCGACATTTCTCTGCACTGGCCCTTCACTCCGAGGAATTCCTCCAGCTTCAGTTCGTTGTCCAAGGTCCTCTGAAGCTCACACATTTCCGAGGTATGGCCCTTGAGGTCCCTCGAACCCCTTCGAACCACGACACGTGGATCAGTCGATCGAACGACCCTTGGTTACTATTTTCATCAAAAATGCCTTTCAATTTCTCGCGTTCCTCGCGTCTCGCGCAGCGAATCTCACGATACCGATACGACGACGAACGCCGGACGCCGGAAGCTTCTTCGGCGTGAAGCCCGGCTCACCTTTCCCGAAGAGCGTGTATCTTGTTCAGCTCCTCGTCGCGCTGATTGAAAGTGACCGTGGCCTGCTCGATGAGGTCGTTGATGACTTGCTTGCCGGTGTTCAGCTGGCCGATCAATTTGAGCCAGAGAACGTTGAACTGACCCCTCTCCTTGAGGAGGCCGTCGATCTCGTTTCGCAGCTTCCCGTTGTCCGCCACGATGAGGTTGAACCTCTTCGTGGCGACCTCCAGTCGGTTCTCCAGGATGAACACCATTCTGTTCTGTCGCACCGCGATGTCCTTCGACTGCGAGTCCGTGCGCACCTTCGTCTTCAAGGCCGTCACTTCCTTCGACACCTGAAAAGGTGTCTTTTGTTACCTTTTCGTCGTTTGGTGGCGCGAAAACGTTCGCGCGCGAGCCAACAATTCCCATGAACATCTTCGGGGGAAAAAGGGAGAAGCGGTGAAGGAGGGGGGGACGGACGAAGAAGACGGTGCCGTTACGACTCCGTGAACTCTCGACACGGCTGACGAAACTGCTGAGTTAACGGGGAGCCGCCGAACTCGATCGGAGGAAATAATAAATTGTACTTTCGTGAGTAATCGAAATTGCGACGAAGCCCTCACGGTTATCGCTACCCTCGGGACGAGATCATAAATCGAATAGACGCTGATATTGACCTTAATGATCTGCTCCTCCAGTTCGTCGATCTGTTGCCTCTCGTTCTTGATGGTCTCTATGTACTTGGTCCTCTTCGCCAGGAGACAAGTCAGCTTGGCGTCCAACGCCTCGTCCTTCTTTGTGTTGCTCTCCGACTTGGCGGTCTTTATCGCCAGCACCAGCTCGGCCTTCTCCTTCTCGAGATAGTCGATCATGTTTTGCTGATTGCGCAACTGCAGCCTCGCATCCTCCGCGTAGGTCACCCGGTCGTTCTCCATCATTCGGTACTGTCGCTTGAGCCGAGAGAGTTCGGCTTCCGCCATCATCTCCAGCTCCAGCTCGTCCTGGACCGGCTGCTGTCGGAAGGCCATGGTGGGCGTTGATTTTCAACAGTTTCCTGAAAGGATACAGCTTTTCAGTAGATCAACGATCGGTTTTCTGTAATGTCATCGAGAAATGTAATACCATCGACCGGCGATAAAGTTTCGACTTAATTTCCGTGAATTTCAGAATTTTTTTAAGAGGGGAAAGTGAGAATTATAGATTAATTTGAATTTGTCCAAAAGTTGAGTGAACAAAATTTATCAACGGAGTTAGTCGAATGAAGGTGATAAACTGATGACGTATAATGTTTTCCACTTTGGCGGAAAAAAAAATCTACGCCGATTTATGTCAATTCTACGCTAAAGTACGGAACATCTGTAGTTTTCCATAGTATGGCGTAATTGACCATAGACCTTCATGGACTCCCAGAGATAATTGTAATTTTTAAATTTTAAATCTATGCATATTTACAAAAAAAACTACGAACTACTTCAATTGACGAAGTAATCGCACGTAGTTGATCATAATAATAACGGAATTGTTCATCAAAATGGAAAACTATAATATAAATGGGTTCCAAACTCCGCACTTTAGCGTAGAATTGACACAAATCGGTGTATTTTTTTCCGTCAGGGCGTATAAGGACGCCCAGTTATTTTCCAAGAGTCACAGCTAACAAAAAAAAAAAAGGAGCTAATTTATCTTCCCGTGTTATCAATGAGCACCTAACTGTAAGTCGAACGGATCGCGAGGTTTGCGGCTGTACTAACCGGGCAATTATCACGGCAAAGTCGTCGGCGAAGGTGACGTCGTCGAGGGCCAATTAGTGAATACGCGGGGCAGTCACTGAACATAAATAATTATTTCATAACAACCGGGGAAACGACCGCGAAGATTGATAATTACAAATTTCCTCGTTGCGAGGATCTTCGAGACGAAATAGTAGAGCGTACTCCTTTTGAAAAAATTCGAACGAAGTATCTCCCGCGTGGAATCGAAGGTGTCTTCGGAAATCATCTATCCTCTTCTACTTGTATACAATATTCTCGTCGTACGATCCGCATCGACGACTCCGAGGATTTTTTATTCGAAGAAAATTAACTCCGTTCGAATATAACCCGTCGCAACGTCGAAGAACGACATTTGAAAGAGACGTCTGACACCGTACGCAACTTTGACGGCTATATCGCTGCGCTTGTTTGCAGGCGCACAGGTGCATAAGTAGTTTTCTACCGGTCGTCAGGGTAACGCGGTTCCCACACGGCACGGTTATGCCGCCGAAGAGTAGATGGCGCAATGCGTATGACCCACCGTGACCGGTGGTCAAAAGACCATGGGATTTCATGGCGCGGGATACGCGTTATTACGTAAGGGGAATGGGGGAGGGGGTGAAGTTGGGCGACGGGATCGAGATTCCCACTGATGATAATTGCAGCCCATTCGACGAGCGTCCTCTTCCTTCTCCGTATCCTGGTACCGACGAAGCGAAGCCGTTAACTTTTAGTAGGTTCATTCGTACGACGAAGGCAGTCGAAATGAACGAACAGGAAGCGGAAGCGAAAGGGGCAATCCGCCGTAAAGAGGCCCTAAATATTTCGGAGCTCTGCGAAAACTACGCGGGGAAAAATGACGATCATATTGGATGCCCGAATTCTAGTATTATACCTATGTCGTTTGTATAACACTACACGCGCTTCGTATAGTATACTGCAGTGACGACCAAAAACTATGAAAAATATTGCCATGTGCAGAACAGCATTTTATTTTCCGCGTATATCAAGCTTTAATGCAATATCGCATATTTTTAGATAATTTGGAAGGATGTAGGTACTGCGATAAATGCCAATGGTTGTATTGTAAAAATTGCCGTACACGGAGCGGCATTATTTTTCTCCGCGTAGGTATGTACTTCAAATATTTCATGTGAAGCTAAACTTACTCGCCGGGAAAGAAACTCGAATCACTATTAGCTCACTGTCTACGAGCTTTTGGCTCGTATTTGTATATTTTTTTTTATTATGTTTTTATCCATTATACAATAGTCTCATCTCGATACAGGTCAAAAATGCATTGATAACGATGTCATAACGATTCGAGTTTCTTTCCCGGCGAGTAAGTTCAGCCTCACAAGGTTCAACTCGCGCACAACGGGAGCGCCTCTCCCCTCCCATCGCGGCCCCGCGTGTTCGCCAGGTAAAATTCAGGTGATCGCACTGCGGTGAGCACGGACAGTCGCGTGGGATCGAGTCAGGTGGCCAGGTGCGCGCGCGTTGGTGGGGACGAAATCGCTCGGAAGGGATACGACCGCGGGAGGGAATCGCGGAGAGAGGGACGACGGCTACTGACTCCGTCGCGCGGGAGTACCGCGAGCTCACAGGTCCGGCCCTCAGTCGCGGTCCGACGAACCTGAAACCCGGGTAGAACGCGACGCGGAGGTGGAGGGAGCAGGATACGGCGATTCCGTAATATTTATTTTTTACCGCGAGTCCACGCGGTGAGTCATCCCACCTGGCCGCGCACACGGGGCGTTCGCCGTGCGCGATGGAACGACACGGTGCCCGAGAGGCGTTCGCGTCGCCGCAGTACCAGTGGAGGTGAAGTGAATCGGCGAAGAGTGGGAAACGAGAGCGACACGCGCGCGATACGAGCGTGCACAACTCCCTCGCTGCCCTCGCTGTAACGAGCGTCGCGTATGACTTTCTACGGGAGGAATCGACGCGGTGTCCCGCGTCGCGCGGCGTAATTATACAAGGAGGAAGGAAGCGAAGCGGAAACAACGGCCGGGCGAATTACATCGTCGTCGTCGTCGTCGACGGATTGCGACATCGAGGCGCGCAAGCCCGCGCAGCGCTTAGCTGGGAAACCGCGCGCGGAGGATTCCAGAGTTCCACGGCTCTTGTTCGCGATATCGATCCGCGGAGGGCGCGTTGACTAATTGATCGAGTCGCGGTGTCCCAACGGGAATCGCGCGCGTGAGTCTCGCGTACCGTAGCGTGACCGCGGACGGCGTGCGTGGGTGGGTGGGTGCGTGCTGCTGGTCCCGCGAAGACCGACGACGAAATACAGCCGATCGAAAGTGCGCTCGCGTCGACGATCGCGGGGGAAAAAGTGCATTCGCGGGGAGCGAGCCGCGCACCCGATATCCGACGGTGAATTCCAGATCGGTATCTGGATCAAAGGCGCGACGGTGGCAATGTCGATGCGTGCGCGGTACAGCCTCCGGCGACGACGAGTGTCAATGAAAGACGCCGTTGAAACCAGTCTGACCAACGGTCGTCCGTGACGGTGTTATTATCGGGACCCTGAAATCGCAACCGTCGCGCCGCGGTGACGCTGTACCTATCGCGTGTATTCGCGGTGAAAAACTGTAGGAGGGTATCGGAGAATCCGAGGATGTAACGCGGTGAACGTGTATTATCTTTTTTTTTTATACGTTCGGAATATGTGTTTCTCGTAGGTGAAATAAAGTGATTTTCGATTTGGTGGAATAACGGATTCTCGGTGCACCCGCTGGGATCTTTCGTCGATCGCTCGTGCGCTCCAGGCAAAAATAATTTCCGCGATAATTGAAATGCCTCCTGCCGTCGACCCGATCGCGTATTATCGGCCGAAGCGTCAGAAGGAGCGACGATAGAGGAGCGCGCGCGATTCCAGGAGCAACTCGCTCGTTACCCTGGCCTTCCCTGACGACGACGGCACGAAGATGTTGCCAAGAAAAGACAGTCATCTGGAGCCCTACGCTCTGGAGGACATGATCTCGGACCTGCAGGCCCGCAGAAACTCCTTCGACCACGACGACGTGGCCGGGGATCCCCTGGAAATGCTGAAGCAGCGCGAGAGGGATTTGGTGCTCGCCGCTGAGCTCGGGAAGGCTCTGCTCGAGAGAAATCAGGAGTTGACGCGGCAGGGCGAAGCGGTGGCCGAGGAGTACGCGACGAAATTGGAGGTGAGTCCTTTCCTTTGTCTGCCTTGCGCGCGCGCGCTCGGTTATATACTCGAGGAGGACACGCAAGGCTCTACAGTGAATGAAGGGGATCGGGAAATCCGGCGCTTCGTCCTCGTTACAGCGCTCGTAAAAGCGAAGTCCGATGGCACGCGTCCGATTGTTTCTCTTTTTCATCGAACGCGGTTGCCCGTGGTTACGCGTCGAGTGCGTGTGGGTATGCGACTGCACATGGGCCGATCAGATGTGGGTGAAGCCGACAGGCGACGCGATTCGAGATTGTTTGTATTATTCCTTTGAAGGAACGGTTGTCGATGCATCGAGTAATTGAAAAGCACTCTCGAATTCGAGACGCTATCTTTGATCGCGATTACTTCGTTACCGATGATTTTTTGGGCTGTATCGATATCGACCTTTTTTGTAGAGGAGGATGTCATCTGCAAAAAGTGTCCGACCGACTCTGGCCTGATATTTGTAGTTAACGAGATAATCGCGATCGGAGATAGCATCTCGGACTCCAGATTTCTTCAAGATATATTATTGCAAAATTGGAACCGTGTGCGGTAGACTGTCGCTTGAACATTCTTGAAAAAAATATCTGATATCAGGATGTTTTAAAATTGTAATGTCGGTATAGTATTCACCATTAGTCGCATGAGTCGGGTCTACGGAACCCAGCAGTAAAAAGAAATACTGTTACTCGTAATCGATAGTCGATTAATCTACGTTTTAATTCAATTTTCCGATGATCAATATGTTTAGAGCAATATGAAAAACCGCGTACAATATCTAACGTTATTTTCTTCGCAAAATACAATTTATATTATAATTTGTATTCGGGTCTGAGAGAACCGACTTATGTACAAGAGTGAAGTGCTTCACGCATGCGTCTAAGGGTTAATTGATAAGCCCTGGAGTGGGTAACACGCCGGGCGAATATTACGTATTAAAAATCACAGGTGTCTCTTCGAATAGCCGCGTCGATTTTCGTAATCAATGGTGAGTCTTCGTTTTTGACTCGGGGTTAGCACACTGAGCGTTGGTACGGTATCCCGGAAAAATGTATGTATTGTATATATTCATTTCGCCACGTCATTCGGTTTAATCAGGGTAAAAATAGCTGCCGAGAAAATATCCGGAAGAAATGTTCGAAACTCCCCTTTTAACAAATCAAGTAGTAATGGGTTACGTATAACGCGTTATTCAAATTTTTGTCACGCCAAATATGCGCACGACGAGAAAGGTGCTCGCGTGCCCACGCGAATCGACGGCGAATAAAGACGCTCGGGATGGCAAGTTCCTCAGTGTAACTTTCCAGGAATAAACGACGCCGAGTTGCGCCTTAAAGCCGACGATACGCTCCTATTAGAAGTGCGCGCGTACCTACGGTCCGCCGAGTCGAGATATTTTGATAGGCGTGATCACGAGAAATAGTCGAGTTTGACCATTCGTCATCCAGCTCGAATCGCGTTGGCCGCGAACATCGACAATTCGGTGTGTACCTAAATGAAAAAAATATTTACACTTTTTGTGATTAAATTTGTGAGCCGAATACACATTCAATATCACGCGGAAAAGGAGTTATATAAAAAAAATAATTATTTGCCGAGTTATAAATATGTTTCTCTCAAGAGAGAGAGATATAGGTAGACACATAGCACGATGACACATCTGCATTTCAAAATGTCGTTTTTCAACTCTGATAGGGCTTAAAACGAAAAATGAAAAAAGACGAGGTAAATAATTTTACCCACATTTTTTTTTCGGACCTGCGATAAAAAAAATGACTTAAAAACCGAATCGCGTTACTCCGGAGCAACTCGATCGGCGGGGTACGAGGATCAATTAGACACGGTTAGCCGACATGTAGAGCCACATACATGCATTATTCGCGGATTCGTCACACTCTTCTTCTCCGAAAGCCAGAGTCCGCGAAACGATCCCGGCGGACGATCCTGGAAAGCGAGATGGAAAGATGAAAGTCTCGCGTTTCTCTCTCGGATTTCGCCGGAATCGGCCCAGGGAATCCGAGCGCGCGAGGCGCGAGCGTAAATTTCGAATCACGCGCCGCGCTTCGGCCGTCCGATCTTCCGAGTCGGTAAAAATCCGAGGAAAATCGCGATGGAAATCAGGCGAAAGAATGGCCTGGAAACGAACGCGAGTCGCGCTCGACTGTAACGACGACGGCAACAACGCGCGAATGGGGGATTTAAATCCCGCGACGCACTTGCGTTCCGGCGGCGAGTCCCTCATCGCGGTACTCGTAATGCGTAATTGCGATTCGGGCAGACCTACCGTTCCACGGAAAGCCACGAAAGCGTGGAAATAAGCCACTCAGGCAGTGTAACCTCCGAGACAATGCCCGGCACCACGCTCTGCCTGTCGTCCGCCTTTCTGCCTTACGCCCGCGTGCCTGTCACCTCATTTTTGACCTCCATAATTCCTATATCGAGACGCCGCATCTCTGCTCCCCACGCGCTCCCGCTCCTCCCCTGGAACGGTTTCCGACTGTTCCTCGCGTAACTGTACGGGGCTCGCGCGCACACGACTCGCGTTTAACGCGTGTAAGCGGCTCCCCGCGCAATACAGTACAAGGCTCGGCGCGCGCGAGTCGAATGTGGAATAAGAAAGTCACAACAATGCATCCCGATTGTTCTCGGGAGCCCGGTACGTGCATTTCTGGAAGCTCAATTAACGCGGCGTATACGCTCGTCGTATCCGTTACTCGTTACAGTCTGGCAGTTCGGGGACTGCTTCGTGGGACGAGGCGAACAGTCGCGCCTAGGAAAAAGGTCTAGTTGAATGAGAGAACCTACACAGAGAAACAAAATTGGTTGGATCTACTAATAATTACTCGCGGGATCGTATCTCAAACTATTATGAACCCAGTATAATTATTACAAACATTTATCAAATTCACAAATAGACTTTTGCTCGATGCGAATAAATTCCTATTTATCTCAAATATATTTCTCCGTTACATGGAGAGAGAGAATTTACTGGATCTACTGAAAATTACTTGAGGGGTCACATCAATTTATATCGATTTTATCTATATCGATTTCGACAAAGAGAAATGCATTTATAAGAAAATCAAATTGACTTGCGCTTTGGAGGAACAAAAATCGTCGTCGGGCGATGATGCAAAATGAACGTTGTTGCTTCACCCCGCGGCCGACCAACCCCGCGTATAATCCACCGCGGTACCCACGCGCTCGCTCACTTTTCCTCCGCGTCGCCGGGATATAAAATATATTCGTTTTCGCCGCGGTCCGAAAATGCGGGTTACGCCCACCACGGGCCGTATTTACTACGCCGTACGCGTTGGCCAATTCGGCGTCTTCGACGAGGCTGGAAGGTTAGAGCCCGGCGTCTTATATAATTGGCAAAAAGTCCCGTGGAAATGGGGTTTACGGCGGCGACGAAAAAGTGGAGCAGTAGGCTCGCGGTGAAATATATGGGCAAGGTCTAGAAAGCCCCACGGATTCCGCACCGCCGCCGCCGCCGCCGATTCGAGTTATCCTGAGAATTTCGCTCGTGCCTCTTCTTCGCTATTAACAATCGCGCGGCTCGCTGTATTATTAACCTCGCGGCGGCTACAACCGGCACGCGCTTCTAAATAATTCAGAACTTTCGACGGAGGCGTTCCACATATTCTTTGAAAGTCCCGTATAGGTGGATTCGTTTGGAACAGTGAGAAATCGAGGGTCGCGTATAGTGGGTAGGCTTTCCCGTCTTCTCGTCCTATTTTTATTCACGTACACTGAGAAAAATGTCAAAAACATGGAGTTGGTAATTTTGCCCACATTTGTCGAATCTGCGATAAAAAAAAAATTGCTCGAAAGCCGACATTCATAGATTACGACGAAACGACTCGCCGGGTCAACCTTCGACGTCAGCGCACGCTGGTAATTTCGTTCTCCCCTCGGCGGCTCTTGCCGAGGAGGGCGAGAAGGTGGTTGTTCGAACTGCACTCTTGTTCCCTCTTTTTCGAGACATGCGATCGTGAAGCGGATACAGTGTCGCGTTGCCTTCCGGTTCGGGGAGTTGACGGGTACCTACTTCTAAAATTAAAGGTGAAATGGCTTCGATCAACTTGAGGATTTGGTCGAAAATTCATTTCAGTCGTTGCATCTTTACTCCCTTAATCCGAATCAGCAAAAATAACTGAGATTCAGTGTACGGACACTGAAATCCAGTGAATATAAAGTTACTGTAATTTCAGTAGTTTTATATTCACTGGATTTCAGTGATTTTTCACTGATTTAGATTCAGGATATTCTATCGGTATTGTAAGCGGGAGGGCGCGCGGATAGAGAGGGGCAGGGATTTCATAAGTGTTCAATCCCTGAACAAAAAAAAATGAAATTTTGAACTATCTCGTTGAGGTTATATTTGGTCACTTCTGTGAGAGATGTCCTTATTTTTATTATAATATTTTCGTGACATTACGATCGATAAAAGTCATTAAAACTTTTTTAAGAACTGATTTTATATTTAATTAAAAACTATAAATCCGGTCGGAAACAGCGACAACGTCTACATGATTGTCTCGACTTCGACATAATGAAGAACAACCTTTCATTTATAGGATTTGTTACTAATTCTCACAAAATATTAACTTTTGCTATGTACCGTATAGAAAGTGTAACACTTTTAATGCTTACCCTTGCCACTAGAGTGCATCTCAATCGCCATGCACGAGCCCTACATGCTGTGTATGTATGTACCACGTATACTTGTGGCGACCCGTCACGCTATGGCGGTCTGCCGGCAGGTGGCGCCGACCTTCTCGGCCCTCGACTCGCAGCCCACGGCTCTCGGCTCTCGGTAGTGTCCGACAACGGTACAGGTATATAAGAGCCCCGTCTAAGGCGTCTGAGGCAGGAGTCGGCCTAGCCTTACTGACGAGTACACAGGCCGACTCCGGGACGAATCGTTATGTCGATTAGATGGCGACCACATCTTTTCGCCATTGGCGCATGGTAATATACTTATATCTGCCCTCTGTTTTGCATATGCTTTATAAATAGATTGAAGAACTTCGTACAAAATTGTCATTAATTTCGCATATTTATAAATACCTTTAAAATGTAGGGCGAATATCCTTAAGGGAGTACCGACGAACGCGAAAGTACAGCGAGAAAGGAGGTGCAGCGTTCCGACGTTGAGGGATTGGCCGGATGGCGCGAGGAATAATACCCACCACGCGTTTCTAGTTTACTTGAATCTCTCTTCGTTGGCATTCCATTCTCTTCCCCCTCGACAAAACCCTCCCGGGTAGAACAGAGGTGGTCGTTTAAACTTCTTTTTTCCCGCGTCTCGATGCCAGCCCGTAAATAACGGGTACGGATACTCAGAAATCGGTGAAACGCAAAGTGCGGTCTTCCGGTTGCCGGAGGGAAGCCGAGGACGGAATAGATGCAGCGGAAGTAGAGCTGCTGAAAAAATACAAACGGTTATTAGAAGGCACTCTGCTTTCGATTTCGGGACATCTCTGAATCGAAGCACTCGACCGAGAGATGACGATCGATCGGTGTGGCTGTGTACGATGATAAAAATCGAAGCCAGGTGTTTTCGGGATCGACGATTTTTATGCACGCTCGTATAACGATATTCCGAAACATCGAACTTTTATCGATTAGGTACCGTGGCAGTGATTTGTCAACGGCAGTTAATCGGTTCCAGGCGTGATTAGAGCTATATCTTGTACGCGCGAAGAAGCCTATGACGATTATTCGCGATGATTGGTATATTTCTTCGTGACAAGCACGTTTTTATCACACACACCAGCCGCGAGCGCATTCATCCATGCAGTCGGCAATCGAGTCGTTAGAAACCGATTCGCGCGGTTGGGGAATCGTCAAGGGTTCCCCGTATTTTCGGCGGATCGCTTCTTTGGCCGAGCCTAACGGGACAATCGTTTCCCGCGGGATGAGAATCGGTCGTTAAATTCGTCGATTGACGTTGAGAAGAAGCCGAACCGCGGACTCTCGAAAACTGCGACCGTTAGGTGCAGTTCGTCGCGCCTTTTGGTCCACGGAACGCAGCATCCCGGCACGGCTGATGCCTGCTGTGCACTGAGAGAAACAATTTGATCGTGCCAAACAAATTTTTTCTTCGATCAGAAACATGATATCATTTCGGGATCAAGTCATGATTTTCTTCATGCAAAACAATATTTGATAGGTTCGAGTAATTCGGTCTTCTCGTGAAAAAATCAACTACAACAGTCTTATGTCGATGTAGGCCAAAAGCTCATAAATAATGTGATAATAGTGATTCGAGTTTCTTTCCTGGCGAGTAAGTTTAGCCTCATATGGTACGCTCGATCGCTCACGTGGTTCCCCTCTGCCACTGCATACAGTCACCATGTGCGCATAGGTGTGGGTGTACGATTTCGATATTGGATATCCGCAAGGGCAGCGGTTCTCTCTCTCTCTCTCTCTCTCTCTCTCTCTCTCTCTCTCTCCTGCGCGCTTTTTTCTACAGAGGAGAGTAAGTGTGCTCACCTGGATATCCGATTACGACGCGTGTAACGCGAGATCGCGCGGCGTGTTCCTGTGATACGGCTCACCACTCAAATCTTTCTTTGTCTCCGGTTCCTCCTCCTCCTCCTCAGTTTCCGCTCCGTGCGTACGACCTCCGCGCATGGACGAAGATCGTGGAAGGCCAGATGCTGCAGTTGCAGTTGCAAGGGCGGCGGAAGTCTCGACTTCTCGATATACTTATATCGATTTACAACGGGCGGGCCTAAAAGGGAGTGTTTGGTCAGAGGATGTAGAATTTCTGATACAGGGCAAAAGCGGGATAAATACCTCAGTCTCCGTTTAACTTTAAACACGATTATCTCGAAACACAGTTGAGATATGTGAAAAATGTAGAGTAGATTTTATATGGCAAAAATATAGATGAACATTTTTTATTTAAACTTTTCTTCAATATCTGCAATCGATTTCGAGATAATCGATTTTAAAGTTGCCCTTCAATCGCGGCATATATTGTCTCACCTTTATCCCAGGCTTTTTCTAAAATGCATTTGACCTTATACGTCTGCCGATAATTAATATCATCATATAGATTATCGTTGAATGAAATGATTTTTCCATAAAAAGTACATACTTATGCCTTCGTTCATACGATGCGCCGCGCTACTAGCAAAGCGCACTGGCGCATCGCGGGTCGCAGTAGTAATTTCCGGAATGCGAGAACTTCGGGCGAAACCCACAATTATACCCCATCGCGAAGCATTTCTTCGAGGAACGGTAGTCGCTCAAAGAGATCCTCGCGATAACGGTTCGCGCGCCTTTACAGTTTCCCGCGCCTTCCGTCTTTGTGTCGTGCGCGCGCGCGCGTGTTCATTTAAAACTGCACGCGCTGCACAATTGCCGCGCGGCGTCCGGAAACGAGAGACACTTACCATACTGTCGCGAGAGTGTAAATAACAGCAATATATTGCATCACGAGACGTAATGCTCTTCGCGTCGTTGAAGACGAACGTCGTCCAATCGCGCGCGAGGGCAACGAGCGAAGCGATCGCGTTTCGGTATACGAGCCCCCCGTAAAATCCGCCGAACGATGTAGCGTTTATCGCCCGAAAAGATCGATATCTCGTCCGGACGGAAACGAGCCGGTTGTATCGGAGGAACCGCGGTGTCGACGGTATCGTATAGAACGATCCTATTGGTGCATTTATCGGGGAAAGCGGGGTATTACGAGTCGTCCGGTAACACGTGTACCACCCTTTCGACACTTCGAATGCGCTACGATCGGTATTATTCCGCTCTGTTTCTGAGCTCGGGTAATTTATTTTATGTACGTTCGTTAGCGTGACGTAATTGCTACGAGTAGGGGTCTTGAGTAGAGCATCGACGTACACCGAGAGAAATAGCTGCTCTCTGAGATGACAAAAATATTTCTCGCACAAAGAACATTTGATCTTGGACATTTTTGAGAGAATACGGATTTTTCGTCGAAGAATATTATATTCTTGACTCAAGGATGGATACCTTTGTTGGGACGAGAAATTCTTTCTGCGCGAGAAACACAATTACTCGGGCTTGTTAAATATTTTGTTTGCGTGAAAAAAAAAACCGTAACTTAAATCCTGGAATTTTATTATTTTTGATCGAAGACACGCCGGAATTAGACGGAATATTTTTCGGTCAGGTGGGCGGCTCTGTGTCAATTCCAGTAGCCTCGAAGGGCTTTCGACGCTCGGAATTGGCGTACAACTGCTCCTGCGATCGGTTGACCCACTTTACTTCGGCGCACGACATCGAGAGTCCTTCGAGGCGTCCGGGATTGCGGCACAGGTAACGTGCTACCTTCCTGCAACAGTTGTTACGAATTTTCGCGAAGGTAGCAAGTTTCGCACGACCCCAAATTACGAAGGAAGGGTTAGGCGCGCCGGCGGCGAAAAAGGAGAAGTGGAAGAGCCCTGTCGCTTTAAGCGCGCGCGTCGTAAAAGGCCTATTTCCGGACGAGTGCATTCGCGCGGGCTTTCACTTCTTTGGCTCGACGCGTGGCTGTATTACCTATGCGCGCTGACGAATGGAACGAACCGCTCGTAACGACGTCCCGGAAGGACGATACGAGGCGCGGAATCCCCGTGGCCCGATTGACGCACGGGAACGACACGTCGCTTTCCAACCGCTCAACGTCGACGCTGCGATGGATCAAGGTCGATTTCCGACGCGCTCGTCGCCGGACACTTCCGCGCCCGCGGCCAGATTTCACTTGTAGGGGTTGGGATAATTCGATGAACGAGATTTCGTTCTCGAGCGAACGATAAAGAGTCGCCCGCCACGGCTTCCGCTGTTCTACAGCGATCGCGAGGATTTCAGGGTTGCGAAACGCCCTCGCGTTTAATTCGCAATCACGATTAGCAGCGTCGCGCAATTTCCTCCAATTATCGTCGACCTCTGATGACCATCTGCTCGTACCTTCTCCGAAAGTGCAGCACGTGCCGCATCGTCGCAGGCATTCGTTTCCCGTTACTCGGAAACAATGCAACTCCCTAATATTAAATGCTTGCTATACGCGGAAAATGAAATGCTATTCCGCATGGCAATATTTTTCATAATTTTGATAGGCTCGAGTAATTGTTTCTTTTTGCGAGAGTATTCTTGAATCAAGAATATATATTTTTCGATGAAGAATCTGTATTCTTAAAAATGTGAAAAATCACATGTTCTTGATTCAAGAAACATTTTTTTTTTGACACTAGCAACATTTCTCTCAGTGTACAGAGTGCCAGAATTCGGGCCTCCAATGTTCGTCATTTCAACTTCGTTTTTCTCCGCGCGCGACCGGGACGCGCGGCGAGATATCGGAGCGCGTTTTTCCGCGATTTCCTGGGCACGGTCGCGGTCACGTGATCACGGCACGATCGCACTCCACGGGTACACCTCTGGAATCCGGAGCTAATTGGGCGAGATCGAGGCGGCCCGGACTCTGCGGCGCGATGTTCTCTCGTAATCCTTCGCGCTCGAATTACGCAATTACGGGGTTGCGCGGATTTTGCTTTCGAGCGAGCGGCGGCGGCGCGGCGCGGCTAGGCGTCGCGGCGTCGGCTTCTCTTCGCCGGTCACGGGCCATTGCTCGCGTTGCCGTTCCTTTGCGCGGCGCGATCGCGGGCTACTACCATTATCGCGCGCGACTCTCGAGGGAAAGTAGACGCGGGGTGCCGCCGCCGAGCTACCGCCGCCCGCGTTCGTACCGGCCGACGTCGCAATAGCCTTCTGTCGCGTACTGTGCAATGCTAATTTCCACAGTCGATTTCCTACTTCCATCGCGCCCCTCCCGCGCCGGAATGAATTCGCTTCGATTCGGACGGTGCAGTCGATGACGACGACGACGACGAGGAGTTTCTTCGTCGACGTCGTCGAGTACACTGGAAAATATAACTTGTTTAGAATGACAAATTTTGTTAAATGAGTTTAGTTATTCGCACTGCAAAGAGAAAAAGAATTGGTTGGATCTATTGAAAATGACTTGAGGAGTCGAAAGTAATATTATTTTCTTATATCAATGAAATTTTTTAATACATCAATTTGACATCTCTTCTTTACAATCATATTGAATAGTATGCGATTGTAAGGAAGAAATATGAAATTAATACGAAAATAAGGATAGAATTGATGTAAAAAAAATTTAATTACTTGCGACTGCACAAGTTATTTGTAGTAGATCCAACTAATTATTTTTCTCCGTGTACATGTGTAGTTATTCTAACCAGAAAATGGTCAGTTATGGTCTCCAGGATTTTGGTCAGATTGACCAGGTTATTTTTTTTCAGTGTAGTGAACTCGTTAGTGCGGAGGAGATGCAGTCGCTTCTCGTCTGCGGGTAATGGGGTTATGTTTATTCGTCGCGTAAACGAGACGTGCCGTGACGAAAGAGTAAACGAGCGCGACGGGGTTTCGCGGCGGGAGGAAAATCGGCGGGTAATAAGGTGGGGGGCAACGTTCGGACGCGAAGGAAACGACGGGTGATGGTATTACGTGTGTAGTTTCCCTCGTTGCTGGACGATTCACTGAAAAAAATAACTTGGTCAGTCTAACCAAAATCCTGAAGATGATGATCGAACCGTTTGGTAAAATATGCACTGAGAAAGTAGTTTATTTGTAGTTAATCAATATTTGTTCGAATATGGCGAAATAAACATTTTATCGGATCAAGTACTAACTAAGTTCTTTAACTATTACGGTATTTATTTGACACATTTTGTGTGATCCTTCGAGACAATCATCTAATATAAATGAAATAAATATTTTAAGAATTAATGTATAATATATTTTCTTGTTCCCAATAAGATATTTATTTCGCTGTATTTCAAATTACGCCTATTAACTATTGATAAACCGTCTTCTCGATGTGGATCCTCCATCTGCTTGGTTAAACTGACCAACTTTTGGTTGGAATGACTAAATGTTTGATTGGAATAACTAGACATTTCGTTACAATAACTAGATATTTGATTCAACTGATCAGTATTTCGGTTAGAATAACCAAAAACGTTTAACTATAGATAGGTACGTTTTGTCATTTTAACCTAATTACCCTTCTGAGTGTAATCGCTGTCGCAACGCATATTTTTTCAAGTGCATATGACAAAACATGCGCTGTGATAGCGACTATAGAATTCTATCGATACAGAATCCCACTCCCGGTCGTCTCTATTCGATCCCTTTCATTCTTAATTACACCGCACGCATGGAAAACCGCGAGGCGTCTCGTTTATCCGTCACGATCGAAGCGAGCGAGTCCTTGCCGTCTCGGGCCGATCGGATCCGGTGTACAGCCGCTCTCTCGAATCGCCGGCAAGTCACGAATTCCCGGCGATCGATATCGTCGCTCGTCGAATTTCCAGTAGAAGTAAAAACGAGCGGAGGAGCACCCGCGGTGCAGCGCACGGCCACTACACGCGCTACGCGGAATAGTGGAGTGGAGAGACGCTAGACTGCCCCATTTATACCGACCGTGGTGCGCGTTTACACGCGACGACGACGGCCTTTCGCGGACTTTAGGAGATCGACGACCATAGTCGGTTGCGGCAATCGGTCGATGAGTAACCAAGGGAGACCAAGGCCGTACGGTGGTGGCTTGCGGCTCGATAAATTCGAAGAGAAAGAGCGCCGTGTGGCTGCGAAATAGCGACGAGGAATAAAGAGGCTTCCTCTAAAGGCGAAAGCAATAAACGATTTGTCCCATCGATCGCGTCTCGGTTGCGACTTGTAATTTTTGTAGGGAGAAAAAAATATGGTCGACACAGAGACGACTGTCGATGCGGTCTTAATTTAGAGAGTGAGAATCGCATCGACTCTCTCGTCTACTTGGGATTTCAATAATCAAACGTGCTTTGATTCTTTTATTACACCTGTTCGATAACGATCTCGCGTCGTGAGTGGTACAGCGCGATATTAAAAGATCGTTGCACCGCGAGAGAAATTATCTCGCGTACGCGCGCTCGGTAACTTCGAAGGGAAAGGATCGAGTCACTCGTTCGCTGGGAATGAAATAAAAAATAGCTTTCCAGTGGAAAAGTCAATTAAGCGCACGTGCGAAATCTCGTCGCCTTTCGTTTGGCATCGAGAGCGGCGTGACGCGCGTTCATACACGTCATGTGGGCATGGGAATATTTTTGCGGCGCACGTGCGACATTTGCTCAACTGGTTCTCCAGCGCGAATGAGATAACGGGTTTCTCGATTTAACCCAATGAACCGATTCGGATACATGTTCGCGTCCTTCTTTTTAAACGAGTAGGTATGTATCGGTTTCCTCGTTAAAAGGCAAGAGAAGAAATAACACCTTTCTAATTAGAACTTCCCGCGAGGCGTCGATCCGGAAGAAAATCTGTTTAATATTTCCTGTAAGAATGAGCTCTTATCGCGAATTTTTTTCCGTGCATCGAGGAAAAAAACTTGGTAAATTTGACGAAATCGTGGAGGTGATGACCAAACCGTTCGGCGAAATATGGATCCTCTCAATTTGTTCGATCAGACTGACCGATTGTTGGTTGGAACAATTGGATAGTTTGATCAGGATAACGATATATGATTCAACTGACCAATATTTTGGTTAGAATGACTAAACACAATTGCAATTAATATTGCACGTTCAATCAGATGCATTTTGTTACTTAAAAACCTAACTATTTTTCTCAATGTATATTTGAGTTACTTGCGTGAGACGGATGTCCTACCGAGTAGGTAGTTTCTACTGTAGCGTCTCGTCCTTCTCTCCTGGCGCGTGTTAAAAAAGCGGATTACCTTGGATATACTCTCGATCTCCGTGGCGGGCGACTGCGGTTTCGTTGGATTCTTTTTTTCTCAGTCCAAGTACCTGCCTCTTGCGATTGTCGGACCACGAGCGATCGAGACGATAACAGACGCTTCTGACAACAGTCTATTTTCCCTGTCGAATTTTTATCGAGGGTTTTCATTCTTTTGATAATTGCGTTATGCAGTTCGTTATTTCCTTACAAAGAGTTTACGTCGCGTCGCATAACTATCGACTTGTATCTGCAATTAATATTGCAGTTGGTATAAAATAAGTGAGCAAACGAGTTTTCGAAGTGACTAAAAATTCGTATACTCACGAGTGAGCTCGATGGAAAAAGCACGAGATTCCTTTTAAATGCAATCGCGCACCTACCGTACACCAGGTACCCAGGCTGACTCATCTTTATCAACATTCATTATTATCGAGCGCAGTCGCTATAGCAAAAGGATCTTATCTTATCGCGCTAAATACCATTTCATTACGTGCTCGCGCTTTTTATGCATGTTATTATTACGAAGGCCGTCAAACAAGCGAAAATGGTACGTGCTCGTACGGGGATCGCGTACAGAGAAAAAGAATTAGCTCAGAATTGGATCTTTTGAAAATTATTTGCGGGGTTACAAGTAATTATCTATTTTGTTATATGAGTGGAATTTTTCAAGATATCAATTAGATATCCCTTCGTTACAATCATAGTAATGAAATAGCATGTGATTGCCAGGAGGAAATATCAAATTAACATCAGTGAAATCGTTTTTTATATTACTGAAATATTTATTTAATAATACATTAAATATTACTAATACTAATTATTTATTTACATGAATATACCGTCATTTTTAGTAGACCCGATTAACACTTTTTCTCCGTGCAGTTATGCTCGCGAAAAGAAATAAAACGTATAGTTCTCGATTTATAGGTTCGCTCCATCGAGAAAATTAAAAAGCAAATCCAACTTTCCACGTTCACCGGCGACTCGAGTATCCTCGTGCGGAAGAAAGTCCTGTCCGATTCCATAACGCGCGCGAGTAGGAAATTCTCACGGGCAGTTAGCGACGACGAGTCGACCGCACAGCGCGAACATTAGCCAGTCGTTAGGTAATGCTCGCGCGACAAATGACTAAAAAGTGAAAACGGAGCGAGAATCATAATGGAAATATAAGGACGTTGTTCCCGGAGATGTTGGCGTCCTGTCCTGGTAATGTGACGGAGGTACACGGAGAAAATGAATTAGTCGGATCTACTGAAAATGACTAGCGGAGTCGCAGGTAATTATTTATTTTTGTCAGAGAAATCTTTTAATGCGTCAATCAGATATCCCTTCCTTACGATCATGTGGAATAGTATGCGATTGCGAGGAAAATATATCTGATTAATATATGAAAAAGATCAAATTGACGCAATTAAACAATTATTTGCGACCTGGCAAATAATTATTATACCAAGGAAAAAATTTGCTTAATCGAAATAAACTAGCTTTTGGATAGTCCTGAGAGCACTTTTATTTGATTCAAATGAATACCTACTGATTCGATCCAAATAACACAAAATTAAATCAATAGTATTTATACGCGCCCAATCGATATTCATTCTAATCTGATAAATTTGCTCTCAGGGCTATTCAAAAACACGTTTAATTGACTCAGTGCAACAGATCCAACTATACCTTCTTTTTCTCTGTGCAATTAACCCATGCTGCAGGGAAGGGCTGCTTTTCTTCGCGTCGCCGTGAACCTCCGTTCCCTTTCCGCGAGAACCTGAAAGAATACAAATTGTAATAGCCGTTCTCCGTCTTTTGTACACTTTCACCGAGACATGCGTCGCGTGATTTCGGCACCGCGACGGATTTGATTTATGTAAACGCGAGTCTTGCGCCGGCGAGTCTTACGTCGGGTAAAACCGTATTTGATGAATTATTAATCTCATCGTAATGATATAATTTATATAAAAAAGCTCGGATTCGCATTATGACAAATCGGCTCTCGGGGCGGGGATTTCGAAAGTGGATTTTTGGCGCATCGCGATCACTTTCGACGTGTACACACACCTATAAAGCCGTCGTATTTCACTCATCGATCCGAGCTCTGATCTTCGAATCGCAACGGTTGACGACTCGCGTTCGCACCGGTGTCTCGCAACGATCGATTTCCTCGCTCGCGCGAAAGCGAGATATCGCGTTCGCCACATCGCCGCGACGAGACGAAAATCCTGTTTCTTTTTCGGCCGGACGAAAGTCGGCCTTTTTTTGCGTGCCTTCCGTTCGCGCTAGAAGGAGGCGCGACGTTCTTTTCCTTTTTCCATGCTGATCTCGTCGAAAGTTCGCGCGTCGTTCCGATCTCTGCGACGCGTGTTGTAGACCCGCGGATCGATGGGACGCTACCTTACTGAAAAAATGTCATATAGATTCTCATTAAAAACTTGTCTGTGGGAATCTATGAGATCTTTTCAATACGGTATTCTCTCGTCTTTGGATGTCTTCGCGTCCGCGACTGATCCGCGCAGAGGTAGGTCAGAGATCGTCGGAGAAGACGAGCGTGATTCACGCTCGATGACGCCACGAGACGCGCCGTTATTTTTTTCCCGTCGTATGCAGATTCGCGGTATGACGAATTCCCGCTTGTGCGAGGGAAGACGGGCTCGTTAACGCGGCGGTAGAACGGCCGAAATTGGATTTCTCAATCTTCCTCGACTTTCGATTCGATTGTGCACCCACGTCGTTGTTATGTATATCGCGACGAAACGCTTCGGTCCGAACGGCTTGTTCAGGTGCGCGTCTTTCTATCGGGCGAGCGATGACACGCGCATGCCTCGTGGGTGCACCAACCGCGTTTTCTATTTGAAAAATATAATTAACGACGAAGCGGAAGCAGCGCGCGATGTAGTATCGCGAAGGCGAAACTACGCGGATGTGTGAGTCACGCTGACAGGTACGCGTAATTACGTTTTTATGGTACGAGTTAAATCGGAGTTAAATCTACGTAGATATGCACTGTTAAAAATTTCTTTTTTTTTTTATTTACAAATCGCGTTGGAAGCTTTTAACAAACGCAAAAGTGTTGTAGAACTACTAACAATTTGACGCGAAAACACAAATTCCATAAGGAATATAATATAAGAAAATCACGATGAATATTGTAGAATCGCAATAAGATATCGTACAATCACGATATGTATCGTAAACTCCTATTTTCTGTTTAATTTTACAATTAGTTTTGTAAATTTAATTCACAAATGTGTTGAAAGTTTTTACCATTTCTCTAACGGTGTACACTGAGATAGAAATATGGTTAAAAGAACTATAATTCAACTATAGAAATCATGGTCGATTGTAACTATAGCCACGTGACAAAAGTTATTTCAACTGCATTCATGATCTGTTTAACCATAAATATGGTACCAGCAACCAGGAAAATTCAACTTTTTATTACGGCTGATTCAACCGCCTGCTTTTCTCTCAGTGCAGGCTACAGAGTTTTCGAAACGCGTTAAACACGGGGCGGGGTAGCCCCTTACATGTGTGCCTATACATAGAATTTTAAGAAAGCGTCCGGATGTGTACAGCGAAATCCGGCGGAAGGCAATGGCGCAAAAATTAAAGAGCGATTTCTCCGGTTCCTTTCTTCGCAGAGTCTCGAGCAGGAGAGGCATCTGCTGCGCAGGAGGCTCGAAGAGGCGAGGGGCGAGAGCGAGGCGCGAGCCTTGGAGCTGCAGGGCGATGTCGAGGCGCTGCGGAGTCAGCTGGAAGAGCAGGGCGAACGGGCTCGAAGGGCCGAGCGGGAGCAGGCCGCCCTGGTCACCGAGTTGACGGCGCAGAACACCAGGCTGGCCGATCAGCTGAGGGAGGCGGCCAAACAGGAGGAACAATTACTGATAGAGATGAAGATGCTCAGGGAGAAGTGCGCGCTGAGGAGTACCACTCTTCAGGACCACGTTAGCAGCCTGGAAGTCCTCAGGGATGAAGTGAGCCTCGGCGAGATGATTAAAAACTTTAGCGAGAGAGGAAGTCACTGAATAAAACAATATCTAAACTTGTAGAATGCACTGAGAACAACGTACCCCTTGTTTCGTTTGATGTACGAACGGGTTGCATAACGGTTGGTACAACCCGTCCGCTGTGATTTTCCCTGATTCGGCGGTAATACCGATAGCCAAAATCCGAGCCAAATAGGAACTCTCCGTCTGAGAAACATCGGTCATGTCATCAGTGGTTGCAATGGTGGACGCTTCGATGTAGTTTCGATACTCGTTTGGAATTTTTCGAATTATCAAAAAAATAAATGTAAGCAGTGTCATTTGGTTCGGATATTCGCTGTTTGCGTTATCACCGAATTATGCAGCAACCATGTGCAACTCGCTGCACTGGCGTGTATTAAACCAAACACGCGGGGTGCACCGGTCCGCTGTTGGTTCCTGCAATTTTGTAGTAACATCGATTGCGTTTTTTTTTTTCGAGTAATCGAAGAAATAAAAATGAGCGTTATCATTTAGTTCGGATTTCGGCTGTCGACATTACCACGAAATTACAGGAAACCGATGAAAAACCGATATGCAACCCGTTATACTGGTGTGTATTAAGACAAACGCGAGATATATCGAACACAGCGACCTCATCCCTGACAGTTGTAAATTCGAGTTTATACCAAATTGATTCAAATATAAATCACACCAGAGCGTACACCGCCTCATTGAGGTCCGTCTCGAGCGTCCGAGGCCATCTTCGGGATCTACAGCTCATATCATTGCGCCGTGTTCCAGGTCCAGCTGGTGTCCGCCCAGAGGACCGAGTTGGAGAGGAGGTCTTTGGAGCTGAGGGAGGAACGCGCCAGAGCGGTGGCAGCCCTCGAGGAGGCCGAGGAGAGGGCCATAGCCTTGGAGCGGCTGAGTCACGAAGCCGAGCACAGAGCCAGAATGGCCGAGCAGGAGAGGTGAGCCGATCGACGATTCGACCTGGTCGCGATGACCGCGCTCCGTTATCGCCTCCCGCGAGCGTTTCCACTTACCTAGGCGCGCGCGTGCGGAACACGCTCGCGCGTCCGCGATATGCGAAATTGACGTCGTGTGACGCACGCGTTCGGATCCGCGCGAACCCGTTTGACGCGTGGGCGCCGCTCAACCAGGCGACGTCTCGTCGTGCCGATCGTTTCCGATCGCGTTCGCTGCGTCAGTTTTCGCGATTGCTCGCGTGGGATTGCGTCGCACGGAGATTAGCTCTCGGCGTGATCGACGCGTTGCACTCTGATGACGGCGAGACGCAGTTTCTCTTGCGTGGGGAGTACCTGGAAGAGACGCGTAAGGGGTATCGTTTCCTCCGCGTTTCAGTGCTCGCTTAGAATAACGAGTACAGCTATGCGACTCTCATTGACGGAGATGTAATCTCGAAATAAAACCACGGAGAATATCTACTCGATAAAGTGGACGTGGCTTTCCTCCTCAGGGATGAGCTGGCGTCCGCCCTGGCGAGCATCGAGGCCGAGAGGAGAAGCAGATCTGGCTCGATACCCAAGCCGCCGAGGTCGTTGCAAGCGGAGATGGAGTGCGAGGAGAGCGGAAGTTCGCTGGGGGAACAGGAAGATCTCAGAGCGGAAGTGACTCGAGCCTGCAAACGTCTCAGGGAGCTGTGCGCTCACCTTCGAAGAGGCGAGGACGACTCGGGGCTCCAAAGTGACTGTGACGAGTCCATGCTCGTCATCGTGAACGGGGCTGACGGCGAGGTGAGCGAGTCAGGGTCGTCCCACTTCGTGCGCCGAAGAGCCGCGTCTTCCCTCGGCTGTTTTTCCGCGAGAGACCCGGGCGCCGTTAAGCGCGAATACGTGAGGCACGAGTAGCTGAACCCACATCTCGAAGCATCGCGCTTAATAGCGTGTATCTCCGCGCGAGTGCAAACTTTACGGTCAATTCGTGCACGAGCGATATACTCCCCGAGTGGAAATTCTTTCCAGGTGTTAGTTTGCCACTTGCCATCACTTTGGCCCGGTTAATTTGCCATGATATTGTCTTGGCCCCCTTCGGAAGTGTCCCACATTTTTAACCAGGACCATTAGGTTACGCCAAATCGAATCATAGATCTATATTTTTTAGATCGTGGTGAAAATAAGCATTTCGATTGTTCATATTATTTCGTCGGAGAGGAGCGAAGTAATACGAACGATCGAAATGCTAATTCTTAACACGATCAAAGAAATATAGATTTATGATCCGATTCGCCTTGGTCTACCCCATAGTCCGTCCTAATTTGCACGAATATATCGTATGAGGCTAAACTTACTTTCCAAGAAGGAAACTTCAATCACTATTATTTCAATATCAAAGAACTTTTGGCCTGCATCGATATAAGACTTAGTTGTAGATAAAAATATAGTCTTCAAAAAAGTATTAACTTTCTTTCCGGACGAGTAAGTCAAACCTCATATGACAGATATTGTCCTGATTTGAAATTAATAGGAGATGCCGAGATAAAATTATCGCAGATGCCCAGTTAAATCCAAATTGGAGTCTTAATTTCGGATTAATGGAGAAAGTCAGGTGAAATTAACGCGGATGCCTAATTAAATTCTAACTTGGCCCTCGATTGGAATTAACGAGGAAATATTTATCGTGGTAGCTCAAATAAAGCTTGTCATGAGTCAAAATAATAACCTAGAAGTCAAGTTAATTTTCCACTCGGGTCTACGGAATTATCTACGGTTTTGAACCCGGCTTAATTCGTGGCCATAAATCGGCGTGGAGTGCCGATGAAAAAAAGTAACGCGCCTAGGATCGAGGGCCACTTTTGTCGGAAATCGCGCCTACAGCGATACCCACGCGCTCCGTATTGACGACGATGACGACGACCGTGACAGTCGTCGCGGTGGTAGTGGTTTACGCGTAAAAGAGGTATACGTAGGCGAGATTTATCCGGTTCCACGCGCGTGTGAAAGTCGTACCCACAAGCGTATCGAATCGAAGATCCCCGTTCTACTCGAAGGATGTAATAGAGGGAAACCACGCGGTCGGTTCAGGGCCGCGCTTCGATTTGTCGTATTCCTTTTACGATTATCGCGAGCGCTGGACGTCGAATTCAATTGATACCGCGGTACGAGGTCTGGGAAAAAAGATAAGAGAGAGAGCGCGCGCGCGGGTTGTCGAACGTGGCGCGCGGCGATGACTGACGATACTCGCCTCGATGAGGATCTGAAAATAAAGCAAAACCCGCGAGTTACGTCAATGATTGCGTTCGAAGCTTTGACGAGTTTTAACCTACGAACTCTTCGATTCGCAGGCGAACTGTACCGGGGCCCTGTCGGAACTGACGGAAGAGCTCTTCAGGTTGGCCCTGGCGGGAAGGGGAGCGCCGGGTGAGCTGGGCCTGGCGGTGGAGCTGCACAGGGT
Source organism: Xiphydria camelus (assembly GCA_963678675.1). Classification (NCBI taxonomy): domain Eukaryota; kingdom Metazoa; phylum Arthropoda; class Insecta; order Hymenoptera; family Xiphydriidae; genus Xiphydria; species Xiphydria camelus. The sequence goes on from OY783192.1 coordinate 38,664,085, forward strand.
GCGCGAGGAGCTGGAACACACGAAGGAGCAGCTGAAGCAGTGCCAGGACGAGCTGAAGCGACGAGGCGAGGCGCTGTTGGACACGACCAGCAAGCTGAGCGTGTGCGAGGCCGAGCTGCGCGGTGTGAAGGAGGAGCGCGATCGTGCCAGAGGGGACATCGAGGACTCCGAGCTCACGAAGGACGAGGTACTCGCTCAGGCTTATCAAGTGAGGGATCAGGCGGTGGCCAGGAAGAACAGGGCCGAGGTCGAGTTGGCCCGGACGCGGATAGACGTTCTCCAGGCGAACAGCCAGCTGATGGAGACCATCCAGCAGAAGATCGAGCTGAGCCAGCAACTGGAACAGTGGCAAATGGACATGCAGGCGTTAATCGACGAGCAAGTTCGGAGCAAACTGATGCCCGCTAACGGCGCACTCACCTCGATGAATACCGACGGCTCGGAGATCGTCGTTCCGGCGAGGAAGAAGAGGAGCTCGAGTTCGTCCAAGAAGATCTTCGGGCTTTTTTGAGACGATCTTGGTAACGAATGCAGCGGCGCTCGAGCGAGTACCGAAATCGGTAACGGCTCGGTTCTTCGAGTACTGCGGGAAGAATATTTGGGCAGTAATGGCGGGTGGAAGCGTTACTCTGGTAACGATTTATATTCGGTTGTAGAGTTAGCGCCGAAGAGTACCGACTCGCGATAAGGGAGCACCCTGTGCTTTGTCGGTGTCACGGCTCTGCATGCCATTCGTGCACACGGGAAGAACCGCGCGAAGGAGTATCGACGCGGAAATTGAACCGGTACTCCTTGAATTCTCCCGAAGAGATGACTTCACCTCACGAGTGCCTTTCTTTTCGTTACGCCAAGAGTTTTTTACGGGATCTGCCAAACGCGCGATTGGGATTAAATCGAATACGCGCGAGTGTGCGCGGTGGGCGATCGGTAGAGTTTGTGAAATCTCTGTGAACCTTTCAATTCGACTGCGAACTTTCGTTCGGAACGCTCATTTAGGTCGAGATTTTGCGCGTTCGTCGTCTCCTCGCCGTACGGGAAGGCAATGTTTCAAAAGCGCAATTCAAAGACCGTTTGTTTTGGAAAGCGAAGGAGAAACTTTATACATGTATACGGTAACGCGGTATAACGGCGCGACGACGATCGCCCCGGTTCTCCGTCCAGGGACCGTCAGTGCTCACGAATCCGGAAACGCGGGATAAACGGTTAGCTACTTCCTCCGTGAAGTCGACTCGAGTTTGCTGGGTACGCGCGCAGGCGGAGCCGCAATGAGCCGGGCCCGAAGCGAGCACCGAACGTTTCGAACGCCGATTCGCGCGTAAACTTGATTAGGATCGTGACGCGCCGCTTGCGAGCCGATTGCGATTTAGCGGTTCGTTTCGGCGCGGAGAACAGCCCGCTCGGAGGAGCTCCGCATCGGCGACGATCTCTCTCTCTCTCTCTTTCCCCCTTTCAATTGCGAGCCTGTTACCGTGACTCACGTCGGCCCGAAGGTATCGTATGTATTATATACGTACATTGCGTCTTCGGCAGTGTGAACCGCACCGCGGCACGTTTTACGCACTCTCGGGCCAACCTTGAAGCTCTGTACGTATGTACGTGTGTGCGCGAGGTACTTTGAAAGGTATTAACCAATTTCGTGCCGATGACTCAGTGATCGATCTGTACACTGAGAAAAAAATTTGCTTCATCGAAACGTGTTTTTTGATAGTCCTGAGAATGCATTTATTCGATCCATATAATATTCAATTAGATCAATAATATTTATACATACCTATACAGTAGGACCTCGATTATTCAAACCTCGGTTATTCGAATCCTCCGTTATCCGAATCACAACGTTCTATTATCCAAACCACGATTTCTTTCATCCAGATTGTTTATAATTCGCTCGTATATTTTTTCTCATTGTCTTCGCTAGATCTTCGCGACGTGCAGTCATCAATGCACATCGACAAAAAATTATGAATTTCGTGATAAAGAAATTGGTCTGATCCCAATTGATTCGGATCAATCGAGGTCCTACTGTACCTGCACAATTGATATTCATTCTAATCATATAAATGTGCTCTCATGACTGTTGAAAGACATGTTTATTTCGATGAAGCAAATTTTTCTTCGCAGTGTAGAAAAATGTGACCCACGCGAAAAGGAATCGGTTCCTCCGTCCTCAGAGTCCGTCCATCCTGCGTTCACGTAGACGTAAAGCGTGGATCGGGTGACTAAACGCTTAATTATAAATAAATTGTGTCTCGAGAGGAGAAAGTTCACGAATCGAGCGCGCCTTTTATCCTTGTACGAGTCAGTGCAATAGCGCGAGGATTTTATGCGGGATGAATGATCGGTGTACCTAATCGGCACGCGGCACGCGAAAAGGAGTGATCGCTTAGGACATTTGTAAGATAGTTCGTGGAATACGGCGGCGCAATATTTCTATGTACCATACCTGATCCCTTAATCTAATTCCCCTGATTAATCTAACGCATATTTATTTAACGAAACGCATTGTACAGATTTGTATTCATTGCAAATGTTCTGCGAGGAAAGAGAAGGTACGCGCTGCAACTTTTATACCGTTGTACCTAGCGAACTCTACGTGAGAACGGGAATTTGTACATTAGCTAGCGATGCTCTGTTACAATTTACTAGGATCATTTAATATGTGTATAAAGCTGTATACCATGGAAATTCGCAATAAAGAGTACCTATAACTGTTTAAAATATATCTCGTTCTTCATTTTTCACGTAAATTTAAGATCCAAAAAATAATACATAAACACAGTACAAGTATGACGAGGGAATCTAAATACAAGGAACGGAAAATTAGTTAATAGGGAAGACCAGTCCTTGGTGCAGTCTCCACACTAAACGCAGTATCGACGTAACATTTTGTTATTGATTTATTAGAGTTTTAAAATATTTGAAACAGTGCGTAGCTTTATCGTTAGCGTAACATCGGATAATACAAGGTACGAGACATGAGAAAAAGTACAGCGACTTGAATCGAAGTACGGCGAAGCGTATGAGGTTCGTTCGTGTGAAGTCAGTAAAGGTCCTTTCCCGACCGTACAGTCTTAGCAGTAGGTCGACGTGCGATTCGAGTCTCAGGATTGAGTGAGCATCCCGAGAGGCGAACTCGTCTATTGAATCTTTTCTTCGAGACTGCGACTGCTTCGGGAAATAAGCACGTTGAGTAAATTTTATAGAGGTGGACTAAAGTTGGACCAGACTCGACTCTGCGTATTCTCAACGATAACGATAACGATAATCCTCTTTGGTGTAATGAGCAAAAGTGGAGTTTAATAAACCGCCGGAGCTTACTTCTGTGCAGTAGTTGTGCTTTGTCTGGACTAACTGTAGTCTACCCGCGTGGAAATGACCCGTAAAGATTAATAGCGTTCTCGTTTGGAAAAAAAAATGCAGCTTTGAACCGCGTTAAAACCACCGGCACTATTCTATTCCCGAAAATAAAAGATTCCAAAGACGACGAAAAAAAATTACTGAGAGAATGAAATTACTATAGAGAACCATTAAAATCCAGTAGTGATCGCTACTGAAATCCAACAGTTCCCTGTAGGAATGTCGCCCTTCCGGTAGTATTTTTCCATAAGGGAAGTTTATTGCATTGTCCTTTATTTGATATATCATACGAGACTGAACTTATTCTCCAGAGAAGAAACTCGAATCACCATTATCTCACAACCTATGAGCTTTTGGCTTATATTTGTATAATACTTTTTTGAAGATTACGTCTCTATCTGCAATAAAGTCTCATATCGATATAGGCCAAAAATTCACAGATAATGAGATCAGAGTGATTAAAATTTCTTTTCTGACGAGTAAGTAAGAGTTTAGCCTCACACGGTACGCCACCGCGAGGATGTCTCGACTTGAAAAACAAAAATTCTTTTCGGGGTACCTCGACGCCGTGCATTTCTTTCCAATCAAAAACGCTATACGAGCGACGCCTTGCACGGAAATTCGAATCACCTGGCGTTGGTGAAGTAGCGCTCGCGAGAGACTTGCAATGGTAACAGGAACAGCGGGCGCGCGCGCTGATGATATTACGTCAATAATCGTAATCGTTCATATCAACTATATTATAAAGACAAGAGTAAAATTCTTACTTATATATGTAGACGAGATTGCGGATATGTCGTACGTTTGAAATTGTTAAATTGCTTGCAAAACGCGTCACGCCACGGGCGCCGGGGACCGATCTCTCGTCGAGTGCTCGGGGACTTCGTGAACTCGCACACGCGCGTATCCGGGTTTACGTATACCGGCACGTACCGCGCGCGCGGACCGTTCGCAGGCAATCGCCGGAGTAAAACGGGGTGAGTGAGTTGGAGCAGGAAGTTGGGCCCCTCGTTTCCATTACTTTCCGTAGAAACGGGGGTCCGACTTCCTGCGGCAACTCACCCCGTTTTACCCTACGCCGCGACGGACGAGTTTCACCGACGCGTACGATCGATACCGCCTCGACATGCCGCGCCGCTGGTTCGAAAGCTCGATACCCGGAAGTGGTGCGCGCTGCCGTCGAGAGCTAGCGCTCGTGCGACACGACGTGACCCGCTGAGAAGTTCGCGCGGTTATAGTTATCGGAAGAATAAATCCGAAGAGCGTCTCTCGAAGAAATACGTCTTGCGTTTTACCGTTCTCCGACGCTGGCGCGTCGTCTTTTACGGCGCGGTCGTGACGGACGAGTGCGGCTCGCGTTCAAATTATTATATTTTGCGCCGTACGTTCGCCCGTCACCGTCTCGGTCGGTGCGAGACGCGTTCGCTGTGAACGATTCGCCGCGGCTATCCGCGATCCTTTCCCGCAGATTATTCGGCACGGGGTGGACGACTCCTCGGGTCATTTGTTTATCCGGCACAGGGCGTTTTCGCGTGATTGTGCGCAACCGTTCTTCTGACTCGATCCAGCCTCTCCTCTCTGCCGGAAGAAAATACGAAGACGCGCGCCCCTGAATCTGTGCAATTACAACCCCGCAAAGACGCCTCCCAATCGAAATCCGCCCACGAAATTCTGATCGTTACCGCGAACGACCCGCAACGACTGCCCGCCCGCGCGAATGGCATCCGCGTACGAGACCTATTTCTTCCACTTCGCACCGCGGGCACCGATTTTACGCGAATTACCGAGTACCGCGAGCCCGAGGATGCGAGCCGCGACCGTAAAGGGGCGCGTAAAAGTCTCGAGAAAACGTAAATCTAAGAATTTATCTCCGCGCCCCCGGTTTTCTCCATTATACCATTCACACCCATTCACCGTGGTCGCGCACCGAATAATCTCAAAATTGATATGTTTCTCCTTCGATTTACCGCGACACTTCCTGCGGCCTATATATATAAACCGGCCGCGTGTCCCCTCTTTTCGGCAACTCCGTCGTACGATTAGCAAGGAGGAGGAGGTGATCGTAACTTTCAGAAACGAGTTTCTAAGAACTTGCGGCGCGTGTAACGATATACGAGACGATCTCGGCATGTGCGATTGAGATCGGCCGTTCGATCTGTTGCGCTCCTCGCTTTTCGTGCTCAACGTTACAGCCCTCTCGATACGAAGTAATGCCGTACTCTCTCGGCGATACGGATTCTGTCGTCGGCGACTCTTTGAAATATATCATTTTAACATACCGATTAGTGATCAATTCATTTTCACGTTTTCATTAGCCAGGGTAAATGTTGACGTAGCCAACGAGAGCATGAAAATCATTTGTTTATTGGCCGGTACGTTTAAAAATGTCATTTTTTAAAATTACTTGCGACAGAATCCGTGACGCCGACAGTATACGTACACAGGACAGTATACAATGAAAAAAGTACACTCAAGGGTTTTCGGATATTTTCACACCGAGAACAAAAAATTTGCTAGTGTCAAATATATTTCTTGAGCCAAAAATACACCTTAAAAGTGTTTAAGAATACCGATTCTTGGTCGAAGAATAAATATTTTTAATTCAAGTATATTCCTTCGTTGGGATGAGAAATTCTTTGTGCGTGAAAAAAAAAAGAAAAAGGAAAACAATTACTCGAGACTATCAAATATTTTCTCGCGCGAATAATAATAAAACCGTAGCTTGGTTCTGGAATTATATCATGTTTTTGGTTAAAGAATACAGTTATTTAGCACCAGCAATTATTTCTCACAGTGTACTGTGTTGAAGAACAAATTTTCCTTAAAAAATAGTAAATCGTAATGTAAACGATCACAATTTAATGCTTTCAAAAAAAATTACTGTACGACACTGTAAAAACATCCGGAAACCCCCACATGTACTTCTTTTATTGTAAATTCAGAAAAAATTGACCGATATCAGTCTTTCCGCTCGTGATACGTCCACCGCTCGAGAGGGGGGTCGCCTTCCCCGCAGACGCTTTCCGGATCGACCGGCAGGAGAGATACGCCGCGTCGATAAGGGGCGAGAGGGAATCGATTGCGGTAAAACGGTAAATGCTGTGCTCGCGTCGATGGCACATTTTAATTTATTCTATCTAAATAGACGAACGCGGGAGAGACGGGGTGAGAGATAGAGTCTGGATAGATCCTAGTCGGCGGGAGACGCCGCTTCCTCTTCGTCGTCCTCTTCGTCCTCGTCGATGCCCGACTCGCCGAGGGCGTGCGCGAACTCTGCAACGATACGTGGGTACGGTATAAGGTTCATCTACAGGGGTGCGTGGTTTGATATTCGTAATTGAGGAAAAAATGCAGTTTATCTAAATTGGCGGTTACGGGCGGATGACCAAATCGTTTGGTAAAATATGAATTCTTCATCTGTTTGGTGAAACTGTTCGATTTTTAGTTGGAATGACTAAACTGGATCATTTGGTGAGAAAAACGAAATGTTTCGTTCAATTTACCAGTATTTTGGATTGAATAACTGAACATGTCTAACTAAATGGTTTTTTTTTTCATTTTGACCTAATTATTTTTCTCAATAACTCAATTTAGTTACTCAAACTGATAATTCGCTTTAGTTGACTGCAGCTTGTTTTCTTTAAACAACTGTTAACCATTATATCCGATTTATTGAATTCAATTAATCAAATCGGCGTTCTCCGCTCGTTACCGCCAACTTGGTCAGGTTTATTAATTTTTTTCTCCGTGTAAAACGGAAGCATTTGACGGCATACCTATAAAACGATGATTTCCAATAAATTGGGAATCACCTGCCTCTCATTTCGATTCGAGTAAAAACAGCGGTTGTAATTCACTCTTCTCGGCGTCCGAGAAAGCGCCACGATGGGCGCCGAAGTACTTCGTAGTGAAATACGAATCGACCGGGGGGGGGGACCCCCCTTTCCCCCTGTTACACTCGCTCCACCCCCGCAGCGGCAACTTTTCCGAACAGAAGCCATCCGATCCCGTGCGTATAAATCCAGCGCGCGGAGCCGCCGACCAACGAGTGGAGACTACGAGCGCGATAAAGCTTCTCCCGTGACGCGCGCCGCTACACGTACGCGGCGCGAAAGGGACGAAGAAGACGCGCACGCACCCGATTTCCAGTTTCGCCGCGGCTATTTCCCAGCGGCCTCGTGAAACCCTATTGTCTCGTTCATCGTTTATCCATTACGAGGGGTGACGGGGCACTGCATGCAGCCCTGCTATGCCGGACGTAACGCAAAGGGCGCGCAAGAAGGATGGGTTTGCCGGCCGAAGGGGTGAAAAGGGCAATGTGCGGTGCCAAGCTCACGCGCGCTTTTTATCGGGCTTTAAAGGACGCGCCGCGCGCACAGTAGGTCCGACGGCGGAGCGTCGAGAGATCGGCGACGTGATATCCCGCTGAAAAAGGCGCCCGGATTCGACCGCTCTTCGCGGGGGTAGCGACTCCCTCGTCGTCGTCGTCGTCGTCGTCGTTCGTAAACCAACGGGGCTTGTCAGGCCGTCGGGCTAATGCGGTACTGATAGGATATACGTAGGAGATTACTCAAGGCGATCGCTCTGCCTTGCCGGGCGCGCGATGCTACGCGACGATCAACCGTAATTAATCGGCGGCGTCGCGAGTGTGTATACATATGATGTGTTAGTCGGGGCGGGGAGGGCGGGGCACGACGAGCTTTGCCGTTAGAATTTCGAGTGTTTCGGGGCTAATTACGAGATCCCCCCGCTTCCGCCGCGAGACTAAAAGGACGAGGAGGCGGGGCGGATGAAAGTGGAGCTCGCTGTTTCGTGCTCTCGAGACATCGGTATCTCGGATCCGCGAGCGGGAGCCCGAGGAGATCTCGCGCGCGGGGAGCTTCTGTTCGGCGTTGCGCGATGCCGCCGGCGAAGTGGTCTCGTCTTACCGACTCTCGTAAGCTGACGCTCTCGAATTGGGCGGGGGAGAAGGGAGGTCACGCGACACCGGTATTCGTTTATCAGTCGTAAACGCGTGGGTACTCCTGGGACGGGGTAGGTTTCTCCTTTTTGAAGTTCTACTTATTCGGCGATCAGAAATTCGCAGCGCTTTCGCTCGTGAGAAATGGAAAAAAGAGGGAGAAGAGAGGCGGGAGAAATCAGGGCGAGAGCTCACCGTAGAAGTCGATACGTCCGTCTCCATCCACGTCCACCTCTTTGATCATGTCCTCGACTGAAAAGTGAATGAATAAGGCGTACGATGTGCACGGTTACTCGCGAGGATGCTCGGTGCACTGAGAAAAATAATCTGGTCGATCTGACCAAAATTCTAGAGACGATTTTTAATATTTCGGAGAGAATAGCTAAACTCGTTTATCCAGATGCGTTTTGTCATTTTGACCGAGTTATTTTTCTCAGTGACGAAGGATACCTCATCGAATCTTCCAAGAATATAATATTTCATCTTCGTAAGATGAAACTCGGAATCGAATGAAAAACGATCTCCGTCCAACGATTCTCCGCGGAGATTTATCTCTCACCACATGCATGTAGGTACCAATCATTTACTCGCGAGGACACTCGCTATGAATAATACTTCGTCGATAAAAGCCTTATCGAACCACCCACTTGTCTTATCCTCGTAAAATGAGCCTCGAAATCGAACGAAAAACGATCTCGTAGATTGATCTTTTACCGATAATTACAGCGAGCAAATCCCACAGTTCGCTTAAATGAATTCTAATCACGAAGCTCCTTCGGCGAAGAGAAACGGCGACGCCGGTTCAATTATTTCGCAAAAGAATTTATCGGCGAAGAATAGGAACGCCGTATACCGGGCGTTCTAAACTCTCCACGTTCGATCGAACGGTAAGAGCGATAGCGCTGTAAGCCAACTGGGGACGACTATATCGACTCTCTCTCGCGCAGGGCACGATAACATTGCTCGAAAGGATCTGCAACTTCATTCCCATCCCTACACTTACACGCTCGCCCCGCGACACCCCCGAGAAAAGAACCCGTTATTTTTTTCGCCGGAGAAAAAGGATCCACCGATGTATTACCACGCGCGACATCGCGAATGCTCGTATGATTTAGCGCAATTTTTTCTCGTGCGCGCGCCGACACACGCCGAGACGGCATCCTGATCCGCCTCGGAATACCGCGCGCGGTTAAGGCGTCGGATAATTCGCAAAAGTCGTAGAAGCGAGTTCGCGCGGCGATAAAAAGTTTGAAATTGCGCCTCCCTTGCCGTATATATTCCGCGCTGGGCTCGCTCCTCACTCCGTCGAGTTTTACGGCTCGTTATTTCGACTTTATACGAGCCGGAAATCGGTGGTCGTTCCTCTCGCGACGACTCCCGCATCCGCCGATCGGGATACGCGCGGTGGGGGAAAAATTGCGCGGCTGCGTGGACGCTGCTGATCGGTACGCTCGCGCTTTCCGGAGATACGTGGTTTTATATTTCTACTCGCGGGCTTACTTACTTTCTTCCTCGGACAAATCCTCCCCCAAGCACTGCAGCACGGCCCTGAGGTCGGATGCTGTGATGTAGCCGCGATTGTGCTTGTCGAACACCTGAAAGGATGCGAGATTTAGAGTTTCCCGTGGAAAAAAAAACCTATAGCTCCTTGTAAAATCCTATAGGAATCCCACATATGGAGAGAAAAAAATAGTGGATCTGGCTAAATTGGCGGACACGGGCGGAAGTTTGCACGGAGAAAGATAATTGGATTGAAATGACAAAACGTATCTCGTTAGACGTGCTCGGTTGTTCAAACAAAAATAGTGGTCAATTGGATCAAATATTTCATTATTCCGATCAAATGTTTAGTCATTCCAACTGCATTTCTAATTACACTGACCACCAAATGGTCCTCGAAATGGTCAGTCTGACTAGACAGAAAGGAGATCCATATTTCACCAAACAGCTTGGTCGTCGTCTCCAAAGTCGACCAATTATTTTTCTCAGTGCGGGCATCTTATTTTATTCACTTTTTCTTCGCGCCTTCGTAATGACTTTCCGGTGTACTCGCGCGCTCGTAAATCACAGGGGTGCTTCTAACGTCTCTCTTAAAATCGTCGGAAGAGTAAATCCGATGATGGGTTAGGTACTTGATTAGCCTGTCCTGGAACGAATACTCAATTTTTATAACGTCCCAACGTCGCTATAGCGTCGCTATAGCGGGCACCTGTTATCAGAGACGCAACTCGGAATCGAACGGAGTTTTCCGTCCCCTCGCTTTTACATCTTCCGCGGAAGACGTCGCACGCGCCTTCCGTCGAACGGATCGACAAACAATCCCGGCGCTGCCGGTATACGGGAGGTCTTCCGACGCTAAGCTCGCCGTAACGAGTACCCAATGTCAGGGCTTTAACAGCGTACTTGGTCGGATGCGTCCAGCGGACCGCACGGTGGTCGGTTTTACGGTATTCCGTAAATTGCTTGGAGACGACCATCTAGATCCGAGTAACACCCCTTCCGGAAGCCGTCGCGGAGCTTTGTCTCGGCGCAACGATAAGGCGGACGGTTGAATCGGCTCGAAAATAAAAGGAAAATCGTCGAATTGTGACTTATTGATGAAATAACGCACTCGTCGATAGACTTATCTCCAGAATTATTAATTGCATCAATGTAACTCTCTACGACGAGTAAACATATCTGTACGCTTCGATTCGATCACAATCCCGCCTCAAAAAAATTATCATCTTCAAACTAAAATAAACACCTGGTCCGGAGAGCAGCTGTCGCCGCCTCAACACCGATCAGCCTTGCGGAGGTAACGAGTGTTTGCCTCCTGCATAGCATCGGATTAGAACGCGGCAGCGACGCCTCTCTGATATTAAATTTGTACTCGCGCGAATACACGGGGTGTTTGTTTTAATAAACGCCAGTATAACGAATTGCATACAGGTTGGTGCATCTGATTTGTTGTGGTTTTCTGAAATTGTATGGTAATACCGTCAGCCAAAATCCGAAAAAACTGTATCAGAGCATCTGTCGTTCAAATCGCTAATGAGATGACTGATTTGTCTCGGAGCGTTAATTCTATTTTTGTCACTCAGTGTCAAATACTCGGTTTCATGGGCGTCCTCGACGCATGTGAAATCATCTTTCACACACCAATTCGTGAAAAGTTGCGCAGTGCGTGAAATAACCTGCGCAGTGCGTGAAATCGTCAACCTCGTATTTGACACTTAGTGACAAAAAATAGAATTCGTTATTCGGTTGTTTCGCGCCGTTCTAACGAGTGTGATTGCCGTACTCGCTTCGCTCGTGCGGCAAACTTCACACTCGTTAAAAACAGCGCTTCACGCCCTAATAACGAAAATAACTATTGGATCAGGTCTTGGTTATCGGTAGTACCGTGAAATTACACCGAGAGAAATAATTGCTAGTGCCAAAAAATGTTTTTTTTTCCCAATCAAGAACATGATATAATTTCGTAGTTTCTTTCGTTTGTTCAGAGAGTAATTTTTTTTTTTTTTCGCAGAAAGAATTTCTTGTTCCCACTACGGTATACCTAAAAATGTGTAAGATCACGTGTTCTTGATTGAAGAAATATTTTTTTAACATTAGCAATTATTTCTCTCAGTATACAGGAAATCACAGTGGACAGGCGGACCAACCGATATGCAGCCCGTTGTCATAACGTCGTGTATTGAAACAAATACGGGGTACACCCGGGGACACGGTATCTGTCGCTGGTGACTTTTTTTAAACGTTATTTTTAAACGTACTAACCAATAATTAATAATCCTCATGCTTTAATTAACGAGAGTAGACGCTACCGTAGCTAATGAGCGCATGAGAATTAATTATTCATTGGTTAGTACGTTTAAAAATAACGTTTAAAAAAAGTCACCAGCGACAGATACCGTGTCCCCGGGTGTACAGAGCCGAATCTCCATCCGCGTTGCTTTCTCGTCGCGCGCGATTGTCCGCGGGGCGCTGTAATCGACGTTTGTACCGCGTCGTACCTATTATCTCGACGCCCGGACGATCCACGGAATTCGCGCGGCTCTCGAGTGCCTCGCAAATATCTTCGGGAGCGCGGCGGAACGCGGTTATCGCAGCGATGAAACCGAAAGAAATGTATCTTCCACCTCGCGCGTCTGGTGTACGCAGCAGTCCTGGAAGTCATCGCCTCGCGTTTCCACGTGGGCGTTGACGATGTCGATTCGCCACGCGTCGCGGCGTCTCCCCCGGGGGAACCCGCGTAAGCGAAACCGCGCACGAACTGCCGTCTCCCGAATTGCCCCGCGCGGGAAAAGAAAGGGGTAGGTTGTGTTCGCGCGGAAACGATCCATCGTAGTTAGCGGCAAGGTATGAGGTATTCTCCCTGGCGCGCGCCTCTCACAGAGTCGGATCGCAGCGGCGCGTCTTTATTTGCGAAGTTTCCGCCGCTCGGAACGCGCGAATGTAGGAATGAGAAATGTTGAAACGTGCTTTTTCCTGCCTTTCTCCGTAATTTTCAGCAGAGGTAAAGGTTCATCGAAAGATACCGGAAGCTCTTTTTTAATATTTCCCGAGGGGATTTGAAATGCAAGCGAGAGGCAGCCACGTTCTGGAGAATTGTAAGAAAGATTTGAAAGTTTGGTAAAGTCGTAAACTGCACCGAGAAAAATAATTTGTCGATCCAAGTAACCGTTGATGTGAATAGTTCCAAGAATATATTTTATTCAAGTGTGATATATCGTCGTTGAATCGAGTACGCCGAGAAAAATAATTGCTAGCGCTAAAAAAATTCTTTCTTCAGTGAAAAACATGATACGAGTATAACATCAGGATCAAACCGTAGTTTCCTGTAATTCCTGGTGGTGGTACCGACAGCTAAGGGGTCCGAATCAAATAGACGTAGATATCAATCTGAGAAACATCGGTCATCTCAGTAGCGATGAAACGAGATGACCGATGTTTTTCTCGGCTCTGTCGGTACAACCGCTGAACCTAAGTACAAGAAACCGCAGTGGATGGAGTGCGCCAACCGATATGCAACCCGCTCCACTGACGCGTATCGAACCAAAGACCCTGCAGCATGTTACTGGAATCAAGTGAGCGAATAAAGTGTAGGTTTGGTTCGATTAAACGAACATGCGCTTGCCTTGGGTAATTATGTTGTTGAAATGATTCGTATCGATATGGCTACTCGGATCGGTAAATTTATTAATCTACTCGGACGCGCATCCCACGATGCATCCACCGTGCATGCGGCCATCGATGTGGAACGAAACTGCGGTCCTCCGAGAATAAAACTGTTCTCCCGGAAAATTGATTAAATCGTAGCCGCGTCTCGCTCGTGACGCGCGCGAGATCTCCGATTGTTATCGAATTAGAGTTCGGCGAAAGTTTCGGAATTTCTCCGCGCCGCCTAGAGGAGGAAGGCGTAAGTTGATTTCGCGGCAACGTCGAGAAGTCAGCGGGGGCGCGGTCATGCGGCGCGTACAATTCAACGACGGGTTTTCCTCCGCTCTCCGGAGATCTTCCTCTCCGCGACACGCGTCTCGGACAACGGTGGCGACTCAACCGGGTCGATTTTCCGGTTGAACGGTGGATTCGCGTGGCCGATGAGAGGCCCGCAAGGGGCCGTTGATTTTTGTCGCGAGGAAGAATCAACTTTGCACGAAGTTAACGACAGTTAATCCCGAGCGGGATCATTTGGACGGCTCCCGTGTCTTTCCGCCGATAAAGTTTTCCTCTCGATCGTTACGAGGCATGTGCGAATGTCACGGGAAACCGGTATCCCGTGGGACGTCGACCGCGGATTAATTTTCCCCGCGATTATCCTCCCCTGGACCGGTATTACGATACCCTCGACGATCGACTTTAACCACGGTGTCCAGCAAAATGTGAAAGAGAAATTTCCGGACTTTTCCAGGCTTCCCGATCCGAAGTAGTCAAATTTATAAAAAAAAATACGCCGTGTGTGTCGTGTACACACATACACATACGTACATAAATGGAACACCTTTTTTAGATTTCCATATAAATACCTACAAATTTTAACAGACTACAAATCAAGCTATTCAAACAATTTTTAGTGTTTTCGAAAAATCCAGAACATTTTTTATCTTTCCTCAGTTTTTCCCGACTTCTCCGACCGATGTAATTCCCTGACAATTCCAGCTTTTCCAGAATCCCTGACCGCCGAACACCGTGTTAACGAATCCCGCGGAAGCCCGGCACCGCGCGCGCGAGAACCCCGAGGAAGTTTGTAGCTCGTCGCGGTAACTCCCGCGAAACTTCTCGGCTTCCGCGAGCGATTAGGAAGCGCGAGATGCCGTGCCTCCGGAGCGTGAAACAGAAGGAACGAGCCTGGGCGCGCGCTAACTTCGTCCTCGTTATGCAGTCCGACGCGCGTGCACGATTAGTCGGCTCGCGTAACGATGATGAGATCGTATCGTTCGCTCAAAAGCGGCGATAGAGTTGCGTCTGAGTTAACGAATGGAGACGGGTTATTCTCGACGCATAGCCTCAAATTTACGACAATGATCCCGGCGTGATTTTCTGGCCGCATTAATTTCTTCGTCGGCGTGCGATGTTTCCCCGTCAGCTGCTATCGACGCGACCGCACGGGCGGTTCGACATTAGCGGTACAAATTGTCCTTTGTCCACTCGACGCGAGTGCATCGGTCGACGCACCGATCGAGCATGACTAGGTACAACTGGCGTTGCAGGATAAGCGCGGCGCGTTATATTGATCCACTTTTATACACTGACAAAATTATTCAAAAATTGTACAGCGCTCTCGTACAAGGATCTATATTCTTCTGCTGCGAAAGAAGTTCTTATTTCGGATACACAATTATTCCTTGTACCTTGCGATACATTCTTCTACCAACAATCGTAGTTCTTCTAACTTTAGCGGAACAAACTTCGCTGCGTCGAAGTTTTCATGACGCTTTGACCTCTTATTCTTCAATACTTAATAATACGGGATTCTACCAACGCGTGTTTCTTCTTCTTACTTCGATTAAAATACGGGTATGCCGTCAGTCGAAATGCATACATTTCGGCCTACATGGATATAAGATTTAATCATAGATAATGATGTAATTTTCAAAAAAGCAATATATAATACAAATATCAGCCAAGAGCTGATCACGACGATCCATTTTTTTCTCAGTGTATAATCACAAGAATTCCGGTTTCAAAACCCTACGAACAGCTGGCAAACGAACTGAACCCCTCCTTGCTCGATTCCGAAGTAAAGGCTTGTCGCGGAGAGATCAATTTTCGGAAGCCCACCTCTCCCGATATATCCGTACGAATTCGAAGAAATACATGGAACCTGTTTCGATACTCCCGGCAAGATCAAACGACCGAGCTTAAGGGTGAACTGTACGAACGCCCGTCGATCTCGTCTCGGGAGCTCATAACTCGTTACGCAAACGTCGCGTCGACCCGTAACTGCAAGCGGCACGTAATTCCGTCGAATCGCCGGTATCCTAAACCCGAAATCAATTGTACTTGTGCGCGGAAATGGAATTGGGCTGTGTGTACTCCGAGGATCACCCCCCCGGGGGAGGGGACGCGATTCGAATCCTCCACGACTGCGGTTTGCTCGGGGGTAAATAAACGAGGGGCTCCGTCGCGGAAGCAACGACGAAATCGGTCAAAGTGCCACCCGGTAATCCGGCCAACCGACCTCGTTAAACGCGTCCGCGCCGTCTCTATCCTTATCTCCTTCGGTCTCGTCCCTTTCTCTTGCAATCGGATAAGGTAATTCGACGAATCGCGAGGGGCGCGAAAGAAAGGGCGAGAGGTGCTGGGCGTCAGAGGAGGGTTGATATACCGAGAGAGAATCTACATCGGCGGGGGACAATGGGGGAATCGCGAGAGTCGATCCGAACTCCATCACCGCTTCGGCTCGTTTAACGACGATCGATTAATTATTGACGGACGATTTTCGGGAGCCGCGCCGATTGGACGTCGCCGAGACAAATCGAGTTATCGAGTTTTAAGCGAGCTAATATTTCGACGGACCCCCCGGGTGGCGGAGATAGCGCACCTATGTCTTCCCCTACGCGCTTTTCCCCTTTGTATCGCGTCGCGGGGGACCGACGTACTTTTTCATCGCGATTGCTACCGCGGCACAATGCGCTTCTCTCGTTTAATTCCGCGAGGAATCATCGGATTCGAAGGAGAAAATTGCGACAATCGGTTAGTGGCTTACTCGCGCTCTCCTTGCGTGCACCGCGGTCTATTGTCTGGTTCGTTGTGCCGAGGTCTGTTATGCGGAATACGCCGCGGTTTGGTCCGCTTAATTGTGATTCGCGATGCTCTTCTGGCGCGCTATTGTCGGATAACAGTCCAAGAGTGCTCTTGGCTGCGCGTGTGCTGCGGCGCGGCTATATATTCGGATGAGATTTCTCCGGTTTGCGCGGAAGATTTTATGCACGGCTTCGCGTGCTTTTTTGTCGTTCTGTTGGATCAATTTTTCACGCCGAGTCTCCCCTAACGCTGTATTTAATTGGTATCATACAGTCGCCACTGGCTGTGCAGCAAAACTTTCTCGATATGTCCCCGAGTTTCGAAGTGGATTTTTTTGAACCCTTATCCATCGATCCTTGCTATTTTTAAACACCTCTATTGACTCTGCAAAGTAAATGGTACACTGAGAAAAATAATTGGTCGATAAAATGAAATAAATAAGGGCTGTGAAGCCTAGAGGACCAGTATTTTGGTTAGAATAACTAAGCGCGTCAAACCAGACGCATTTCGTCATTTTAATCCAATTATTTTTCTCCGTGTAGCGGCTAATTTCAACGAATTAATCGATTTTACAATTCCGCATTCGCCGCAACGTCGTTCCTCCCTAAAGTGTATCATCATCGAGCCTCCCAACGAATTTGTATTCCGGTAGAGCGCGATAATAAAGCCTCGTCTCGTCTCGTCTCGTCTCGTCTCGTCTCGTCTCATCTCTTTCTCTCTCTCTCTCTCCTTTTCGATTCCGCTAAATGACGCTTCCGAACGATACGGAAAAAAAAGGTAGGTTCGTAGGCGTGTGCAGGTTCGTTACCGTCAGAAATCGATGGGCATCCCTTCAATTAGCTCCGGGTTAAGTTATCGCCGCGCGCCAGCAACGCAGCTACATCTCGCGTGAGAAATTCCTTCGCGTGAGGGCTCCGTTCCTCTTTTTGAGCCCGAGGAACGCGAGTATAAATCTTCCTCTCGTCGTTTCTCGCCCGATACGCCGCGGCGGAACGATGACCGAGGTGGAGAGGGAAGATATAGAAAATCCATATATAAAGTTCGAGGAAGAAAGAGAGAGAGAGAGAGAGCTCTATTTGTCATTCCTTCGACGAGAGGCGAACCATCCGGATGCAGATGCCGTGTCCGACGTGCAGCGCGCAAGATCTTCAGGGATGCACACAGACCATTCCCCGACGACTCCGAAATCACGAGAATCCGTTACTTCGCCTGCACTTGTGGCGGTGTACAATGGAATCGCTCGATCGTTCGATCGGAACCGGCAAATTGCCGCAGCTCGAAGCGGACGCGGGGTGGAATGGGACGCTTTGAAACGGGCTCGAGATTCGACGACTGCAGTCCGTACATAGATACGTATACGTGGATTGATGCTGCAAATCGACAAGGAGTTTACGGGAATGGAATTGCTTGAAAAATTAACAAAGTATTATAGACTCCTGAAAGGAGATTCTTACCAATTTTGATTTGCAATGTTATAATACTTTTGTATAGAAAGTGTGTAGCAAATTTACAAATTCTTTCAACAGTATCTATGGTCAGTTGATGGAAATATTTCGTTATTCTGACAGAATGTTTAATTATTCCAATCGAACATTTAGTCATTTTAACTAATGAGTGGTCAATCAAACCAAACAGATGGCGGATCTATGGATATTTCACCAAACGATTTGATCACTGTCTCCAGGATTTTGATTTGATCGACCGAGTTAATTTTCTCAGTGGGGGTCATCAGGCAATGATAACCCCCAAAACTCCGATGCACCTCGACGTTGCATCGCCGAGTCACCGTGCATATCGCTGTACGGCTCGATAGCGCAAAATCGACGAGGCCAAATCCGAGTCAAACCCGACTCCACCCGCTTTAATCCAGCCCATATCGCACACATCGCAAATCTTGCAGGAACTCCGCTCTGCCACCGAGGTCGGGGCAATCAGTCATGCACGCGGACAAGAGAGAGAACGAAAGGCCTCGCCGACGCGGGACAATTGGCGTCGAAACCGCAGTACGGTATCGACGCGGGACCGAGCGTGTAAATTGCGGATACGACGATCGCGAGGACCGCCGATTGCCCTCCATTAACTTTCTCTCTCTCTCTATCTCTCCGCGACGTAATGATCGCGTCGCGGATGTTCCACGAGCGTTTCACAGCGCCGGGCGAATGCTTTCCCGTCGAGGATGCGTCACAGGCGAATTGCCGGATGTCAGGAGTCGGTTGGTTTGGAGGTTTGGAGGGGGGCTGATTTAGCGGGAAGCCAGCTTATTTCGAGGGCCACCTGAGAATGAGATCGATTTGTCATCGAATTCTTAACTGAATACAGAGTCGTGTCGATTAATTTTTCGTGTTCAAACACTCAACAGGGATACGTCTGACTTCGCACTCTCCGCGCTGTTGTGCACTCGCCCGCTCTTGCTTCTCTCTTCATCGTTCGACCTAGTGACAATCCGTTGCCAACGCGGTGGAAGCCGAGTCGCGGAGATTAAAATTTCGACTTGTGTGTGTGGTAAGTGCAGCACACGTGCCACCGCACGTGACCTCGATGCTAGCCAACCGAACTGCTTACCGCGCCGAACGTTCCGTGCAACGTGGATGAGGGTCGGGGGTGGGCTGTGTGCGCCGAAGGAATTTTACACCGAAATTTCGATACCGAATCCTCCCCGGGAGGTTGCCGCGCGTCTCGTACAGTGAACGGTTGGTAAAACGAATAATCAAAAGCGGAACTTCGTCGAAATTCAATTACGACAGCGACGCTCGGCTACGCGGTGCTCGAGATTTTAATTAATTTAAGCAGGCAAGCGTGAATTTCCGAAAAATTTCGATAAGCTCCTCCCACGGCGAGACCATCGCCCCGCAGAAGTGGATAACGGGGAAGTGGGCTTTGAGAATCTGCAAAATCGACACGGTCCGGAAGAAGAATCGGGGGCGTCGCGCGCGCGGGAAGCGGTGCTGATGCCATGCGAGGTAGGCGCTCGCACCGCGCGCGAGCCAGGGGGCCGTTGAGTCATTACTCAAGCTCGTTTCACGGGCGATCGGTTTAACGTAATCGGGCGAAACTCCATGTGACCCGATCCGCCGTGCGATCCCTATTTTCCGATCCCTGAACCGCGGCGATGCCGGCGCCTGCCTTCCGATTTACATCCCGTTTCCGGTTACGGCGCCGCCCTTGGCTGCTGACTGAATAAGCTTGAGATCGATATGTCCTTGTGGCATTAGTTTTCGTGATTTTCCTAGACAATACCTTCTACGCCCTTTCACTTTTAAATTTCCAATTTTTTTCCACTTTACTTATTCATATCAAGGCAAATTTGAGTGAATAAAAAATTGTTTATACGCCCTTTTTGCTTCATAAAGACGTTTTTTGTTCACGCGACCCGTTGACGCGATTAGTAACGCGACATGTAGAATATTATTACGCAGATGTGTTCGACTAATCATTCACCTCTTTAAACTCTTCGAAGTCGTACCACGTACGTCATGCAGATGTCAAATTAGAAGCACATGAAACCAATTTACTCTCGTTGAAACCCATTAAAAAATGCACGTGCAATCTCGATGCACCGGTACGATATATTACCATTTTCTACGACGCGAGGAACCATCGCGAGGATCGCCGCAGGAAAAGTGCAAAGTGCCAATTAGCGCCCGTAAAATCTTTACGTTTTCGGAGAGCGGTCACCTCCTCCCCTGCTCTCTTTATCCACTCTATCCCGCCTCGACCGAATTTCCAGGAAAGCCCAGAACGTTCGCGCGAGGAAACGTCGCCTTATCACCACATCAGCGAGCGTCGCTCGATACTGAGAACGCAACAAGTTTAGTTCAAGGTCAGTCGACCTTAATTGTCGCGCGCAGGGGAGTCGGTCGAAGAATTCCACCCCTTCGAGCGCGCGAACTTGGAGCGCGGACCGTTCCAACGTAGACTTTCGCAGTCTCTCGATTCTGGCGTCTCTGATTCTGATCTCTCGATCGGTATCCCGAACGGACGATCGATCATGCCAAATCAAGCCGGATCGCCAAGTCACATCCTCCTTCCGATCGGCGAAGCGAAAAGACGAGATTGCTTTTGCGAAGAGTGCATTGCTAAAATGATGCCGACGAAATTTTTCCTCTGACGTGGAATAGCGACGACGGTGATGCTTCGGGGTCGTCAAAAATGCTACGCGAGAAAAGCACGCGAGGAGAGGGGGTGAGAAATGCAGCAATCGTTTTGTCCCGCTGGACCGTTAGCTTGTATCGAAGGGCGACGGAGGGATTTTTCTGGGAAAGCTCCGGATCACCCTCGGCAGCTTCGCCCACGTGGCGAGCCTTCCCACGGCGAAGATCAAAGTTGCGAACGAGCTTTCTCGGTATAACGGCGAGTTTCGATCCGCGTAGGTGCGTAGGCTCGTCGGTTTACCGATCTTTCCGGTGAAAAGGGTCTTTGACTGGAATTTCCTTTCACTTGGTCATGGGAGAATGCGACCAACGCCGGCACGTCTTGCGGATTTGGTCCAGTGACGGTGAAGTGATGAATCGATCAGGTGATACGGGCAACGCATGACGCGCGTGGTCGATGTTTGTCGATGATATGTCGGATTTTGCATGGATACCATTTTTTATCAGGGAGTATGTAATTAAATTTATCGCAAATTCGCTGCAGAGATCAAGTGCAGTAGATTTGATTGAATTGACGGTCACGGGTCGGGGAACGCCGATCAAGTTGCTTGAATTAAATAATATGGTTGTAGTGATGAGAAATTGACGAAAACAAGCTGTAGACTGGTCTAGTGAATTATTATCAGTTCGAGTAACTTTATCTGTGCGTTCCTCCGCTCGTGACTGTTAATTTAGTCAAATCCATCACATTTTTTTCTCAGTTTGCAGTGTTCTTTCGCATATACCGAGCTTTTCTCTGATGCACGGAGAAAAAGGATTAGTAAAAAATTATCCCTTTTCTCCGTGTATCTCTCCGCGTGATTAGCACGCTACGCTGTTCCATACTCCACGCGAAATGCATTTCCGGAATTCGCCCCGCGGCGAATGCTTGCAATTAACGAGGGAAACACGACGTCGACGACACGTCGCCGTTAACGCCGAAGAGTTATTTGCTGAATTCTGACGAGGCGTGACCCGGGGAACGGAAGTGGAACGATCGAAGTGAACGCGAGTCGCTTGTCGCGTTGGGTATGCGGAAAAGTTTCTGCCCCGCGATGTTCGTCGGGTTGCATTTCCATGAGGGAGTTAAGCCACTCCGTCTCGACGGGGTTAACGCGGCGATGGGGGAGAACTTCGATCCGCCCACCGTCGCGCTACCCGAGAAAAAATGTTTATATATAATCTTATACATATGATCACACATATAGGTGTGTATAATTGGATTATGATCAGACAAGATTAGGTATAATCGGATGAAACATTTTTCATTTCTTTCAGATTTAAATATACATAATCATGTCTGGTCATATATGATTATATAAGATTATATATAGTTTTTCATATACGATATATTCGGATAGAGATCAATTTTCGATCTGATTATATCCAATTACACATGTAGGTACATGATTATAAATATATGTGTAAACATTTTTTCCCGGGTAGCGACTCCCCGTTTCTCGCATTTCTCGTTTCCCCGATAAGCGATAATTTTTCAGATCCGCCATCGTATTTTAATTCGCCATTCTCTTCACGCTCCTCTCTTCCGATGCGATTCGTATACGCGTCCCGTCGGGGAGGGAGGAATTCCGCCACGCGTGACGCGACGCGGCGTCGTATTCGCGTTCTTCTTTTTAGTCCCGCTGAATTCTCGACGAGCGGAGCTCTCTTCCCTTTTGTTTTAACCCCTTTATCGGATTATTATCCACGAGTGCGTGAAAAATACCAGGAGAGAGTAGGAGGAGGAGGAGGAGGATTCTTCTTATTTCTGAATAAGAAAAACGGGTTTATCCGCTGATTTTTAGCGAAAGTATCCGAGAATCGATGAAGATCGTATCGCGTTCGGCAATTTTTTTCTTCCTTTCCGTAGAGAAAATTCGGCAATTCTTCGAACGTTTTCGCCCTTCGGAATGGCCTCCCTCCCTCCCTCCCTCCCGTTCTCTCACTTTGCGCATTTCTCACTTCCTTTCACGTTTCTCGACTCGAGGGTAGCGAAAGATAAAGAGAAGGAGTTCGTTCTCTCGCGTCGATTTTTTGACGTCAGCTTCGGTTGATTAGCGTGGAGAGTTGGATAGCGAGAGGCGTATCTACTTGCAGAGGAATTCAACGCAAAATGAGCGAAAGGGAAAAAGAGAGCAGCGACCAAATGCAATATCGAATATTTCGAGTAACACTTGCTTTCCGAAACTTTACCTTCTGATCTGATCAACAAAAAATGGATTCCCTTCGCAACTATATAGACGTCCGGACAGTTCTTTAAGAATTTACTAAAAATTGAAATCTTTGGAATCCCATTTATTCAAGACTCCGAGAAAATTACAGCTATATCGTGATGACGGTTGTGTCTTGATCGGTAGAAAAAAATCTTTCCCTTTTCCGATAGATTTGACTGGCCGTCGTTAATCGTGCGGAATATCTTTTTTTACACGTAATAAGACATATAAATCCCGAGATAACCACGAGGAGCGAGATCGACTATAAGCACGCGGCAGATAGCCTCCCACGCGAGCATTTCGGTAATTTCCAGAACCTCTCTCTCTCTCTCGCTCTCTCTCTTCTTCTCTTTCTCTCTCCTCTCATATCCCATCTTTCTTCCTCCTCCCAAAACAGTCGGCTCGCTACGAGATCTAATAATAAATGTATTCCGCATCATAAATTACTCGTCGGCAAGGGAACGCGAACAGCCCTTGATTAAGCTCCTCGGAAAGAGACACCGGTCTTCGTACATAATTACAGCTCCCGATAGACATTGCGAAGCCTCGTGGCAGTCGAAGAGAAAGAAGCGAGTAAACAACGAGAGAGGGAGGACTTCATCTATGATTCACGAAAAGACAACACGCGAAAGTGAAGCTTTCCGAGAGCAATTTCGTATATCGCTTGACGACTGAATTGGATGTTTATTGTTCGGTTGTTGTTTGTTGTTCGATCGTACGAAATGCTAAACGGAACGCGCGAGGACGATAAACTAGAGCAGCTTGACTGAAGCGGATCAACGGACACGAAAATATGCACGGAAGAATGATCGAAGAGTTTTAACGCAAAATTCGCAGCCAGCTCAACGTTTATGTGAGAATAAGCATCACATATCCATCCAAACGGGGTGGGTTTTGAATAGACACAATCTCCAAAATGGACAACACGTCGATTAGACTGTAAACCGATTCGACGCATCTTATTTGAAATTCGTACGAATTAGACACAATCCTAATAGAAATTGACATTGCAATATTTCGAAGGATCGAACGTGCGATAATCCTGCGGTGGAAAATGACGGGGACACTTCACGTGGTATTTTAGGGTGCGGCCCGCGCGAGCCTCACACGGGTGGATTATGGCTTTCGACGATGGAGTAAAATTGCAACGCTACACTTACTTCAACGGAGAGAAACGTTAGACGCGCGGGGGAATAAGAGAGCGAGTGGACGCGCGATGGAGCGATCCATTTTTCGCGTACATCCGTCGGAGCGTGCAGAAGATGCAGGTTGCGTTGAAGTGCATTCTTCGCGTGACGGAAGATCTGCTCGGAGAGAAATTTATCGTTGTTTCTTCCGATAGAAATAGACGAGGGAGAAGATAAGAGATCGGGTGACGCGACGCAAGTGCATTTCGCGGGACCGGAAACGCTGTAACTTTTTTTTTTTTTCCGGACAACTACAAACAATTCGATCTTCGCTGTAAACAACTACAAACGATTCCGAAGGGACAACGACATCGGGGTGTATCGAAAACACTGCACTCTTTCCACGTACGGAGAGAAGCGGCGGACGAGGAAAGCCAGTAGGGAGCGTAGAAGCGAGATGATTGAAGTGGCGTTCAATTTTTCGAGAGCGTCCAATCTCCTACGCCGCGCCACTCCCGCGTACTCCTCGCTCGGCTCGTGTCGAGGCCGAATTCACTCGCGAGACGCACACGCGATACCATACCCCTCCGGGACGTTCCGGAAGATACACAGCCATCGAGCACGAGGCGGTTAAGTGAACGGTTTTCTTCCCACCATCCTTCCTCTCCTTATTTT
Organism: Xiphydria camelus; assembly: GCA_963678675.1. Lineage (NCBI taxonomy): Eukaryota > Metazoa > Arthropoda > Insecta > Hymenoptera > Xiphydriidae > Xiphydria > Xiphydria camelus. Next base: position 38,688,779 of record OY783192.1, read on the forward strand.
TCCCTTTCCCTCCCGCTCCCTCTGTTTCTCTTTCTTTTAATCGCCTCCTTCTCCTCTCCCTCCTCCAACTCGCTTGTAGTGGAGCGAAAGGAGGCGAGAATACGTAAAAATAAGAGGATAAAAAGAGAGGAAAGAAGCAGGTGGTAGTTTCGTTGTGAAAGAGGCGAAAGCCATCGGAGGTCCCGTGCTTTCTGCGCGATCTTTCAAGTCTCTCTCTCTTTTCTTCTCCCTCTTTCTTCCTCGGACAACCCTTTCCTTTCACTCCCCGTCTCCTCCTCCTCTCGCCATCGTCACGCTCTTTCGAGTCGAAGCTTTAATTTCGCATTGCACTCTCGCTGTGCGCTGTTAATTCTACTGCAGGGAGTATCGCGCGCGCCAGCGACGCGCTATCGCGCGTCCGGATGTATGTGTACGAGCACGTAAGGGGCCGTCCATAACGGCGCACCGCACCTCGCACCGCACCTCGCACCGCACATCGCACCGCACATAGCCTCGCCCATAGCATGGAGCAGTGCTCATAGTGACGCCTCGCATCTAGCCTAGCCTTTCAGTCATACTAAAGTCATTCTAACAGGAACTATAATCCACTTGTCTCTACCAAATTACAGAATCATCGTTCGGTTTAGAGTAAGTAACAGCAAAGGTACATAGGTGTGTGTGTGTGTGTGTGTGTGTGCCGAGTGTTCTCAAACTTCTGACCCAGAGGGCGGGGGGGGGGGAAACCCTATGTTCATTAAAAAATTACGGACACAATGCAATTGATTTTATTGAAATCCGTTAAGAACTTGCGGCGAAATTAATTATTAAAAAGTAATTAATATTTTGAATTTATTCGGCATTGATGACGTCATATCAAGGCTCATGAGGATAATGTTTATAATAACGATAGCAAATGCGATTATCTTAATTGATATATTGATTAATTGCTATATGACATCATCAATTCCGAATAAATTCAAAACATTTATAACTGTTTAATAATTAATTTCTCCGTAAATTCTTAACGGATTTCAATAAAATCAATTGCATTATGTCCGTAATTTTTTAATGAATATAGGGTTTTTCTCTCTGGGTCAGAGGTTTAAAAACATCTTGTATATATTGAACTGTATTAAGCCATTGACCTTGAAATTTTTTAATCCTTTTTCTTTAATTTTTTAACCTTCCAGCGGAAGATGAGATTTCACCTCCGTGAACTGTCTCATTCAGAAGTCAACGCTGTTACATGTAATCATAGCAAACTAAAAACAAATTATCAATTTTAGGGATATTTATGAAGTAAATAGAATAATGTTTAATTGCAATCACTGAAATGAATGACCTACTATCGAAATAAGCAAAAACTACTCGATATCAGGCACTTATGTGAAGGAGCAGCGAAAGTACAATTTATTACCCGACTACCGGGAGAGGTTCCATCATTTAACAACCGAAAAAAAATAAAAACGGCGGGTCCAACGGGCGTGGTGTAAATAGAATACCCAGTCTAGCGACAGCGACACGCGTCGGGGTACCTCGAGTCGCAAGCGAAGAGCCACTCGACCGCGCGTGCTCAAATTTCAGGAGCCTCGCGGGAGGGCACGGAAACCCTCTGCCTTTCGCTCTCCTCGGACAAAGTGCAGACCCGCAATAAATTCAACTATTGCGGTGCACATGCATTTGTCCGGGGACGGCACCAATCGGACGAAAAAACATTACCTGAATTTTTTCAGATTATTTCACGCGCCGTTAATGGTATAAATCGATTTGAAAAATAAATTTTAACTTTAAAGTTTCAAGTAGGTACCTATACATGCAAATTTTTTTTTCTCAATTTTTCAAAGAAAATATATAAAAATTTTTAAGTGACATTAAAAGGCATTTTCTTACAAGAAAGTGAAAAAAACACCAGAAAATATTTATTTCGACAGTCGATTTTTCTTAAAAAAATTCAGTACATTTGAAATCAATAAAAACTGTGTAGAAAAAAATGTGGTAGTGGAAGGGCCATTTCTTCATGAAGAAAAAAATACTTCTTAAGTTTTTTGTCTTAAAAAATTTTTTTTTCATCAGAAAATGTTTTTTATCCTTCTATGCATCTATGCATAGAAACAAAGAACATTTTCGGATTTTTGAAAAAATGTTTAAGAGAAAAAACAAAAGAATTCGTTTAAAAATCAGAAAATTTTCTTTATCCGTCTATGCATAGATGCATAGAAGGATACATAACAGTCCGATTAAAAAAAATATTTTTAAGAGAAAAAACTTAAAGAATTTTTTTCTTCATGAAGAAATGACCCTCCCACTACCAAATTTTTTCTGCAGTTTTTATTGATTTCAAATGTACTGAATTTTTTAAGAAAAATCGAGACTGTCGCATTGGCGATATAAATATTTTCTAGTGTTTTTTTCACTTTTTTGTAAGAAAATGCCTTTTAATGTCACTTAAAATTTTTTGTATATTTTTTTTTGAAAAATTGAGAAAAAACAAAAATTGTCATGTATACAAAGTTGTTTATGAGATTAATAGTATACTTGAAACTTTAAAGTTAAAATTTATTTTAAAATTGATGTATACCATTAACGGCGCCTGAAAAAAATCTAAAAAAAATTAGGTAATGCTTTTTCATCAAGTATGACTATGTAAATAAAAATCAGATTTTTTTGAGACCCTCATGAAAAAGGTGGCTGTCTTGACAGAGAATGCCCCACACACATATGGTAATTTAGATTAGAAGAGTAGCAGAGTGCCTGTGCAATCTGGGATCAAAGAAGGAGAAAAAAAGTGGAAGACCATCAAATGACACTCAACAATTAATTGATGAAAAAATAAAAAGAGGGCCAGCAGCTCGTATCCCTCCAATGAATATTAGAAACGACGAAGCAAGTCATTGGATAAAATACTCGTACGATTCCTCAAGACAAAGGTGCAAGTTTCCTACTTGTGCAAAGGGTTTACCCATTTCAAATGTGACAAATGTGGAGTGTTTTCGTGCCTCACAAAAGGCAAAAATTGTTTTAGATTAGGTATTTCATTCTCAGTTTGTTCTGTAATGTTGCAAATATGCAACATAATTAGTTTTGTTAACAGTTGCATGCTGTAGTTAATATGCGGTAATTTGTTTTTTGTTTCAATAGGCGTTAAAATTTAATAAACATTTTTAATAATATTTTTCACTAATCAGATATATAATCGAATACGAAAAATAATGTTTTCATTTATTTAAAAAAAATCATGCAATGATACGACGGAGCACTGGGAGATGTGCGATGCTCGAGGCTCGAAGAAATACCAAGCTCTATTTCTTGCGCGAGGGCGATGGTACCATGCCATGTGCGAGGCGAAGGGCCGTGCGCCGTTATGGACGGGCCCATCTCTTTCCACGCGCCTATTTACCTCGCCTGTACCAGGCTAAGGGCGGTGCGAGGTGCGGTGCGCCGTTGTGGACGCTCTATTCCTTGTGCGAGGGCGAAATGTGCGAGGCGAAGGGCCGTGCGCCGTTATGGACGGGCCCATCTCTTTCCACGCGCCTATTTACCTCGCCTGTACCAGGCTAAGTGCGGTGCGAGGGTCGGTGCGAGGTGCGGTGCGCCGTTATGGACGCCCACTAACGTGTCGACGGTTACTCCGGCCCCGCGCCGTCGGGATCTCGCGCGTCGAAAAAAGAGGAGCGACGCGAAGCGAGGCGGCACGCCAGCACAACGACGGTTGTCATTACGAAGGCGCAAAATCTCCCCGGCCCGTTTCGTTTAAAGAACAGGAGAGGAGGCGACTACTCACCCGAAAGGCGTCCCGAAGTTCCTGCTCCTCCTGGTCCTGATCCGTCGGCGCCTCGGCGCTGGCCCTTCCCATGTTGCTGACGATCTCCACGAATTCCTCGAAGCTCACGTTCCCGTCGCCTGGGGAAAAGCGTGCAATTCGCCTGAATTATATTCATGCGGAACTCTCGGCCGCGCCGATGGAACGCGAGCGAAACGGGACCCGCGAGCCGAGCTGAGCGTTTAAGTATCCGCGCGTACGGCCGGGTTCTTACGCAACCCCATTAGCATCTATCGCGTAGTTACTACAAATTCCTGTAACTGAGAGAGTTCGCAAACAAAGGACCGGGGGAAAGTCGCGCTGCGTGCTCGCGCGCTCGAGTCCCGCGCTTCTCGCCGAGTGGAAATTCACACGGGGATGTCTAACGTGTTTGCGACGGCCTAACTTTTTTCGCGGAGGCGTCGTACGGTATACAGATCACAAATGGAATTAAGAGATATGAATGTTTTTTGCGTGAAAAAATCGAATTGGCGGATAAGCGCTCAGAGAGGCGGGCGGAAATTAATTTAAGACTCGCGTTTCAATCGCCAGTTCGATTCGCAGTTTTTCCACTAGAATTACGCATTCATTTTCCTCTTCGGAACAAGACGAATCGCACCGAATTTAAGTGTATCATTTCCGGCAACACTCCGCGGGCCATCCGAATAAGACATCGCCGTAAAAACGGCCGAACGTATTGGAAAAAAAACTCCCATAAGCATTACCAGGAAGGTGGAACGGTTTATCGTTATTACCACGAAAACGGCCTTCCCTCCCCTCGACTCGATTCGCTTGCTTCGTTCCCGACATACGCGAACTCTACCGCGAGGATCACCGCCACTCGAGGCGCGCGGTATCATCGAACGCGAGCTGACGTAACGTCGAATTTCCATAACGAGCGCCCGGCGGAACGTGTGTAAAACGCGATACGAAAAAAAAAAACTTCACGTGCGCGGTATAAGCCAATGATTCTTTCGACGGCGTTTAGCGGCGCGGCTGAGCCGACTTTACGATAATGTCGTCCACGTGCTCAAAGTACACGTCATAAGAGGCTAAACTTACTCGCCAGGAAAAAAAAATTATCACTATTATATCCCATTGTCTCTGAGCTTCTCTGGCTCATATTTATATTCCATATGCGGCTAAATCTACTCGCCAGGAAAGAAACTCGAATCGCTATTATCTCATTGGCCTGTGAATTTTTGGTCTGTATCGATACAAAACTTTATTGTAGATTGAAACGTAATCTTCGAAAAAGTACCGTACGAGTATGAACAAAAAGCTCATGAGGTAATGAGTAAGATAACAGTGATTTAAGTTTTTTTTGCCGGCGAGTAAGTTTAGCCTCATATGGTGATATTTTTTCGAAGACTATATTTCGAGCCATAACAAAGTCTCGTATCGCAATGTAGGGCAAAAGTTCACGAATAATGAGATAACGGTGATCGGAGTTTCTTAACCTGGTGTGTAAGTTTAGCCTCGTATGGTGGATGGTCGCATGTGAAACCTCAGCGGTATCGTAATCTGACGGCCGTGCTACAGCATCGATGTCACCCGAAAAACGATTAATTTACGCGATTACGCGACCGAAGAGAATCTACGAGTTTAAGATATCGGCTTCCAGAGAACTTTACACGGTCTGCAGAATCTACCGCGGTGCATCCTATACACTGCATCCTCGCAACGTCCCTGCATGGAGTATAAATGAACCTCTCCTCCCCCTCAATCCTGATCAGCGAAGATTCCGCGCGCAACGATGAAGGTATAACCGCATCGGGTATCGATTGACCTTTCCCCTAACCTTCCATCCTGATCAGCGAAGATCCCGCGCGCAGCAGTGAAAGAATAGCCGTATCGATATACGAAACTGCCGTCATCGTCCCGTTTACAGTCGATTCGAACGCGCGCACCCTCCGTATCTACGTAAATTTCGCGCGAGCCGATGCCACCCCACCGTCACGCAGGTATCGCAGTGATAAAGAGCCTACGCGTCGGTCGAATCATTCGCTGCAACGCTCGCGGGGGTTATCGATGGCTATAATCGGGTCGCCAGTGTCGGCAATTATTTCGAAGCCGAAGCGGCTTGACGCACCCGCACCCGACCGGCCGCGTTTCGTTCCCGCGTCACCATTTACGGGCGAAGCAAATGTTCGCGTTGTATCGCATCGTGCTTCCGCGTCCGGCAGATTGCCGCGGCAGCTGATGCCACGACGAACGGCGCGAACCGTCCCCCCCCCCCCTCAGCCGGTACGACGCGGCTTCTCGAGGGAAAACTCTCCCCCGCTCGCGCGAACAACGGGAGCATTCCGAGTTGTACGAGGTCCATTGCTCGCCCCGACGACCCCCTCCCCTTCATCGCCGTCACTCACACCGCTTCGTTCTCCCGGACGGAAATCAATTTAACGGCGTGCAACGTAGGTGCGGAGTTAAATCGCTTTCGCAAACCGAATCGAACGAGTATTTCTCCCCCCGCTTTATTTTAATCTATTTTGCGCGTTTCTATTTCTCTTTCCCTCCACCCCTGCGGGCGGCGATCGTACGATTGATTATTCTTCGCGGCTTTCTTCGATTAAACTACAAAACACGGCGCGAACTTTTAAGCTCTCTCTCTCTCTGCTTGAAGAGAGAGAATTCCGGAGGAACTTTTTTTCGGCGGCGTAGCCGATCCGACGCGGAATGCCCCGTACGCGCACCCCGTCCGCCCTGCAACCGATCCACGCAATTCCCGTTCGACTCGAGGGAGGCTTCTCGCGGTGCGCCATATCTATATATAATATATACGCGACGCGGCGGTCGAGTCGCTTAATGTGAATTATTCATTACGAATTATTTATCGCGGTTCGCAGGGTGCGAGGGGGTGACATCTCCTCTTGCGACAAGGGGAATCTCGCTTGGGGGCGGGAAACGACGCGGAGGGAGGCGAGATAAGCCATCAACGGATTAGCGAGCTTTACGGCTTACGAGCTGGAGGATGTCTTTGGTGAGACACTGGCGCGCACGTACCTCGCGCTCTCTCTCTTTCCTCTCTTTTGTCCCCCCCCCCCCCCAACTCCTCGGTATCGACGTTAACGTCCCCCATAAATTCGCCCGTACACTGAGATAACAGTTTATTTGCAGTCGATAAATGTTTGTTCGAATATGGCGAAATAAACATTTTATCGGACCACATAAATATTTGTCAATTATTACGATATTTATTTGGCACAATTCAATAATAACGCTTAAACAATTAACGCGTATTTTCTGAACCTAACGAAATATTTATTTTGCCGCATTTGAAATTACATTTATTAATTATTATTAAACTGTCCTCTCGGTGTACACCCACGAATTTAACGGAAAAATTTATCAGAGATGAGTGGGAAATTACATTTATTAATTATTAATAAACTGTCCTCTCGGTGTACACCCACGAATCTAATGGAACAATTTATCAGAGATGAGTGGGAAATTACATTTATTAATTATTAATAAACTGTCCTCTCGGTGTACACCCACGGAAAAGATCTAGTTGAATACGGACCTATATATAATGGAAAAATGTATCAGAGATGAATGGGAATTCATTCACATCCAACAAAAGTCCATTTGAATCAGATAAATGCTCTCTATTAGATTCGTACACTGAGAATAGTATCTTATATCATTAGGCAGAAATCCGAGGTTTTTTCAGACTATGTTTAATTATGTCGTAACACAGTCTTAAAAACCCGAGTATTTCAGCCGAAAAAATGACATATATTATTTTTTCTCACGAATGTCCATTTCTCAAAACAAAACATACAGAAGTATACACGGCTCATTTCACGTTGCGTTTATCAGTTTGGAAAAAGGACCCACTTCGGGGATGGGATTAGCGACGCGAGGGGTGGCAGGGCGGGCAACGGGGTTAAGGAGATAAAAAGGAAGACGCACGGAGCCGAACGGGCGATTCGCATTTCTACAATAGTTTCGCAATGAGAGGAGAATCCAATTCTACCGAACGAACGTCCAATAGCAACGCGCGCGAGAATCCTCGGGAAGGTTCTCTCCTTTGCATCGCGACCCGAGATCCACGATAACGGGCGCGCGCCTTCCTCGTGGATATTGGTGCGCGTTTACGCGCGGGCGATGCGACGGCGCGTCTTATGCACTTCCGTTTGACGCGTACATTTAACAACACTGCCACAGGTCGTTAATGAGGGAGAAGAAGAAGAAGAAGAAGATGCTTTTATTTGGCACTAGGGCGGGCCCTCTACGTGCCTGCATAGAAAGATACAGTATTTAGGATAGATTTGGCAGAAAAATTAATATTAATGAATGAAATATCATATTAACAAAATTGAAGTAATATAACTTAAGAATAATAGGTACAGTGATGGAAGTAAAGATAATGAGAATGAAAATGATAGCAAGAGGTGATGATTATGGAGACAGAGAGGCGGAGAGAGAGAGAGAAGAGCTCCGATGAAAAATGAAATATGAAAAACGGGAGAAATAAAGAAAAATCATTTCCAACCCCCCGCGGGTAGAGTTTGCGGAAAACTGAGTCGCGCCTCGTTCCCGACGCAAAACCGGCATTTCGGTGGAATCGGGCGCATACGCGGGTGCATCTACAAACGACTCCTGAATTTGCATTGTCCCCCTTTCCGGAAGTTGAAACTCGCGCGAGATACGGCCGCGCTCCCGACGGAAAGTTCACCGTTAAATGCCGGAAACGATGTACGACCGCGGCGTACGCAACGAGGGAAACGCGGAAAGTCGGTCGTTCCTTCATTTCTCTCCTGCCGGCTGACGAAGCGCGTATTACATGCATACCAGTGTTTGTTCTGATACACGCCAGTGCAACGGACTGCACATCGGTTGGTGCACCCTGTTCGCTGCACTGTGAAAAGTTTTTGTAGTAAATTTCCAAGTTTTCATTATACAAGGCTTTCTGTTAAAATTATTGAACGAAATTTAAACAATTAAGCAACTACGACTGATTGGATTTAAATTTACCACTGAACCACTCTAAATGTACCCCAAAAGGAGAAACATCTTTCCAGCAAAAATTATGAAATTCTAAACTCTTTCCGAAAGTTGCAAATAAGTCATAATGATTCGTATTACTGTGCCTGATCAGTGATTTTACGATATTTCTGAATAGACAATGTATGGTAAATTCACAAATCCTTATAACGGTATGTGGTTTCCTATAATTAGGCGGTAATATCGACAGCCAAGACCCGAACCAAATAGATCTGTCGATCTGAGAAACATCAGTCACCTCATCAGCAGTTAGAGTGACAGACGCTCCGATATAGTATAATAGTTTCGATACTCATTTGCGTTTTTTTCCGAACAATCAAGGAAACGAAGGCAAGCGGTGCCATTTGATTCGGATCTTGGCTGTCGGTATTACCACCGAATTACGGCAAACCATAGACTGTAAAAAATTCTGCGGTGTGGACCTACAGGTACAGACCACTTTCGTCGTTAAACAACAATGGCGTAAGACTGAGCGGCGCCAGGTGCGGTACATATAAATCCAAACCGGTGATATGACGCTGAACGTTAAAACATCACTATTTCACCGCGTAGCGGACAGGGTGCGTCAATCGTTATGCAACCCGTTGCACTGGCGTGTGTGAAACCAAACACGGGGTATGCGCGGGTGTACCACAGCAGTCAGCTCGAGTGCGATATCAACGAACAGACGTATCCTGCGCGCGTAATTATCGGCTCGCCGTCGTCCACCCCCGACGGAATCCGCGACAACAACGATGTTCCCTCCGTCGTCGAGTCTTCGTACATGCCGCGCACGCGAAAAGCGGACGGACGCTCGCGTTTCCCCGACGGAGGAAAAAGAAATTGGCACCGAGACGTTTCTCGCCTTCCGCGCGTAAGCGATCTCGGGGTGGCTATATACGATTGGGTCGCGGCTCGCAGACTCCCCGGCTTCAGAGGGAAGGGATACGACAAGACGGGCGCTCGACGGGGAAATAATTGCGTCAGGAGGGATCCCCGGGGACATCTGGCAGAGATGCTGCTGCTCGCCCATTGTAACCGAGCTTCGGGACCGGCGATTTTCCCTTCGGACCGCGCCCCCTCTCCGCGGGTAAGTTTCGTTGTACTGGAAACGACATCTCTCTCCGCGCCGCGTTTTTATGACGAGTGATCGACTGATCCGAGAAAGATAATTAGGTCGAAATGACAAAACGCGACCGATTAAGGACCCTCTGTCGGTATCATCGCGATTGGCGGTATTAGAAAAAACTCGCGAAAAGTTCTCAGTTAATTTCTAATGATTTTTTGGCAGCGAAATAATTTGGAAACCATTCGGCTGCATGATCTTTCACAGGCCGAAAATAGGCTTTCATAAAGTATCAGGACTAAAAGTTTTTCGAGTCCCATTTTTTTCGGCTTCAATTTTAATAATCAGTCAACGAGATTTAATCGTAATACTTTATGAACACCTATTTCCGACGTGCGAAAGATCATGCCGAATGGTTTCCAAATTATTTTGCGGTAGAAAATTATCAGAAATTAACTGACAACTTTTCACACATTTTTTATAATACTACCAACCGCAATAATGTTAACAGAGAGTCCTCAAGCGTCCAATAAAGTATTTAGTTATTCCGATCAAACATTTAATTATTCTAACCAAAAATCGGTCAGTTTCATTGAACAGACGGAGAGAGGATCCATATTTTACCTTACGATTTGATCACGTAATCTTTAGGATTTTAGTCAGACCGACCGAGTTATTTATCTCGGTGTGCGTTCCCCATTTTCGTCCGAATCACTGATTGCGAGTCTTTTTTCGCGAATTCGGTGTATCGGACAAATTGGTACATCCGTCCCCGTTTCGCGCTGCAGGGACATCGAGCGCGTGGGTGTGGCGTACATTCGACTGGCGCGCACGCGAGTCGCCGTTTTTTTTTTATCCGCTCCCGCACTCCGCTTCTCTTTGCCCCACTTAGCAATGTTCTTCGATCCTCTTTGAAACTGTCCGAGCGGAGAAATGGAACGCGCTCCTTTACGAGTCGTTCAGTCAGAAGCGAGGCGTTTTCCCTTCGCGTTATTTTCCTTTTATCGTTACTCCCCCGCGACAGCCCACCGCGCGGAATGTCTCGTTGAACGATGAATTCGTCCGTTCCCCCGTCGCCCGTCGTCGAGTGTATCCGGCGCAGCTCTCGTTATACGCTACACGTCACCGCGCGGACGGTTAATTAATTTTTCGCGAAAAGCCGAATCGACGCCCGCGCCTACGTCGACTCCCCGAGGTCGCGTCGGTTAATAATTGCGGAACGATTATTATCGACCACGCCCACCTCCGTTGCGTCGGCGTTGAGAATCGTCGATGACATTGCCAATTTTCCCCGAAAATATTTGTTCCCGCTTTCTGAGAGGGAAACGAGCTTCTCGTTTATGAATTCGAAAGGCCGAACGCGATTGGGGTTCGATCGGCGACCCTACGAGTCGCGGAAACGGTTGAATCGAGTCGTTCCGAGGATTTCACGAGGTCCGATGCTTCCGCGAGAGAAAGCGAGTCCCGCGTACGTCGAGACCGCGATGAAACTCCAGTCGCCGATGACGCGGATCGAGGACAGGGTCACGCCTCGGTCGAGTCGAACCGTACTTCCGAGTCGTTTAACCGGAAGTATTCGCTTTTTCTCGCCGGGGCCGAAAGCTAATCGGGACTCGCGGACAGGCGGGAATCGAGGGAGAGCCGAACAATCGTAACCCCGTGTTCGCGGTACGAGGTATTGTGGAAAAACGGGGGAGAGGGACCCCCGGGAGGGTCGTTCAACGACCGAATTAAGCTGTGTTTACTCGCGAATTTTCCAAACCGTTCCCGCGAAAAGTGATGTAATGATAACGGCCGGATATCGGGGGAGAGTCGTTCAATCGAAATGACTTTTGCGAGCTTCGTTGCGTCGCTTCGAAGCGAGTCTCTCTCGTCGGATTAAATTTAAATTTAATTCGGTTCACTAAATTTAATTATCGTTTAAAATGTAATATTGATCAAAAATTAATTTTCATAAATATTTGAAACTTTAGAATGAAGTTTATTTGATTAACGTAATAATGATACATGCATACAAGGAATGTCGTGGAAAGAAAATTTTAGATAAGTATGTATAAAATCAGACGACCGTGCGCAAAAAATCATTGAGCTTCTTATCGGCGAATTTCCGACGAACGAAATACATAATTCGTCCCCCGAACGAGCGCGTTGCAGTTTGAATTTCATCACGGGATCCATTAGCGAGGGTGGTTGAATTTTCGCAGTCAGCAGACTAACGTCGACGGACATTTAACCGGATTATAATAACTCGACGACAAGAGTTAGTCGCGCTTGGGGCGGGCTGACGCAAAAGTGGCTGCATAGCTGCCGCGTAATGTCGCGTGCACTCATTCGCATTCGCGTCTCCGCGCTGCCGACAGCCGTCGGGCGATGGCATCGCGATTGGAAGCAACGATAACGTCCTCGTCCGCGGTGGCGGTATAATTTCATGAAATTTCATATTCCCCCGGCTCTGTGACTTTGCATCTCCGACATTTTCACAAGGAGCATGGATCGGAATTCATCTTAGGTCACGGCGGAGACTGTTAGGGACAACGGCCGAAATGGGTCAGACTCGAAGTCCCGAGAGAAGCCGGAAAAATATTTTGCCAGAAATAACACACGGCGAAGGATGGACGCGTCGAGTACCGGGCCGAGATGACGTCGCGATGTCGTTCGCCGTCCGCTTCGAGGGGCTGATCGAAAGCAGTCGAGAGTTTTGAGACTTCCCAGCGGAATATAAAATAATTCGGTTTCAGTACCAATTTTTTTGTATTGCAGATTCGACAAATTCGGACAAAATCATCGACCCCGTATTTCTTCAATTTTGTATTTTCCGCCTTATCTTAGCACAAATGCGCGTCTCTGGCTTTTTATTTCATCGGACCGTTTCTTTATCATAAGTCATTGAATATGTATACGAATTACAAATTTGATTGAAAAACGTCATCGAATTTTCCCCGTCGAACCTACCGAACAGAGAATCGAGAACTCTCGCGGCGTCCGTGCGAAGACGATCTCGCAACGTCAGGCGCGACGCCGCGCAGCATCCCAAAGGACCATCGATTAACGAAACGGTGGTACGGCGTTAGCCGAATTTGCGGCGCACGCGTGCAAGGCGAACCGATAAACTGATAATCATCACGATTAAGTGCCCCCGCGACACCGAACACCGGATACCTTTCCCCTCGGGGCGCCGGAAGGTCACCGTCGCGCTATCTGCAGCACCGCTCGCGGGTCACGGTACAGCGTCGTATGGAAAAGAGAAATTTTACGGCGGATTAACACGGCTCGAGATTTACAACGACAGTTGCGCGGCCCGTGTCCGCGCCGCGGTTCTTCCGTTGGGATATCATCCGCGCGCGGTGCCGACTCTCTCAATCCTATTTACCCCTATTATCATGCGCCACCCTTCGCGGTACCGAGAGCCGCGCGCGCATGCCACCCGCTTATGATTTCTTTTCCACTTTCTCCCTCGCTCACCCGAGCGAGTTTTCCTCCCTCTCGGTAGTTACCCTTCCGTCGCGGCAGCAGCGCTCGCCCGCCGCGAGACGGAATAATAAATAGGAGAGAGACAAAGAGCCGTCCGCGAGGAATATGAAGAATTTGAAATTCCACCGGGCGCGGATTGTGCGGCGTCGTTCCCGCGCGAAATTCGATGCAAAACCGGCAGTTTCGCCGCCACTCGCGAATAAAGGGGCGGCGAGTTTCGTTGCCGCTGCGAAGTTCCCTCGCGCGAGTCGAGTGTCTCGAACACTGTCTCTATATCTCTACCTTTTGTCAACTTTTCGGAAGGAACGATCGATCTGTATACTCGATAAGTCAAAGTCGGCGGAGCGCGCGCTTCGGCCGTCAATGAGATAACCTTTTTCGAGAAATTTTCGCCACCCCAAGCGAGTGAAAACTTTCGTCGTCGTTCGCGCCTACTTCTCGTCGAACGGATCTCGCGCCGATACACGCGGTTCGCTCACTTTTCCACCCCCCGCGTTTGTCACGCGTTCCAACGCGGAAAGTAGCTTCGTCGTATCGTAACACTGCCTCTTTGAAACGAATCGATTTATAAGATTCAGCTACACGGAGAGAAGAGCGTATTGATCACTGTTATAACGGATGATATATTGGATTTGACATTTTGGAAAAGCATTGCGTTCGTTGCTCTACCGTATGACACCAATTGACATAGGTTTCGTGAGATTCACTGCACGGAGAAAAAGAATTAATCGGATCTTCTGAAAATTACTTGCAGGGTCGCGAGTACCAATTACATTATTTTTTTAATACATCAATTGGATATCTGTATTCCTTAAGATCACGTGGAATAGTTCGTGATAGCAAGGAAGAAGTATCAAAATAATACGAAGAAAGATCTAATCGATGTAAATTGAAAATTACTCGCGACGCCGCAAGTATTTTTTAGTAGATCCTATTAATTCTATTTCTCCGTGTAGATGTATTATATGTCAACTGTTGTCACACGGCAGAGCAACGAACGCAATGCTTTCTCTGAAATGTCAAATCTATTATCCAATATTCCTCCTCACGAAACAAATAACGAATCAAATTAATTCGCTCGTCTCTAAATAAGAGAACGACGCATTTTAAGTCCGCTCCGAGCGCTGGCAGAGAAAACATTTATTCCTTTGAAAGAGAAACCGAGCGAGGCCGACCGAATGAAAGTTTCTCGGCGAATAGTAGGTCATCTTTTCTTCGTTAAGGGCGCCCTAATGAGACTCACCGGCAAACGACTGCAATCGCTGGACGTATGTATATATCGGTGTAACCCCCCGAGTCTCCCCTCCGAGAAAAGCCGCCGTTTTATTTGACTAGACGAAGCCCTCGGCGCGCCGTCGTCGTCGTCGTCGGCGGAGGAGGGAAAATTAGTCGCAATTAAGGCTTCGCTCGGAAAGAAGAGCCTACGCGATGGGGACGCGGGTGCGTTTACTTATTTGAGGGAAGCAGGGCGAGCGATGCCGTCGAACGTGCAACGCTCTTCGAGACGTCCCGAGTTTCGTTCCAGGGTGACGCGACCTTGATCCCCATTAATTTCGCAAGGGGTCCTTCGGTGCGTCGGATGGAGGCTCGCGAGTATTTCGCGAGGAGGGCGTTTTGCGTTTGGCGAGAGAAAGTTTCCACCGAGAGGCGTGGACGCGTTGCTTCTGCGAGAAAACATTTACATATTCGATCAAGGGGTTCGAGGGTGCTTTCGCGATGCTCCTGTACACCCCGGCTCGAGCCGGCTAGTATGTATATGAGGCGGGTCGAAAGTTGAACGCCGGATTAATTAATGCGAAAGAAATTCGTGGCAGTCAAAGTTCAAAGTTCCTTTGAAGGCCCGCGCCACGGAGGGAGGTGAAAAATACTCGGGGGGGGGGGGGGGGCGGCTGCGAGGAGCCCGTTGATTATAATCATCGCCGATGATCAGGTTTGTCGACGAATGTCGGTATCGCGATATCGCGCGAGCACGATATTGGGAGATAAATAAATCGACGCACCCCTACGCGAAGTGTCTGTGACGCGCGGAGTCGTAAGAGCCTCGCTCTCATCCACGCCCATTGGTGGGTGATTCGGTAAATCGTCGAAGAATATAACGTTCGATAAGCGAGCTCGTAAGTTTTAAAGCTCGATAAACGAGGATGGATGAGCACCGTTTCCTCTCCCCTGAATATCGAACGACAGGGGATCCCACCGAACGTTAGAGAGGACTCGTAAACATTACGATCTTTCAAGGAATTGACGTTCCACTTTAAGGCTATTTCGGAGCAGGAGTGAAGATATTTCTTTACAAGTTTGACATTTTTCGCGAACCTTTAAAACTCGTTAAAAAGCGCACGAATTATGCGAGTCAAACGTCAAAATTGGCGAGAAATAGTCGACGATAAAAAAAATTGTCAGAGTCTTTAGAGACAATTGTGATAATCTTCGTTAAAGGCCAAAGCACGAAGAAAGTGGATTAGCAAACAATTATGGGAAAACCCATGAATTTTTACAGTTATCCCCTAGAGTAGAACTCCTCGAGGTGAAACAATGAAGTTTTTAATAGAATAAAAAAAGTGAGTATTTAAATTTTTTCGGCATTAGTTTTGTTCGGTTGACTAATAGTTTTCTCATGCCGTTTTCATTGCATCAACGAGGCTCGGGGGTTCCAACGAACGACTACACGGCAGCCTCTGATAACTTTAACCGGTAACTTCGCGAGGAGCGCCCTGACTCGACATCGTCTTACCTATCGTAAATGGATTTGCACTCACCATCAATGTCAATTTCTTCAAGCATCGTATGGAGCTCTTCGGCCCTGGCGAACTGCCCCAGGGAGCGCATCACTCTGCCGAGCTCCTCCTTTGTGATACTACCATCGCCGTCTTTATCGAACAGCCTGAAGGCCTCCCTAAATTCTGAAACATTGAAAGGTAGAAAGTTTAGCTTTGAATATATATCAGAGAGATAATGATAATTTCGAAGATTCCAAATCGGCTCGGCGTTCGCTTGAAAAGTGAAGTACTAATATCATATGGATGAAAAAAAAAAAGAAGAAGAAATTTCCTATACCATGTCGTAAAAAAAAAAGAAACGAATTATGGGTTCCTGTGAAATCAACCGAACCCGACGTTATTTCAAGTAGAAGCCTTAAAAACCGAGATCCGTTTCATTCATGTTTATCACTACGTCGATCGATGTACGTGTAACGATAACGGCGTACCGTAGATTCTCATAAAATAGCGTATAGGTTCTCTATAGATCCCCGGAAGGGATAAAAGAATCCGGTATAAAAACTTTTACATCTTTCCCGGGAATCCTATTTACGTTTACCGGCACTTCGATCGATTTATTATTGTTCATCAAACCTAACAACGCCTCACTCTTTGCGGTGGATTTTCCGTTCACCGAGAGAAGCTGGTTTACTCGCTTTGATGCAACGCAATATAATTTTCACTGATCCTACGAGGAATCGGTAAACACGAAGCAGGCGAAAAGTTGTTGGCTCACGATCGTATAATTTATTAATTCATCGTACACGATTAATTTTCCGAGATCCACAACGGATATCGGACAATTAGTCTCGTTCTCGTTCAATGGCCAGAAATTGTTTTCCCTTGAAAAATTCAATTTCGATCAAGAAACGAACACGTAGACGGGGTGCACTCGTCGAGAGCAGTCAATTCTCCTCCACCCTCCCCCCACCCCCCGGAGGGACAGGGTGTGTTTCTCCGCGGACTCGATTTACAGAAGCAAAGACTTTAGAAACTCCCGGAGTTGGAATTGCTCTTTTGTTGGCTAAGTGTCGCGGGGAGTTTGCGGTAAGACCGACGGAATACAAATTGCTCCCGAAGTCTCGAGAGCTTCGAGCATGAGATAATGTAAACTCGTCGAGAAGGATACGACGACCGGAGGAACATCGTGTCCCGCGCGACTTCGTCGATGTACGACGAACAGGTGGAGCTGTCCGGGGAAAATGTCGAGGGACTTTGACAACGACGGACTCACCCACCCTCCTCTCCCCGTCTCGATCTCTATGCTGCCATTAGTCGCGGTAGGAGTAAGGCAAAGGTATTTCCATCTGGAAAAGCGAGTGGATGATACGTGCGCCTGGGTTGACGTAAAAGTTTTTCGACATCCTCGACAAGAGGTAAAAAAGAAGTTTTTACGACTGAATCATCGAGACGTCGAATTTTTACGCTTGACCTGCGAGTCGTAAAAAGAGGGTTGCCGCGCTTCAATATTTTCAGGACTTTGAGAGAAACACGCGCCGAGCGCACGGAACGAGGGAAAAGTAGAACTGGAAATTCAACGACGAAAATTGTCCGAGGTAGCGCATTCGCCGTTCAAATTATCCCGCCGTCGCGATCAGTCGTTACCCCAAATGCTTCCAGCTTCGGGTAACGGAGAAACACTCGTGCCTCCTCCTCGGCTTCCGCGTCTCTCGCGTCATCAGGGGGTGACTCGGGAAGAAAATCCATAACGAGCGCAGCCTGTACGTTTTTCAGCCGAGAAAGAAGGGTTGGGGGTGAGGGCGGTGTATGAGAACGAGAGAAAGCCCACTCTCTATCCTCTATCGAGTTCGGCCTCCGAGACCTCAATCAGGGTCAAGTTCCCGCGTCCTCTTGGTGCGAGTTCTCCAAGCTGGCGCGACCCTGACGTTGCCAATGAAAGTTCTGGTCGGAAACCGTCAATTCTCCTCGTCGCGACCTTGCACCAGTTCGGGACGATTCGTGAAAAAGTCGATCATCACTGACGACGACGACGAGTACTCGCGCAGTGTCGCTCTCCGTGTAATTCTTTCATTTTTAACCCTCAGCTGCATACGTGAAAGCTTGCGCTCCTGTGCACAAGTCGGGTCTCCCAGACCCGCTACAAATTATAATATAAATTATATTTTGGTTATTATAATAAAATGTAACGTTTTTCAGCGAAAAAAATAGTGTTAAATATTATACACGCTTTCGCATATTGCACATATTGAACATATTTATCATCGGAAGATTAAAATAAGCGTAAATCAATCGACCATCGATTACGAATTATAGTAGGTATTTTTTCTACTCAATGCCGGATCCCGTACCCAACCTATGCGTCTAAGGGTTGAAAGTTCCCTTGATCTCATACCGATAAAAGAATGTATTAATAGTTAAGAAATGCAATTTAAAATACGGCGAAATAAATATTTTATCAGAGAACAAGAGAATATATGTTAATTATTAAAAACTTTTTTCTCTATTTAAATAGTTGTCTCAAAGGATCGAACTGTGCGAAAGAAATATCGTAATAGTTAACGAATGTTTATTTGATCCAATAAAATGCTTACTTCGCCAAAAAGCATTTATCAACTACAAATAAACTGTTTTCCTCGGTGCATATGTATATGCAAAACACTCGTACTTGGACCGAGCCTCGGAGATTCCTATAAATAAATTTTCATTCGAGTAAATCGATTTTCTCGGCGTATCAAATTTACGAATTCTAATCGGCAGCCGTGCGACCGAAGCGGACCGTTTCATTGTAAATTTCACCTCGTCCCCCGGAGTAACAGCTGGCTTTTCGTTGATTCGATCGATCGATCGATCGATATTCGATATCGACGTTAAATGCTCGAGCAGTGATCGCCGATACCAGTTCACCTTCGCGTAACGATTCCCACGCTTTATTATTGCAGAACGGCTTTCCAACTGGAGCGGGACTCGCCGCCGGGGAGGGTGCATAATGAGGAATTGGAGATCAGATATTATTCGTCTGCGGAATCGAACTAAATGCGAATGAAGCTTCGATTTGCGAATGAGGAGAGGGAGGAAAAATACATCGATCGAGACGAAAAGAAATTGATGGAAAGATATCTGTTGCTATTAATAATTATCGGATTCCTCACGCGAGTCCGTATTCGAATTTTCTCCGTGGATTCGGAGACGCGTCGAAAATAAAGAGAAATTAGAGATCGGAAACCTCGATTGCCGGTGCAGAATGAAAGGGAAAGGATGGCGCTTTCTTCCTTCCACCCTCGTAGCGACACGAACGAGCGCGTTTTCATCCCCCGCGTTTCGCGGTCGGTGACTGCGGGTGGGGAGCTGTTCCAAGGTACCTACGTACAATTGCATTTGCATCGGTTGGAACCAATGTGGCCGCTTAATAGCCTCATTTCACGATACATTGAACTCGTATAGCCGACTGTTACGTTACGTCTATTACGAAGCGATGCGGCAGCCAAGCACCTATTGAACGCGTCATCATTTCTGTTTACGAATCCAATCGAAATATACATTGCGCAGTCTTTATGAAAAAATACAGAAATAAAAAAAAAAGTACTTCTCATTCCCCCTTTATCCCATAACTGCGTAATTCCAGCGGATAATTAGATTCCGCTGATTTCGACCTCTGTAAAATCGTTACTCCCCGTCATTCGTTCGAAATTGCGAGCAGGTTTTTCGTTGCACCGCAACGTAACGCGTGGCGATACGGAGACGTCGCTGCCACCCCTATCGCGTTCTCCGACCCTTGAAAGCGAAACAATGGCTCCAGGTAATTCGTACAACGCGTCGCTTTCGCGGGATGCGGGTCCCGATTTCGTGGCTCCGCGTTCTTCACTCGTTGAAGCATTCCTCGTCGTAATTACTCTCGTAATGTATTACGTACTTGGCTGTGACTGCCGAGGCGATAGCGGTGATTTCTCGCCCGCGTAAATAAGGGCGAAATATTTTTGCCTCCCCGGCGAGTACCGGCCTTTATGTGAGCGGAAGAGAAAGCGAGGAGGACGTAAAAATCGCAATTAAATGATAAATACGTCGTTTTTCGCAGATTCGATCTCCCGGTTTCGCGGATTCGATCGTTAAGACGCCTCGAATTACCCCGGCGTAGGCCCGAACCGTATAACGAAGCGATGCGGAATCCGGTAGAGCGTTACTCGGCACTTTGTACTTCGGCAACGCGGGGGATGAACGCCGCGCGATCGTTGATCAACACGCGTGAAACGCACGTGTGCTCGACTCCGCGTCGGTTCAGCTAATTACCCCGAGGGGTCCGTGCACGCCGTTACCAATCGGTTGGGTAATTCGGATCGATCGTTAAATTTTCATCCCCGGGATGCCGTTAAGTGCCGCACGATGCGGCACGTCTATTCGAACGGCGAAAAGCGAAACTTTGATCGGTCGCTCTCGCGCTCACCTTTCATCTGAGATTTGGAGATGTTCGACGTTCTGGCGGCGGAAACGGAACCCGATCGCTCGGGGCTAGCGGGCAGGGTGAAGAGGAGGTTGTTGGCGAGTCTACTCGGGCCCGACGGGGTCGTCGTCGACGACGTCGCGGCGCCCGGTTGCACGGGGCACGGGTGCTCCCGTCGAGTCGCCACATCCCTCGTTCTCGCGCCCGTTTCCGGCCCGGCTGCTCCCGAAGGAGACGACGGGAGCGTCCTCGAGGAACCATCTGCCGTGTCCTCCTCCCCATTATTCCCCACCGCCCCGCTGCTTTGACGTGTCTGAAACATTCGTACGGGAGCGAGGTGATAAGGTGGTGAGTCAACGTTCGTTTGTTCTTGTAATTGTTGAGAGGGTTGTGAGAAGAGGAGCTCTGATTAAGTATATCAGGCTCCTCCTATAGCCCCGGTTTATTTCATTTTTGGAGAAATGGGGGAAATTTTGACAAAAAGGGGACGATTTTTATTAAAAAGGGAGATCTTCTAGAAATTAAGAACGTGTAGTGATTTTAAAAAGTAATAATTTTTTTAATATTTCATGAAACACTAATATTTATTAAGTTGACAAACGATGTACTTGTAACTTAAACATTTATAGCACGTGTCGTGTAATTTAAATCTTAGTATCGCAATCTGAACCAAGGAAAGGAGACCATTCGTTGAATCGAGTTTCTGATAAGAAACGTTAATTCAACTAGGTTATTTTTCTTTTTTAACGAAATATTGATGTAGACAAAGTAAGAGTTATATTATTTTAGCAAAGAAAATTGATCATTTCGACCCATTTGACGTAATGTTAAACAATGAAAAGACGAATTCAACTGAGAAGCTGAGTAATAAGTAGTTTTCGGAGTCGGAGGCTCCTCCTACTTGTGTGAGCCCTCTTATCCATTACACCTTGTATAAATAAAAAAAAAGACCGAGTCTTCCAATCTCATCGACTACCATTTCATCGGTTTTGAATATTTATAACGCGGATTAGCATGATTAGTTGGAATGATAATTCGTCTGATTGCAAGTGGCGCAGAGAGGAATGATTGAAAGGTTGAACTGGGACGCGAGATAGTTATCGACGGAACGTCATTTCGAATGCAACGCGCAGGAGTTGCCGACAACTTTCGTCACTGGAAGTGATAACGAAAATGAATTGCCAAGGTGGCACACACGGCGAGGCGAAGGAAGAAGGTACGCCCTCTTCGTTATAGGTATTTCACCCGGAAGCTCTATTCCCCTTTTGATTGTTCGGATAAAGTGAAGAAAAACAAAATTGTGAAAGTTACGACTGTTGAAGTGCCTCGTAAAAGGGGGAGGTACGTTCGTACGTTGAAAAGAATATTCGTGATATTTTCAGCCCCGTTCTAGGCGGTGAATATGAAGCTCTACCGGACGCTGATTTGTTTCATTCGTCCTTTTCTTCATCCCGCCCCATTTCAAACTTCTCATCCACCACTTTAATTTGATTCAATTCCAATCGGTCCGCGGGATTCCGAACCCCGAGATACAGAAGAGGCGCGCAATTTCATTTCAATTGAAATCTAATGAGAATAGAAGTTTCGACTAGTTGGCATAGTTCGCAACGCTGCGAATTTCCTTGGCGGAAAATCTTATCACTGCCAACTTAGTTCGGCTACAAGCGAGCGTCACCGGACCAAGTTAAACGTAACCCCGTTCGCTCGTTTACTTCGAGAACTAAAATTAGCCGTCACCCATCGTTCCTCGTCAACGCACCTGCCGTCAATCTATCGAAACTAATGATGTTTCCTCGATAAACTTTACCGCGTTAATGATCCCGTTACGTAACTGATTCCAACGCAGGACAAACGTATATATTTAAGGGAAAGTCCCTTTACCGTGGGTTAACGAGGATCGTCGAACTTGTATAAGAAATGTTGGAAGTTCGAGCGAATAAGATTTTCATGGATTTTTGCTGCTAAAATATTTGTTAAGGGTGCAAGGGGATAAATATATTTTTTTCCATCGTCGTTAGAAATGACGACGAAAAATCTAAATTGGAAAATACCACTTGGCATACATTTTAGCTACCGATTTCAATGACCAGCGTGAGTGATATATTTCTCCGCGAAAATTCCTCCATTTTCATCGGCCGACACAAACCAACTAGACGGCATAAAGGGGATAGAGCGACGCGGTGGAACAAAGCGACTCGGTTTGCACAGTGATGACACTGCGGGGATTACTCCACATGAATCGATGTACCACGGGAAGTACAGTCAGCCGCCAGAGTTCATCCGGTTATGAAGTTACCCCGTCGTTAAATTTAACGTTAAGCTCGACTCGGCCGAGTGAATTTCATCCACCGATTGTACCTCTACTGCAGGTATTACGCGAGGGATTTTAATGATCGATGAAGATAGGTATTCACTGTTCAGATCTTCGGAATATCTCAAGACGCGTTAATACCGTGCCGAGTCGCCTCTGGGGCCGCGTAAAGCCACAGGTGGCCGATCCCGGGACATTCGGAGACGAATAAACGGGAAACGAGAAAGAGTTTCTCGATTATAAATTCTCCGAGCACAATTTTAAAGGTTATAAGTAAATCGTAGCCGAGTCTCGTTGATTTTAATCGGCTTTGATTGGGAATTTAATCAGGTAATTGCGGGGAATTGTGCAAACAATTCGCATATTCGTACGGCAAATTCGCGGCATGCTCAACAGAGTGTACGGCTGTGATGCAACATTGGCGTCGATTTCAATTCACCTGATTCAGATAAACGCAGCAGTAGTCGGACGGTTAAGACCGGTATCCCGACACGTATAAAAATATGTATATGTAGCAGATTTGATTGAGTGTTCTTATCAAATGGAATTTGTCACGGGCATTCCTAACTTATTGAAGATCCTTTCGCGGCAATTGATTCTTTTCACCGCATTCAATGATTTACGTCATATGTAAATGTGTTCGGATATTGAGACGTGTTCGGCCACTTGTGCTTTCACCTTATGTATAGAAATTTATGCCGTCGCTGAGGCAGGAAGTAAGGCAACTGTCCCGATAGCAGAATTCGTTCTAGTAGTTAAACATATCTGAGTATAATTCAAATTATTGAATGGGATGGAAACGAATTAGTGGAAAAAAATCTTCGATAAATTAAGCAATATACATATAGGTATATGTATATACAGGAAATTTCACTAGCAAGAAGCCTGAGTAAAATCTGCTGTATGAATTTCTATGCCTATCCGGATACTGGGACAATTATTACCTCAGAGGGAGAGCCTCGTTGCAACTTCTGCCTGGGACAGGAATCAAGTGTCTGACTAAAACGGCTTTGTACTACTTACGCATCGATGATGATGCGGCGTTAAAACGACGGTCTGACTCTAAACGAATAAATAAATAAGTAGATAACCGTATCGACTCGCGAAAGAATTCACCTTTTCGACAATCCAAAGGAAACGTTTAAAAGGGGGGTACGAGAGATTCCTCGACCGCTCCACTGAAAAAGGAAACCCGCCGCGACAGCGGATGCTATGACCACAGGTGGTCCATTTCCGACAAGTCGAATCTCCCGAGTACGGAGCACATTCTCCCTCGCAGAAGCATTTATTAAATAACCGACCACTCTGCAGTTTCGCGCTCTGGCGAGCTTCCGCAATCGAGACTCCACCCGGAAATGAATCCCCCGTCGTCCTTATTTCAACCTTCCCGTGAGGTATGCGGTACTTATCGTCAACCGTCGGCGGCAACTAGAAATTCTGCGAGGGTGCCAAGCGCGCGGGGATCGGAATTCGGGCGAACGGAGTGCAGGCGTGTTGTTGCGACAATTTCGCACAGATCTGTATATACGTATGTGCAATAGTTGGACGAAAATCGAGCGGTACAGCGATTGCGGAAGTATTTCCACGAGCCGTAACGTCTTCCGCTCGGTATTCGCAGAGGGGACCGTTGAGTATTTTCACTGCGGAATAACGCACGCGTGAAAAGTTTACGTCGACGGAAATTACAACGCGCGCGCGAGAGAGAGAGAAGCGCAGTCAAAATTTGCCGCGCTTGTTGTGCCGCCTCGCGAAGCGCTCGTATAACGTCATTTTATTACGCCGATGCGAATCTCTCTTCCTCGTGTAAATGGCGAATTCACGACGATCTCGCGTGAAAAGAGCGCGAGAGAAGGTGGGGGCAAGAGATATGGAAGGTACCCCGAAGTCTGAAGCCCTTTTATGACGAATCGCGAGGAGAAGCTCGGAGGGGGCGTAATAAATTCAGCACTTTGAACGGGCTAACTCGAGAAGTTCCGTAAGCGTGACCTTCTTTCTGTGAAATATTGTTAAGAAACAGAGATCGGATGAAAGACGCTTGATAAATATTTCGGGATGAACCGACACCTCCTCGTTTCGTCTCTCAGAATGTCTGGAAAAATCGAGATCTTTTTTTAGAATCGATCAGCCCTATCTCGTGCACTCATCTCGAGAAATTTATCTAAAAATTATATATTTATGGAGACATTTTCTCAAGGGATCTGTCTCTTATCACGAGCTGTAAGTATATTATGTAGACGTATTGGCACTGTCAAATGAGAGGCGACTCGAGTCGATCACGAAAATCCTTCCAGCCGAATTTCGTCTCGTCGTTACTTCATCGCCATTAGAAGCTATCGGTTGGCGATAGCTGAGCTCAGCAATATTAACAAAACATTAAAGCGGCTACCCATCGTTTCGGTTCTACCCGCATCTACAGATATACGGCCTGCTAATATCGTACGAGTAAACGACGTCGTTTATCAGACATATCGCTCTCCTGTTTATAGGATATTCATATAGATTTCTTGTGAGATTGTCA
This sequence comes from Xiphydria camelus, assembly GCA_963678675.1. Lineage (NCBI taxonomy): Eukaryota > Metazoa > Arthropoda > Insecta > Hymenoptera > Xiphydriidae > Xiphydria > Xiphydria camelus. Next base: position 38,714,064 of record OY783192.1, read on the forward strand.
TCGCTTGCCGAAAGAACCTCCTTCTAGAATTACGATGCGAGGATATCGTCGCCCGGTGTTAACGGGCGACCCGATACTCTCGCAACGAACGGTTAACGCAAGAGTCTAGTGACAATCGGTCACGCAGCGCGTGACGAAACATTGATCAACAAATGAGCTGAGAGGAGAAACTTGCGCGAAACGTCGCTCGAGGTCGACTTATATCGTCTCTGGTTTAATTTCCATCTCATATTTTATGAATAAATAAAACATTTCGTTCGAATTCACGCTGGAACATCGAGGAGGCCTGATATCTTTCGCGAGCAAAGCCGGTTGAAAAATATCGCGAAGGCGTAAACGACGAATCTAGAGAGAAAAATATGGGCGAGAGCCCGAAAATATTTCGCGAGATCGCGCTTATTTATGCGAGTGCAAGTGACGCGTCCCTATAAAGGAAATTGACCCCAGCGCTGGGATTTCCGGTAGGATAGGTTCGTCGAATAAAATTTCCGAGCGAAGCTCGTCAGTTTTCACAGGGAAACGCGTTCGGAACGTAACACGGGAGGCGGGGAGCGCGCCTCATTTGAAAATCGATTGCAATTTATTTTTGTTAGCCCTCGGGACTTCTTCTTCGGCCAAGCGTGGTTTATTTAGAACCGGGTGATAAAGAACGACGTTATTTCGTTGAGGTCGTATGGTCGTCGACTCTACGTCAACCTTTAAAGTCATCGATATTTCGGTGTTCCATTGAGAGATTTCATCAATAAATCTGCGATTTTTGTAATCAGCGTGAACGAATATGCAAGACTGGGTTTTCGGTTTTTGGCAAAACGTCAAACTTTTTCAATTTTTCACGAAAAGTGACACATTTTTGGGATTGAACTTTCGACTACCTCATCCGATGAATTTTTTTGCACTGATTCCGAAAATCATGGATATATTGATGAAATCTCAGAGGCACATCGCGATATATCGATGACGCTTTGTGAAAAAATAATTTCTGATGCATAAAAATCCTATGGCATTTAATATTTCCTTTGAGCTATGGTCCTATAGCCGTGATTTTTGTAATCGGTACAAAAAAAAAGTACAGAAAATAGGGTGTTCGAGCAATCGACTCCAGAGATTTCGATTTATGTCGCAAAAGGACACTTGAATTTTTTCTCGAAAATGGAAATCTCTGGAATTGAGTTCTGACCCACCCTACTCGATGTATTTTTTCACGCCGATTCCGAAAATAACGGATTTATCGAGGATGTGTCAAAGGAAGACCGAGATATCGTTGAAAATTTGTCTCGATATCAATTCAATTATTTATCAACAAAATCCGCATTTCGACGCACGGTAGAATATATCGCAAACTGCCGCTAGAAAAAGCAACGAGGCCGACAAATTTCCCCATCGCAGAATCAGTAGACGCGCACCTCCTCCTCCTCCTCCTCCTCCTCCATCCCGATCCATTTCTGTCGCACTATCTCTGGCGGGCGGATTCGCCGAGTCCTCGAGAAATTTTACACGAAGCTACATCCTTTCATACCGCGACGAGTGCTATGGATATCGTCCGGGCAAAAATATCGAGATTAAAGAGCACATCGAATGCACGAAGAATGCGCTTGACAGTTCCATTGGGAGGTGAATGGATACGTCTATAAAAGAGAGAAGAGTGGCTCGGATTCGCGAGAGTACAGGGAGAGAGTGCCCCTGTGTATCTATGAATAAAGTTTATCGAATTCCCGCCGGGGTAGACAAGCCCCCGCGATGGTTCGCGCGTGTGTGTGTGTGTGCGTGCGAGCTATCGAGAAGGCGAGCCACGTTCCTCCTCGCGCTGGTAATCACGCTTCTCTGGCTGCTATATCGATCAAAGGGCCGACCGTGCACGCGTCTACTTCGCCATCGCGTGTAGTCCATACGTACCTACTTGCTACTTACGTCTTCGCGGAGAAAGGCCTCGAGGGATGGGGCGAGCGGGGATGTGCGGGAGGTTGAATGCGACCAACAAAGTTGCCGCTATAGTTCAGTCGCGCGGGCAACGGTGCGCGCGGTTGTCGGCTTCCGCTTCTTCGACTTTTATTCGTTAGGACTGATCAATTGACTCTGTGTGTTGCAGTCGTATCAGGAATCGGCAAATTGACTCGGCTCGGTATCGAGGGGAGGAGGGGGAGATGTACTTTTGCGATCGAGCGAGAGAGAGGCTCGGGGCGAAGCCGGGAAGTGGGGAAGGGGGTAAGTGATGCTTTGAACCGTTAAAGTTCTTCGTTAGAGAGGTATCGACTGCCGGGACATTCGAGTTTTTACTTTCGGAGGTTTTTTGGGCGCGGAAGAAAATATCGGACGTTGTCTAAGTTAATGTAAGAGGGTTTTGACCTGGAACACAAAGTATAGAGGATTTTTGAGGAAGCTTCCAGTGATAGAATATATTGAAAGGTCGGAAAAGGCTCGAGCGTTATCCGTACCGTTGGTTGCAGATGTTATAGCGCTATTAAAAATCATCAGAACTCGAATTTTCGCTAAATTATACCTTTATCGTTATTACGACGAGAGATGTGGTAAGATTCTCACTGAAATACCTTCCCGGATCTTTCCTTGACAAGCAGTCGACGGCGCCGAAATTACTTTTCGATCGAAATTCTACATCTCCATTTTTTTCTCCCCCACTGCACCTGGCTCTCGACTATCCCACCCAAAGTGACAGAGAGAATTAAAATGAAATTCCTCGCATTTGATAGAATTCCGTTTCCCTCGTCAGAAATGCAGGCAACCGTAAGCGCGTGAAGGATTTTTCTCTTTGACGGAGAAATTCTTCGTAAACGCATGCACTCGATGATGAGCTGACTCTAATGAGAACTGGTCTTTGATAATATCTACTTTAAGGGGGGGGTAATTATTCCTTCAAATGAAGGCTTCGTACAAATTATATCACGTACTTCCCTTAAAAAAGGAAACACCATTTTCAAAGTACTCCGACGCTCGCCCCGACAATAGCAATCGACAATCGGAAATCTCTACGACGTCTGAACCTAATAAATCAGTGGTCCCTCAAGAATTTTATTCGCCAACCTCGCCTTATGGCGTCGGTCTCACCCCACCCCCCGAACTGACGCCACAGTGCGCTCCGCTCATTCCAGGACTAACTGGATTCCTGTTAAGCTGACACCCATAGTCGAACAATGACATTTACCCGCCCCACCCCTTCTCTTTCGGAGGAAGAATCGAAATTAAAGCCGATCGGCCGATAGACACGGCATTCTTGCATTCCACCCTTCAAGCTGAAGGCTATTTTGTTCTCGAGCAATCGCTATTAGACGTGCAGCGATACGGAAGGTTTTTCTCGTTCTCGAGAATCAAAAATAGGTACTTTTTTTTTCTGAAATCACTTTCGAGTGGCCCTGGCGGATTTCTCCCTTGAATCCTTCGTCTACGCGGCCCTCTCGCGAATCGGAAATCAGTTGGGACCGGAAATGAGACAAAGTTTTGAGAAAATTGAAGTGGGGAATGAGCGAAGAATAAAGGCGATGATGAAAGAAGGCTCGCATCGATTTGTCAACATCACACGGTGGAAACGCTGCATTCCTTTGGTTCGGCCTTATTTTTCGCTCTGTGGAAAGAGAAATAAAATAAATATCAGTTTACTTTTTCAGTCGATAATTAAAATCGAAGCTGTGTTGACGATAAAATAACGTCCCGCTATCCAACGTTTTTCATATCGGTATCAAGGTCCGAGTCGAATGCAAATTAAAAATTGTAGATGAATAAGAGTGACGAATAAAAAAGACAGGGAAAGTACGAAATAGAATGTATTCAATATCCGGGAGTATCATCACGAGAGAAAAGGAGGAAAAGGAGCGATAGTCGCATTCACCGCGAAGCGATATTGAATCCTCTGCAAAGAATTGATGGCGTTATCTCGAGCTGATTTTTCCGCGCGTTCTATGAATCACTCGAAGACCGAATCGACTCTGTCGTTACGACGTATCTGTACCAATAGGTACGCGGATGCGGATATGTTCCAGTTATATCTAAACCCAAAAAAATCGATACGTATACCGTGCTCGATTTTTTCGCGCGTTTTACGTTCTTAAACGAAAAAATCAACACCTACGACGATTACGCGGGGAGAGAAAAGCGTGGATGATTTAGCTGAGCGCGAGGGCTCGTACGAGGGTGGCGAATAAATTCTCGGCCGGGTCAACTGGAATTAAAGGGGGATTATATGGCGGCGGGAGCGTTTAAGTCTCTTGACGATTTTTAGCCCTTCGCGTCGTCCGAGGATTCCTTCGACAGTTTTCTCGATTCGATACGAGTATACCGCAAATTCGGAGCAGAAGTTCATTATTGGTGGGGATGAGCGTCGGCGGAAAAAAAATGAATAGAGGTGTCCGCCCATGGAAAGTATACACGCCGTACAATCCCCCCTCCGGTTCTACGGTCCAGGCGTCGTTCTCACCCTCAGTGTTCCGGGAAGCTTTATTATTTAATCCAAAGTTCATTAATAACATCGGCATGACACTAATTGCCTCTCCCACGGCTCGCCGAGGGAATACTGTATTATCGCGACAGTCGGTTGTTATAGCTCTTTAATAAGAAAAACTCGAAAGCTTTTACAACCCGTTATCGATGCAAAGCGGAATGCAAATCGAACATTACTGCGCTGCGATTCATAATTTGACAATCTTCTCGCGGATGACCTGAAATTTAAACGCTCTACTCAAAGCGAAGAAAATAAAATACTTATCGAATCCCTTCTGTTGGGTCACAAGTATAATGTTATCTGATATAAAAAAACGAATGCAGTGTGCTTAATCGCAATGCTATTTGAAACAAAAATCGTTCCAAATCTCGACAAACATTTCCAATTTTTTTTCACCCTCTTATTTATGAGAAATGAGCTACTAATTTCAGTTTTGTACGGACCGTGTAGTATTAATTAAAAATACGAGCATCTCCGCGGTAAGAATTAATTACAGAAAACTGAGAAGAAAAAGCGCAAGCAGGTTTCTCGAGTTCTTCTTGCCGTGTCAGTTACAATGGAGCTCGACGTCGAGTTTGTTGGACGATGCAAAGCTTGTTAAGTGCGATTAAAATTTTGTTGCTTAATTAAAAGCGCTCCGCATTAAACATATTTATATCTGAGTACGTTTATCTAATTTCAAGGGCATGATTACGTCGTATATCGTATTCGATATCAATGTCCGATTATTTTGCAATTTCAACTGAGACACGTTTAACGAGCGGTGTGTGTAATCCTAGATTTTATCACTTTTGCTATTTATGGCGATCGATATTCACGTGTGAAAATACAAATACATGTAATCTCTATATTACAAATACTTGGAGAGCCAAAACTCATTTTACTTCGCGAAAACTTTCAGAATTTGTGCAGCATTTATTAATTACCCCTATGTGACATATCTAGATATCATGTAATTCGATTGCACCGTGAGTGGTTTTGCGTGCGACAATAGACACGAATTATAAGCTTGAAGTGTACCGATTATTATTCATCTCGATCGCTTCCCAAAATACGGCTTCGAGGCTCGCCAATGATAACCACCCCCCATCGAGAAAGCATCTTCGACGCAACCCTGAATTATTCTCGTTCGCCCTATAAAGACGCGCTTGAGATATTCAGATAAGTCATACCTCCCCGTCGACTCACCCTCCTGCCGAAGCGATCGAGGCTTCCGTTTCTCGTCGTGATCCACGTCGTCCGATGGTCGAGGGCAAACGCGGAGGCGAGCCATCGACGCGGAGGGTCCGATTTGTCCCCCATTAATCTAGATTAAAATCTGCATCGAGGCCGCGTATAGCCGTAGAGATTAGCGGATTAACGGGCCGCGAGGGAGGGCAGGGGAAGGGGGGTGCGTGCGACGTGGCAATGGGACCTACGAACGTCACGTCACGGCTGCGAAGCTCATGCTCGGTAACGGAACGGCGAACTGAAAACGTGATAAATTGAAAGGTCTCAGCCCTTGGCGACTCGACGTGTGTTCGACGCGCAAGAGGGGGATGATTCGACGACTTACCGAGCGCGAGTTAGACACGTGCCTGCAAAGGGTTCGCGGCGTCGGTAATTAAATCGATAGTCATCTGGAATGTCGAGGAGCTTCGAAGGGCTGGTTTGGCGTCAAATCGGAGGATTTTCCCGCAAACTTCCGACGGGGATGAATCAGGGTACGGATATTCGTCCGCGTTCGGAATCCGAATCTCGAAGTGGCAAGTTCCTAACAGGGGAACGATTTTTTATCGCGAAATCGTGAAGCGATCCGAACTGCAGGCTTCGCCAGTCCTTATTTATATTATTTTAGGGGAAATAGGGGAAATTTTAACACAAAAGGAGATAATTTTTATTAAAAAAGAAGATGTTCCAGAGATTAGAAACGTGCAATGATTTGAGAAATAACCATTTTTTTTAATATACAATGAAAAATCAGTACCTAGTTATTAAGTGAACGAAAAATGTTTTTGTGACTTAAAATTTTATATCTAATCTTACGCAACTCAAATCTAAGCCTGACAATCTTATTTAAAGAAACGAGATCATTTATCAAATCTATAATAGTTTCCAGTAAAAAACATTAATTTAACTTGGTTATATTTGAAGTGAAATACTGATGCGAATAGATAGAGTAAGACTTAGAGTATCATTTTAGTAAAAAAAATGATGAAAAGACACGCTCAACTGAGAAGCTGAATAATGGGAGATTTTAGAGGATAAATATCGAGATATAGGGGAAAATGAGGCAAAGTTACGATTTTTATGATGAAAAGGGAGGAACTTAAAAAAATTGGGGAATAAAGGGAAATAGGGGACACACTGTAAAGCCGGGAACTGCAATGTTTAACTGGAGCGAAATTCTGCCTGTTATCAACAGTGCACTTAAAGCGCAATTTCGCCGTCCAATGGCGTCTCGCCGATAAAAACGTTCGGCGGGTGAAGTCCCGCAACGGAAGACAACGCGATAGCGTTTCGTTTATTTCCGTTCGCGAACTTTCCGAGCGTGACTTCGATTACCCGTACAATAATGGGATTCAAACTTTTGCGGCTGCGGAGGGAGCGACGAGGAAGTGGCAAAATATCGATAACAACGATCGACGGCAATCGCTTTAGCACGTGGCGAGTGCAAGCTCATAAAAAAATGGTAACGAAAAGCCGTCAAAAGTTACACCAACGGCGTTGAAGAGAGAGAGAGGCGTTATAGGAAAACGGCGCAGCGAGTATTGCTCCACTTGAAACTTGGCGCGTAAAAATCGAGCACCTCGTAGAAAAGTTCGATCGCTTCCCCCGCGGTAATTGCCCGGGCTTTAACGCTAATCCGTCGAACTCGCTTAAAGTGCGATTCGCGCGCCGCCTCTCGTAAAATCTAGTTCCCGCGAAGCTTTTCATAAAAGCTCCGTCGGGAGGGGGGGGGCGGCATCTTTTTATATTACGAGCCCGGAGAGATACTAAACAAAAAAGCTCCCCCGCGCAGGGCAATCCGAAGTTTCGAGCGGCATTTCGGAATGCTCCGCCTGCGGAATTGCGGCGAGAGCGGAGGAACGCGCGCGGAATTTTTCGAACGGATAATCGGAGGGGAGGCGGCGTGCTTCGCAGTTGTCGCATCTCCGCGTCCGCGTCTTTGTATTTGTCGATGAGGGCGAAATAACGAGTGCGATAATCGCAACGGTATCCGATAAGGGTGGTGCTGTGCAAACAATAACGAGGTGCGGTTTGAAAATTCAACGAAGGGCGAACCGCGTCGCGGGGGTGCACTCGCGTGCGAATATACATATATGTATCCCCCCCCCCCCGTTCTCGAGCGAGATCATAAATATTGCGCGGGATCGAGAAAGGACCGAGGGCTGAGACACAAGGAAGGAGCGGAAAGAAACACATTCCACCGGACGAGGGTCTCTGCCCGCGACTTTTGCGAAGGGACGAATACCTCACGTTCGAGGACCGCGGAGGTATGTATGCATAGGCGTAAATATTGGAGGACGAGAGGTCGCCGAGTGTATGCCTATACTCGACGCGCGGCTTCCCCAGGGCAGTAAAATCTACGGGAGGGATGACTTCTCTTTTTACGACGAGCTTAGGTCGAAGTCAGCTGAAAATGGCGTTGGAGGGGCAGGGAGGGAGGAGAGGTGAGCGGGATCAAATACTTGGATGTAAACCCGGAGGACACTCGTCTCCTTCGATTTCAACGTGTGAGAGAATGCAGATTGCACTCTGGTACACGTGTAGAAATTTCTACATTTTCTTTAACGGTGTCACCGAGGATTTAGACATTTACAAAATTCTGCAAGCGAGTGACACGTGTGCAGTGGAGACACTATTTTGTAAATCGAGTAACGATGTAAACTCCTTTGATCACGCGAAAAGTATCTGTAGCCAAATTTGGCGTCGCCAAATAAACCGCTGATAGGACGAAATTGCTCTGGCTTCTGCGACTCATCGACACGATCCGGAAAAGCCTCGGTAATTCCTCCCCAAAACGCTGGATTATTCGCGCTAGAGCCAGGTCGAGCTCGGATCAGCTAACAAGGAAAGCTCTCAAAGTGCCCGTGATACGATCTCGATGAAACTCGATAAACTGGAAGTCCATTATTCAAAAATAAAGCGTTTTATGTCTCCCATGCGCGATGGAGTATTTTTATTTCCAAAAATGAAACAGCTTTTTCAGTTCCTCCTCATTTTTAGAATATATTGCGCAAGCGACGAATGAAACCCCGATACAAAAATATCGTGCGGATCTAAACAGCACAGAAATCTGTCGAGTTTCATCAAGATATCGAGGGTCGAACGCTCCGAGATATTCCTCCCTTATCCGCTCGGCCAGAAACGAATGAAGAATCCTACTTCGTTCTCCGCGTCGATAAATCTTTTACGCTGCCGTAAGAGCTTTTACGACGCGGGTGTGCTTGGTATACGTGCGCTCATCCCGTATATCCAAGCGAAGATGCAACGAGCGATTGCATCGTTGCACCCGAGCATCTAATTCGTATTCGAACGTGTGGGTGTGCGTCTCGGGTTAATAAGACGCTCGCGCTTGAGTGGCGGTGCACCGCGGCGTTGATCTTAATCTATATCGAGCTGTTCTCAGCGGGGTAGAAATTCTCCACCCTCCAAAGTCCGAGTGAGTGCTCACCGCTGGACCGCGAAGAACTTTACGATACTAGCTACCGCGTATAAGACGTCGCGGTTGATGTGTTTGCGCGCGCGCGCGCTGGCATTTTCTCGGAGTTTATCGCGACGACTACGTAACATCTGCACAGAAAACATGGTTTTACAGTTTTAACAAAATTAGGTTTTGCTGAGAATATCTTGCCATCGTGACAAATATATTATAATATATCTGTAGTAGCAAAATACACGTTCAATAATAATAAAAATATTTGTCGGGATGGCAAATATTTAGGAAAATACAAAAACTCATTGCGATTGTAGTTACATTTTCTATTATCGAACATATCTCTTGCTGCCACGGATAATATTTTTGTCGTGATATCAACAAGTTCCCAACAAAACCTAGTTTTGGTACGACTGCAAAATCTTTTTTTCCGTGTGAAATCGAGTCTTGGAAAGGTCTAATTTTTCAGCGTCAAAGGCAAGTGAAATTGAATTAATTGCACTGAAAAGAATCCCTTCGATCATCTACACGAGTTACACGATTCGATTCGTAATAATCAGATATCCTGTTAATCAATGCCCGATTCAGTGGAGACAAAAATCGAATTAGGAACGCTCCCGCTTCAATCGGAGAGAATGGGTATAATATAATTCATGGTCTACCGCACAGAAATCCGCTTACGGGATAGACATTGTATTTCATGTAAAAGCCGAGTGGTAATTGCCGAACGGCGAATATAATGGGTGGTGAAGTTTAACTGTTTATGACATTGAACGGTGAGTGAATAAAAACTGTATACATAATTCAATTTAAATAATAATCCGGGAAGCCGATTTGACTCCTAGCTCTGCAGTCTAGAAATCCAGCGATCGGCTTGATATGGATAATCTTGTGGTAAAAAGAAAATTTAGGCTTTCGCGACCATTGTCAATTACAAGCCAGGAGTAATAGTACTCGTAACTATAATTTTGAGATAATCATTTCACTCAACCAACCACTTCCCTTTTATTCAATTTCCCAGCGCACCCTACACCCCTCCCCCCCCTCGAAGTTTTGAAATTTCCTTACGGTTTTCTGAAAAACACCATTTCCGCCCAGCCGACTTTTATTTCAGGGTTCGCGGCTGATCCCCGTCGCGACGCCCGATTCATCCAGCATCCCGCGGACGAATCTCAGACAGATAAACAGGGCGATAACATGAGCGATCTCTCGTTTTGGAAGATTGGGAGAGCAGAGCGTGAGAGAGCATTCGTTTTCCTCATTAATTCCTCGTGGGGATTCCAGTCTGGCGTTTCTGCTGAACGCGAAAGAACGAAGACGAATGGCCAAAGGACGAAGAAGTGACTCAAACTTCGCGACGGAGACTGCGCGAGCGATCGTAAAAAGGAACGACGAGATTTTAGGCGGCCCGACCTTAAGGCAACGCTGCGTAAAATTACGAAAAGCAATTTGAGGTGAGAGTCGATGGCACTGGCGTCTCGCCCGGTAACGGTGTCGCTGCACAGCGGCGAAATAACGAGGCGGACTTAACCTCCAAATTGCACGGTGGATCGTAACTCTTCATTCTCGTGAAAGGTGAGTTATTTCCCACTATGTTTTGATAGTTCGGTACGAACGTGGACTTTCCCGTCGGGGCAGAGTACCGTCGTAAACCGGAAACGCGGTGAGGATATCAGCGGTAAGAGTTTAATTATTCCAGGAGCGTTGACGCTCGGGATCGATGTCGATTCGATCCGCTAGATGGCTATCGCGGCGGAGCTCTTCTCGGAATGAAAAATGTGAATGGCGATAAGGTGGATACTTATTTTAGATTCGTTGAAATAAAACTGAAGTCTTAGTTGCATTCGAAATCATCGATCGTCCTACGTTGTCGATAATAAAAGATTTTCCAACGAGAAATTCAATTAGCGCATCCCCCCTCTGCCAGCAAATAGCCAACGCATACTCGACCGTTGCGCGTGATGCGTTTACATCGCGCGACAGAAGATGAATGAAAATGAGAATACTTTCGAGGCTCAAACCATTAATCATACATTTAAACAACCCCCATCCACCCCGATATTCTTGTTCCACGTTGTCCCTTCTCTGTCCTTTCTTCGCCCAACTCCGGTTCATAAATCACAATGCAGCTGCAACGTGGACGAAAAGTTCAGAGAGTCGTTTCCTCAAAGAATTTACGAAATCTCTCGTCTCGCTGCGTCGCACTCTGGCCACGGAGGGGTTAGCCTGCTAACGGGATTACGGATGACACGCGCCTCCTGTTCCGCTAGAGGACGTCGTGACAGGAGACTCCCTTATCGTGAAAAGGACTGAAAGCGGAAGGTGTGAGGGATAGCTGTAAAGAAAATGTCGCTCTCCGTATTCTGTGGAGATTGAATGGAATTTACAACTCGAGTAAAAAGTAATAAAAGAAAATATAAAAGTGATAAATATGAGTTATGCAATGATTTGGTCCTCTATTTGCTCCATTTTCTATGATAAATGCTTGATTATCGTTATTATAACAGCAGAGTATAAAAAATTCCGAAAAAAACAGATATCCTTCGCTCTGAAATTATTTTTTTTAACGATACAAATTGTCGACCGAAAATGCCGGGAGATAATGAGTAATCCATTTTAATTAAGCGCCGATTAAGCGTTTCTAATCCTGAACCGTCATTCGTAAAGGGCTGATGACTCTTTTCTCTGTACTCGCAATTTTAATTGAATTCTCCAAGAGATTCTCGTTCAGTTTTTTTACGTCCTCGTCGATCGGGCAGATTTAGGGACGAACGAGTTAATCGAGTCGGAAAGGCTCGCGGTATCAACGAGAAAATGCAAGGTTATACCACCCCTCTATTTTTTATCGGACTGGGAAAGGTAAGTACAGCGAACCGCGCCGTTTAGCTGTCGAAGGGGTATAGCTTAACCCCACGGGACCGTCGTGACCCACACCCCCGCAGCATTCGGCATACACCCCGGCCGCGTGGTAATTCCGCGGTAGAAAACAAGTTTTCCGCCCCGACAAGAAGTCTCGGGAACCACCCTTTCCCCGTTTACCGAGGGGGCGAGCCAAAAAAGGGTCGAATTGAGACATTCCAAAAAATTTTGACAACGTATACAGGCCAGCGCGTGGGTTTCATCTACCTTTTTTCCTGCTTCTCGACTTCTGTATTCGGCGACGGTAAGGGAGAACTTCTCTTTCCCAACCCCCCTGCCTTCCCCCGCACGAACATAACCCTTTTCTTCGGTCGAGAACCCGACGAGGATAACGGAGAATAAGATTTTTTACGGTGGAGATACCGGTGATATCGAATCTCAAGACGACTCTGTACGACTAACCCGAGATTACGTTTACAAGAAAGAAGAAATACGAAGAAAACAAGGTACATTTAATTGATTTAAAAAAAAAAGAAATTAAGCTCCCTCTATTTCGATACCGGTTATCTTCATTCGCTGAGAAGTTTCGGTAATGCGAAGCCGCCCTTATATAAAAACCCGAGGGGGAAGTTCGAGGAGGGACAGAGCTACACAAGGATTAACGATACCGGGAAATCGAAGGGGTAAGTAATGCCCTCTTAATGTCCCCTGTCGACTCCTTAATTGAAACAAAAAATCCGTCAAATTGAGCGATCTCGAGGAGCTGCAGCATCGTGGCGTGTCCTGCTCGGCTCCCCGACAAAGTGGCTCGCCTCCTATCTACGTTTGCCCGTTTAATCAACGAGGAAGAAACGCGCGCGGCGCGTAGATTAAGGCAAACAGACGTTGATGCAGTACAGGTCTGATAAAACCCGATTAATCTCGAGGATAATGATTCATCACGCGCCAAGTCCCGCGGGGAGGGAGCAAGAGGTTCGGAGGTGGCGAAAGTAGAGGCTCTACTGCTCGAGTAAACAGGTGGAAGGACCTAGATTAGGAGCCGCGCTGTGTACCGCATAAATCAGAGATATGACTCAACGCGGATCTTGCCGATTAATATACCGCGGAGCGTAACTTTTTTCGGCAGGTAATGAAATACCGTCGCGATCTCCTTAGTATTTTCAAAAAAGTTTAAATAATCGACGTATCAACTACTCCGTTCGACGTATTTTTCCCCGCTGAGTACGACGATAACCGATACGTTGTGGAAATATCAAGGGAAGACCAAGATATACGCAGTTTCGTTGACGGCTGATCGAACGGTCGGCCTACTACTGGCCGCGGCCGGCCGAGTTGCTGGTCCGACCCGCGCAAGTTTCTTCTACTAGCCTCTCCGACCAGGGAGTCCGACTACTCCGCGGTTATACCACTTGACCCGGTGGACGGGAAACAACGTCGTTCGCGTAGAAACTTTAGAGGTAAGAAACAATTGATTTCTCGCCGCTTACTGATGGACTGTCTTATTCGAATAGTCTATCAATTGATTATTGATAAGTTATAAACGTAATTTTGTGTAAAAACTGCAGCAGATAAAATCGTCGATTCAAAGTAATCGGATTTTTTTTACAGCACCTCTGCATCATCCGCCCGGAAAATTACCACGAGTATTAATATGGAATAATCCACTGAAATGCGCGCGATGTACGGATCGCTCAGGCCCCATTATCCCCGTGAACACATTTAGCGGGCGGGCGATTCATGGCTAATTAAATGGACGACGTACGACGAATCGATTGCCCTCATTAGCGACGTATCTGTCCAATCAGTTAGCCCGCTCCCGGCTGCGGTAACGAGAACGGGTCCGTCGGTTCCGGTGAATCTTCGAGCAGCCTCCGTTCCCGCGTGTTCTTCGCCGTCGGGAACGGAGTTTGCGTAAATTATTAGGTACACATATAAGCCGACGTAGCGAAAAATGCGACGCTGCGGTTGCTCCCCGATTTTTTCCCTGCATCGAGGGATGCGTACAGAGTCCTTCGGGTCCCAGTGACGAAGAAACGTTCATCTGTGCAACGCGCACAACAGAGAGTGGGACGAAGCGCACGACTTGAGCCAGGGTTAAATTAATGGCGCACGCCGCTCGAGCTCCGGCGCAAAATCGGACGTAAATTACGCTCGAGTTTCTTCAGCCGAACGCAGTCCAACGTACGGCGGAATATCAGCATCGTCTTGGCAACGCAACTGAGGTGTTTTGCAACGAAATACCGCAGTGCCGCGCGTGTTTACGGAAATGGCTGTGTAATTATAACGGGTTGGACATAGTTCGCATCGTCGTAACGATAGCGTGGTCGAAAATCATCGGAAAGATAACGAGACTGAAGAGACGCGTCGCTGCAAAGCCACCCCCGCCCATCTATCCTGGGAAAGGAGTGAACCCTTTATCCGTTTCTGTAATACTATCCACTATCTCAGCGGTGTCTTTCTCTCTCTCTCTGCTTTTCTATCCCTTTTTCTCTCGCACTCCATATAATTTAACTCACCCCTTCTCCCTCCCCTTTTCTCATCGCGCACATACATACGTTACACGGAGATTTGCATGTCAGTCTTTCCAGAGGAACTTCCTGAAAGCGGAAAGCCAAGCCTCCACCCGGCGCAATCTACCCCGCACCCCCTCGATACTCCACGAGAAACGAGAAAAGGGCACACAGGTACGGTTTTATGCCTCGAGTTACCGGGTGTATCGGAAGCCGAGAAAAAGAGGGGAAATGGATCCGACGCTTTAAAACGTGCTTTCAGCCGGGACGAACTTAAGTGAATCCGACTCCGGTCCGGGCATCGGTTGAATTTCGGAAAATTGGAGTTTGAACGCCGATAAACGCACGCGGATAGTCGTCGAATGGCAAACGATAACGAGACCCTTGAAGGATATTCTCGCGATTCATAAAATTCAGGGATGCTCCGCAATGTTCCAAGCCCGACGATACCTATTAGACCCTTTTTTTTCCCACATGCCCCTACATCTATATCCTGCGTACCTGTAAATAAACCCATTCACGCGGTTAAGAGTGAAAGCGAAAAAAAACCACCAGGCAGTCATTCTCGCTTTATTCGTTTCGCGCGGTCTCCCCGTAATACAGCTGCGAGAGAACTGGAGGGAAGCTGAAGTAAAAAAATTCGAGACGACGTCCGCGCTCCCCCAGGCCCGTGCTTCCCAATCTGTCGCACAGATCGAGAAAGGGCCCCCATGCATACGAATAGCGGGAAGAGAGATATCCGTGCTAGATTGCGCGGCGAATCGCGAGGAACCGAACGAGAGGACGCGGCGGGAATGAGAGTTCGCGACGGTGGATTCTAAGAAGGATGCTTCTCGCCCCTTTTAGGACAGTCGTTGCGAATCTCTACGCGCCATTGGTAAGCGAATCTCTCGTTTTCCTTCTCCCCGCTTCGTAGGATCGGATATGTTCGGGATGCGGTTACCTCGGCGATTTGGACTGGTCTGCTATGCAGGTTGCATTCTACTTCTTTGATCCGATATCACGGGTATCCTTTGCAATTTATTGTATTGGGAATAATTAACGAAATGAAATTCGTTAAATATTAGATAGGTATTAATTTCTCTGAATACAACACTGAGAGAATAATTTATTTACAGTTGATAAATATATATTCGGATACGGCAAAATAAATATTTGGTCGGAACAAAAAAATATTCATTAAATATCAGATACTATTCCTCCGGGTACACTGAGAGAACAATTTATTTGTAGTTGACAGACGTATATTAGAATACAGCAAAATAAATACTTCGTCGGTATCTAAGAACATTTCGCTACGACATCACTGAGCATCTCCACGTGAGTAATACGTGTATCACCTACAATAGCGATACAGTTCTCCTATTCATGTATTATAGTATTCCAGCCGTTGCATCCCGACGATGAGGCTGCAGTCACTTGAGACTGCACTATCGTTTCAGCAGCCAGAAGACCGGTAATCAGAGCTACTCTGTTTTTTCACTGTACACGTCACCCGATTTGTCTCACTCGCCTCTGATTAAAGTGCAGCTTCGACTTTTCTCCGCGGCCATCCAACCGACGTCGCACACTCTCGCGTTCTCGCACTCGCAACGAACTCGGACGCGCGGGTAAATATTTATACGCGGCGACAGGAGTCAACACCGATTGTCGCAGGGGAATAAAAGAAGCGCGTCGAGCTCCTCGACGAAATTGAGAGAAAGGGATGCGGCGAGCGAACGGGAGATTCGGGTCAGCGGAGCACCTGCACGCGCGTCGCTCAATGGGGCGGACGAATGGGAGTCGAGAAGAAATCGGGGTCGGCGAGGAATTCGAGGATAATCCCTTACCGACGCGGGAGGATTCTCCGCGCGCTACACGTCGAATTCCGTGTACCGGCGCGGGCGCAATTGTCATGCAAATTCCCCCGACGCCGTGATTAATCGCTACCGCGCGGCGCGATGCAGCTTAATTAGCGAGTTCATTGCCGCTGAAGGGTTAATACATCACCGAGGGAAACTTGGCCTCGGTGGCCTCTCGCTTTTAACGGACTCTCCCCTCCCCTGTCGTCCTCGCATCGACCGCCTCGACGATCGGGGATAACAAAAAGAGGACCGTTAGATAAACGGCTCGGTTTCGCAACTAATGCACGGAGTTGCCGCCGAGCGAGGGAATGTTATTAGGGAATGATCTCGGGGTTCTTACGCGCGGGGGATGAGGCTCGGGTTTATATGGAGCAGAGCGGGGCGTGATTTCGGGGCGATCCTCTGCGATACCTTCTCGAACGAGAGAGAGGGGGGGGGGGGAGAGAACATGTGAAACTCGAATTTCTTTCACCCTCGAGCACTTATCGAC
Source organism: Xiphydria camelus (assembly GCA_963678675.1). Classification (NCBI taxonomy): domain Eukaryota; kingdom Metazoa; phylum Arthropoda; class Insecta; order Hymenoptera; family Xiphydriidae; genus Xiphydria; species Xiphydria camelus. Next base: position 38,730,853 of record OY783192.1, read on the forward strand.
GCGCCAAAATAGGACCTCGAGTTGCTCCGGAATCTTTCCGAGTGTTTCGGGGTTTAATTTCGGATACCCCTTCGGATTCTCTTCATCCGAGGACGCTCAGCGAGGTGTGGCTAACAAGAAAATGGGATTTCACAGAGACAAAGTTAGTTTCAGCTCGACACGGAATACGTCTAATTCTCGAATCTCAAGTAATTTCTGCTCGTCTCGATGGAATATCCGAGACGCAGCTCGGAACGTCTCCGGAGCGGCAACTTTCGCCCGTCCCCGAGACAGCCGGATGGAAAGACGCCGAAGAGGAGCGATCCGAAGATATCCGATCGGTCACGCAGTCGCGAAACTTTGCGGAAGTTCGTTTTGACGGTGACGCCGGTTCGACGCAATTTCGAACCGGTCCTCGCGTTCGTTTCGTCATCCGCCCCCGCCGTCTCTTCATCTCGCACGCCTCTACGTACACCGCGACGGCGGCGTAAAATTAAAGTTGCAAGAATTTATGGGGTAATTTACGCGACGTTCGCGCGTGCGTACGCTTAATTCACGGTTGTCGTCTCTCTTCTCGCGTGGCTCCCCCCCCCCCCTCCCCACGCAGGTCCCCGGGGTACGCGACGTGTCTGAGGGGGCCGCCGTATACATATACGGGCACGTACTTCGGCGGAACCGCCTGTTTAAAACGGCAATGAATATGGAAATGGTCGTGACCACGCGAGATGATGATACCTCTCCGTCGTCCGCGAATCTACTTTGCGATACGTGATGACACTCCCTCTGGTGGGGAAGATGTACTTTTGGCGGTAGCTAATGTACTCTCTTGGGGGAGCGCGGCGTGCGGCGAGACGCGTTTCGGATTAAGGGGGTTATAAAGTCTAGAATTTTCGAAAAATCGATTTTTTGTATTGCACTTTATGAAAGTAGAACTCTTTCGGAGAGTTTCAGTGAAGACCGCATAGCGCTATCTTCAAAATTGCCGCCGCTATGAGGGTTCATTTTGTTTGATTATTGTGAGCTGAAACCTAGAACTTTTCATAGAAACCTGTCTTTCTGAAAACATGTTTTTCTAATCTTCCGTACATTGTATCTTAAAAACGGTAGCTCCGATTAATGTGAAATTTTCAGGAAATGTTTATACTATCAATATATATATATATATATATATATATATATCTTTGGAATGTGAACTACTCTTATGCCCCCAAGTTGATTATTTCAATAATTACAGGCCTCTGTTTACTTAAAATTTCAAGCGTTTTCTGACCTGTAAATTAAAAAATGCCTATAAAAATCTACCAGATGATTTTTTCTCATCCATAGTAGTTCATTCCATAGAAAATAGTATTTAAAACTAAACGCACTTTACCAAATTGTTAAAGATCAACCGGTTTGGCCAAAGTGATGTACGGAAGGAGATCGCGCGATTTTACCAGACAAACCTTCAATCACTGGAACGGCAATATTTTTTTTCTAAAATTCTGAAAAAATCCAAAAATGTTCTTTAAGAATGAATAAAAATGTTGTGTTAATTTCACTTTAATCGGGTTTTTCATTTAGCCGTGAAAAAACTCCCAACAATGAGAAATTTTCGGTATTCTAGACTTAATAATCCCCTTAAAGAGTGCAAACGCAGTTGCACTCGGAATGGAGATCGAAGATTGTTCTTTGGAATTTTCGAAATTGTTTCTTCGCCTAAAATATTATAGATATCTTCGGTAATTTATTTATTTTTTTATTTCTTTTTCACGAAGAACTCGTTAGATTCACGTTCACGGGGATTACGAGAGACTGAAAATGTCGAGCGAAATAGATAGGCGCGCGCGTGTAAGCTGTCCGGGTCACAAGAATCAGTTTAATGCGGGGATTATGATTACGCGCCCTTCCGCCCCGTTGCAGCGGCGTCGCGCGTATGACTCGTAAACCGCTTAGATTTAACCGCCGTCGAGTTCAACGCTGCGGATGCTTCGTCTGCTTTTCGTCGCGCGTACTACACGTCGACAGCGAACCGGTAAGCGTTCCAGTTGTCCCTCCGGATCATGGGTGAACCACCCCCTTCCTCCGTAAAATCCAGTCGAAATTGCGCACCGCGACGAAAGCGTTTCTTCGCCACTGCTCATTTTCTTTCGAGAATTCAACTCCTTTGCCGTCGTCGCGTTCGGCGATCCGAGTAAAAATGCGAAAGCACAGCGCGTGCGATGGACGAGACAAAAGCTCGCGCGCGCTCGCGATACGATTGACGCGGGATCGAAGGAAAAGACAGTTAAGCGAAATGAAATCAAAGCGCGTTGTGCACGCGCCACGCAAAGTGAATAGCGGATGAAAAACGTACATATATTTACTTGCCCCTTCAATCATGCAGCTATTGATACATATAGACATATGCTAAGGTTCGCCAAACATACATATGTATGCGAATAACGCGAGGGGACCCTCAACGTAGCGGCGTAGGCGCGAATTTCGCGCTGGGAATTCGATTTACCGTCAAACGATTCGACGGAGCTTTCGATTTCTCTCCGGCGCGCGAGGCTCGAGGGAGAGGGGGATGCACCCGTTCCGCAGGGGCGCCCGCGTCGTACGCGCGCCAAGCCTGCACACCTCGCTGGGTAATAGAAATTCGCATTCGCGTCGACGCGCCTCGATTAAGGCGCACGCGCGTAAAAAAGCACACGCGTATGAATACGTGTGCAAATCAATGCGAATCGGAGAAACCCCGCGTCGAGATCGCGGCGCGCGCTGCGTCCCGATTCAGCGGAACGATCCGGAAGGATTCCCGCGGCGCGCGCGGTGAATTATCGCGAGAACCCGCGCGGTCCGTCGCGGTCGTGGAGGGGACGATAACGGCCGACGATATGGCAAGACTCGGCGAAGGACCTTCCGCCGTAATGCGGGTAAAGACACGAAGGATTACCCGCGTTCGCGGAGGGATCGCTCGATCAGTCAATACGTTCACGCGCGATTTAACCCTGTACGATCGCGACGGTTTTCTCGACCGCGTTCTCTCGCGGGGTCGTTTCCTCCGGTGACGACGCGGCTAGCTCGATCTCACCTGCATACCGATGCGGTGATTTAGCGAGATTCGGACCCCGCGCGCGGCTCGACCGTCCGAAGGACTTGACTCGGATTCGCCACGTAATTCGAGGGGCGTTGCGTCGCACCGCCGAGAAAACGCGGTGCTTCGCGAAGGGGGGGTCGAAATCGCGCGGCCGATAACGACGGCGGGGACACCGTCCCTCGTCGCGGGCAGTCGGCGCGCGGGGGATGTTCTCCCGAGACGCTCGGAATTACGCGGCAATATTATGATCGCGAGTCTTGCCCTCCTGAACTCTTCGATAGGATGAAACGGGGTAGTCCTCGAGAGGGCTTTGATAGCGCGATAAAGTTAATTGATAAATTATTCTACCGCATGGAAAAATATAACTTTGCTGTGTCTTGGCGAAATTGGGTTTCGTTAAAATCGTTTGCTGTCATGACGAATACACGGGATGAGGCGTTTAAATTGAGACACATGAATATATGTTGAACAACTGATGCATTATGGAAAAAATATTTGTCATATAAGTTATTTGCTTTAAAGAGAAGAGAGCTGCATGTCTTATTTTTCATTTATAATAGACCTTTTCAAGCCTATTTTAAGATCAACGTTATTCCTTTAAATGGAAGAAAAGTAAAGAAATAAAAAAACTTTCAGACAAAAGTCGTCTGTTTTGATGTATTGATTGAGAATTTATCGAGAAAAACATAGGCTTCCATTTAAAGAGAAAACATTGATCTTAAAATGGCCTTGAAAACGTTCACCAATTGAAAAATGAAATATACAGTTCTCTTTCCCCCTCTTGAGCAAATAACTTTTATAAGAAACATATTTTTCTAAAATCCGTTATTTTACAAATATTCGTGTTTCAATTCAAATACCTCATTCTGCATTATCTGTGGCTGCAAAAGATACGTCCAATGGTAGCAAATGTTATAGCAATCACGGTGAAGTTTTTTTCGGTAAAAGTATTTGCCACTCCAGCAAATATCTTTACCGTTGCCGTACAAATCTCTTGCCACGATGGATAATATTTTTCTCACGACGGTATAAAGTTCTCGGCAAAACCTAGTTTTGCTGTCACCGTAAAATCATTTTTTTTCCGCGTAAATCACGTGTGACACAAGCGAGTGCAAAGTACAATACATCGTCGACGGTCTAGCGCGGGCCGCTAATTGAACCAGCCTGATTTCGTCGACAATCAAGCGTGATGGGCGGCCGGCGGAGAAAATCAAGGTCCTGCCGTAACGAGACTTTGCACCGTCTTCTCGCGAACTTCCCGCCAACCCCTTCCGCCGTTAGCAGCGCAACCTACACGGACCTTTTGTGACCCCGCAAGACGGAACGCAATTAAAAGTTTCACGGAAGGCCGTCGTGTCGTGCTCCGTCCCCCCCGACATCCCCTTCCATTAGCTGGTACAACGAGGAAAACAACGTACATATGTACGCGTGGCGCGACCCACGCGATTCGCCATTGATAAGCATCAACTGTCTACGATGATACGAGAATGAGCGTTCCGACGATGTGTGAGTCGTAGCGCTGCAGTCATTCGCGACGAGAAAAATTAACGCGAGATTTGTAAAGAAATCTATAGAGTTTAATAGAAATTAATATGACTTTTCTCGCAGAAAATTTCACCTCTGCTCTAGCAAGAAATTCTTTCGGTTTGGCTGGGTGGTAAAAGCGTTAAAATCGACAGATCTCCGAGCTCGCAATCGGAGATTGTCGCCTCTCCTCCCGCGTGGACGAAAGCTGTGAGAAAAGTCCTCCGTCGAATATTTCAAGAGCCCGCTGACCGCTTCGGGGGATGATCGTTAAACGATCGCTTTCAACGAGGGATGTAATGGGGGAGCGACGAACCACGTCGCCGGTGCGCGGAGAACCGGAATTGTCAACCCCCGAGCCCTGCTGCCTCGATTAATTGTAACACCCTGGCACGGAACGAAGGGTTGCCGATTGGCCGAGGACGTCGGGACGAGGAAAGAGCGTGTATCGAGTCTAATCCTCGGAGTGCGCTCGTCGAGCGAAATCTGCTGCAGCCTGACGAGTGCATTGTCCGCGAAAGATGCATTTCCCGGCAGTCGAAGTCTCCGGGCCGGTCGACGGGGTGTGGGAATGAAATTTTAAAAAAGAAACCGACACGCAACGCGGCGTTAGAAAATGAGATGGATTCTGAAATCTTTAGAAAAATATATGAATTAAAATGTTTCAAATCGCATATCGCACAACTGAGACACGATTGGCAATGATTTACGAAATCAGTGTGAAACGAAAATTCCATGAAATATGGGGTAGCCCTGCAGCGATCGATTTCAGAGGTTTCGTTTTTTGGCAAAATATTTCAAAGGGGATTTGCCAGGACAAATGAACGATCGGGGAAACAGGAAGAGCCCTGTTTAACGTCAGCGAGAAGGAAGAGCTTACAAAAATAACTGACCATCCCCGGAACACCTTGACGCCTCTCATTCTCTACGGGACATGAATGTTATACCCGAATCACGCCCTGTCGCTACCGCTTCGGTTAATTTGTCAGTCTATCGACGTGAGTCAAAGCGACAGCCCGAAGGGTTGTCACCTCCGACGGCACTTATCCCTCCGACGGAGAATCCACCGTTTGCGAGAGGATCGCCGATGGAGGGGACGTCAAATTTAAGGAATGAAACGTGATCGACTCGTCCTCGTTCGTGTCAATCGCTTCGCGTATTTCTCATCGCTACGGACAAACGGATCCACGTGTGATTCGCGTCATTAGTTACACGGGAGACGCAGCTGAGGTGTACCGAGAAAAATGGATTTTCCTTGCAAAGATATCGCGCGCCAAATGTGTGTAGGAACGGGGATCAAACGCCATTGCTGCTAACATGCTTATGTAACCAAGAAGGATTTGGTTACATTACCGCTGACAACACGTTCAAGTAAAAATACCGACACTCTAAACCAATTAAAAAATGTAATTCAATCAAGCAATGTTATAAGTTGAAGTTACATGTACTCGAGTGTAATTTGTTTCCAGCACCTTATTCGATTCCGAAAATAATGGATTTATTGCGATATCTCGAAGAAAGATCGAGATATCGATGATTTTGGTATGAAAAAAGAAATAACAATTTTCTAACATTTATATTTACATTTTTTTCGACATAAAACTAATCCGACAATTATTTCGCTTGACATGATTTTAAAAAACTCACGTATATTATTATTATTATCATTATTATTATTAGAGGGAAAATATAGAAGCTATAAATAATACTTTCTCTGATCTTTTCAAAATACTCGCTTCATACGTGGACGAAAGTCGATATACCCGATTTAACTTTTATCCTTCATTACCACTATCACACCGTCTAATTCCTCGTCCAGCGACGTGACGAGCTTTCCTCGCCCCGAATAACTCCTCGATTTGGATTAAGGGCGAGAAGTTTATCAATAAAGAAATCCGAGAAAGATGTACAGGAACTCCAGAGGTACACCGAACGGTATAACGCGAAATTGGACGAGATAAAGTACACGCAGAAAAATCAATAGTTTGCCGATCCAAGTAACCGTCGATATGAATGGTGCCGAGAAAACATATTTATTTAAGTCAAACATATTGTCGTCTAATCAAGTATATGTTATTCTTGATTTTATCTTAAACAAATACGTTCTTGGCACTATTCGTATTGTCGGTTACTTGGATGGGTAGATCATTTTTCCCAGTGTAAATTCGGAGGGGGAAAAAAATTAATTCTAGTTTTTCTCAAACACACCGCATCTCGTATAGGCGTGCAGTGACATTGAAACTCGCCAGCTTCGGCTTTAAGCTATTGTGACGTCCCGCAGGCATCGATTTGTCGCTATCCGATGTGGGGGTGAGAGTCACGTGTTATCCGGCCACGCGTTTCTGTAAGTATGCAGGTGCTCACGCGCATTGACGTACAAATATGGTGAACGAGTGTACACGACCCGAAAATGCAGTACGTCTGTAGACGTAACCTGCATTGGTATGTAGATATTTATAGTTTTCGATTAAGAAAAAAAAAATAGTGCAGCATCCGACTACGGGACCGAACGGACAATTTCTCGGGCGATAAACCCGTCCTACGTGTCGCCAGTAATCGTTATTCAAGCTAAATCGATTCCATTTCCTCTCTGGAATTCTTCCACGGATCAATTACGCGATTACGTAAGACCTAATCAGTTTGCAGAATGACTCTCCTCCCCTAGATCGCGCGAGAAACCAACGTCAGTCTTGCATAAAATTGCCCCGAGGATTCACCGATTTCCCTCGTTAACCCCACCGCTCGAAATAGTAGCTGAGCCCCCGAAGAGGAGCTTCTGAGGAGGCGAGGGAGGGACGAATAAAAATCAGAGAGCTGCGTCAAGAGCAGGAGTCGCGCAGGTTGCGCGCGTTGACATTGGCAAGAATAATGGAATGTAAATAGGTGTGTAATTATGTGCGGACTTGGCGCGTGAACGGCGAGGGGGTGGGATATACACGAGGGAGGGTGGGATAAAGAGGACTAATTGCGCGAATAAAACACAAGTTTTATTGACCCTGGCTGCAAGTCCGCTGGAATGCCGTCTACCGGTAAATTCGTGAGCCGCCGCCTACGCGGCTTCGGCCTAGAGGGAAATATTAACGAATGATTTAATGGATCGCCGGTCGGAGGCGACCGAGAGAAATTTACGCGATTCCTCGTGGAGAACGTGGAGGGCCCAAGATGCGCGGGGGGGTTGTTTATTTACGTCATCCAGCCTAACGTGCCTAAACCACCTTCCCTAACTACGTCGATGTACGTGATATGTACGCGCTGGGAAGCCAATTGGATGATTCGCGAACTTTTCGCCTACAATGGCCATACGAGGCTTTGCTGTATAATAGATAAAAATGTTATGTTCAAAGAAGTATTATACAAACACGAGCCAAAGGCTCTTTGATAATGAAAAAAGTAACGATTCAAGTTTCTTCCCTGGCGAGTAAATTTAGCCTCATCTGATATAAAAAAAAAAGATCGTTCGACCAACAATAAGAATCGAAAGAGCGGTAGGGAAATATTTTAATTGCGATTTTTAATCGTCGAATCTGAGCAACATTGCGTCACCGAGTCGATGCAATAAGTGAGGTAAAGCGATGTATATCTATATAGTTTTTTTTTCATGGCAATCAACGCGAGTCCCTTCCCCGATAAGGTTTATCTCTCCGGAGCCGAGATCGCGAAAATGATCGCAATCGGAAATGAGCCTTTACGCTGGTCTTCCAGAAAACCGTCCGTATACCTATATAGTATACGCGGGACGTCATCGCGTTATTTACAGAAACATAACGCAAACAACGCTGTTTGGCAGGAGACCACAACGCGAGATGAAAAGCGGCCGCATGCGGTCGTTTGGAGGGGAATAAAAACATTTTTCCCGTTCATAAACCGCACACCCCGCGAGGCGAGTTTTCCGCAACCCTCGTTAAGCCGGGTCCACGGAGTGTGGCCGAACGTGCAGTACATGTCGTGAAAAATGTGTAAAGCCGTGTTTATCTAAACGACGCGAATGGCTGCACCGTACGGGCAATTCGCTTGTTAGCGTTAATTGCTACATTACGGTCGCAAAACGAGTGCGTTTAATACGAGCTATAAAGGTTTCATTGAATTGTTAAAACAAATACTGTTGACAAGCCTTGCTATTCTGATGGGAATTTTGAATTTTTGAAATTTAATGATATTTTTGCAGATTTCTAGAAACTTCTCCCCATTCCCTACTGCAGCTCATGGTGGTTGTCATCATTAATTTTCGACCCACGCTCACTTTCTCGTTATTATAGCCACTTAAAGTACCTGTCTCTTGAAAGTAATACATGACCAACATTGTTATACGTATACATAAACGCGTTTGGAAGGGAGAACAGCCTAATGGCGACTCGGTACACTTTGATAAGATCAGGGATGCCCTGCCAAAACGAAAGTAGCCACTCGGAATAAGTATACTTAGCCGTTGGGTAACGATATCCATTTGGTATTCAAACCCGTATCGAGTACAAGCCGAGCGAGCTTCCCGGTGAAACAATTTCCACGGGATAGCGTTAATAATCGAGGGGACGGATGGGATAATGGCGCAAGTCGACTTGGAGTGGTTTTCTCGAAATTAGTTTAACGTTTGGATATTAGTTTCGACATTATTCCATGTTTCGTGTGAGTATCACTGACGTGAACGTAATGGGTTAAGGATGAAGGATTTCACCAATGATATGGAGTCATCGATTGGAATTCGTAATTTGAGTCGATTGAAATGTAGGACATTCGCAAAAAAAGTTAACGAGACGCCAATATTTAATTAGATTTGAATTCGATTTTCTATATTAATGGGAAATTTAATTTGCTCCGAGAGAAATAATTGCTCGCGTAGGAAGCTATATGTTATTTGCGGTAAATGGCAATTTATTTATTTCGATTAATAGAGAAATTTTAAGACATTGAGAAGCAGCCTGTCAGTCGGACGACCTGTTGCGAGATCACTGAGGATGTCCGGCGGGTCCGCTTTTCATTTTCATTCGAGATCGCAAACTAATTTGGAATTAATTAATAACCCGCCATTTTTTAATCCGGCTGTAAACCCAGTGGAGAATTCATTTTGTCCGCTTAAATGTTTGCTTCCCATAAATAAATGTCCATTTATCGAAAATAATTTTCTTCGGCCAATTCGTATGCCGATATATAATTTGTTTCATTGTAACTCTGAGAAAAAGGGTAATTAAAATTGAGAGTGAATCTTAAACGATAAGGTTTATTAAGTCGAGAACGGGGCTCCGATAAAATTGATCATCGCAGACAAATAAAATAGTTTCGACACGGTGAACGAAAAATTTAGCGATGCGCAATAACTTTGCATACGTGTATTATACACTTTTATACACATCAGCTATAAAGCATTGTAAAGAAATTCAAATAAACAACTACGTGTGTACAAATCGAGTAAATTTATTCACCCGACCGTATGAAATAATAATATAAAAAGATCTTATACTGTGCACACATCTATCCTTTACGATCGTTGGTGCCAATTAATCTACCATCTCTTATAAGTTAGACCGTGTCAAACGCAATAGTCTCAACAGGTAAGTATTACATAACACGATATTCTCTCTCTGAATGTTCCTACTGGAAACCTCATCAATGTCTGGGTGAACCTCGGCAAGCTAAGCGTATACCGTTGTTATGACGTATACACCAAAGAGAGTAGGCCTTCAACTATCTGTAACTGCGTACCGTGTTATCGCAGAGCTGTACGGCGTCACGCGTTTCCCACGATCGCGTGATCAAACGTTATCCCTGTTACCCCACTCTATTCATCCTACGCATGGAGCAATACACGAATACGACGCTGCTATATTTTGCTGCTTGATCGCGTATCCTTCCGAAAATAAATATCCATATTGGTAATAAATGTCCAAATGTACGAAGAAATTTATATAAGATATTTTATTCGATTAATAAGATTTATTTGTCAAGAAATCTATCGTTTCATTGAATTTCAATCGTTGTTTTATTTCACTATTTTTCGACTTGATACAAGATAACAATAAATTAAATGTATCAAGGTTATACGTACCTACACGAATTAATCTATTAAAAAAGTACCGAGGTAAGCGGTACTATTTCGATTACCTTTGACCACAATTATCTCGTAAACTATGAATATTTGGCGAACGTTGGTACACACTTTTTTATAGATCGTAATGTAATCTATAAAAAAGTATAATACCAACCATGTACCAAAAATGTACAGGTTACGGTATATTCGTGGTCAAAACTGATCGGAATAATATCGTCCTCTTCCTATGGAAAATCGGACGACGTAGGGGGATGTTGAATTAAATCGCGCGCAATGACAATGCAAAATTCATTTCCCCTACGACATTATCGTAGGAGAAGCAAAGAAAGGCATTTTTCTTGTGCTCCTTTTTCCGACAAAACGGAAAACCGCGCTAAAAGCATCCGGGAACGCGTACGAAAGAGAGACGCGACGATAAGATCTGTGTGACATCTCGGTTAAAGCAAGGAAAAACGACGGCAGACGCGATAATAGCTCGACTTGAGGTAATGCAGGTTTTGCAGTTTTCCTTATATAAATGCAAAATCGTTAACTTCGACTAACGTGAGAGTCTCGAAAACGGAGCTAAAGGATTGACAAGAGGTACCACTTCTTTCTTGATAAAATCATGCGTTATTGTGAAACAAGTAAAAAAGGCACTGTCAATGATTTCAAAGATTATTCTAATTACACTGAGAAAACAGCTCACAGGCATAAAACCAGAGCGAAGGTACGACGGAAGAAACTGACTCACCATGAGGAGCTTGACTTTGTTAACCAAAGGGGATGTTGTCAGAAATTTGTTGACGGCCGTTCGTATTTTCCCTTCCAACGTGACAGCGTCTTCGGCGTCCTTTTCGTGCGAGCATCCGGGCCCGATCTCGCCTCTCCCCTTCGCCCACAACCCCCGACGATCGCTCCAAAAGTTTCCGTCCCTTCAACTTCTTCCTCGCGATTTTCTAGACGCTCCGCGTAGATCCGGGTCCACAACGGCGCGGGTGACAAATCGTTTCGCGACACTTTCCGCGAGCCCGGATCCTCTCTGTCGCCCACCGACGGAATTCTTTTTGCTCGTCTACCCCAGCAAATCTGCGGTACACCCGAAGAGGTCGCGACTACACTACCTGGTCGAAAACAGGGAAGAGAGTAATGTCGAGCAAAATCGTCGAACGCGAGGGGGAGAGCAGTTCCTACGTTCGTTTCGACCCTTCGTCGCTTTCCAACTCTTTCCCCTTCCTCCGGGAATTCTCGCAGACGAATCCGGAGACTTCGAATGGAGAATGTAAAAAGAAGCGCGCGTCTATTTCACGTGATCTGTCGCAAGTTATCTTTCGTTAACGATGATCTGATCGCCCTGATTAAAATCTAGGTCAATCTCGAAAGGGAATATCGGTAGAAACGTTATCGACGAGATTCATTTCTCAACGAAATTACACAAGCGCCGCGTTCTCCCCGAATTTACAAATCTTCCGCAGAACCGACGCAAAGAACATTCCGCAAACACATCCCTCCACTTGCCCGCCTCCGGCTACCGATCGTCCCCCGTCCCGCTTGAACGCCCGAGGAACCTCTCCTATATGTACTTCCGCGCGCGAATGAGAAATGAACTCGCGGGGCATTCGGAAAAGCGGAAACGAACGGAAGGGGCGCTCTCTTTCCCGCTTCGTGCTCGGCTCGACTAGACGCGGAGAATGGAACCGCGCCGCGGGCTTCGGGTATCACTAGTTGCGCGATTCCAATGTCGCGCGTATAGCGTAGATGCGTGCCGATTAACCGAAAAAAAAACCCCGTTCAACGCGATACTTTACTTTCTCGGCATCCGCGCGACGCTCCCGTGTCGCTTCCGGTCGGTCGTTACGGCTTATCGCGCGGCGTGGACGCGGACGAGGGTGTCCGATAGCGGGACAATCGACATGCGGCGTGACCGCGGTGATCGATCTCGCCTCTGGCCGAGAAAGTGTTCCGAATTTCTGACGATTCGACGTGTCGGTTGCGTCAAGTTGTGTCGCTGGCGTTCGCCGCAGGTGGGTTGATCGCGCGATGTCGCGGTCTCAGCAGCGACTGAAGTCTGGACCGGCGTGGATGCTGCGAATCTCGAAGCGGAGAACTCGCGCGAGCGAGCGAGAATGGAAGGTGGGAGAGCAATGGATAGAGAGAGAGAGAGAGAGAGAGAGAACGCGCGCGCTCGCACGGTGGGGGGATGCGAAGCGCCATCCCCTCTTCGCGCTGCGCTGTACGCGCTCCCTCCGCGCGCTACGCCCTTGCTCTTCCGATCGACACGCCACTAGTTGCTGCAAACTGCCCTTGCCTGTGGCCTGCTTTTCGCGTTGCCTCTTCGTCGCTCGACAGGGTGCGGGTTGCACGTATGGGGGAAGTTTGCAGCGCGTCTTTCTCTCTCTCTCTCTCTCTCGACTCATTCGTAATTTTAATGTGTGTCCACACAGCGAAAAAAAAATAGTAGATCAGACTAGACTGGCGGTCACGTGCGAGGAAACGCCGGTCGAGTTTCTCGAATAAAGTAATTTGGTTGTAATGATTTGAAAATGTTTGACTCAAACAGTTCAAGTAACTTGAATGTGCGCTCCTCCGTCCGTGTGATCGCTAATTTATCGTAGTATAATCCGTCGCGCTTTTTTCTCAGTGCAAGTGCCGAGGGTTGGCGTTACGCTCGATCCCGCATCGGTTCGGTTCGAAATTTTTATAATTTCAGTCGATTTTACGGCGCTTCTCGAAAAATCTATATCGCGTCACTCTCGATACGAACATCATTCGTCATCGAGCTGATTGCGCGACGACTCATCTCTCGCGAGTTCTCTTCGTCGAATTGATAAAAAATTCATAACCGGTGCCACACGCTCGTCACCACGAAAGTACTATTGGTGTGGATTAAACCGCGGCGAGAGGGGTGGTTCCGCGTTTTGACAAATGCGAAAATTGCCCCGACGACCGGAGAATCGACATCCGAATATGGAAATCAATTGCCCCCCGCGTGCGGGCAGTCGAACGAATCACGTTTTATTGCTCTCGATTAACACCATAGAGAGAGGGATGTTTTACAACGGCTCGCGAGGGCGTCGAACGCGCTCGCTGCACCTGTGAAAGCGTCGCTCCGTTCGCGCGCGGCGCCGTGACGGAGCTTTTTATCCTGCAGTTCGTTCCCACAAATGGACGGATGGAAGATTTGATTCTCGAAGAGTAAAATCGCGCGATATCGAGTTGCATTATTGAACGCGGCGCGACGTACGTTTCGCCGTAATCGCTTTACGAGCGTTGCGACGCCGCGCCGTACTCGTAAAGCCGGACGCTCTCGAGATCCCCATAAATTCGCGTACACGCGTGAATTTGGATATATATAAAAGATATACGACGATACGGGAAAGCATGGTCTCTGCAAAATCCTGAGGTTAAAGTATCCTCGTTTTTTCAAAGATCTGGCGCTACACTGAGAAAAAAAAAGTAGTGGCCCAAACTGTTTCTGACTCAACTGCTCCATTTTTGTAATCGGCCCCAGTTTTATATGGTTATCGCTGCAATTCTTTTGTTCCGGCAACCAAAAATAGTTAAAAGTGTAAAAACGCATGTTAATTACCAAACTTGAGCAGTTGAACCCAAAATAATTGTCATAAGCGCATTCGTTTTTTTCGGTATAGTGAAAAGTTCAAAAGGAACCTTTGAAAAATTGAAGATCCCTCATGGCACACCCGAACACCATATTGAAATATAATCATCGCTGTACTTTACCGACCATAATGTCATATGTAATGGTTCTGCAGTAAATAGGGGTCATATCCCTTGGAATCGTACTCATCGCTCGCCCATGCTCATCGAGGGGTACCCCGTATGATACGTACAACCATCTAGATTGCGTTCCAAATGGCTACGACATCTGTATACGTCCGTGGAAAAGTTATTCGCCGCCATAAATATTATCCACCTTCATTTATCTCGACCGACCGCGAAAATAAGGCGTGGGTGAAACGAATCGGTTCGGTCCGTTTAAAATTCATCGCGATTCGGTGAAAAAGAGAGACAATTCGCGAGTAAGTCGAATTGGGGTGGCAGCTGCACAACGCGGGATATCATTATTATCGTCTCTTTAAACGAATACGGGTCGTCAGCCGAATAGGCCTGGTTTATATGCACATACATATAACAAATTCGGGAAAGAAATAAAAACGGCACTTTGGATAATTTGCCCCCTGTCGTCAGCCTTTCGGTTTCCGAACAAAAGCTCCTTTTTGTCAAGTATGTGCAGTGGAGACCGCAGTGTTCGTTTCATTTCGGTCGCGTGTGGAGAGCGCTGTACGAACGTGAGAGACAAAAAAGCTCTCGATTCATTAATGGAAACACCGCGAAGCTAGATCAGTCATAGAGAACGAGGCCGGTAATTTCGATCTCGAGTCAGAAATTGGATTTTTTGTTAATATTGGATTCTTCATGCGTCTGCAGTGACCCGAAGGTGGCCATATTCTTCGATTAATTATAAGCATCAACAATTTTGGGACAGAATTTAAAAAATGTAAAAATTATCTTTGATTTCTTGGTGAATTCTGAAATAACAGCGATGAATTTATTTTTAAAATGCAAATGATATCTTCAGATGGTATTTCTAATTCTCTTCCTTGTTTCGTTAAGACACGGACGGGAAGGAGAAAAATTAAGCGCGTGAGAGAGTTAAATGCCCGTGGAGTTCGCGACATTCCCAAGAGCCCCTTTGAATTTGCTCGAGTTTCGGTAACCAAACAGTCTTTTATGGGCGATTAATGGTATCGTGCCCGGAGGCAGATCGACTCGCGGATAAGGAATCCTTCTGCTTTAAAACTCGGCTTAAAGTTGTAATATTATCGGGTGGATAATACCCTATCGGACTCGTAATTATTATCTATATTTTTTTCTCGTTTGTTTGCAACTTTCATATCATTGAAAATCTGAGATACCGCGTGAAAATAAAACCTCGTGCAATTACGTCGCACTTTCGACCGGGCCTGCTACCCAGATAAGGAAGGAGCTTAATTAGCATGTCGAGTTAATCAGGAGGGGCGAGTTAATGCGCGGAGATCGTGACAAATCCAAACTAACGGGCGTTAACGCCTCGCTCGAAGTTAACACCGTTCGAAGGGCGATTTCGTAATCGTGGAAAATAAAATACTTTGCGAACGGAAAGGGGGATGCCGTGTAATTTCTTTCTTTTTCTGGAAATCGTCGCTAAATTGTTCCGTCGTTCTCTCAAATCAATTGGAATGAATAATTAAATTTCTTATATTTGACATGACGGGAAAAGATATCAATTATAGAGATATGAAAAAAATATTCGCGGTGTCGATGGAACATTTATGAAATATCTGTGCAATTAGGAATTTGCGGTATCCAGCCTCCGGAGAGTACGCGCTAACAGTTTAATCTCTTTACTCTTTGCAACCGCCGAATCAGCTCGATCCCTGTGGACGTCCCTCCAGTGAGGGTGAACTGAACAGAGGGAGCGTAAAACGGGGCTGATAGTATACTTTCAATATTAAGTTAACGCGACCACCACTGATGCCACAGCTCATTCGTTATCACGGTTTGATTGTTTATGGGAAAAAATTATTTTCTCCTACGCAAATTTACGACTCGTCAAATTAATCAACAATTCCAGCTTTTCTAGAACTCCGACTGCCGAGTATACATATAGTAAAGAGTCATTGATTGCGCAACACCCGTAGCATTTATTCGTCAGTCGTTCTGTCTAACGATTTCAGTTCAAAGCGAACGCGTGCTCGGACAATGCTCACATCGCATGGTCGACCGTGGAAACTCGATACCGCTTTGCTTCTGTGGAAGCCTCTACAGAGTTCGTCAAAAACGTCCTTTAGCGCAACCGCGTAAGCGTGACTTGGAACCAGACGGGAACGCTTGCGTGGATTGTTGAAATTCAATCCAACTTTCAAATACTTTTGCCTCACTTGCCTGGCATAAAATAAATAGTTACAGGGGCTCTCGTTTTTGTACTTTGAATTATATCAATGGGTAGGAAATTTTTAATAATTTTCTGATAAAGCGAAATCAAATACGTGGCAAATTTAACGCGTCATATCCGAATAAAACTTTATCGAGATCGATCGTTATCAAAAGTATCGGCAAACTAGTGAAAGCAATTCATCACTCTACCGTACTCCAAGTAACACCGAGCAGAAATGTCCAATCCTCGACCACCTCTTATACCTACTGGGGGAGAATGGTTCGGTATCGACCTTACTAATAATTGAGGGTAGTTGGAGTCTATACAGGTTAGAAGTTCGATCGCGGCCAGCCGTGAATATAATGGATTTTGTTGCGAGAGACTATCATCGAAACTCTCCACTGTGAATACCCGGACCCATCTGTTCATTATCGAGGGATAGATAACAGTGGTAGTAACAACAAGTATGTCACCGCACCAGGGCACAGTTATGCCGTTTCGCAAACCGAGGCATTTATCGAGAAAATACTTGGCATAGAGCTTCTGCGTGTCCAGTACATATCGTGATTTACAGACAAACTCGCAGTTTCGGACGAGCCAATAGCTACAGTGTCATACGCTTTCCCCCTACCATATGAGGCTAAACTTATTCGTTACCCGGGCCCCTCCGCGTCGACCCCGGGTCCCTCCGCGGCTGCCGCCCCGATTGCAGCACGGAGCTCTGTAATGATTGAACCTAATGTAATGATTGAACCAGTAGCGAAAATATCGTAGAATATATGAAACATAGCTAATTATTCCTACCCACTATAATTTTCATTATTTCTGCGATATTTCATTGCTAGGTCAATGATACTTTTTTCTAGAATTTTTCCTTTACGACTAACACCAGCCATAGAGTTCCTATCTGACGCGACGGCTCTAGACTCTACTGCCCGGTAAAAACAGCTCGCTATACGTAGGCAAGAATAATTATATCGAGCCTTCGATACAGCTGCGATATCCATGGCTGACGCTGCACGTGTAGCTTCTACTAGCCAGTGAAAACGACCCGCTACACGTCGGGCGAGAATTATGGCGACATGAACCCTCGTTAACAAAAAACAGATTAGTACTATAATAGTTATATATTACCGGTCTGACATCACGACATTTGAATTTGTTCGAGACTTCATTTGGGTAAAAAGAGCTAATTCTTCTTGACTACTCATACGAATATATAATAGGTGTATATATGTACATAAACCATAAATCCCGTGGATAGAGCTTAAGAGAGAAAAGACAAAAATTGAGGAAAGAATTTATAGGTAATTATGAAAATATAGATACCATTGGATCCTCTCTCCGTTATGATCGTTATCGTCCTTTTTAATTTCCGTATCCAATTCAATAATCGTCATTCCAAATATAACTTCCTTCGTATCTTCAAACTGATTCGCTTCGGTCGTCAAATTCTCCAATGAGAAATAATTTGTAATCCAATTGGTTTCGTACGGATTTCAGTGCTGAAAATAAGGTGCTTCTCCTGAAACATTGCAGCAGATACTATGAGAATGGGAAGAAGTAAGGAACCACGAACACAACGTTGCACAACGAACTAGCATCGTTGTGATAACATTTGTCAATGATTCTTAGATTGTGAAAAACGCAGCCCCCGGAATGAAAAATGAAAAGTTAAACAATAAGTAAAAGTTATGTAATTGTAATTAACTCCATTGAAAAGAATCGTTTAAAATTTAGTGTTAAAGTTATGTTAAGCTCTGGCTCAAATATAAATACTATTGGGAGAATATTCGATATGTACTAAAATGAAGGCTGCATTTTTTGATACATGGATAGTGATCCCACATATGTATGTGTCATACATCAGATTGAACTGCTGTTTTAAACATTTAATATGGATAGATGATAAAAAGAGAGATATTATACGCGACTAGAGAGAGTGAGTTATTGAGCGAAAAATATCAGTGAAGCGTGACAACGATATTTATAATAATGTGAGATCACTAGAATATTATGTATAACGGGTAAATGAAGCGTGCATAGTGACAACGTGATAATGTACATGGTGAAAGAATGATAACCCATTCGAGAATGGGTTATCATTGTCCTCTTCGGCGTGTGCGCCTCTTCGGTGAGTGCACCTCTTCGGCAAAGCCCTGAGGATAGCGATGTGGGGCTATTTCACTCACAGTCTCGTTTACGTCTATCTCAGTGACAATTATTTGATAATCTTTAATTTTTGTAGGAAGAATTCCAATAGTATTTTTTATGGAAATTGCATTTCAATCTGCAAAAATGTCTCCTAGAAACGAACACATAAGAGTTTATTAGCTTTGTCGAAGAGGTAATAAAAAATTACATAAGCAGATAACTGTGAGCAATATAATCGCACACCTCTATCCTGCTTCGAAGATATTTCACTAACTCGGAGATTCCCTCATATTGAATTCCAAAAAAAAATGTATGGCAAAGCTAAATGAGTAGCTAGCCCAAAACGACGAGCTCCGATTCTCGGAATCGCAACCCGTACGTCTGTGCACATTTATACGAATCTCCGGGTTCACTTCACTTCATTTCACTCGCGATATATAATTCATTTTCGCGTGCGTCCGGATCTAGAATCACGGGCGCTTATCGGTTATCGCGTGCAACTCGTCTCGCAGGACGAACTGTTGATATCTTACAAGCTAAATCCAGGTTCGAGAACATCCCCTCGCTGAGCTACAGAGCGAATGTTCCCCCCTGGTCCTGCCTACTTAAAATTACCAATCATTCCAGACGACTATCATACCTCCCTGGCTATATCTAAAAATTGTAAACGCACTCATTCCAGAAAACACGTACTCCACGGTTCTCATTCGAGCCGCCCGGGTGCAAGGTCCTACACTAGGGATGACGTCCCGGGACGCATCCGTCACCCGAGCTTGCAACACTTCTCATCAAGGCATTCAATATGGGGTCAAATAAACTCACTTACTGACGTATTTCGCTGAAAACATCCTATAATGCTTCATTAGTTTTCTATCCCCCTCTAAACGGTCTATTGACTCGAATAAAAAAGACTGCGATAAAATCATTCACATTTAATTGTTCACGATCTGATTTCAAAATACTGTAGAAGAATACATGAAGAAAAATTAATCATATTCTGAAGAGTACTTTTAACGAAGGGGTTCTGCTAAAAGAGTATTGTTCGTAAACAAATTTCAAGAGTTACTTAAACAAAAAAACGTGCTTCAAGAGCTCGAATAATTCATTGCACAAAACCCCTAGGTGTTTCCCTCATAGAAGTGGAAAAACTACAGCGATGCAAATTAATTTCAGGAGACCACTTCGACTCGGAAAACAACCCTTCGCGAAATCCCTTCTCGCTCGTTATTGAAAAAAAGCAACGACACACTGAATATTTCGAACGATACGAAGAAATAACAGCGTCAAAATCGGAGGGTCATCCGACTTCGATAATAACGCGGGTCAACCGTTATCACGATGAAGAACGATGGAGCTACGAGGAGACAAGAAGGGGGCCCTGAATAAGCCTGATGTAGACAAGTAACGTGACATAAACAACACTTGGCCACTGGCGAATCGACGCAGCTAAGGTCGATTCGCCGTCACTGTGCATCGCCGATATAAAAATTACAACCGGACCCCGTGTCGGTTCGGACCAATCATCCTGCGACATAATGGGATCCGGAGGAATCGAAAAACATACAAACCCCTCTGCGTTCATCCCTCCGTCGAGGCGATGGCTGCTTACTGAATATTCTTCTTGCCCCGCCCCCGGAGATCCCTCCACATAAGCCTATTCCACAGTAATCGACCAACCAAATGTTTAAACTTATGAATCGCGATCATTGCGAGTAGTTGTATGAAATGGAACGGTCCATCGATTGATTGTGAAATAGGCCTACTCTAGGAGACCTGCGGGACTTACGGCGGCCTCTTCTTTGATGTCATCTGCTTCGCCCCACATTTCCAAGCCAAACATCCAATCCGAGCATCGCGCGGAGACTTCGCGGTCTTCGAGGGCATTTCCAGCGACGTCATCTGCCGGATACCTGATCGTCTTGTGAAGCGACTCTATCGGATTTGGTAGTTACGAGCAAAAGGACCGTGATTCTACTCTAATCCGCCCTGCCACGTGGCGTCTTGCGGAAGAGAAAATAACGAAAAAGAAAGAGAATGCCGAACAAACAACCGCGACGCGACCCACGAGAGAGATTAATATTTTACGGTAAAATACACTGACTCTACAAAATCGCGATGAGGAAAGAATCACAGTCGAACAGTGAACACACTCGCGGGCATGCTTCTTAAATTATTGCGACCGAGGTTTAGACTGTTCGAGAAAATCTGTTCGACTGTGCATACAGAAATTGAGATACTTCGCTTTCTAAACTGACTCTAAGATCGCATTGCGCGCGACCAAAAAATGAAATTGCACATTCCTGGAAGAATGGTGCAATCCAAAGCAACAGTCAATCCCCTGCAACAATACAGTCGCAGTTGGAACAATATTGTCAAAAACACATGTTGTATAATCATATATCTTGTTAAATAACTAATATTTCATTAAAATTGTTCCTCGTCCCGTCAGGTACACAATGACGAGGCACGTTGCTTTTTCCCGAAAATTCCCATCAGACCATCGATTCGCATTATAGGTACACATACGTATGATTTTGCTAAATATTCGTGTAAGTACTTTTGCCGATATCTACTCTGCGAGGAACTCTGGCGAATTGGAACGATTTCCGTAAAAATGCAATTACTGCATCGTTAGACCATCGAGTCGAGCACAGACTCGCGTTTCAATCCGTTTTAATCAAGCGATTCGAAGAGACGGACGAATAGATTGAGAAATACGTGCAATATATGAAACGCCTGCATCGCGGTACGCCGTTTGATGGAAAATACCTACACGCGCGCGCGTACACCTGTACAGCTGATTTTCGGAACAAGGTAATTGCACTTGCATATATCGCAGTGCTACGCTATTTCTGGGATATTGTAACTCGATCAAGAGGTTATCTATAGCCTGCCTAATCACTTGATTACAAATCGAAAGAATTTTCATTTTTTAAGAAGATAATTATTATCGAAGAATGATTACGACGATGTCCATCGGGTTTTAAAAAACTTGATCACAAAATGTTACTACATTTTTTTGAGGTTACTACCTCAAAATTCGCGGATATTTCTATCGGAAATACGTTGCACTACGTCTACGATTCAGTCGGTAGAAAAGAAACTTTATCAGAGTACGGTAACTTTAAAATTCGCGGCTGACGTTCAGCGACTCGGTCGATAAAAAGTGCGTTACAAGATTTGTACCGCTGTGAGGGTACAAGGTAGAGAAATTATTTATTTCCGAATGACGATAAATATCTCGAATTATCACGTAACTGATATGGTAGAAGCAAATTTCATTCGAGCTGTATCGACTCCCGATCGAAATAATCCGCGTTTTGTCAGTTATGGGTTAAATATTTTGGAATTTGATTCTCTTCAAGGTCACCGATGCGCTTCGGCTGGAGAAAGATATGATAGAATTTCATTTCGAGGAATTCTGTCTAAAATAACCATCTTTATAGATCATCTAAGTGGAACGATAAACTTTTAGGCCTAGCTCGTTCTTTTCTAGTAGATTCTCCGCGAAAATGATCTTTCTCGAGAAAATTAACGAGCGCCGAACGTGCTCTACGCGTCGGCGTCTTCTCGCTGCGCCGCCGCAATTTCGGTTGCATTTATCTTGACAATTATCGTTTGGCCAAAGGACAGTTAATCGCTCATACTTACCCGGGAACCAAAGGATGCCTCCGACCTCGTAGATCTAAGTGAGACGCCCACGGGAGTACCGAAATTATGGCAAAAATTATACGTAACGTGCTTGCTCCCTCCGTGCGCTCCATGTCGTTTTCTGGCGCGAAGTGGCTGCGCGCGCAGCATCACGCCATGATGGCCGCCGTCCTTCTTCCTGTGCGGGTTGCTGATTTGACCGTGCCGCGCACAACCTTTTCACGGTAAACAGTGTCGATGTAAGTTTGTTTCGTGTACCGAACTATCAGAAATCCACTTGTATTTTCGTAATCGTCTTCTTCTCAGAGTCACGGTAGAACGAATTGTATATATCTCGTTCCGCCGTACTTTTTGTACCGAATATTTCCGCGAACGGTATAATTATCAAAGAACTAACACTGGGAACACTCGACTAACATAACCCAACCTCGATCCAGAACCCAAACCGTGATTCGTAAAGCCGACTAACGAAGAAGAACCTCTTTTTGTTGCATATTTTCCAGAAGCGGTGGCAGTCGCAGTTGTGAACAATGGTGAGGCATTCGTTTATTGATTTATTACTTTTTCGCGTCTCGAATGACGTTGCGAGATATCAAATTCTCTAAATGAAAACGAAGCCCTTATAAAATATTCTTTTTTGTTGCAGCCACGTGAAATCAAGGAGATCAAGCAGTTTCTCCTGACGGCGAGGAGGAAAGACGCTAAATGTAAGTGTCAATGAATGAATGAGCGCTTGGGCGTCTAAATATTTTCCTATAATTTTGGAAACTCGTCGAAACTAATCGGGCACATTGTTTTTACAGCTGTCAAGATAAAGAAGAACGCTGACAATGTCAAATTCAAAGTGCGGTGCTCCAGATTTCTGTACACCCTCGTCATAACGGACAAGGAGAAGGCTGAGAAGCTGAAGCAGTCATTGCCGCCCGGTAAGTGCTTCAAATTTATCGTAGTGCGTGTTTTAAATTGTATCGACACGGCGATATCTTATTTGTTGCGAAATTGAATTAATTTTTAAACTGAGAACTGAATTGAGCACGGATGACTTTTGTGTCGAAAACTACAATTAGCATATGTAATGTATTTCTCAGCTGCGTTTGGTACGCGCTTACGTTATGTTTTATTCCGCATTTTGCGGTGATTGCTTCGATACTACGACTTTCGCGTATATTCAATGAAATACGAATGAGAAATACTCAAAAAGCTTTGGATTAATCTACGTCTTGTGATCGGACGATTGAGAATATTACTGTCAAGATTACCATGGCAAGAGTTTGACGACGTCTGTGTTAAACGATGGGTATTTATACGGTTTTACAGGTCTCCAGGTGAAAGAAGTAAAGAGGAGCGAGCGCATGTAAATGAATAAATAAAAAATCATTAAAAACTTATGAATACTGTGAGATTTCTCTTTACTTTGCCGCTTAATTATGCCACGTGAAGTTCTTCACAAAGTGCATTGTAATTGCTTTTTTACAAATTCCATTTGCATTTCTAACTTTCTAACACTTTTTTCGTATAACATCATGCACTCAATTAATATTAATATCATTTTGCTGCTTAATTCTTGATCCTTGTCTGAAACTATCAAACTCTCATTTGACATGCTTGACTTCCATTTGTTTTGCATTTTTTAACCATTTCTCACTCCTCTCAGCTTTGAATACCTATCCGATTCCATCCACACGACGTAAAGCATTATTCCGTAGCATTGCTGTTTTCCAACTAGCAAAACCACGTGAAATCAAAGACCGTATTTTCTGTCGTAAACCGTTCTCCGAGCAATTTTTTCCCCCTGCAATACCTTCATCGATTTAAATTCCTCGTACGTATCTGTACTAATCATTCCTCCGGAATAAACTACTCTCCGATAACAATCCCGCGACCTGCAACAGTTATGTCTGATCCGGCAGTGTTGTTCGTCGTGAACACCACTGTCTCTTCTCAAATGTCTCCTCACCTGGCAATATTTCCTCCTGCAAGGCCTAGCCTCTCGTTTCATACGATCAGACAAGAGCATTCCCAGCTCGTCGTACGATTCTCTGTCTGCCGCACGATTGTAATCTCCAGATGGAGATTTAGGTGATTCAGTCGATTTAGTTGATATTGGAACGGATATTTGTTTCGTCCGATAATCCAGGATTTTCTCTGTTTGGGCTTTTTCGTTTGATTTTGAAAGTTTGACCTGGATAAAGGTGTCATTCAAGATGAATGACGTCATCGGATAATTTTCCTCACAAGTTTTTTCGCGCTGGCAGATAGAACGCGTATTAATGTCCGTGAAATCTCCCGAGAACGCTGAGTAGGTATCATCTGCATCAGCTTTCTTTAGAGTTTCCTGCGTCTGAATCACTTGCTTGCTTGTATTTGATCTCCGCAATTTCTCATCCCTTTTAGAGCGAGCTGACGTCGTACTATCGACCACAGTGACGTTCATCCTGCACTCTTCATTGCTTTTAATCCGTCTCCCTTTGTCTCCATTACTTTGGTTTTTCTTATCGAATCCTACTGTCTTCATTGCGAAGTCTCCAACCTTTTTTTGATTAACATCCAGCCGATCGGCGACAGGTTGCGTCATCAGCCCTCCGTCCGAGTATTCCGAATGAATTTTTAGTTTTCTCCCAAGCCGCATTCCCTCTTCAGTAGCTTTCAGATATTTTCTTCTTGAACTTGGATCCTTCGAAATGCTGGATGACTTCAAATTCATTATCGGTAACGACGTACTGGTCTTCGTCCATTCTACGGCCGACAAACGGCGCAGCGTCTTCTGGGCCACAGAGTCTTCGTCCACTTCGTTTTTCGATTGCGCGATGCTTTCCTCGAGAAAGATAATTTCAGGTTTCGTCACATCACCTGGCGATGGATCGTCCGCTTGGGAATGCGACGAGACATTTTTTTCCCTCTCGCATATACACGACCTGAAAAATTATGAGGTGAGGGCAAAATTTATATATAGGTAGAGATTTTTACTCGTATGGCTATGAAGGAGGAAATTAATCTTCCGAAATTGCGTAACGCCGAATTGTATTTCCGACACCGAGGTTTGAACGCGCACTGAGCCCCTGTTAGCAATAAGAGCGCCCTTCTATTTCTTAGCTCCTAACTGAATTGAACGGTAAGTGAAACGTCTCTCAGAAGTAGAGGGGCGTTTTAAATTCTAACAAAAAACGCGTATGAATGGGAGGAGAGGGGAGAGGGCACGAAATTTAGGGCTCCACCGATTAACGATTTTTGTACGATGCACGATATAGGTAATATTATTCACCTTTCTTTCCCTGTGAAGGAAAAATCAGACGAGAGTTTATATTTTGAAGTGGCCGGCGTTGGTTCGGACCACTTCGATGAAAATTCTATGAAATTTGGCTGATATTCGTCAAACTTGTTGATTTGGTTTTGCGTTGCACCGGATAGGGGAGCTTTTTCGTTAAAATTAAAAGTATTGCAATAATCGACGAGTTCGCTCGTTGGATCCAATCTTTCGGTCTTATCAATACTACAGCTTCGAGGCGAGGAATGTTTATCGTGGCATAGATTTCGATCTTCCACGTCGCAGTTAGAATTCAGCTTGTATTGAAGCGCATCTACATTTTCCTTTTCATCCTTCCTTTCCTTTGATCTTTGCGGGCGCTTCTTTCGACCCACGGGCGGGATTGAACTTTGCTCCAAACGCGAAGCATCCAATTTTCCTCTCTCCTATTAAGAATAGAAAACAAAATGAGGATTTTATATTTTTTAATCTTCCACCGATATGAATATCTTCCCGATGCAGCGATTCGTGCACCTTTTCGTTTATGATTTTTAGGAGATCTTTCTCTCCCAAGCTATCATCGTCACTCGTCAGTTTTTTAGTCGATCCTGGTATCGTTATTTCTTTCTTCATACTTTCCTGGTTCGTTTTCAATAGTTGATCATCTTTGTTGATCAAAAATTTTCGAAAATTCAATTTCTCCTTCAATCTTTCACCTTGCTTGAACCTGAAGGCGTTTCTACTTTGCAAACGAATGTTTGCCAATCTCTTTGCCAAGTCTTTTGTCGGTGCTTTATCTTCTTGTGCGAGAAGTTTTGTTCTCTCTTGTTGGAATGTCGACATGGACTTGAAATGATAAAGAGAGTTTCAAGATCATCGTACTCTGGAATTTTAATCTGGAGTGTTCGTCTTTTTTTCTGATTACTTACTCGCTTGGTTTTCTTTTCGACCGAAGGATTTTTCTAAAAAGTATTGACCAAAATTAGTCGGGCTTTTGCACCCAGTTCTAATATCTTTGGCAATGAAAAATTTCGGAGCAAATCAGACTTTACCATCAGCAATAATCGTATTAAAATTTGAGGACTATCAGTAGAGTCGTTTCCGTTTCAAAGAATATTACAGGCGAAGATACTGTATTTGCATTTTATATTTAAAATCTGTTCCGTTCTTTTTTTTAAATCAAATTTGTCGATTTATTCACCTGTAATCGACCGTCCTCGTTTTTAAAACGCTTACACCTGTTCGAAAAGAAGCTGAAGGGAGAACGATTTTTCCATTTCGATAAATCCACGTTGATACGACAAAATTTTCGTTGGTCCCGTTCTCCGGTGCAACACGTAGGATGAGAAGTTTTGCGAATGTCTTCCTTTAGCCAACATTCTTCGTCTTTTTCTTCGCAATTTTTCTCTTTACATCTGCGGGCGTACAGAGACGATACGAATATTTGCAATGCTTTAAAAATATCGTTTTATAGAAGATACAAGCTGATGCGCTTTATTTTTAGCTGTAATTCGGCTTTGTGATTGTCTTTCATAGACACAGCTTAATTGACTCCAGCTGCACCCGATGAAAGAGACAACCGTAAAATCTATTTACTATGAATTATAAAGTGTATCGCTAGTCTCTCTGTTTTTTAATTACAATACCAAAATGCCACAATTTATCAAAAATACTATAGTGATTGCTCTTGCTATACCTGTAACACGTGCAGCTTATCTTTGCAAAGAGATAACGACAGCAGTAAAGACAAGCGAACACCACGAGCGTCACGAGAGATATTACGAGAAACATTTCCCAAAAGCTGTAATTCGTGTTGGTCGTACTAATTACGGCGTCATTCTCGTCATGATTCTTTTCAAGGAAAGTCTCTTGCATGATTCTTCCCCCTCTGCTGTCCCTGAAAATGTTTATTAATTTTATATAACACGCATTCACATATACTTTGCATTTTAGCGTTATATCACTGTTTTTAAGTATATTTACAGAATGACGAATTTTTTTATCTATTATAAACAGCAATTTACCAATCATTTAAACGTACTCCAATTCTTCAACCCCTTCGATATTCCTCGCATCAGCCCTTATATTATCCGGTTGCCTCCGATAAACGGTTCTATAGTCAAGCCAATGAGCCAAATCGCTTCTTCCAATTTGCCTGAGCCTCAGCTCGATATTTTTGGGCGTCCTGTACTCGAGTTCGTCGGGATCGGTGAGCCACACGACGAGTAAACTGACGCAGGGTATTATTCGTTTTCGTTCGCGATTGCCATACACAAAGGTGGCTCCCTTCGAATCGTAGTACAGAGATAATTATAATCGGTAGCTTTCGTTCTCCCGATTTTCTCACCCCGATCTCCCGGTGATGATCCAGAAGACTGTAGAATTGGTAGCATTCTTCGGGCGTTAGATTCGAAGCCAGGTATTCCATTTCCGGTAGCAGGAAAACGCTCGGCGCGGCGAATAATTCGGTATTCTGCAAAAGTGAGGGAAATGCATCGATAACGATAGTAACTGAGGTTAGTCGTGCGAATTGCATACCTGAAGACAGAACAGAAAGACGCTAAAACTACTGTAAGGATACATTTTTGATTTCCCATCCGTCATGTTCTCCTTGCCGTAAAGCTAAATCCTCGCGGTAAATTAACGGTATGCGATGAAAAAATGCTAAGCAAAAATCGTGCGAAGTATAGAGAGAAAAAAACAATCGCGCGATTCGAGGCGAGAGATGACAATTGAAACCACTCCTCGTTGAGCTCCTACCCAGCGTCCAGAGATTTTCGTGGCACCCGGAACACGCTACAGAGAGGATCCGAAATTTTAGTCTAGTTGCGTCATTTCGCGTCGAGACAAACCGTGATCCAACAGGTATTATGTATAGTTTCATCTCACGTGTCAGACCGCGAAGTCGCATATGTAGTCGTAGGCGCCTTCACCTCTGCGTCGGAACAATTGAGGTCGAACGCGTACAATTGCCCGTGTGTTTCTAAATTTTCTGTTAGATGTAATACGCACCTCAAGGACTCGGCGCGTGTTATAGTACCATTCGTATTATTCGAAATACATTTTTAGGGATATTTTTAAGTAATAAATTTACCAGAAATTTTGTTCCTAAATCTCATCGGTACCTCATGCTCTATTATTATTGTGGTAAATTTCGCCTTTGACCTACGTTACATCTTATCTTTCACGCTCTTCCCGGTATCAAATGAGTTTCTCCATTGATAAATACATCCGACACAATTACGCGATACCCTCGCGCCTAAATATTCTCAGCGCTGTCGTATTCTCTCATTACACAACCCTCGGTAGCACCTTTTTTAAGCGTCCCGGAGGCGACAATTCACCTGCCCATGTGCGGTAGCGAGTAAACTGTACCGCGCCAAATAGCCCACCCGCACATCTGCTCATTGTTCGAGGCCTTTACAAAAGTTTCGCCGCCCAGGATGATCCGGGCGATAAGGGGAGTGACTGATTAGTATGCAGGTGAAACTCCCCTCTCTCCGTTCGCTTTATGCTTTCGGCGATTCTTCAGCGACGAGCCGCGCGTACGCGCGTAATCACACGACATCGCGATGGCACAATGGTATTTCTTTCACGCGCCCATGCGCGGGGCATGAACCTCGCGTTTTATTGTTTGTCCCCTGGGCCCCTATGCCAAGTGTGCTCTATTATGTTGAAAGAAAAAAAGAAGCAGAAAAATTGCCGGGGACGATATAAGTATGTATGTATACCGACATACGCGATGCCATATTATGAGGCTAAACTTAATTTGTCAGGTAAGAAACTTGAATCACTATTATCTCATTATCTGTAAACTTTTAACCTATATCGATATAAGACTTTATTGCAGATGAAAATGTAATCTTCAAAAAAGTATTATATAAATATCAGCCAAAAGTTTATAGATAATGAGATAATAGAGAGTGAAGTTTCTTTCCTGACGAGTAAGTTTAGCTTAATGCGGTACACATCACACGTAATTTCCTTTAAATGACGTTAGGCGAATGTGCATATACGCTTTTCATTCCTATGCAGAAAAAACAAATGAGTTGGACCTACTAATAATTACTTGCAGTGTCGGAAGTAATTGCGCATTTACATCAGTTACATTTTTTTTTCATATTAATTTGATATTTCTTTCTTGCAATCACATACCTACTATTCCACGTGATTGTAAAGAAGAGATATTTGATCGACGTATTAAAAAGTTTAATCGATATAAATAGATAATTACTTATGACCCCGTAAATGATTTCCAAATAATCCAACTTATTCATTCTCTCCGTGAAATGTAATGAAAAAGAAGACACGCGAGTGTAGCTGATAATTCAGGGAGGAAGAGAAATTATTCCAAAAAGAATGTATTTCCAAATGATTCGAGAAAATCGGAAACATTCCGGTGTCGTCTCTTGAATTCATAAGTGGCAAGCTGGTTTGACTTCTTAGAATATCGTTCTTGCCTCCTCTTATCGCGGTTATGCTTCGATAATTACCTCGTTGATAGCCGGCTGTAACCCTTTTGCGTTTAAACGCGTCAGTCTTGATTCAACGCTCGAAGCTTTCGCAATGTGGGAGTGACTGATCTTAACGGGTTCAATGTGTACATTAATCCGATAATCGAGTTCAGTTTCATGGTAGTTTAACGATTTTTATTTTTCCCATACCCCGTGACATTATCGGAAGTGCCGGGCATTTGTTGCAGTGAAACGGCTCTTAAAAATGGAGC
Source organism: Xiphydria camelus (assembly GCA_963678675.1). Classification (NCBI taxonomy): domain Eukaryota; kingdom Metazoa; phylum Arthropoda; class Insecta; order Hymenoptera; family Xiphydriidae; genus Xiphydria; species Xiphydria camelus. The sequence continues at coordinate 38,761,149 of OY783192.1, forward strand.
GGAAAAAATGTATCTTGTAATGAAAGAAGTTCGAAGTAGGTACAAGAGTCCGTTCTTTCGGAATATCGGACCGACACTTATCTATATCGCGTTTGAAAGTCAGTCTCGGTTTTACAGTCGATATTAGCGCGTCGGAGCACAGGTCATCATTTTGTATACCTAGTCCTAACTGATGATAATAAATGAATAAATATGTAGCGTGGTGCGTCGGAACGTAACGTTTCTCTATAAGGCCTTTAGAATAACAATGACACGCTCAATTCCTCCCACACCAGTTCGATAATCGTGTTATGACTCTGGAAACATTGCAAAGCCATATTACTTTCGATACGATAATAAGAAACGCTAATAATACATTTTTTTTAATTAAAGAATTCAATAATCGAAACACCCTTCCAAAAAAGAAATGATTTATTTCATCTTTCACATTTGTGCAAAATAATGCAAAGTAATCCAACATTTTGTTATTTAACCAAATAACCATTGGAACAAATTTAATTCCATTCGAGTCCATCGACGGGTATAGCAAACATCATGTTTCCTTTCGTTCTTCTCGGATCAATGACCCTTTGAACTTTCCTCCGCTGCAATAGGTAATATACCTATCGCCGCCGCTGTCGAAAATGAAAAATTCCACGTGTACCTACACCTCGCTGAATCATATCTACATAAAGTAACGCGCGACGCGAAACGCGGGGCCACCTTGAACCGCTCCGCTACGCCGGCGCGTAGCGGGAAGCCTATTTTTAACGCTCCTCAGTTCGATCAAACTGCTCCCTCAGGAAGCACGCCAAGTTTAAACTCTCTCCACGATTCGTGGCTTTCGCCCGTGTCACAGTCATCTTCGAGTCATCGCCGCGCAGCGTCGGTTGCACGTGGAAAATTATGATCCGCGACGAGCGTCGGTTCCTCCTGGCCGACGTTGGAGGGGCTTCGCTCTAAGGCGAACGAAATCCACAAGCGTGAATCCGGTTCAGTGAAACGCGTTGATCAATACCGGCGACCTACCCCGTCCGACGTCAGTCTCGGCTCCTCGAACTGCGCGAAACCGCGACGTCGAACGGCAACGACACGAACAACTGCGGACAATTAGCTTTTGATATGTAAAATTCTAACCGGGGTGACGAGGAGATCGCGATTGTCGTGGCGATCGCGCCGCAGACGCGTCGATCTCGAGGCGAAAAGATCAGTGAGAAGGGAGCCCTGTTCCGCGCACGGCGCGCTCCATCCGCGATGTCGAGTATTTGACGTCAGTGCGGCCGAGAGGATTTACAACGCGAATAAATAATTGCCGTCCGAATTTAATTGCGAGCCGCTTGACCTTCGCGTACTCCGGCAATTTGCAAAGCCACAGCCAGCGTAGCCGCCATTCCCGTGACACGATATTTCGATGAAGCAACAAATGAAAATCACTGGAAGTCTGTTTACAATGTTTGCGTCATGTCGAGAGCACGAGTAGTATAGTTTGTCGATTGGATGATCGACTCTACCGCTGGACGGCTCTTCGGTTGTCGTCGACACCGCGATTAAACAAAGTTAGCTACAACAGTCAAAGTCGACAGCTGGGCTCGAATGAGTTGCAAAGTAAGTTTATTTTCCGGGTATTACCGAATCACGACGGAATTTTGATTACCGCCGTGAAACGAAAAGACGAGGATTTTTCGCATCGCTCCCAATTTGCAGATACGCCGGAATATGAACTTCAAAAAGCTTGCCGCCGCTCGTAGCGTCGGCTGCATCGGGAAGTGCACGTCCGGTCTCACTCGTGACGAGCTGGACCAGATCACCGATCACATACACCAGACTCTGACTCATCCCAAAGGTCGCAAGATCTTCAGGCGATACCTGAGTCAGGGTCACCGCAAGGACGATCTCTCGTGTCTCGATTTTTACGAGATGTGCTGCGAGTTCATCGAGAAGGAAGAGTCTTATCAGTTAGTAAATGCGTTGAAATCGCGATGATTCCCTTTCATTTGTTTTTCGCGCATTGGAAGCGTATCGCGCGCGAGATAACTTCAACCTCTTCGAATTTAGAGGAATACCTACTTTCATCGCGGGCGGAATTCTCGACGTCGCGTAATTTCGCGGATTTTCCAGCTCGTCGACGACGGAACCGAGTTTAGAATTCTTGACGAACGACGTCACCACGGCCATGATGATGGCCGAAACGTTGGACGGGATTCCGGAGATCGATATGGCGATTTTAGAACGGTACAACGAGGCGTTGACCACCACGTCCAGGGAGGCGATGTTAGAAGTCTTAAAAGATACGAAAATCCGCCTGATGGATCACCTTAGAAACGCGCACCGGGGTTTTCGGATTTACGCGTTGCAACCTTGTCCGAAGACTAAATAGCATCCAAAAAAGTTATGCTGACCTTCGAATATGTGAAGATATCCGGTGCTACGTAATGACTATTTTGTAATGAGGATCGTTTGTACTCGTTTCATACTATGCGACCCATGAAGTGGAGCTCGCTGCCACTGAAGTATTAAATGGGCTGTCTATGAGTTTCATAAAAAAATGGGGAGGGAAAAATAAGAAAAGTGACCAGCGGTATAAAGAAGACGAAATAATGCGGGACACTTTGGTGCTTCATCTCCATTTGGGAGGTTCCGTCTTGATAAGTAAATTATTTCCGCTTTCTCCTACGCAGAGGGTATTCGGTGATTGCAGTTTTTTTTCCATTAAACTCCAGTATAAATCCTTTTTATTTTCGAGACCGAATGTATTCCAAGCGAAGGATATTCGTTTCACTGAATTACTTGGTCTGTTTAAGTTGTCGGATACCCTTATTTTTTATTTTTCACGGAGGCAAATGTATAATACTTATAATGGGGATTTTTACCGCAGAAAATAAACTTACTGATAGATACAAGACATTATTTGTACTGAATAAATAATATAAGAACGATCGACTGTAGTTAATTCTTCTCCTTTATTATTCGGCATACATACATACATACATACATATATACATACACATATTATCGTCCTTTTTACAGTGCTTATAAATTTATATCAGGGGTTGTGTTACAAGGGTTACAAGTACCTATGATGTAAGTGATAATTACCCCTAATGGTAAGGCATGATTACCTACTGTGGCCCGCACAGTGACTCGAACGTTTCTTTCCTATTATTATCCTTATCAAGATTAGTTTCAGAAAGTGAACCTAGATTGCGTCTCGTGTTATAGCATTCAATCTGTAAGAGGGCAGCATTTTATACGGTTAGAAGCCGGTATACCCATTTCCTTCCATATCATGACGAAAAGGCATAGCTATATGCAGATATTTTATCAAAATTTAAATCACTCTTTGTTTTTTTTTCGTCCTAATTACAAGAATAATAGTTAGGTCGATATCTCAAAGGAAAGATAAAATTTCGATTTTATGTATCAGAAAATTATATTCGTCCTATAAAATCATCGTTATCTCAATGTCCCTTTAGGAATCTGTTTTTTTTTTAATCAACTAGGAAAAATACATGAAACAGTGATTGAGAGTTCGATTCCAAAGATTATTTTGATTTTCGCGAAAATCTTATTCCTTCACATTTTTTTTCAAATGTTCACAAAAATTGAAATCTCTAGAATCAATCGTTTGACCGCCCTGTCTTGTATATTTTTTGCATTGATTATGAAAATCATGGATATTTGAGTCCCTTTGAGACTTGTTCGATAAATCGATTATTTTTGGAATCAACTCGAGAAAATACATGCGATAAAGTGGTTCATTGAATGTTGAAAATGTCAAGGAATATAAGGAAGGGAAAAAATTAAACCATAAAAACTCTCTGTGCAACAATAAGAGAAAAAATATCTCTTCATTTTGACTAACGCTGTTTATACTGTACAATATGAATGAGCAATTGCATTTACCAGCGTCGCCACTAACTCATGCGCATTTATTTTCACGAAACTCGCGGGTACAACGGCTCATTGTATTGCTTGATCTGCGTCTCTCTTCCCAGTCACGTCAACATTCAAAACTTTCTTAAGTAATTATGTCATAATACATAACCGATCTACTTCCCCTCTTTGTATCCCACGCCGCAATTTACCTTTACATCACAACTGATGACTGCGCGTTGCCTGCTGGCTCAAAAAGACGCGTCGACCTACATTCCCGAAATACAGCTCAATTTTAATTACGACCAGCAGCGAACGCTGGCGAAGAAAAAAAAATTGGTCGGCTCAAATAAATCTCCTCTACCATGCCATAGGCGGCTTACTAAATATTCGATCACTTCAATCGAAAACTCCGTTGGTGAAAGGAAAGATTATTTGCTCCGAATGAATTTTTTTTTCTCCAACGAAATAATATCATCCTGTGAAGCTAACATTCGAAATAATCTGTCCTCTGCCTGTAACATAAACTTTTATTTGGGCCAATCTATTATTTTTTAAAACGAATTATTTCCCAGGACCAAACTTCGTTCATAATTCGAAAAAAAGAAATTGATCGGCCCAGGTAAATCTCCTACCGCGCCATACGCGGCTTACTAAATATCCGATCGCTTCAATCGAAAACTCTGTTGGCGAAAGGAAAGATTATTTGCTCCAAATGAATTTTTCTTTCTCCGACGAAATCACATTGTCCTGTGAAGCAAAAATTCTAAATATTTAGACTTCTACCTGTGACGTAAATCTTTATTCGATCCAATCTATTATTTTTTTTAAGCGAAGTATTCCCAAGACATACTTATTTTGCTCGTAATTCAGTAACTTTTGAATACGTCTCGACGACTGCCAATTGAGAAGTTCATCTCGTCACTGCATATAATACCGATGAACCTCTCGAGCGCCTCGAGCACAATAGATGCACCGCTTTCGACGCGATCTTAATTAAGAGCGATCCGGCAAAAGTGGCGAACCATCCGATTTCCATAATTGAAAATTATCCCCGATTGAAAGCAGTCACGCGAAATTTCACTTCCATAATAACTCTCTCGTATGCTCTCCGCGCGCAGTTCTCTCGCTCCGCGTGATGCGATCACGCATGCTGCGTGAAAAAAAAGTCCTTGACCTTGAATCGCGAATAATAAATAAAAACCCCTTCGCAGAGACGTAGGCATGGATGTACACGAATGTACGTCGTCACGGGACGTACTACACGAAACGCGGTGCCACTGTCGCGGATTCGAATGACTGAGTCTCTTTCCGCGTCGAGTAATGCGCTAAAGTCGATCTACGGAAAGAAGGGTCAGGTGAAGCCTACTTTCTTTTGAATCGTCCGAGAGGGGAACACGTTGCTCGGAACGGGCGAGACGCCGGGGACTGCTGGACTGTCGACCAGTATCCGTTAGGCACGCGCGGTAAACGATCTCGAAACCGATCGAATTCCATTTCTCGATCGCTCTACTCGCGATTAAAGCGATTTGGTGTGACTCGAAATTGAACGGTGCGTCGAGTGTGCTACGTGCCCGTTGTGCCTTCCTTTTTCAGCGTAAGTACTTTGACGATTGAGATTTTCTCATTACTGCTCCAAAGATGTGACGCGTATTTAATCGACGACCACGTAGTGAAAATTACAGATTGAACGGTCTCGTTGCATACTGTGTCACTCGTTTCCTAAAGTGTCACTTTTATTCTACAAATTCATCACTGAGGAAAAATTTGGGAATGGTTATTTATCGTTATGCGTACGAGTCAAATTCTTTCGCGCGCTTCTACGAATTAATCCGAGCCAACCTCGAATCGAATAAATGAAATAGACGAATTTGGCGCGAAGAAAACGTGTACTCCAAATGTTTTAACACGGACAGCAGGCGTGGAATGTTGACTGGAATTCTAACTACTGCTTTTTTTTTCGCTATCGTAACCTCACCGTTCTCCGTAGTAACTCTTTTTTGTAGGATAACGATTACAGCGCAAGAGCGAACGATTGTGATTAACAGTTCCTTTCTATCGCTATACCGGCAAAAAAATTAGAGCGCTCTATTATCATTACGATCAATTTCGCGGGAACGCGAATAAAAATGAGTATACAGGAAAGATGGAAAGTCAGAAAATGGAGCATCCGCCGGCACGTCGATCAGTCTTGCTTTTACTGCCCTACAAATTCGTGTCTTCCGCGATCCCCAAGTACGACTGTCACTTTCGTCCGACGGTACCTACCTAAGTAAGGCGCGGTTGATACCGCGAAATATGAGAAGCTCGTTCTCTCTCTCTCGGCGTTAGACGTTATACGCGCGTTTGTCAGCCCAAACGAACGTCAGATTTTTTAATCGCGGCGTCTTCATCATCGTGCACCTGTCTGCGCATACACGGTCAGCCACTGTGAAATACGGCTCAACCGCGTGCTGTAAAGACGTAACGAGCGTAATTTCAACGAAGAAAGCCGAATGACCGACTTCCGAGATTAGAGAAAACTGCACTCGCTCGAATTTAGCGTGACGTCCTTTCAAATAACATTCGACGCAGGAGCGATGCATATACTATGTATGGGAATAGGAAAAAAAATTCGATATATTTGATACACACATGCGATGCGATATGATACGTATAACTGAATTCAGCGGAAGCTGCCGTGATTTAACGACCTCAATATACAGGCACTGGGTGCACTCGTTGGTCAATAACTGGTCAACGATGATCGATCGATCGGCCAATAAAGGTCGAACGCTGCCCACGGAGTGGTGCAAATCGTTGCATCCGCTGAATGCAGATATGCAGTGTATCTCTCGTAACGCATCTCCGCACTCGGGCGAATTCTAAATTCAATTATAAATACGTACACTCTCTCTGTAAACAATTCTGCGGTGTGGACCTATACAGCTCACTTTTGGTGTTGAGTAATAACGGCGTAAGACTGAATTACACCGGATACGCTACGTGCCATGTGATTAGCCTCCTAAACTTACGCGCCAGGAAAGAAACTCGAATCACTATCATCGCATTGTCTATGAGCTTTGGCTCTCATACTTGTATGATACCTTTTTGAAGATTACATTTCAATCTGCAATAAAGTATTATATCGATTCAGGCGAAAAGTGCATTGTGATAATGAGATAATATTGATTGAAATTTCTTTCCCGGCGAGTAAGTTTAGCCACATGTGGTATAGGTCTGCACCGGTGAAATGGTGATAAAAATGAACACCGCTCTTTTATCGCATAGAGTAATGTTCCACGTACGTCTGACGTATCCACTCTCATCTCCGGAAAAAAAAACCGGATAACCCGTCGCACTCGTGAGAACGAAATTTCGAATCGCGTAGCTCGTCCCGGATACATCGGTGCATTCGAATTGCACCACTTTCTTCCTCCCGAAGAAACTCGCCGCCAAGCTCAATATCCTCGTGGATTCGAAGCGACCGATGAAACGAAAGAAAGCGGCCTCTTTCAGGCCCGACGAATTTAGCGTCTACCGCGCGCTAGTGCCGAACTTGTCCAATATAGATTATGCCGACCGGAAGTGCCGTTCGCCTCCTTCGTATGGTCATGTAGGTTGCACCGACGCGTTACAGTTTTCGCGCGGCGAACGTTGCGGCGGCTTTACGCGAGTTTGAATACACCGCGCGCGCGCGCTAAAGCACAGGGAGTGTGGGTAATGCATCCGGCATTGATGAGTATCTGCGGTTACATCGCGACGGCATGAATATGAGAGTTGCAGGCGCGGAGGATGTTCGCGCTGCGTGCGTGCATGCGACGTAAACGAATGAAACGATGGATATAACGGCTCGAGAGCGTATAATATTGATTTCTCTCGGTCGCGTTATATTTTCTACTCCTTTCGTCCGACTGCAGAAGTTTTACGTTAGAGGTAATTAAATCGAGACGATATGGCTACTCGCACTGACGAAATCTACGAGGATTCCAACACAAAGAAAACAATTTATCAATAGTTGATAGATGTACCTAATTTAAAGTACGGCGAAATAAATATTTCGTTAGAACGGGAAAATATGTATGTTAATTGTTAAAACCTTTATTTTTTTTTTTCATTCAAATGGTTGCCTCTGAGGATGAAATTGTGCCAAATGGATGTTGTAATGGTTAACGAATATTTATTTGATCCGATAAACATTTCGTTAGGACAAGAAAATATAGGTAGGGTTGATCATTAAAATCTTTATTTCATTCAAATGGTTTCATCCGAAGATCTAATTATGCTGAATAATTATCTGACTAGTTGACGAATATTTACTTGATCCGATAAAATGTTTATTTCGCCATATTCGGACAAACATCCATCGACAACGAATAAACTGTTTCCTCGGTGAGAACGAGGAGACCGACGAACGTACCGATACATAAATGAAAAAACGCGTCAAACAAGGCTCTCTCGAGATTGCTCAAACGTAATAACGTCCCATCGTCCGTCGTGCCGATTAGAAAAGGAGAAATGGGCTTTTCGACATTGTCAGACCGGACATTAAGGACGGTGATTCCGGGGACGTGCTTCGAATGCGCGTTAAAAATGCCCCGGCACGAGCGGGTATACCTATACCTACGCGTTAACGGAAGTCCGCGCGGAACAATTTTTTCTTTCCAACTCCACGAGCTCGACGTTATTCGCCAATAAGAAACAGGAAGAGGCTCGATGCGCGTAAGAATAGAAAGTGGTCAGGCGTCTTTTTCTTTTCATCGCGTATACGGACTTTCCTCGAAGTCGAGTCTCTTTTTCAAGAACTTCGTCCTGGAGCCGTTAATACATTTCTAACTCGAAGTCGGTACGTCGCGAAACTTACGTTCCTGGTACAGACGCCCCCCGCCCATCCTATTTCGTCGAGACTCTCCTAGAACCGCGAACGGTAAAGGAGAAGTAAGAGTTCTCCGTTGAGGAAAAGGGTGTACCTATATCCGGTAGTATCACCCGGAGGAGATCCTACTTGGAGTAACTCGCATAAAACCCGAGCAGAATGAAGGGAAAACGAGAGGGGGAAAGAGAGATGGGGAGAGAAGAAATAGTTTCGGAGTATATAGGGTGCGAGGGGAGTACGTGGGAAAAATTTTAGGAACTTATTCCGGGGGTCGGAAGGAAAGAGGAATTTTCGAAATTACGGGCCCTCTTTTCGAGGGTGGTCGAAGCGTATGAACGGGAGGCTGAAATAACTATGTACAATTAAAGATCGTAATACAGAAGAATGCCGAGAACCAAAAACCTAAAATTTCAATATTCATATTTTTTTTTTCAAATAAGCTATTAGGTACGACGTTTTTCGCGAACAACTTTTTTTCATACTTTTGGCACTCTTCCACCTCTTTCTGCATTGCGGTCTTCAATAAGGCTCGCAGTTTCTGTCATTTTTTATTGCATTTTATTTCGGGTAAACGGTTATATTTTCCGAAGTTTATAAATTGAGAACTCCGTAAAAAGTATCACTTCGGAGAGAGCCTCATTTTGAAACGCGTTGTTAGCAACGCTGAAACTGAGAAAAGTCGTATTTCACGGAAAATACGTTTCTCAAATTCCTCCGTTATTTTGTCGCAAAAGAGATACACCCTCTCGAGAACTTTTTTTTAACATTCCAGTCACGCCTCACATCACGCAAAAGCGATACGACTCGCGACAATACCAATACCAATGGCGATCACGTTCGACGTCTTCGAAGTGCTTAAAATGAACGTCAAACGAAAGTATATGATTCGCGACCGGAAATTCTTCGAGGCTGTAACTTCGCGGTCGTCACACTCTACTTCGAGAAACATTTGACAAATTGCAGCTTTCGTGATGGCGCACCGACGCTCGGTTGAATCCAATTCAGATGTCCTCTTTGTCCCGGTTATCCGATCGAACGAAACTTGTTTGTATACGGGCGCAACGCGGATTACAGTCGCCGGCGCGATAAATTGCGGCATCACGGCGCGTATATTATCCGCGGCGAGATGTGGAAGACATTTATCCGCGTATCCGTCGCGGTGGACCGGACCGTGGAATACGAGCGACGATCGATTTCGCGAACCGCCGAAACACAAATGCACCCAGATAACGCAAAGTCATCCGAAGGTTACCGAAAAGACGTCCCCAAAGAGTTGCGGATATCTTTCGGTGTACCGCAAATCGTGTCCACTGTTCCCGACGTGTCCGTAAGTTGTCCTTTAAATGACTCCTTTAGGACGTCTAAAAGGCGTGTTTGAGACAACTTTTCGCACGTCCGTAGAGGCATCCCAAAGTAGACGTCTTTCGGACGACTTTAGGACAGGCGTGTTATCCGGGCAATTTTACCGGCTGCCGCGGAGATTTAAAGCGCGGCGCGCGGTGGGTTGCCCGTGCGTAGGCTCTACTGTGCATCGTCAAATCCCAAGATACTACATTGTATAGCGCTCGGTATACGATCGGGACCATTCTTTCCACGCCGTAGATCTTCGTACGAGCGATGCACTCCGCGTTCGACTCGAAGTGCGAACGACGATCGATTTACGAAATCCCCGTAAAAAGCGCAGCTTCCGATTTTTTTTATTCGACCAAACCGTTAACCGCGCGGAATTGAAAATAGCCGGACTCGCTGCTTCGACGGAACTGCAGGGGCGCCCGCACTTTAGTGGGCGATAAAAGAATAAATGCGCTGAGTATCGCGGGGGCGTCGTCGGCCGACGCGACTGTCGAAATACAGGCTATACTTTCTCAGTCGGGCTTGAAGGGACGATATCGAGACAAAGTTTTAACCGAGCTAACAAGACACCCGAGGCGTTTCGAGAACGTTTTATCGCTTCGGACTCGATTACGTTCGAACGATTCTCTCGCCGCTCTCACACATTAGCATATTCATCTCAATTCGAACGTCCCCTTGGTCTCTACTTCCGCGTAGATCGGCTCTCGCGCGAAATTGATCTCGTAATACGGCGTAAGGTAACCGTCCCAATAGCAAGACACGTCCAAGTAGTCGGACATATTTGAGTATCTCAGACGGAAAAATCCTATAAGTATGGATAATATATATAGTCAGTACATACGGTTTTTTTTAAATCATATATGTGTAATCCATATAGGAGCAAATCCATATATGGACTATATGTAAGTATACAGACTATATAGAACTTTTCCGCTTGCGATTATTCAAATTATCGAATTAGATTGAAAGGGAATGACTAGTGGGGAAAAATCTGCAATGAATTAAGAATTTACACAAGAAGTGACACTAGGAAGAACCCCGAGTAAAATGGTCCCGTTTCCTTAAATCAGGTTGTGGCGCTCAGACTTAAATTGCCCAACATAAGGCACAAGCTTGTATGTCGCAAAAACACCATTCATTCGTTTAACAGATATCAGTTTTTCATTGAAATTGTCCCCCTTTCTTGCCAGAATTTTCCCTGCCTCCCCTAAAACGAAATAGATAGGGGCTGCGAAGCCTGCTGTCCGGATACTGGACATAACCGTTCGGCTATTTGGACAGTTACCTCACACGTACGTAGTGTCGTTGCTTCTCCGCGCGCGCGGGCGCGCAACCCACTCCGTCTCAACCGCAGGGAATCGAAAACAGCCTCGTGAAACTTTTACGCAGCCGAGAGAGCCGCCGCGCTTATTCGCCCGGCGATAAACTGCGAATACGCGCGGAGAACTTCATCAATTTTCAGTCTCGCGAGGCGGACCTTTCATTTGCAAGCACCGACGAACTTAGCGCGCAACCGCGCGATGTGGAGTTCGCCCGCGCGCACGCGGGGGCGGGGGCGGGGGCGGGGGCGAGGGCGGTAATGAAACCGGGAAATACTGAAAGGCTCGCAACAATAGTTTTACGCGCGGAATAATGGCCGTCGACGCGATTTCGCAAGTGAAAGAAGGTGAATTGTAACTTTATAGGGGCGGAAAAAAAGATGTTTATTACACCTCATCGTTCACCGAACGGTTCGTCGGAATGATATTCTTCTCCATTTCCGACTTTCACTCGCGTGTACCGCGCTTATTTTTAACCATTCCATGCGCACTGGAACCGAGCCTAGAGCGAATCGTTTCGAGCAATTTATATTACACAGCGGAGCGATAAATTCAATAATCGCCGATAGAAAAAAACGGAATAAATATCCTCTTGATATCGGGCTGCAACGCAACAATGCTGTAACTAGTTACGCGGAGAACGTCGAAAATATCGCATCGCTTTCACCGATTTACACGATTTCGTAGATCGGTCGGTGCTTCGATGTATGCAAATAAGATCGATCGCTCGCGTTCGCGGGACATCGCTCATTCCGCGGTAATACCTACGGATTACTCGGATTACACTATACGCTGCGAGAAGAAATCGCTGTGCAATAATTATCGAGATCTGATCTATCTGTAAAGTCGTAATCCATGGGCTCTCTTACAGCGCGCTTTTATATCGTAGCCATAAGCCGACGAGAGTAGATCGATCGTGTCGGGGAGGCCGCGATCGTTTCGCAATCGTAAACGCGTTCACCGGTTTCCATCTACCCGCCCGTTACATTTTATTCCGGCACGTCGAACGAAATTGTTATATAATTATGCAAATTCGCAGCCCGATCGACGAAATAAAAGCTCGCTCGCGACACCTCGGCGTTTCCAAGAAGAAGGAAAATCCCGGCGACCGATAAGGCGAGGCGCCGGATAGAACGGCGCGGCGTGTCGCCCGGAAAAATTGCTCGACTCGCCGCGCAGTCGGGAAGCAGGTGGTACTCGCGCTGTCTCGCGCGCGACGTCGTTCGGTAAACGAGCGTAGCGTCCACACACGCGTGTAGTGGCGGAGGAGAAAGGTGCCCTTCTGGCCTGGAGTACAGCGCCGGGACGCGCGAGTTTATGCGCGGTTAAAGCAGCGGGAACGAAATCTCTCGAAGAGTGGAGCAGGAAAGTGGAGAGGCGTCCGGAATTGGCTCTAGGGAAAAAAAGATAAGACTGCCGCGCGCGCGATTACACCGATGACGCGCGAATGAGCCATCGAGAGCGGACGCATTGCAGCCTCCGGCTGTCGTTTGCGTTTCACCCTCGTACGGCCCTCATTTTGATTGTACGCTTAAGACTTTCGGGTCAAATGTGACCCAATCGGAAATGAAAAATAAACGCGTATATTGATTATTCATAAAATATATTCAGTTCCTTAAATGTATCGTTAAACTGTTAAATAATTCTTAATATCGCTGAAACTTTAAATCCGAGGACCGTACGAGGATTAAACACGGCGGGTTGCCGATTCCAGTGAAACAGGTTACGAATATAACTCGACAAGCGAGTTCACTTCGTGTTTTTCGCGAGCGAACGGACCCGCTCGCTCGGCCGAGCACTCGTCGCGTCGATGCATTTGCATCGAATGCGCTTTGAGTGCCGCTGAAACCTGCACCCGGAAATCTTTGGCTCTTCTTATTTTGCGCGAGTATACGGCGCGCTACAAAAAATCGCCAGACATTTGCACCGATTTGTGCAATCGGATTTCATCCTTCCTTCGTTTCTGCGACGTTCGCCGGATATGGGATTACACGACGAATGGGCGCGAAAGGATTACGTTACCTTGAGGAGGAGTGAGACTTGCTTAGCGATACCGTCGAAACGAGGCGATATGTATATCGTGAAAATCCTCGTCGTTTCTCCACGTCGCGTCTCGGGGTAGACTTTTCCGATTAAACTAGTTTTCTCCTTCAGATTCTCGTGTCTTCGAGCAGAGGCGTATCCGAGGGCGTATCGTTAATAGAATTTCATTTCAATCATTCCGCGGAGGATATAAATCTTCTGTATATTCCATTGGCTGAAAGAAGATGCTTGATGGACCATTTTCCATGTTATGAAGCGGAGGGAAAATTCGGCTTTTAAGCAATTTTTATCGCAGATTCGAAAAATACGAGTTAAATTACTTACCCCGGGTTTTTTCATTTTTAATTTTCGGCCGCATCTGCGCAAGGAAACGACACTTTGACATACAGCTACATCATCGTGCTGTGAATCTATCTCTCTCTTTCGCACTCGCAACTCAGCATAAGTGCATTTCTCTGGTGTATTCGATCACATCGCAATGATCATAGTAGAGAGAAACGCATTTATAGCTCTGCGAATAGGGGAGAGTTGCCCATATTGAACCGGTACCTAAATTGAACCTCCTGGCTACTTTAAGTAGGTAATTGAGCATTTCCAAGTCATCTATCATACATAGTAGGCATACTGACCGGTACTAAGGTTTGAATTTCTACTGATTCCAGACATTTCGATTTTTGTTAAAATCTTAAGCGCTGATTCCAAAAATCATGCACTTATTAACATATATACCCTATATATTGACTATATTTCAAAGGAAATATCAAATATTAACGATTTTATGTACGAGAACATTTTTCGGTGATTCTTTAAGATTTCCTCAATAAGTGCGTAATTTTTGGAATCAGCGATTAAGATTTTGACAAAAATCGAAATCTCTGGAATCGAACTCTCGACCATTCTATCTTGTGTATTTTTTCGTGTTGGTTACGAAAATCATCAATATATTGAGGAAATCTCAAAGGAACACCGAGATATCCATGACTCTTTTATGAAAAAATAATTTTTCCCAACATAAAATCGCTGATATCTCACATTTCATTTGAGATATGGACCTGATAACTATTATTTTCGGAATCAGCGTGAAAAAATACATCGAATAGGGTGGTCGAGAGATCGATTTTAGAGATTTCAATTTTCGCGAAAAATTGAACTCTCAACCATCCTATCTTATGTATTTTTTCGTGCTGATTACGAAAATTATAGATATATCGAGGGTATCACAAAGGAAGACCGAAATATCGATAATTTTCTGTGAAAAAAATAATTTTCTGGTACATGAAATCACCGGTATCTTATATTTCCTTTGAGATATCGTCAATATATCTGCCATTTTCGGAATCAGCGTCGAAAAATACATCAAATAGAGCGGTCGAGAGTTTCATTGAAAACATTTCAAGGGGGAGTTAAAAATTAAAATCTCTTATCTTATGTATTTTTTGTAGGCATACTGACCGGTACCAAGGTTTGAACTTCTACTGATAGATGACGTGGAAATGCTCATTTACTTAAAATAACCAGGAGGTTCAATTTAGGTACCGGTTCAATATAGGCAACTCTCGCCTAATTATTTTTTCGAATATTTTCTTCTTCGTGTGATATCGAATATGTAAACGGATTACAAATTGAATCTAAAAGTATGAATATCTCTTTTATCTAAAGACCGAATTGAGATGCACTCGTGCCCGATGCAGAACTCGAGAAAACACGCGCGGGTATAACAAGCCATTCGCGTTACGCGCTCATTCCCTCGGACTTGTTCACCCGTTACACTTCTACGCGGCTGATCCCCCTCGAGATTTTTCTCCCCGAGCCCACGCGCGGCGCATAAAAATTCGCCTCGCGTGTGTGTGTGTTCGCGAGAGAAATATCTAGCGACCGCGCTTCGACGCGAAGTCGTGTTTAGAAACTGCATCCGTGTACGTGAAACGCGTGCGTCGATGGAGGGAAAGGGGTGCGGGCGTGCGGAAAACACGACTCTATCATTTGCACGCGGAAAAAGACAAGGGACGATCGTATTTTTACCATCGCGATCCATTCGACTCCTTGCCAGTGTCGCCGTTATTCAGGAAATTAGAAAATTTGGCGATTCCGTCCCTCTCCGCTATACATAAAACGAATCGATGGCCTTATACGTCGCGGTAAAAGGGTTTCGTGGTTGCCTTCCGTTAAGCACAGCTGGATTCGGTAGTGCTGCCCCTATAAAACCCGACATACAAAGCCATCACCTTGTGCATTTTTGACTCGGCACCTTAATCTCTACCGCCCCTGTACGCGCCCCTGCAAAAGGAGTATACTTTTCCCATTTTATCAACAACCGCAGCCGTGCACCACACCCGCTCGTACCATGTAGAGTATGTAACCATGCGGTTGTAACTTATATACATTCGCGGTTCTGCAAAAGCTGGCACTTACGCCGGCAGCGGCATTCCAGTAAATCAGTGAGCGTAAATATATTCTAACCACACCGCGCGTTAAAACGACCGCGATAACGATCGGCTACGGTTTTGCGGCAGTTAAAATTCGACACCCCGCCTTTGAAAGCCCCTTTGGATGCGATTTTAAAACGCGCGTCGTCGTATTTTTACACTATTTTTTCGACCAATTTAATGTGGCACACGTAATCAGACCGCGGTCTGATGTCGGGAGATGAAGAGAAAAATGTGAAAAAATTATATCCGGCGTAAAAATACGTATACAAATATACAAACAAACTCACTTTCGCATTTGTAATATTAATATTAAATGTTATACTGCAATAGGGATAGGAACTATATATGTAGTATAATAATATATCAATACATAATATAATTACTCGTATACTCGTATTTCCTATAATAGATTGCAACATAATCCGAAATGTTGCAACATATCGAATTATTTACTCCAATACATATGGGATTAAACTGCAGTAAGTATATCGGATTATGCTGTAACATAATTCCATATACATGTATTGGAACATAGTCTGATATATATTTCAGCATAATCAGATATCACAAACTTACTTTCGAATTTACAATATCAGCATGGATTCCTCAAAAGCTCCATTACCAAATCTTCGATGCACCTCAAGGCCGAGTGTGAAAAATCTCATTAACGTTTTCGAAGATAAATCAAGATCGAGACGCGTAAAAGGGGCGAGCTGCGGGATTAATTAAGTATTCAGCAATAACCGCTCAAACACACACACACACACACACAGTCACGTGACGGGCGCAGCCTCCCACGACGTCGACAGAATGTTATGATCTCGCGCGATGCAAATCTGCTCGCTCGCCCGTACACGCCTCTCCTATAGATACGTTTGTTTCCAAATTCACCCGTGCGCATCCAACGCGTACGTCACGTCGCGCAATATCCCCTAATTCTCGTCCACATTTATGTACGAACTGTATGCGGCCGGCGTAGCAAGCGGTGAATGCGAGCGAGAGAGATATATCACAGAGCAAATGAAAGATTTAATATTTAGCGTACGAAATATCGCAACCCGGAAGTAAGAGGTCGTACGAGACGAATTCGGATTTCCGAATTGAAATTTCTCGCGTGGTCCCAGCTTTTACTCGTATCCTCGTTTCAGTATCCCACACGAGAGACGATACCTATTGAGCGCGCTGTGCAGCTTCGGAATGTTTAAAGAGCGCGAATATGCACTCGCGCGTCTAGCAGTTCTGAAATAAGAATACGAAGCGTAGAAACGTGAGGATTACACGACTCGGCGACGGGTGATCTATCGCGATATTGCTAATTGAATATTGATGAAAGAAAAAGTGGGTGCTCGCGCGAGTGGTTTAAATGATAACTAGACGATATGGGAGTAGGGCAGGGGTGCCGAAAGAAAGTGATTTATTCTTTAATTATTCTTGCGACAATTACATCGTAAGCGAATCCGGATGCTATACGATGAGTTTTTCAGTCTCATTTGCGCTGAATCCACTTTGATCGCGATTATCTCATCATCCATGCATTTTCGGTGAATACTGATATTGATCTTTTTTGTAGCTCAGAATATACTCTACAAAAAAGTATCCCATCAATTTCCACATAAACGCCACGGATATCGAGATAATCCCGTTTAGAGTGGACACGAGCGCGATAACCCCATTCTACATTATTGGGAACGACACGAGACAGTGAAATCTCACTCGTCCGCGACTCTCCTTTTTTTCCCCACTTCACCTAAAGCCCAAATACGAAATCCCGTCGAAACTGGAGGATAAACCTGATGCGGGCGTCGAAATCCGAAGCCAGACCAATATCCATCTCGCGTAGTTTCATAAACCTGGTGTTCCTGCGAAACCGAGACTTCGAAATTGGGTCGTTCTAGTATACGTACTAGGTAGCTGCTACATAGTAGGGGTCTTCTTTAATACGTATGCGGCGTACGTCATGCAGCTGCCGATGCGATTGAGCCTCGCTCGGCATGAAAAGAACGACGGTGGGTCATCGCGAAGGGAAAGTGATGATTTGTGGGTTAACAACGCCGATCGGTTCATTGTGGGACACGCGCGAGCTGTCTTCGCTTCGGCGTAGACGTCGATATTTGGAAATAAACATTCCGTATTTAGCTTTCGTCCGATTTGGCCTTCGTCCGAGTGCGATTACGTCGAATCGCGTAATGTTATCGCGACGAGAAATAGCGTCGAGCCGACGCTTCGTTCGAAGCATACGCATCGTTGCAACTATGTAAGCTATAGGTTCTCCGATGTGTTTTTTGGTATCGCGTATTCGTACACGGAAAAAACCAGCAATTTTTACCGCTTCGTCCGGTAGTGCTTAAACTCGAGCTCATTTTCAAGAATTTGCACAAGAGAAACATTTCTACTTGCTGTTGTAAACAATTCACCGAACAGTCACCTCTGTACGAATTCTTGAAAACGAGCTCGAGTCTCGATGCTACCGGATGAAGCGGTAAAGATTGCTGATTTATTTCGGCACAGGGACACCCGCCCATCGCGTACCGCATGCCGTGACCCGACATAAATTTGCACTAAATTTTATCAGCACGTGTCCCGGGTCGTCCGCGATCATGCAGTTACACGCACTAGATTCAAATTACCCGTGAACTACGAGCGGGCTTGTCAATGTCCCTCCTAAACCGTCCGTTATCGCTGTCGTATAATCCGGATCGTTGCTCGACGAGTCAATTAAATCCCATTTACGCGTATCTGCAATTCTTACGCGAATCGGGCTGCGCGAGAAATGATAAATCGATTCGCAACGCGAGAACCTGGTGATTCGCTCTCGCCCGCGTGTACACGCCAGTGGGCGTGAGATTTTTTCGCACCCTTCGAACCATACCTTGTCGCGTTCACTCGAACATCCTGTTTTCACGATAAGAAGTTTCCGCGATAGGAACTCGCTAAAGAGGGACGCGCGGTTTTCTCCGCCGAGTTTTTTCGCGCGAGTTGTATCGGGAAGGGAAGGGGAGGAGGGAGGGAGGGCAGCGAACTTCGGTAGCGTCTCTACGAGATGGAAATAAATTGCAACCCGCGCGATAACGTGGACGGCTCCCCGTTCCTCATCACCGTCCCTTCGGTGCAGCATCCGGTGATTTTACACATTCTTTCGCTCTTCTATCGTCGCGATCTTTTCCGCACGGGCTGTCCAACGGCAGAGATATCTCGCAGCAGTCCTCGCCGTAAATTTCTCCGCCGAGTTTTCCAAGCACGACTATCTCGCGCATCTCGCGAGGAGACATCGAACGTCAAGCATCGCCGTTAGAATGGAAATAACGGGTTGCACCATGTTACATCTTGAGAAAGAGGCGTTTCAGTCGCGTTACATCATTCCCATATTCAAGACTCACTTCTGCCAGGGCAATTATCCTATCGGTTGAATTTCACGAGCCGCTTTTGTTGCGTGTACCCACCCGCGCGGGGCATGTGCGCTACTCCGGTTGATATTACATAAAGGGAAGTCCGTATCGGGCTGTGTACGCAAATTCCGCAGAGTCCCTTCGTTTCGACCGTTCGCCGAGAACTGTGAGAATAATTCACGCCTCTCAGCGTTGGTGTCGGTGATTGAGAAACAAAGTAAATTCCCGTCGAAATGCCTGCGCGTTCGCTTCCAACGCAATTATAATGTCGCGCGTCAACTTTTCACCTATATTCGTATAGAACTTTTTTAAGGATCGAGACGCGCTCTTCAAAAAAGTATCCCACTAATTTCGACCGGAAGTGCGTAGATTGCGAGATAAACGCGACGGAAGCCGACGTTCGTCGTCGATTCCGAATGACGGTCATACGTATCGTTTAAATGTGAAGCGGATCGTTAATCGGGAACGCAGGAACGCGCGACAGTTTTACGATACGGAATAAGGGGAAATTTTCACGCGACGCGATAGGTCCGATCGCCGGAGGCCGTTGACGCCGCCGCGGCCAGTCCTCGATTTCTAGCGCGCGCGCACTCGTCGTAGATACGCGAGAGTACGTATACGTGGAGCGACGTTCGCGCATATCAATCGATACTATTTGGAACGTCCAACGAAATTGATGTCATTTTCAATTTCAGATCCGTCCCGCGACGAAAGAAAGTCTCCGAGGCGCTCATTGTGCGAGAGAACGCTTCGCGATCGACGCTCGGTAAAACAATGAGCATGCGAAACGCGGGCTCGGAAATACGTGAAGAAAAAAACGATGCGTGGGAATGTTCAGACGCGTGATTACGTCGTGTGCGCCCGTCCGCGGTTACACAATTTCATTTCCTTAATTGCCCGCTCCTCGGGAGAATTTTGCGAATTAATTCGACGTGCGTCTTCTGCCCTGACGTGTAAGGACAGTCACTGCGGAGTTATTTAATAAATGGGTCGCGAGAGACGCGTAAGAGAGCCGGGTGGCTTACGCGGTGGGAGAAATATTTTTTAGATCAGGACGCGCCTTTTTTTCTCGGACGGTAATAATTTCGCCATATTCGAACAAACATTCGTTATTAACAACGAGTAAAATGTTTTCTCGGCGGATGCACCTTCCTCGGTTTAGGAATGAATCCAGGCAATCGAGTTTGGTAACGAGATAGTCGATCTAGGCGCGAACATCGCCTCGAAATTCCTCTAAAAAATAGAGAACCGGCGAGAATGTACACACACGCATTCGACGGGTTTTTATTTACGTTCGCCGGGTACACGTGACAAGAGCCTCTCGTATACGAGTCCCCGGGA
This sequence comes from Xiphydria camelus, assembly GCA_963678675.1. Lineage (NCBI taxonomy): Eukaryota > Metazoa > Arthropoda > Insecta > Hymenoptera > Xiphydriidae > Xiphydria > Xiphydria camelus. Next base: position 38,781,727 of record OY783192.1, read on the forward strand.
TATCTTCCGTGCCGTGTCGCCTCGCCAGATCATTGTCCGCCTCGGGAAAGTCGAAAGTCCAAAAGCGGTAAATCTGCGCGCGTGTTGGGTCTATGTACGCGTGAATACGTTTTCGGAAGGAGATTTGATTCGAATCGCCGAGAACCTCCCAGCCGGGCGAGAAATTTGGCGGGAACTTTGGTCCACGCGGACAAGACTCTTTCTCGGGGGAACGCCCACGAATTTCCTATCTTACGCTTGATAACGATCCGCGCCAAGCGGATGTGTTATATTTTGTTAGAATTTCGCAGAGCGGAACGTGACGGGGCACTTTCTTTACGGTGTACGCTGTTATAATGAATCCTCGTCCACAAGGGGTCACGTTTGATGGAAAAACTTTTGCCTTGAGTGGCGTTCTACCAATCGTCCCGTTCACTTCCTGTATAGCGGCGGTATGCCGGACCGCGCAAGGACTGCTGGCCCGGCTAGGAGCTAGTATTAGAAGTTCGTTCGAGATGTCCGCAGGGAAGTTTGAAAGTTGAACTCCGTGGATTCTCTAAAGTCGAACGGTCGACTATCCTTTGCACTCCTATAGAGTTTGCACTCCTGGGGATTTTGTTGAGAATAATTACTTGTTAAACAACTCCTTATATAACTTTGTGTTCGGCTCATTCATTGTTGCGCGTCGCGAGATCACGGCGCGACGCGTTTTAGCATTGACAACCGCACGATGCATCGCATGCGGAATGAAAATTATGCGATGCACCGCAATGAGACATATCGACTGGTGCATCGATGAGCTGCAGGGATTGCGGTATATTTCATTGGTGCGTTATTAAATTGAAATAACGCCTGGCACCACCCGAAGTGAAAAATATCTCCTCTCTATCGGTGAACTTTTTTTTGTTTTACGCATACTTTTTATTCGGATGCGAAACGAAGCAAAATTTATTACGCAGACACACTGATTAGTGGAAAAATGTCCACTAAATGCAATTATACCTCAGGGAATTATTTTTTGCTTCGAAGTGATGGACCGAGGAGAGCAACCGATATCGGATTAATAACGTGAGGGGTCCTTGGCGAACGAAATGGAACTAATTGACAATTAGCACGGCTTAAGAGCCGGCCCCCCGTTCTTTGCTCGGGTGCGTAAGAGGAAAAGCGAAAGGCCGCGAGTGAACCAGAGCTTGTCCACCTCTCTACCAGATCGCGAGATTGGCCGCCGAGCAAGATGATTTTTACTGAGAACTTAATGGGCTTCGCGTGAAGCGAGCGGCTTTTCCATTAAATCCTGAAATTAATACAAAAACTGTGGTATATCTGCGGACTTACCTGGCAAATGTCAGAGATTTCTTGCGAACGCTAGCTCCGTCGTAATTTCGTCGATGACGAATTAAAACGAGAGAGAACGATTCATTTCATTTCAGCACGTAATCTGTTTTTTGGTATCACGTTACGAAATACTTCGGATATTAAAAATGCGGGGACCGAAATCATTCCGTCTTCGATTGAAATCAACACCGGGGCAAATAAAAAATATTCGAGTTATCGAGGAATTCAGGAGCCGAGAATTCCGTTCTCGACTGAAATTAATTCGGAGCCAAATTGGTACGCGACTCGCCGATTCGACACTGATTTAATTTTAATCAGAGGGCGAGAGAACTTTCGGTCGCGCGAAGAGAATCGAGGCTGGAGCTGCAGGTGTCTGCATTTCGCGTGATCAAAGGAGAATCGCTTCGTCGATTCAATTCGGGGCTGGACTTTCGCAATTGCGCTGGGCGAATTAAGTTGTCGGGCGGAAAATTACGAACGATCGGCCAATTTTTAAATCGTAGCAATAAATCATCGCCCGATGCAAACACGCCGGAAATCGATAGTTCCGACTGCGCGAGTGTGTCGGGCACAGCCAAGAAACCTTTTCTCGAAGTAAGGAGTTGGCCGGTTTCCAGCTCGCACGATCCTCCGCATAGATCTATCAAATGCTTTGGAGAAGGCTTAAGCGATTTTGGTTGAGGGTCGAAAAAAATACGAGCGGTTCGATGTGTCGATGCGTCGGAGAGTATACATATGTATCTCTGACACGAGCCATTCCACTGAAGGGTTTTAATCCGCATTCGATTTCGAGGCCGATTCTTTTATTTCTTTATCTATCCAAGGATGTAGATGTGAGGAAAATTAAAAATCCCCTTGTATGAAAGAGTCAAGGAGAAAGGAAGACCTTGTTTAACCGGCGAAATCCAATTAATTACTGCGGGAATAATAACATTCGCTTCGCGTCCTTCTTAAACTGCGATCAGACGCGAAGATCTCAAGGTTTCCCGGGTGTTCGATTTACGTGCTGTACTTTTTTTTTTTCTTAGCTTCAAGACGAAGTGTCGCTTCTGTTACTTCGTTACCTTTTTAGCGATAGCTTCGGAAAAAAAAATAACGAAAAAATCAGACGCACTCGGAAAATATGATTCAGGGAAGGAAGTTTAATTAATTATCAGAAGTATAATTAAATATATATAGCTCGCGTATATTTGGTAAATCGCGATGAAACTTAAGGATAACTTTAATGTTTCCTGCGCCTTCTCCAGATCACCTCGGCTTTGACGGGATCAAATAATCCTGTAGTGACGGTACACCGTGCAAGGATACGTTTTGTTAAGCACAACTCGTCCTGCCTCCTCGCATCGCGCTTCAGTCCATCTGGATGTACAAAAACGTAAATCTATTATCACCATCCGGCGCGCGTACGTTCGTTAACTTTCTCCCGTGAACAGGGCGGTTAGTGAAACACGGTCGTCGCGCTGGTCTTTTTCTCGGAACACGACATAACGATATGCATATTTCATGCGAGAAATTGCATCACAGATTTGGAGCAGTAGTTTACATCACTAAACGAGTTCGCGTATCGAACACCTGATTCTTGTTGCAGGATCTTTCCATAAATGTCGTCGTAGCTTGGCACAATGTCGCCTATACTACTGATATGCTGTAAGTAAAGCGTATAGAATTAATAAGACGATACGTCAGCTTTCCGCGTTCGATCTCTTTGACGAATCCACTGATCGTCCGATACGTGTTAATGATTATTCAGGTGCTCTCGCAACGTGGTCGTCCGTCCAAGCAGTCACCGTTTCGGTCGACCGCGGTGATGTTAAAGTTGTAAGTACAGTAGTTCCTATTTTCCCAAGTAACAGCGTCGAATTCTAGTTCGATACGATCTACGACACAAGATTACCCAGACTCACCTGTCGAATCTTCAGTTGCCGACGCATTCCTCGATGATCGCCAATGGATGGCGACCGGTATCCGGATACGACACCATCGGCACCAACGTCTCTCCCTCGCGAGAACTCGAGAGAAGCGCCGCTCGTCATCCGGTCCACGCCAAGCTTCAGGAGCACCTGGCGGCCTCCGAGAAGCTGAAATACTACCAGAAGGGCAAGCCTCACGACTACAGCCCTCCCGCCGTTTCGGGAAGCTTCGGTTCCTTCGGCCACGCGTCCACCAAGCCTCGCGGGAAGCCCAAGGATTACGTGAAGCAAGTCGGATCGGAGACCAGAGAGTTCGCCTTCCTGATACCGCCACCGAGGGACGTCTTTCGGTTCGACGTAGACCCGCACAGGAAAGCCATTCTGCGCGACAACGACGTCTTCCTGCGACAGCCGACCTTCATCTCCCAGAGCCATCAGTCGGACATCAGGAACCTCCCGGGAAATCAGCCCACATTCGTCACCCAGAGTCATCCGACGAATTTCTTCCCGAAGGGCCCGGTCTTTCAGCAGACCACCCACGTGCCCAACTTCTCGAAGACCAAGCCATTCGTCAGCGGTTTCGGGGTTCAGCAGACCCTACAGCCTCCGCGTCATCAAGCCGCGCAACAATTCGAGTCTCAGAAGATCTCGAACGCGAAGACCTACCAGCATCCACCCGGCGTCGACGAGGTGGTGCGCTTCACCAAAGATAACAACGGAAACACCTTCGATCGATACCAATCGCAAAACCACGCCGCTCAAGTTCCCAGTGGCGGTTCTGGTAATTTTTTCGCCCAGGTGGACCATTCCTCGGCCTTCAAGACCTCCTTCGAAAGGGATCCAGCCTTCCTGGTGCACGAGAGTCACGAAGTCAGCTACGTGACGCCGCCGTCGAACTTCAACTACAACTTCAGACCGGCCATGCCTTATGATACATTGATTCCGCCCGGCGTCTATTCGTCTACCGCTGCTCCCAAATCGCCGTCGAATAATTTCATACCCTCCGCGCCGAACGGAGGTCAGCGAAACGGTGGCTTCAAGCCCTTCGTGCAGGGCGAGAAGCAACCGGGTCCTGTGGCGCAACCCGGAAGGTTCATCGACGAAATCGCCACTACATATTACGTCTCCGAACATCAGGACGTGACTCGTCCGCCGTCTTCCTGGTCGATTCCGAAGGCGAAAATCACTACGGAGATAAACGAGGTGCTGCCGAGGAAGACTTCTCCGACGAAATTCCGTCAGGAGTCGCCGCTGAATCCCAATTCGGTGAATCACCACCACCAGCAGCAGCAGCAGCAGCAGCAGCAGCGAATTCCGGAGGTCATCTTCATTCGTCCGCAAGTCCAGCAGCCGTTCCAGAGCCCTACGCAAGCTCCGGTGACCATTCGTCAGCAGACCTCGCAGCAGGATTACGAGACACCGGAGAGCATCTCGTTGAAGCACTTCAACGAGCAACAGTTCTATCTTCAGCAGCAGTTGATAGAGCAAGACAGGCAACGCTTGCGCGATCAAGAGTTGCAGCAGCAGCTGGAGATAAAGCGGCAGCAGGAGTCCGAGTTGAAGAAGCAACAGGTGGAGTTGAAGGTTCTCGAGGAGCAGCTGAAAAAGGCCGAGCGAGAGAAGGCCGAGGAGGAGCGCGAACAAGAGAAAATTCAGAGTCAGCTGGAGGAGCAGCAGAAGAATGCATTTAATCAGCATACCACCGCGCAAGGACTGACCACGGGCACGGCCGTCACTCAGGAATATTTTACTATTCAGCAGCAGCCGCAAGCTGAAGTGACCGAGCCGAGTCGGTTGGTTCCCGAAGAGGACTTTTACAGACATCAGCAGCAGCAGCAACAACAAGAATATCAGCAAGAGCAGCTTCAGACACCACAATTGATCGATACGCGGACGAGAGACGATTTAACCCGTCTTCAGGGTACAATCCCCGAGACTCAGCTGGGAGGTGGTGACATCCTTCGAGAGCACGTTCAACCCCAAGAGGAATCATCTCCCGAGTCACAACCGGAAAGTCGACCCTACCGTCCGAAGAAGCCTCTGCGAGGTCAGACCAGAAGGCGACGACCCTCCACAACAACGACGACGACGTACCACGAAGTTCAACCGACCGAAGCACCCTACCACGAACCGGAAACCTACCAATTCGTATCGGAAGCGATGCAAACTACCGCTCAACCGGAAACGGTGACGCTTCCCGTGACCTTGAAGCCAAGACTTCGCCGACCCGGCGCGCCATTGAGAAGAAGACGCCCATCCACGACCACGCCGGAGACCGAGACATACACGTCCGCCGTTAACGAAGAGGAAATCTCGGAGTACGAAAGTCCAGTCACGGACATCTCCAAGAGGAGACGAGTGAGACCCACTCAGCAGACCTACGAAGAGGTTCCCAACGAGAGAAAGCCTACCATCAGGCGTCGTCCCGGGCACAGAATCAGGGTGAATCCCGGCGAGCCGTTCGAAGCCGAGGTCATCACCGAGACAATTAAACCGAGCACGGTCGCTTACGAGGAGGTGCAAACGGAGTGGGAGAACTATCCCGAGAATCCCAGCAAGAACTCGGCGGAAACCAGCGACGACGCCTTCCAGCACTCGCAGACGCTCCCCACGCGCGGCTTCGAGGACGATTCGACGGCGACCACGGGAGTGGAGGAAGGTCTAACGAGACCCACCGCGCAATACCACTACACGAATACGGAGCCGCGGTACAAGGACCCACTGGACAAACTGCAGAACGGCAACGCCAACATTCCCCTCGAGGATCTCTTCGACAAACCCGAGGAGAATCACGTGGAGCCCATCGCGACTACCATCTCGACTACGTCGACTTCGAGGGCGTCGACCACGGAGGCTACAACGACCAGAGCGTCTCACCGAATTCGTCCGCTGAGATTCGGCAACGTGACGAGGCCTCGCTTCAGCGTGAAGGATTACAGGAGCAGATTGGACTTGAAGAACAGACTGACGCAAGTGTCCAGTACGGAAGCCCCTCAAACGTCTCCTCAGGGCCGAAGGAAGAGCACCACTTTGTCGCCTCTGGAAACGTCATCCGAGGCACCAACTCCCAGAGAAACCACGGGAAGATACAAATACATGTCGAGGGTCTCTTACAGGACCACCTCGACCGCTCCATCGACGAGCGTCGAGCAAACGATGGATCGCGCCGACGTGACCACGGAGAAGACCAGTCGCTTCGTTCCCCGGAGAAAACCCATAAACCCTCATTTGTACAGAAGTAGAATCGCCGCGACGAAGCAACCGAACACGGAGAAACGGGAGAACGCGACGCCCGTCAAGTACAACACCGCCAGACCCGAGAATATCTTCTCGTCGTCCATCAGAAGACGGCCGAATCCGAAGAGCAAGCCAACACCGGCCACCGAAGAGACGGAGGTGAAGAGCGAGGACATCACGGAGATGACTGCCGAAGAGACGAGCTTCTACTCTGCAGCTACCACGCCGCATTTGGTCGATAGTGCTAACGAGGTCGTTCATAAAGATGAGGCCGCTTTATCGACCAAGTTGGAAGACGGGGAGAGAAAGGACGAAGCGAAAGAGACGAAGCGAGACGATGCGAAGAGCGTCGAGGAAACGTCGCAGGAAAGTTCGAAGGCCGAAGAGAACGCGAAGAAGGAAGAGGTTGCCGAAGAGACTTCGAAAACTGAGCGAGTCACCACCGATACTACCGTCAAGCCTAAAGAGGACGACGCCGATAAAGCTGCAGCCGATGCTCAGACCGAAGAGGAGCTTTTGCTCAGGGCATCGCAAAGTGTCGCCGATCTGACCAGCGCAGCCTCCGCACTCTACGATAAACCGGGAATGTTCAAGGCCGTTTCACCGGCCACCGAGAGCAGAGCCGTCAATCCGCATTTCAAGATCACCACGGACGACGCGACTTTGCCTATCGAGGCTTTCTTCCAGGAATTATCGAAAAAGGATTGATACGGTACGATGAATGGATTGGTAATAATCATGACGAACGAAGCTGAATAAAAAACGAGCCATATGAAAAGGCATCGCGTAAAACTATTCTCAATTAAACAGTATTCGAGTGAGCTCGGTGGCTGAAGTATCGGACGCATTGGTGGCAGAATCTTCGCTCTGGACTGGAGCATTTTTCTTAAGAAGACAAATCGATCTACTTCCTTCGAGACGTCACATCATATATGTATGTGATTGCAGGACCACGTAAATGCATATATGTATATGGATTACGCCACGACATAAATATCCTCAGGTACACATCCAAGATCCAATATTGGATCGATCTGAGAGGAAGTCGGAGGGGAATGGAGTGAGTAATGGCTTAGGTATCTTCAAGTGCTTTTAGTGGCACGGCGACAGATCGTTGAAAAAATTGAGAAATGCCTTTCCAACGTCATCCTTGGCAGAAGGATGACAAAAACACGACGAGAAATAAGTTATACCTGAAAAGCATAGATAATATATTGTACATACGAGGAACGTATTTTATTTCTTTGATTTCTTTGAGGTAAAAACAAGATTAAGTGCCAATGAAACATGTTCTCTAACTACCTACATCTTGTAGAACGTGGAAATATTTCATGCGGACTTCGTTGGCTCTTTATGTCATAAAAATAATGCAAATAATTTTTTCCATGACTTTTTCTCTCGACAAAAATAATTGGCGAGCATAATAAAAGTCCCACGGGTCTACACTTAATTCCCTAATGATTCTAATATCCGACGTGTTACTCTTAAACTGAGAATAATAAAAATTTCATAGAGTTATCCAGAAAAAAATCTCTCTCTCTACGATAAGAAAGCGATACGATAATTTCTAATATCACAACACACATTAGAAATAATCAAAATATTTATTCAAACCCTAATGACTATTAAATTAACTTATTTATCTTCTCGAAGTGAATAGGAATTCTCGAAACATGAAGAGTATACCTATACCTACTCGTAGGCAAGTGTAAAGATTAAACTTAGGCTCATTTTAGACGTAGATAATTCAATTTATCGTAAGCAATATAGTTTTAGTAAAAAAAACTCGCGATCGTATTCTTATCGTAATCGCAAGTTACTCTTTCTTACTGTAGTCGGTGTAGCGCGCTCACAATCATTTGATAAGCACACTCGTAGCCTTAAGTAAGAGTCACTATCAATTGCTATGCGCTGTATAGGAATACGATCAACGCGGTGTATCTGCAGTACCTAATAATGTTATTTATACGTAATACGTCATGGTAACGTAAATTGCTGTACATATTTTTATATTAATGTACTCGAATAAAAAATGAGAAATATACCATTGAGATCCATTGAGAATTGCGTACGCTGAATTTTTGGTGTGCTCTTACAGCGAATCGTATTTTATTGCAACTTCTAAATACAGTAATGCAATATAGGTATGCACATCATTACAATACATAAGTATTTAGACACGAAACTACCCTACGCGTGAAAATGAAAAAGATAATAGTGCCGCGCGTGAAAGTAGGTTCAATAAAGATACAGCTACCGCAATGTTTTTTTTTACATAATATCATTCTTTCGATTTCATACGCGTATATATATTTAAACTCACCGGTAGTATATACGATAACGAAAAGCTTACGAAAATATAAGTTTTTTTTTATTTTGTACGTTATTCAGTGGTTATTTTTACGGAGCATTCTTTTATGAGAGCGTAATGACGTACCTAGATTTTATTTAAGAGTCATTTAATTCTCGTTTCCGTTTAGACAGATCTCCTTGCGACATCGCTGAACTATAAAAATTGCTCGCGAACTAACGACTCGAGTAATTCGAGTAGCATTAAACAAATTGACGTCGTAATCGTGTAAGAAAAATGTTTCCTGATAAGACGAAAGAAACTGATACGTATAACAACGAAATATTTATTCGCTAACGTGAGTGTATAGCTGTATATTTATGTTATCGCCTTCACCGTTTACATATAAGTACACCTTACTTTTATGCGATTTGAGCATTGCCGCCTGCAACCAATTTATAGTGTACGCGCAGTCGAATTAAATAATTCCTGCTTAAATTATCCGAACCAGTAGGTAACAAACGAAGCACGTATCAAGCTTTGCACGTTATTCTTATTCGTTTCTTACAATTTATATATTATCATTTATATATCAGTCTTATTATTTAAGTCTATAATTATTCAAAGCTGAAGACGTCATCACTGCTTCACCCAAGATATCCCTCCCACGCAACATATCAGGTCTCTGGTAAAATATACGTAATATACTTATATAGCAATTGTGTGCACCATAATTCAATTTAGGCCCCTATCGGTACATTTAATATCGCATGACCTGTTCAGCTATAAATAACTACACTCGTTTAGATTATATAGTTCTAAGATATCGATTTTACTTTCGTCTTTATCATTTGTCGTTTACCTCGGTGGTTTTTGATTTAGCACGTAGTAAAAATTAAGACAGTCCCTCGAGAGTGTATAAATTCTATAATTTGGCGTCATCGGTTATACAAGTGACAGTTGGGGGGACTATATCCTGATATACTTGGCGCTAAAAAAATTGCCTACTTTCGATTTACACAGTGGAAAATAAAAAGAGATCGTTACAATTCGTGACATTTCAAGTGAAGATTCAGCGTCGATTCGAATGTACTACGTAAAATACCGTCGCCTCGCGTTGACGTAAAACAATGTCAAAGTTGGACAGAGAGTTATTAATTCGTTTGATGGAAATGACCGGAAAAATCGAAGGGGGAAAAAGTAATTAATGGACGCTTGAAAAGAGTAACTTTGAAAGCAAATCGCATCCGACATACAAAGTACGATGATATCACATTGACATACTCATCACGGAACTATTTTCCGATCTAAACAAATAGGATAACATTCCTACAGTTGATATCTAGCTACGGAATGTATAATTAATTACAAATTACGCACTGAGATGCAGTCCTCACTTCGATCGCGATTGTCTCGTTATCTGTGAACTTTTGACCCATATTGATTAAACACCTTTTGAAGATTCCGTTCCGAACTACAAAAAGGTTCTACATCAATATCACAACGAAAAATTGACAGGTAATGAGATAATCGCGATTAAAGTGAACAATGCGTACGAGTACTCAGTTGCAAGGCATAGGCTCCGTTATACGATACGCAAAACTCTTTTCATGCATTTTGATATTTCTCGACACGAGATGAAACGCATTCTTGGATTTGCCATGCACTTTCAATTATTTTTCCAGGAAATATTTTCAGTGAAATTATTAATGAAAAATATTCACAATACTATTGCAAATTTTTATGGCTGTCCTTATGCTACTCCACAGAGCATGTAGGGTGATACACGAATCTCCATGAGAAACACGAGGACCAATTTCCATTATCCTACAAAATCGATAGGCTATGCACAAACTCCCATGCGATATCGAAACAGAGAATGTTGGAATACTCTCGACAAATTGGCTCGCCTCTTATCAGCACAAATCCAAATTCGAATGACGCTCATCTCCTCCGATATGAACGAAGTCGTGCGTATCATGCATAACTTCGATTAACCGACAGTCAGTAACGCGTATAGCCACTCGCAAGTCTTCGCGAAGAGTCAGTTGAAGTACAGTTGTAGTATAATTTTAATTTATACGAGATAAAGTAGGCACAGTGTACTACAATCCGTACGTATAGTAGTAATACTCCTCTCTATCAGATAACAAGGGGATGAAAAATGCCCGATCCCACGTATCTATCTTTGCTCCATTTCTTTTTCCTTTCCCCTCGGGAGTCTTTACATTTCTCGTGTGAAAGTGCAAACCAACCTTTAAACCGAACAAACTTTTAAGAATCGCTAACCAATCATGAGTGTCAATGGTGCAAACGAAGTACGCGGACTCATCTTCTATACCAATAAGAGAGAGAGAAGGGGAAGAAATTATAAACTCGATGTGTGGAATTTTATCCCGCGGATGATATCCGGATCGCGTTATCCAACTTATGCTGGAATCACTTTTACGTATCTCCGGTAATTTGTCTAGTTAACTGCTGCGTGGGACGTCCTCATTCCTCAGGGAATTATTCAAACTTCATGTAGGTATACGTGCATATATCTACATGTATAGAATAGAATAGCATTTATTAAGCTCTAGGGCGTACCCTCTAAGAGCTGATAAAGAAATAAAGCAGCAAGTACAATAACGAGTAGTAAAGAATCGAGTATACAGGAAGAACTAAGTAAGCGGACTGCACGTCTGGCTTTGACAAGAAATGTTATAAAGTTACTAATCGTCAGAATTATATAATTCATAGGTATTGAAATGAAACAGTTTAATTTATCTCCCGAGCGTAATGTATAACAATAATAATGATATAATGATTATTTCGCGTATCAAGAAATCATATAACGATGTATCGATATGAATGCTAAATCATCATTTTTTAATTACTCACCATGGAGCACTCCATCGAGTTAAATATGTTAAAGGATGGTTTTATCTTTTTATCCTTACAGGGGAATGACTCATCGATTGTTTAATATTTATATACCGGCACGTGAGTCCTTCGCGCGAGATCTGTCCCCAAATTAATAAACAAAATTCATCGGAATCATCGATTGGCTCAATGGTATACAGATGAGAAAAAATAGAGCGGCGCAAGGGTCATGAATTCTAATCACACAATGCGTTCTAATCTTTCTACGCGTCCTGGTGTCATCCCCTTCTACTCGCACCCCCTTACCACTACATACTGTATACCCGCGAACGTGCGATGGCCCTTCTCTATACATACATACATATATGCAATTGTAGGCTCCTCCGAGTTTTCTACCAAACTACATACACCGAAAACTTTTCACTTCTCCCCCACAAGATTCAGCTTACGTTTCAAGTAAAAAGTTGTGATACAAAAACGTGCTATACAAATAACGCACGGATTCGGCTCGTAGCGCGGTTGAAAAGTGCTCGTCGACCACCGTGCGAGTATCCTCCTACGCGTCACGTCGACAAACTAACGATAAATTGTCCCTAGTTCGTTTATTTACAGAAGAGGCGTGTATACAAAAACTTCGTCGAAACAATTGCCCTATACGATAAATAGAAAACGAGACGTCTATATAAAAATGTTCCTAGGTACGAGGATTGTTGGGCCAAATATGCTGGAAGAGAAGTTACGGTGAAGTACAATGCATGCAAGGTGCAGTTCGAAGGAATTTACATATATACGATATCGCGCAAATCGCCACGGGGATTCGGACGTTCGCAAACGATTACCCCCGTCCACGCTAGAGTATGACGACTTTCGTTAGCATTATTTAACAATTAAACCGCAGTGTTTAGCACGGGGCTGGTTTCACCTCCCTCTCAAAAATTTCTGCAAGAAAATGTATGCGGGACGATGCGTGATAATCCAAGAAAACTTCTTGTAGAGAATTGGAATGGGAAGATATAGGATGGATCATGCACAAACAATTCGTACAAGGCTCACAGGATATGATAAATTTGCAAGTTTCCTCCAAGAGTTCCGAGTCACATATCTGTACCGCAGAGCCAGAGTATGTTAAGTCCATTTTTGCCGAAAATGGGTTTGATATGTTAAATAATAGTGTTAGTATTTAATTAATATTTTTAACTCAATTATCTCAAAACTAAAAATTTGGACTTAACGTACTCTGGTTCTGAGGTACAGATATTATGTGACTGTGTCTTGCAGGAAGTCACGCGAAAATATTATAAGTAACATTTTTTTTGGGAATAATTTTACAAGATCCTACCCCTAGTATCTTGGATGATCAACAATCTTTATACATGAATCCTACATGAACTTGCATAACCGAATTCCTAACAAATGCAAATCTCTTGTAGGATTCTGACAGGTTCTCGCATCACCTTTGCATGATCTTACTAAATTCTTTCATCGATTTAGGACGATTTCATAATATTCTTGCAAGATCCTAAGATAAATCTTGCAGTTATTTTTGCGAGGACTGCCAAGTCATCATATGATCTCACCTCGCTCTTTTATACTTTTCCACGAATGGTAAGCGGTTGTTTATACCTAATGAATATTATAAGCGGTATTTTTATTTCTCACTTCGATGCTCGCTCTAATTATTTATCTACAATACACCAAATTATAAGAGCGTGAGGATGTAAGGCAGGATTATATGATCACTCGATATGGAATTTCCCGTGTATACATCGCACAGGGTTAATTTCACCCCGTATATAAACGGCTGCCCGTTAAAGACGCGAAGCAGTGCTTTGCGGAAAGCCGCCCGTAGGCTATTTCACACGAATTTCCGTGAGCGCGTCGGTCAATTACGCAGCGAGGGTGAAGCACAGCCCATTCCTCGACGGAAATTCGTCTGGAATACGTAGTATGATATACCTCGGTGCTTTCTCGTCGATATCACGAATTTACGCGTGGTCCGCTATACGCGCAGTAGCCCGGCGAAGACAACTCCGCAAATAAATGAAATATCAGGACGTCCGACGAGTTCCCCGACGGCGCTGCACTTTATCGCACAGCCATTCGTCGAGAGACTTGCTCATCGCGCTGATATCTCGTAATTACACAGCTAAACTGAGAGAAGGGTTTATTTGTAGTTAATAAATGTATAATCGATTATTGCGAAAGAAATATTTCGTTGGATCAATTAAATACCTATATATGTATGTACAAATTATTAAAATATCTCTTTTATTCCGACTGAGAAAGGATTTTAACAAAATTCTTCCCCTGAGATGGTTAAATAGGGGTTGTAAATTTGTATGAAAATCCGTCATTTTCGAAGCTTGATCCATGAAAATTGGTATTTGGTCTTTCGGTTAAAGATTAAAAAAGACGTGTTCTCAGGATTTTTGAAAATTTATCCCCTCGAGGGGGTTGAACGGGGGATGAGATTATTTCGAGATCCACGCGGACGAAGTCGCGAACGCGTAAAGCTAGTTAACTATAAATAAACTATTTTCTCAGTACAGCAAAACCGCTACCATCTCTATCCCTACAATTATGCGCCCTGTTCCAGCATATCTGTTACTTTCGTACTCTACGGCTTTTTGGTATTTTCGTTTTTTCTTTTTAGAATTTTCACACGCGTTTCTAGCGTTGGTCCACCTTTGTTCGACGTTATTATCATTTTTGTGTGATTCTTCATGCCCAACCACGATTATCGATGGATATATATCTCGTTGCGCGACGATTTCCGTTTCGATATTTTAGAATCGCCCTTCCCGTGTCACCGGAAGCGCTTATAAGAAAAACTCGCGAGGGACCGGACGGAAGCGCGGCCACCGGTAATGGTTTTCACGCTGCGAAGCGATACATTTTTCCATAACAAAGTTACAGCGCGCGAGAGACCCGTGATGCAGTTTACCGCAAGCACATTAATCAGTATTCGACGCCGAAACTGCAGGTGCCTGGCGAGTCAGCCCTTTCCGATCGGAACGTCTCTATCGATTTCTCGGTGCTTCTCCCACAGGGCTAAGTGGGGAATTGCATCGAAATAATACGAAACGCCGTAGTAGCTGCCTCATACGGGTACTGCGGATTTCGTAAGAACGCACAGCCAATTACACTGAGGGATGAGGCCTGGTTGAACGCAAATCCTGATAGAAATGTTTATCAGAGACAAATAGGAATTTATTCACACTGAATAAAAGTCTATTTTAATTAGATAAATGTTTCGCGTTTCATTTCAATCAAGTACAAACCTAGTAGAACATCTATCTAATTCGAATACACTTTGGTTCGATGTGAATAAATTCTTATTCATCTCAGATAAATTTTTCCATCAAGTTCGTAGTCAACCAGACCTTTTTTCCGAGTGTAGAATAGAGAAACGGTAACGTGTATAAATATTCCAATTAATGTGTAGGGAGCTTTGGGATCCTACTTTTCATTTGCAATATAATGAGATGGAATGTAATTATGAATTAAGGTGCCAAGAATGAAAATGCTACCAGAAGATCCACGATTGTTTCGTAGAAAATATCCTACGGATCTTTTAATTGGTCGTGCGTAGTCGACGAGATGCTCTCAAGTAGAAGTACGACTTGAAAAAATCTTCACATCCTCTTTAAAGCGTTATAAAATCGCGATGAAAACGAACGGCTTTTCAGACACGCTACTTTTCTTTTTCGCGCGTTATACGTGCAGGTGTAACGTGAAATATATGCGACAAGGAACATGGAGTGAGATGACGAAGCTGATGAGACGTGGAAAGGTCGTTGAACCGATCCGGTAAAGCGAGGACTTTCGAGAATACGCGTCGCGGACCAAACTTTACGTTATGCTTTCGCGAAGCTCGTTTTCTCCGTACGATTAAATCGTTGATCTGTTTAAGAAAAAGTGCTCGTGAAAAATTTTAAGAGCAACGTATACATGTATCTACCATTCATAGAGGCCCGTAACACCCTCGTAACCGCGATACAAATTTCACCGTGATTCCAATTTCGATACACGACTCGTGCGCCTGTGGATGCGGTAGAATCCCGCGCCGTAATAACGCGTGCATCGTAAAAGCTCCCAAGATCCTTTCACCGAGTCATGACGTTCGTCGTCTCGGTCTTACCACCCCCTGTCATCCCGCTCCACCCTCCCGTACGCCCGCAATCACCGGTAGCGTTCGCTCGACAAAAAATGTGTTCCCAGCGTTAATTGGGGCTGGACTCGAAGCCGTCAAAGCAGGGAACTTCGCACACCGACGCGTCGCTGAGAAATCTACACACATACCTATATACGCGGGTGACGCACGCGCACGCGCGCCGCAGTCGGAAAGTCGACTGAAATATTTACGACTCGAAGGAGCTTTTGCTCCGCGGGGACAATCGGACGTTTCAAAAAATAACGAGGCACTGTCGCGGGCTCCTCGCAATTATACGTTACGAGGAGAGGCGGAAAGAACTTTTTCCCCGTTTTTCGCCCGCTATTTGCCGTGGAAAAAAAATTCGGCTCCGCGACGCGGCGGGTACCGTTCTCCGACGCTCTATCCACAACCACTTCGTTTTCCCCTGATTAAATACTACCGCTCTCTCGCTATGAGCGCCGCGGCTATCGCTGCCCCCGGAGCGCGAAACGGAGTCCTTCTCGGGGGGGGGGGGGGGGGGGGGGGGGGGGGGGGGATAACGCTCGCGATACCGTCGCGGGTTCATCGCGAGCCATCGACTGATCTGGATTGACGCGTTAGACGCGGGAAGGACGTTGCGATGCTTCGCACCCCCAACTTCCGGACTCTCCGAACGATCAGTCAGCAACGCACCCCTCGGTTGCCATTTCCGTCGCGTTCTCCGACACTTCGCGAACTGAAGTGTGCCCCCCAACGTGCGCCGAGCGGGGATCGACTCGGGCTGGGGGAGGGACGTCTCGATTCTCTGCGCGCCGGTTCGATGCGACGGCGAGACGAAAGTGGAGCGGCCTCTCGCTCCGAAGCGTCCGTGTCGGAATATCTCAATTCTTCGACTCTGCATGCAGCTTTCGAAGGGAAGTGAAAATCCGGAAGAACATTTCACGGGAGCTTCGGATCGAGGACGGTGAAGGAAAACGAATCGTGACGTTTTCTCGTGGCGACGCTCGTCGCAACGATTTCCCCGCGCGGCCGTTGAGAGGGGAGAGATCAGTAGACGCGGAGAAAGGTGTCGTTGTCGTTGACGTCCAACAGCGGCTGCTGATTAACGGCGGCCGGTTGATTCAGCTGATTGAAGTTTTGAAGAATGGCGTACAAGGGGCGATGAGGTCGTTGTTATCGTCTGGAAGACCGGAAGTCGGCGCTTGGCTATGCGAGGGTGACGACGCCTTCTGGCTCAGGCGACCAACAATTGTCCGAGAGCCAGCAACCGATGACCACTGTCACAAAACCGATCAACAGCGCCAGCACGATGTACACCTCGGCATTTCCTAAAGAGTCTGCTCGGAAGAACGCGCGCGCGTTCGCGATTACGTGAATACAGAGAAGCGGAGAGGGGTTCGGCGAGACCTCTCATCCCGTCGCCTCCCACTTTTAATTGGCTCCTCTCTACGTCACTCCGAATGATCTCCCGAGTCACGCGACGCGAAGAGTGTCGAGAGCGATGTGACCTGGACGAATATTCCACCTATCCCTCTCGTCAAATTTACAAGAGCATTTCGTATACTATTCGAGATTTATCCAAATACGAAGCTAGAAGTCTGAAATTGTAGAAAAAAAGATTTCTGAGAAAGTTTTTCGCATTGGTCCAACAGCTGACGCGATTAACCGCTGCCCTGATTATTCTTCTCTTCCCGACGAGATTTCTCGGATGATTACTCGACCCTTGACAGCGACAGGATGCGAGATCTCGCTGTGGGATGGGATACTTTGTGGTGCCGGCTTAAAAATCACGATATCTCGGAACCAGCTGATCGCAGAGAAAAATCGTTCAAACGAAAGTTACGCGATTTGCGTAGCTCTGCAAGTTTTGTTCGAGTCATTTTTCCCTGCGAACGACCAATCGCGAGATACGTCGCGATCTTTACCGAATCGGTCACCCTCGGAGTACCCCGGATACGCGCGAAACGAGGGACGTTTTACCTAGGGGTCCCTTCGACTTCCACAGGCCCTTCAGCAGAGTAGGGTCGCCGCGACGCCAGTCGCGCCATCCCCGGCCCCGCCGAACGGGCCCGGAAGACGAACCGGTACTCTTGCTTCCGCCAGCGGTTCCTCCTCCGGCCCCTGCGCCACCAGTGACACCACTGCCACCGCCGGGCCCCGGGGTGCTCGGCGATCCGGCCTGCGGTTGCCCGTGCGAACCAGCCCCGATCCCGCCCTGCGGTAATGGCAGTCCCACCACTGTTCCGTCCGGTTGCGAAAAGGGTAGCGTGAAATATTCCCACGAAAAGCCCGTTAGACTTTGCCCGTGCTCCGGTGTACAGAAGGATACCAGTTCTCTTAAATTTCTTCAAAGGGATTTAACAATTATTTGAAAATCAATTCGTAACTCGGCTCTCTCTCTCTCTCTCTCTCTCTCTCTTTGGCAAGGGGTCTCGACAAAATGACGTACTTCACCCTGCGGAATCCCCAGAAGTCTTAACTACGAGAGTGCTCGACGGAATACCCCTACCCCTCGCGCAGAAGTATCGCTAAAGTTCCAAGGAGTCGACGATGTGTGTACCCTTGTCCTCTGGGGGCGAAAAGTGGAACGGCGAGTGGAGTGTGGGTTCGGTTTTACGCATGAAATCGAGGGAAGATCTCCCCGGCGATTTTTCCCCCTCACTCTGCGAGCGAGGTTCTTTCTGCGCCACTCTCTTTTCGCCACGAACAAACGAAGCGACAGGAACGTTGTGTTGAACTCAATGTGAGTAGTTTTTTGCTAGAGCGTGCACTTATCCCTCGAGAGTCTCGAGACTAAAGGGCGAGCAGGGAAAAGTGAGATAAATCGGAACATTTTCTATGGGCTCTGACTACCATTTTTTATCCGTCACGATTATCGCAAGCAAGCAAATCTTCCATTTCATCTCACTCAACGTCAAATTCCAATGCAGAGTCGCCTTAATACGATTAATTTCGGAAGGTAGGAGTCAAGCGTAACGCGTAAGAGTTTTCAAATCAGAAAATAGTTTGAAATTCTAATAATTTCTAAAAGACCGCTATACCGTTCTTGCTAGAACAAAACCCCCTATTACTTTGTACGAGCTTTCGATGAAAAACTCACCGCATAAGGAAAGTAGTAAGATCCCGGCGAGGAAGAACCACCCCATAACGTGACATCAACAGGTCGTTTCGCTCCGAACCAAGTCACACCATGACATCATCCTCTTGCGCACGCTCATCACACTCGATGGTGACGACGGTCGACTTCGTAAGACACGTATCTGTAAAACAAGAAGAATAGAGAGCGCGCGAGCTCTGAATTTTTCCCCTCAAAATTTACACGCGCAAATTTTGAAGAATTTGGTCTCAACGTAACGAAATGTTCATATTCAAAGTATCGTTTTCCAGGTTAGATAATGCGGAAAATGAAATACAAAAAATACAGGGTAGATAATTTTGTCAAAATTTTTCGAATCTGCAATACAAAAGATTAACGTTGAAAGCGAATTGATAGTAATTTGAGGTATTTTTGCTTGGCTATCTTCTGAAGATTCCCATTTTAAATTGTCAAAGAAACTCATGCATTTTAACATTCGGAATGGGTATGTGGGAATTTACAGTGGATGTAGATGTAGATGTGGCTCTGCGAGAGTCTGCATTATGTACGTACGAGTACACAGATGTATACCTGATCGCTATCTTACAGAAAAGCACCGTTGTACGTACTTCACAAAACAGAGTACACGTCCCACGCGTGCACGTATGCACATGTACGCACCACTATTCTCACGTGCAGTCGGTGTAGGAAAAAGCGACTGCCTGTTTCGATTAATGGCGCGCCGACGATAACAAAAGTCTGGCGTGTGTACGGTGGATGAAAAAAGAGAAGTGTAAATCGATGAGGGGGGAGTTTCGCAGTCGGGATGATTAAACATCGACCGACAGATTGCATAGATAGACACGTGGTGCATATACATATATAAAGTGAACCTTGGCATACCTTTGTGTAATTATAGTTGCACGATCGAAGGTTCAACGACTTTACAACAACTGGACAGAAAAAAAAACGAATGGCGGACTAAAAATGTACTTATCTACTTGCCCCTTCGATCATGCAACCATTGATACATAGACGTATGCCAAGATTCACCCGATATACATAGGTACAGCGCATTTCCTATAACGATTTAAGGATTTTTATGGGAAACCACAGGGAGACGCAGATGACATTTTTCTTCCTCGCGTCATCGTCACACGAACGCTTATTCCGTACTTGCGTTTGAAATGAAAACCGTAGCAGCCGTCTCTGGGGGTAATGTCGACTTACTCCGACGCAGTTTGCAGCGGAGGACGACTGCTATTACGATATGTATATCATTCCAAGCAACGTAAAAGTCGCGTCACGTAGACAGTAAGTTTAGAACTCCACATAAATGTATTGCTTCTGCGTCGTAAAGAGGGGTATTCCGAGCTAGGAAGTCTTCTCGCCTGGGATTTTTTTGCGTAGCTACAGCAACATTGCGCTCCGCCTTCCATGGGGATGAAAATAAAAGGGAACGATGCATCGTTGCGCTACCGTCTTTTATCGTTTAACACGGAATACTGTGCGAGTGACATATTATCTCATGTTGTAAAATGTCTCGCTTCAATCCGTGTCATGATATACCGTTACGTGATCTCGGAAAGAAATTTTTTAGTTGTAATGGAATTTATTTGTACTACGTATATTTATATTTCGATAACATCATCGATTTGATATTGATTTTCAATGGATAATGTGTTAAATGTGACTAGAGTGGTACTATTCCGATCAGCTGCAATCAGGATTATTACTTATTTCGTTATTTATAGACTTTTGGCCCATGTTGATATAATTCCGATTTTTATTTAAATAAAAAATACTGTTCTGCGTATAGGTATTTCGACCAGTATCTGAGAACACACAGCACGTATCTTTCCACTGTCATTACGAGAAACGTCGTAACTGGTTGCTACGCGAGAAAAAATCATAAGTCCTTGTTGTCATCAATGTGCCTTACAACTTTTCCTTGCATAGCAACGAATTACGATGTTCTATAATGGTAATGAAAAGACACGTGCTTTTTTCTAGTGCCGTTCGATTTGTATTTGGTGATCAAGAGAGTGCAGCAATTTCTGTATCAAAATCAAAAAATAACGGCTTTTATATCGATGCAGTGGCTTGGATTCTGCAACTCATCATTATAGATGATGTTCAATAGCATTAACGCTCCTGCATGTGTTTTCTTAAGCATTGAAAAAAGCGCTCGTACGGAGAATTCACGATATTCGAAGTAATCGATTACGTGTAGCAGAATCCAGGCGCGCGCAATAGCTTCGTTCGAATTAACCGCGCTCAGTGATGCAATACCGCTGAAAAAGAACCGCGGATTCCCTCTCTTTCTTATCTTGCTGATGGCTCCCTGCGCATAGTTTTGATTGTTATGACAGTAGTTTGCAATGGTTTTTCAATGGTTCTCGCATGTCTGTCGGTAACGCGATGTAAGTAAACGATCGTGTAAATGATCTCCGGAAAAAATGGCAAGTTATTCCAATGCCGAACTCGAGGAATTGGCGGAGACAGTAAGACGTATGCAGAAATCCACGGAATGCACGATTTGGTGAGTCTCATCAGCTCTTGTTAACACACATGAATAATGAAGCGATTCCTTTGTCATCGCAAAGCATCATTAGTAGCGCGCGTAATTATCAACACGGCACGATTGCTGATTAATAGGTTACCGATATGTAATTTAGCATCACCTGCCCATGTGATTTCCCCCGTGAAAAGTTCGAAAGTTGATTGCTTTTATGAATTCATTGGATGAACTAATTTTCAACGAGAGAGCTCCTTTCAAATGTAAATTACTACATTGTATTTCGTTGTCGGTACGGACAGTTGAATCCTTTCGATATTTTACCGTACTTTGGAATCCAGTTCACATTGGTATACTACTCGATGTTAATTAAATACATCTCATTTTGAAGCCGACAGGACTCGATTGAATTCAAAGCTTCAAATCTCTATCTTCTGCGGATGATAGAAACAACGTATCGATGATTACGTTCTTGTCTTTCAAAAGATACCAAGTTTTAAGAGAATAGGATGACTAGGATTTTATGAGATTGTATCTTATTCGTGTTATTCGATTAACTTAAACATCGCAGCTTGGAATTATTTTTGTTGCCCACGAGAACTCAATGCGGACATACGTTTTGTCAAATGTGTATTAAAAAAATATTAAACGAGCAAGGCGCAAGTTGTCCACTTTGCAAAACGAGTTTGTCTCGTAGAAGTATTTCAAATGACGATATTATGGAGAGAGCAATGGAATTTATACGACAACTTATAGCAGCCATTCATGACGACACAGGCATCGATAGTAAGTAGATTGTATGACAAATACTCCGTTCCGTCTTTTCCTTCAGTTTTGCAAAAAGTACAAGTCGTATAGAAACTCGTGTCTAGAAGTAGTTCTCTAACCGCTTTATAAAACTTCAAATTCAACCTTGCGTCGCATGGCTTAATCGAGTTTAAAAATCCAGTACCGATCAGAATTATGTATGGTACCTTTCAGTTTCTTAAAAAAGTCATTACAATCTATAACTTGATAAGGACACTCGTATATGCGGTGTTTAGCAGCCAGAGAAATAGAATTATTTGATACTGGAAAATTTAAAGATATATATTTGAGAATAAAGGAATATCGTCACGCCGACGTTAACGGCATTTCTGAGCGACGTAATTCATCAAAAATCGTCATCAAAATCTGATCTGAACTCCATATGGTACCCTTCGATAGCATATAAGGGAATAAAAAGCCACCGTCACGCAACTCATTACTTTATAGAATTCAAAATTCAATATAGAAAAGCTAAAAATATGCTTATCGCATTGCACAGCGTTAACAACCTTCTGATAAGGAAAATGCCTGGTCTAAATTCTGTATATACATAAATACAGAATTTATCATAATTTTTATCCTTTTTTTTTTCAAGCATTTTATCTTCTAATCATCTACCCTTAAATCATTATTGAAGCATTCAAACAGGCATTGTTCGTACCAAAGGAAGAAAACAACATCGTTTTGCCTATTACGACCTTTCTAGCTTTCTTTTATTATCCTCTCTAGTTTATTTATATCTCAGCTGTGTCCTCGACATAAAAAAATTCCACATTATATTCTGCAGTTATTACTCACAAGAAAAATCGATTAGACGCCATAGAGAGCACAGAAGCTAAGAGTTATGTAAACTTACAATCTGCAAATAATTCACGGAAGCCTTTGACAGAAAATAAAGTGAATAGAATCGTAGGAGGTAAAAATGCAACTTATTACGATATGCTTCGAAAATCCGAGAAACGCTCGGGGACTATGGATCAAGCTATTAAAGAGGGCCTAAATCTCGGTTCGGATTACTGGGACACGGAAGACGAGCATACCGATTCGGTAGATGAAAATATGAAAAATAAAGCAGTAGAGAGACGCGGTGAGCGAAGCCTGAATGAAAGAGGAAAAAGGGATGGAATCACTTATTTAGATAGATTGCAAAGCGCAGACGACGTTACATCGGCGGAAAACATAGATACTACTGAGAAAGTGACTGCATGGCTAAGTACAGCAGATATCGAAGCAGCGATAGAAAAGAATCAAAGGCCGCAAATACCGTCCAAAGTAGACGATACTAATAGAAAGTCTAATTTACGAGAGAAGACGGATCAAACTATTGTAGAAATCGATGAGAGAAGTGATTCTGATGCATCAACGATCAAATTGAAAAAAAAAGAAAAGAATACTTCGAAAAGAGTAGATCCTATTGAAATTTCCTCAGGTAGTAAGGTCAATCCTGAGGATCAACTCGCAACAAATACGGAAAATGTGTCTAACCGGAAAAGCGACAAGGGGCGTGCAACTACATCGTCTCCCGCATTCGGCGAACAGAACGATAAAGCGTCTGATAAAAATATCCCCGTATCGGAGATTTCTACAGATTCCCATTCAAAACGCACACACGAGAAGACGTTAAAAACTAAAAAAAAGGATATACATGCGAATGCGAGTACAAGTTTGGAGTATAGCTCAGAGTCCCATATTCCTACAGAAGCAAATAACGACAAGAATGTCACACCACCTACTAAGCAAGACAAACAAGAACGATCCATGGTCGCAAAAATACCTGCCACAAAAATACCAGCGACGTCTTGGTCTACAGTCGTCCAATTCGGAAAGGAAATGCGCCCAAAGACGAGAAAACGAAAATCGTTGAACGTCAGTGTCGAGAGTAAATCACACGCGTCGAAGTCAACTACGGATATCGAAAATCGCAATGATACGGACAGTCATGATAACGCGGGGCGGTCAGAGAGAGTTTCGGCAGGATCTGTCGCTTCTCATCGTCATGCCGAAGAGGATGTCGCGTGTAA
This sequence comes from Xiphydria camelus, assembly GCA_963678675.1. NCBI lineage: Eukaryota > Metazoa > Arthropoda > Insecta > Hymenoptera > Xiphydriidae > Xiphydria > Xiphydria camelus. The sequence continues at coordinate 38,805,900 of OY783192.1, forward strand.
TACTTCGCCACAGAATTCGGACACCACTTCCACGGGATCACCGAGAGGCAGATTATCTCTCCAAAACAGAGATAAGAATAAAGTTGACGGTCAACGGCTTGGCACCGGCAGGAAGATGTCCTCAGAAGTAGAAAAGGTCACGTCAGTGGTGAGGAATCGGGACTCCGTTCGCAACAAGTTGTTCGACGAGGATGAAAAAAAGAAGCGGACGAATCTTCATGACGACACGGAGAACATTTCCATTAACTCGAGCACTTCCCGCGTTTCGTTACCACTCAGACCGCGCGCATCTTCAGATTCGGTGAGGAGCAGCAAGGGTGTGGGATTTTACAAGCTGGGGAAAGTCGCCAAATATCCCAGAAGAGTAACTAAGTTTTTGTACTTGGGTCGAACCAGGTCTAAAGCAATGGAAACGATAGAAAAGTGTGACAAAAATGTGCAGACTTCTCTCACTGCGGCGCATATCGATGCTATTCTGCAGAAATGCCAGTCGCAGAGTTCCAAGGAAAGCAACGAATTGAACAAACTCCTGAAATCAATGACGTCAATCAGCCCCAGCGCAACGGTCACACCAAAACAACCGGTGAAGCGGTCCTCTACTGATGATAGCCCCTGCAAATCTATGAGAACTCCACCAAGCTGTATTCCCTCTTCGCAGAAAAATCTGAAACCTTCACTTTCTGAACATTTTCATACGCTTATTTCGTCACCCGAACGCGTTCCCGAAGCGGAAAAGCTTTCGTTGGCCGGTGATAGAAGTGGTGCGCAAGCTGACGTCTTAAAAAATTCATCGAACTCCGGAACACAGCCCCGCTTAAACGATTCTAGCAATTTCAAACGCAAGAGGAAGGTGTCTTACTCCTCTTCCAGCGAGGACGACGAGAAGATCCTGCGTAAAGTTAAATCAAATTCCGGACGGTCCGGCTCGCAAGTGATGCCAAATTCACAGATAGATTCGCCGTTAATCGTAACGATGGACACAGAACGGGATGCTGCATCAATGTCGTCGAATGTGGAGGACAACGACGGGAAGTCGAGGAAAGCGTTCAAGAGGATATTACCGCAACCGGACAGCAGCGAGTCTACTTCCGAACTTTTCGAGATCAGGAGCATCAATTCCGTGAAATCTGCGACGGCTGGAAAGAACAACGCGCGTCACGATCGCAGGACTTCCAGCAGTGAGTCTTATCCCGAGCTCATGGAGATCGGGAGTGCCAGCCCCTTAAAGTCCGCAACCACTGAAAAGGACAAATCACGGCGCAGTAGCGAAATGTCCAGTAGCGAAGAAGAAGCAGAAGAAATTCCGGCAACGAGGCGAAAGAGATCTCCCTTGAAGGATTCTGGCGAAGACGATATCGCCGTCACTGAGATTTGGAAAAAATGGTGTCAAGATTTGCCTCGACGGAGTAATCGCGACTTAATATACAATAATGCAAGTGCGAACACATCAAGCACCCCGACGGTACAATTTCTCAAGAAAGGTGCATACCCTGCGAAGGTGCATAAAATTAATTCAGATACGTACAATGTAGAGGAAGATGTATATTATCGAAAATCCAGACACGATAGCCCAGGATTGAATGACACGACTATGAAGAAAACTCGAGTTTTATCGAAAGTCTCAGAGAGGCACGACTCTGATGAAGCTACGGGTCATTTTTGCGATGATATCTTGGACAAAGTGAGACAAATCCAGAGCCAGACTGCAGTTAATTTGAGCAGTCCCGAAGAAATTCGATCGGATAATAACAAATTGAAGCCTACTTTTGATGCGTCGAAGAATATCGGAAATGCAGGAGACAGTCTATCATCGACATGCTCAAATCTAAAATTAGATACCGTTAAATCCGCGAAGGAACTTCGGGAAGTCGATCAAAGTAACAAAAACATAATAGCTGATGATTACGACGGTATTATGGCGGATTTCGACAGTCAACTTCTAATTGCGGCAGACCTACGAAACAAGACTGTCGATAGCACAGAGAAACCATCCGATACGGCTAAGAATAAATCAGAGAGTTCCAACGAGGTGCATTCTTCGGAATGCGGCCAAACTGTCATCGAAATAACGCCGAAGAAACAGGTACATTACCAGTAGTATTCGAGACTTGTGAATAGTATACGTATATAAATATATCGTACAAATTTTCTACTCCCCTCTCCTCTCCTCTTCTCTCCTCGTCAAATATCGATGCTGCTCTGAACAAATAGGGTTACGTTTTGCCAGCCGAATTACACTATAAATAACCCGCGTAAATGTGTGGCCCTCGCTGAACGCGCAAGCATTTTTCAATTTGTCGTAGTATCGAATAATGCATTCTACAGCACAGGATGTTATATTACTTTAAAACGGGGAATATTTCGTAATTTTTCTACATGATTGCCATGAATTCTAAAGCGGAAAAAGAAATGAAAAAATCATTACGAAAGATTCTTTGCAAACTTGGAAAAAAAATGTCTCGAGTAGAATTATTCATTTGATTACAAATTGAACGAATTATTTCAATTTTAAGATACAACCTCGTTCCTGTAACTTTTCCGTAGCGCGTTATACTCGTATTATCTCACTCGTCCTACGGATAGGAACACCGTCTCACCAAAGATCAGCAAACGAGATTGGGGGGACTCTTATAAGAAACACGACGACGAAAATGTATCGTGGACGCGAGTACGAGGTCGTGCATCTGCGTCCAATGTCGCAGTGGCCGTCAGTGTCTTGCCATCGATAAAAGTTCTACGAGATGAAACTGACCTCTCGAAAATAAATCTCTTCTCCCCCTCAGTATCTGTTGGGTATTCGGTCCATCCATTTATTGCGATCACCTTCTCTACAAATTCTCAACCCCTCAATTCTTTGTGGATGTTTTTAATTATCGCTTATCATCGTCCCCAACGCTAGGTGAGAGAGTTCGTGGAAATTCCCATCTCTTTGTATCAGCCTCAAAGCTTGGCGGTGACAAAACGAGCCACTTAAATCTGTCGAGTGACGTCGCCGTTTAAGACCATCCTGCCCCAAGCATCATCACTACCCTCGCCCATCTTCACTTCGCTTATATGCCTCATTTTACACCCTTTCATCCGCGCACTTTATTCAAGCGACACTGAACTGCGTCAAAACAAGAGGAAGGAAAAATACAACCCGAGAATCGCTTCTGTGCGTGAAATACTGCACTTTGATAAAAAGTACTCTTTTTAAAAACTCTCAATTTTTACAGAGTTATACGCTTTGTGCGTCTGAGCAAATGGGTTTCGTAATTGCCTTCTATAGGCGCAGCATCGCCGGCTGCAGCTGCAACTGATGGCAGACAACCACGAAACCCGTTCACAGCGACGTATAAAGCGTACCACTTTGTGTATGTTAAACTAAAGTGCCCTGAAGAAACTTTAGAGCGAATGGTTCGAGAGGCAGCCCCACTTGAAGAATACTTTAGAGCAAATCGCTTTGGTTATATTTCTTTCAAGGATAAGCGTAAACATCAATATCTCAGAGTTGTGAAGAACTTTAATCGTCGATATATTGAAAATTGGGATATTGACTGCTGCACTTTAGGATATCGTAGCTGCAGTAATCTATAATTTTGCTTTAGGATTATCTGAACCAAGCGAAAGAATTGATTGTTGATGCTTGCGTGATCAGCTGATCGTCGACAAATTCTTATAACTGTAATGCCCTTCGTTTGAGCCAATTGATTCGAGTAGGAGAGAGTCGGGTACTCCTAGCCACTTCAGATGGTCCCTGGTAAACACCATCAACCATGGTATTCAGGAATCAACCGAAGTTGTCGAGGGCACTCGACTCCCCCTTGCTCCAAGCGTTTCCCTGCTTGCTTTTGGAGCAGTTATTGAATACTAAATTAAAACCCCCTACGCCTATCGGCAGATCGTTAATAAGTCTAACGAATGCCAAACATTCTCAGGATAACGGGAAAACTAGAGATGAGAGTAATACTGTCAAGACGACTCCCGAGAATAAATTGAAGAAGTAAGTTTTGGAATCAGTACAGTAGAAAGGGCACGCATGTGTCTCGCGTTGCACGAACTCGTCGGTCTTCAGCGTCAATCGCCAATAAACACAATGTCTTTCCAGGCCTATACACGACTCTGAACTTTCCCACGTCAGCGCCACGCCAAATCTCACGTCTTTCGATATGACGCCAATTCCCAGAGTTGGACCAATAGTCTCTATAATAACGCCATCCGTGTCAACTGACGTCATGAAAAAATCGACTTCCTTGGCTAGCGCGCGAATCGCCGAAGGTCCGGCATTCCAAGCAATCGTTAGAAACACGAAAAGTTTTTGTCCGTTGAGCGAAAGCACACCCAAAACCACGCGCATTCAGCCAAGCGCGATTACACACCAATTGCCGCCACCATCGGCCAGTCCAAAAAAATTGCACGTCATTTGCAGCCAGTTAATGCCGCTGCAAGTTTCGAACGTCGTCAACTTTGTTCAGCACTTCAACGGCGAATGGAGCAATACGTTCACTTCCGAAGTGACGCACGTCATCGTTAAAACCCACACTGAGAATAATGCTGCTTTCAAAACGTTAAAACTCCTACAAGGCATCGCCTACAAAAAGTGGGTAATTAGTTTTGACTGGGTGGTAGACAGCATGGCGCAGCGAAAGCTACTTGACGAAGAAAAATACGAGGTCGTAGACTATGATTCCTTGGAGCCGGGTCCTCGGAAGTCTCGCTTGCGAGAGAAAGGTCTCTTCGAAGGATACACCTTCCTGTGCATGGGACCATTTAATTTAATGACAGCCGAAAACTATGAGGTAGGGGGACGCGGACAGTTGGACCGTATAGGGCATAATAATAATAATCGCGTTGGATAGATCTGTACTTCTCTAGGAGTCAGGTACTTGTGGAATTTAATGGTTTTTAGGACTTATTGATCAATACTGGCGCTCAAGTGGTCAACTCAATGGAAAGTCTCGCAGCAGTGAAAGATCGATTAAAGATCATTCTATTTCAGCAAGACACTCACGACGAAGAAATCATTGGTAAGTGTCTGATGAGTAGTTGTGTGATGAGCTAAATCGACGAGATTTTATAACGAGACCATTGACGTGCTCTCTCTCTCTCTCTCTTTCAGGGTGGTATAACTTTACAAGAGCGGTACCCATATATGACCAATGGTTAATAGACTGCATCAGTCAATATAAACTAGTCTCGTTTTTCGATTGTCTTCAAGAGCTGTCACCTGAAGATGTCCTGAGTCTCGGGTTTCCGCGCGAACTCGTCGAAAATACCGAAGAATTCGATAATACTCCTACCAACCACTCTTCGACGTCAGATTAACGCGCTGTCGTTTTCCTGACATATATTTTTCGATAGATTTTCTTGTGCCTTCGAATCGCAGTTATGTCCATTTTTATCATCACCGCCCAACGTATTAGTATATCCATAGTCCCAGTTAAACGATCCCAAAATGTTTATTTTTTTTAAGTACAAGTATTTTTTATTTTTTACAAGTAACCTGTAGGTTAATCGAAATATGTCTTTCCGAAGTAAAATTCGTGCCTCTCTCTCTGCAGGGAATGTAATAGTGTAAATACTTGTAAAGTGTGAGCCTGATGTGCTCACTTGATAATCTTCCTTTGACGTAATTCGTGGCTCAATTACTCCTATCAAAAATGTTAACCTTTATTATCCTCGAATTATCCCGAATTTTCTCTTTGAAAGTGATGAAAAATAAATTATTCCTTATTATCCGATCATCGATACTGAACAGTAATTGACACCTTTGATTGCAGAATATGAAAAATGGCCAACAGTGCCTCTGTTGTATTGTCACTGCGTACTTTTCAATTGAATGTACAAAAATAATTATTTTTGTTTTTTTAATACTATATGTAAATATTAATGTACGCACGTATCGATTTTTGACATTCTCTTTATTATTCCTAATTTTCTTTTTGTAATCGATAATTAAATTTAAGATGTTTTTGTTAATTTCGTTATCTATATAAATGCTGTGAAGTTTATTTATCATCAATGAAAATATCTATAATTATATCCCCATTGGTATTTTTTCTTTCCTTATCCCTCATTTGACTTTTTTTGACGTTGAAAATCTGTTCTACGTCACAATTACACGATCAATTTTGTCGCCGATCGGACACGAGGGTCCAGGGATCCAGAACGGCGGTCCTCGATTCACGAACTGCAACGACTGCAGATGTGAGTAGCACCAGGCTGCCAAAGGGCCTGGATAATGGATCCTATCGCACACCTTCAAATAGTCAACGCACGTAGAGAAAAACTGAGCTAGCTCTTAAATTGAATGACTAACTCGTTTTAAAATTAAGACATTTTGACAACTGGTAGGAGAAGCCAGGAACTTAGAGAGAAGTGATCCAATTTAGGAGCCAGTCAGTTATAAACAACTCTACTCTGCAGATATATATATATTAAGTTTTAAAAAATAACTCACTAACCAAATGTCACTATCATCTCCCCATAATGAAGTGTCATACCTAGTCCTTTTTCTCTGCCAAACTGGTATATCATCATGTTTTCGGTTACGTTGCTATGCCTCTACTATTGTTTCTATTGTGTTGCTATTTTTATTGTGTGCTTATTAACCTTTTTACATATGTGTAAGCCATCGTTATATTTTTATTATTATAGGTACTTTTCATTTCTATTATAGCTATTTTCTGTCAAGAGATTGTGTATAAAGAGATATGTAGATTCACGTTCCAATCTGACGTAATCGTATAGATCGCTGTATGTGTAGAACCGGGAAACTCGTTTGGATGTAGAATTTCATTCTGTTCGCTTCCCGCGGTACCTGTACATCCGTTTTATTGCAAGATAAAAAATTACGACAAAATACGAAGCGCAACCCGATGGGAATAGATCGAACTGACTAAAGTTGCCTATTTTATATATATATCTCATGTTTTACGTCCTCCATGCGGGTTGCATGCAAAAAATTGGATAAAGTTAAAAGCAGAAAGCCTCTCGAGCGTATTTCTACGCGCGTGCATTTATTTAACTTCGCGAATATCGAAGTAATACTTTTCGCGAGACATGGAATTTAGACGGGATTTTTTATGGTAGTTTTCTCATTGGCTTTCTCGTAATCAGACTAATGAAATATTAGCATTCGTTGGGGATTGATTTTCTTTGGTCGTTTCCGAATGTAACTTTTAAATTGAATTTCACTCGAACGTGCAATGAATCTCGTCAGTTAGCGGCAATCTTGACATCAAATATTCCAAGTATTACGACTACATATTTTTCTATCCGTTCTTACTAATGCGAGGTACTCGCGATTCTAACGATTTCCCTCTGAACTTGATTTCAATGATGTTTGCACGTCGATCTGTCCTAATGACTATTTCAGCCTGAATTTCGAGCATATTTTAAACACTACTGCTAACTTCCTGTGCGCCGAAATATTAATCGCTCTTTTTCAAAATATCAATAATATTGAAACGAAGGAGTGTCAAAACTCAATTGTACTATACTAACAATTCCGAGTTCTCGATTTCATCGTACTTGCGTATATCAAAGCGTGTCTATTCTCAGAATCTCTTCTGCCGTGCAGAATCAAATTTAAGGAAAGGTCACTAGAATGCACTCGCTCGATTTGGAACGGGACATTTGGTATTCTCGTAAAATCCAATTTATCCATCGCAATACTATAAATAGACGCTTATAACGCCCAAACCATTCCACTCACTGTCTCGCGCTCTTCCTCCCTCAAGGTGTTCACGACGTGCAATCGATTCGGGGTCAAATCTGCATCACGGTGACTGCACTTCTGGACCTTGCACTCGTGGTCGCTACACTGAACTACCCGGAGTTTGGAGAGTTACGCTGACCCAGCTGCATCCAGGTATGTGCACATATACGTACATATACATACATGAGCAATTCATGCGAGTCAATGCACACTTGACGTTTCAATTGGGGTGGATACAATATAGTGCGCTGTAATACAAGTCGTATGTGTGCTACTCAGTTTAATTGAATCCCTCTTGACGGCCATTCGAATATTACCTCGCGAAGTCTTCGGTATAACGTTCATCACTCGATCGTCGTGCAATTGAGTAACGAATTACGACTGCACCACGATTGAACTCATTTTTTTTTCATACGACTATTTACATTGTATTTGACAAGGGGATGGATTCCACCGGTTGTAAAAATAGGTATCTTCTCGTCCGCGCCGATATGTAAACTTTCGATAAAACGTCGATGGGAAAGGCCAGCTCATGCTCTCGGCGTCAGCTATTGAAACGGACAGTGAGATTACTATATCGGAGCGCTGGAAGTGCATCTACTCGGCGTGAAAAGAGCTGTCGGTTCGGTAAAACCTCCCGTGTAGTTGTCGCTGACGGGTTGCGCATCCTTCTGCACTGCAGCTTCGAGCTGCCTTATCGCTGCGCGCAGAAATTCACAAACACGTTCAAATTCCCATCGACGTTTAAAAAAGTTCACGCGATAAAGTCCACAGCGGTACTTACAATTTTCCAATGTATACAAAATCACGCCGCGATGGTGAGGGAGCCGATGATTGACTGTTCGCGCGAGTTTCGTACGCGGATAAATTCTAGTTAACTCGGCAATAACCCCCCCGCAGAGCCCAATTTCGTTAACGTTTATCGAGGAAAACTCTCAAACGTTTTTCTCCCTTTTTCGACAATAGCATCTGAACTATACAAAAAGTTCGAGTAGCATGTTCGTTTATTTTGAAAACTAGTTTCCAGACAAAATTCTCTCGTGATCTATGCACTTTGACACAAGTTCATAGTTAATGAGATAATCGCAGTTGAAAATATCGTTTCGGATTTGAAATACTTCAAGATGTCTGGGCTTTGAATTATTATTGCTGTTCGAGAAGGATACATTTTCTGCGTCAGCGATCAAAGCAAATATTTGTCTCGGTAACATTTTTCTTTGAAGTAAACGTAGCAAATGTAACGTACGATGAAGCGGAGCGCGGTATTTATTGAATTTTTTGACAGCTTCCCGATAGCAAATGTTTACGAATATCGCATATTTGTACCCCTACGCGATGTCTAATTGATCGAAGTTATCGCCTGTGTTATCATTTCATACTGTCGACTTTTTATGGGGATGCAGCATCCCCGTGTCTAGTGAAAATATTGAGAGTTCGCGGGCTCACTACAGAGTCACACAAGGCTATTGATCTGCCCGGGACCACCTGTAGCCCACCCTCATCACCTTTCGTTTCTAGTAATGGGTACAAGTCGCTCGTGAGAGGTCACTCGAGTCGCGTTAAGAATTACCTGGATATTTGCCCTGGCATCGGGATGAGATATCGAACCGAAGCAAAATTGCACGTGACATTTTTTAAATAATTCTGTAATGAATTATTAGTGCACTTTGTCATTTCCACAGTGGCTGGCATCACCACGCCATGTAGGTACCTGTGGTGTCTCGAGGAGAATGACGTACACAAAACGGTGTGTCGAAGTAGGCTCCACTCTGATAGCTCTTGACAATCAAAATCTTTTGTTAACGAACGAGAAGCCGTTTGGTCGATTTAAAAAATATCTTTACGACGTATTATATGAAGAAAAATACGAACAACTGTCACTCTCTGTCTTTTATTATCGAGAAAATACATGGAAAAAATCTAGCTCCAAAGAGAGATTCCAATCCCGAACTTCAACGTTTCCCTTGCAATTTCACTGGCGAAAAAATGCCTTGATTTTTAAAGGTCGCAGCTCGAGCATGTCGTTCTCGCGTAACGAGAAACAAATATTTCGACAACCCCCTCGCGGTACAGCGGCGGTAGAGGGCAGAAGGACCCTGTGTTTCGCGTACAAGTTTTTGCGTATACATACACGTAAGAGGAAGAGAAAATAACGGAAACGATGTACCTTCGCGCATTAAACATTATTAATGACACAGCATTCTCAATTAATGATGTTGGTATATTTTGAAAAGATAAACATTTCAGAACATGCAGTGAAATAACAGTCGCGAAATAAATTCACCTTTCGAGACAAAAATGTGCCGGAATAACATTTCTCGCGCAAAGTGAACCAAAAACAATTTATCGCGTGCACTACAATATTAATGATATTGAACGATCACGGTATTTCGTAGCATTGCCACTCCCTTGTCCCGCTGCATCGCAGAGAGAGAGTGTTCATTTATATCGGACTGTTATTAACGAGCCGCGTTTACACCCCGCTAATTTATCCGCGAGTTCATTTTCCGGCCGCCCTCGCCTCCTTTTCGTTCGAGTGGCTACTTTTTCTTTCACAGTCACGCGCATTCGTCATTGTGCTGGCGATGCCACTTGGTGACGACTTTTCAAACTGGGTGCGACTAAAGAGGCGGGGCGCACTCGCGTCGCGACGCCGGCATCCTCGAGTTACGCTTCGGGCGAGGTTAAAATAATTAAAGAATGCAACGCGCAAGGGTGATGGCGGGGGAAAGTACGTCGGTATTTATGAAATGAAGAGTCATACGCAGAAGCGCGCCGGGCTGCCGTTGCATAACGAGGGTCGCGCGCCTCTGCTCAATTTCGGGTTCAGATACTAATTGCGCGGCAACTTTAGTTGGTCACTCCCGTTGATATCCGAGCCCTCGTCATTTTCAACCCCTTCGACGAGGCGAAAAGTTAATCTTACGACGTCGAGTGTAATTATCAGCGGGTACACATTTTTTTTATGGAATCATATCATCGTTTTACGCTATTCTTTGGTTTTTTGCGCCACGGGAAGAAGATCCCCTTCGACTCCGCATTCGCGATATCGCTCTTGGAGCGTGTCAATAATTCACGACGGAAAAATACAACGTATCGATAAATCAGGAAAGTTTCTTGTCGCGTTCACTTACCGAATCGGTACGCGACGTTCCGACCAGCGAAGCACTTCGTGATGGCCCCGCGAAGTCGATGATCTAGCGAGAAAGGAAAATTTCGTTATAGTCGGACGCGGGGTCTCGCCATTTCTTTTTTATCTCTAAAATATCGACGGCACGCGAAACATTATCTCGCCGTCGCGCAATCTGGCTCGGGGTAGAACAAATGACGGGTCATTATTACCGGGGCTTTGCCGTGTAAATGTTACAAATAAATTTCGCCCAATATCGTGGGATGGAGGTGCGAGCCTTACAAGCTTCGTACGAGAGAGGGCGAGAATTCCCTCGCGCGTAAATAAGGCAACCGCGCGATCGAATCTACTACGATACATGATTCGTAAGATCTGCTCGTTAAATCTCCGATGGAATCGTCCTCGTAAATATTACTATCGCGAGGATGCTCGTATAATATAATAAAACTTCCGAAGACAAATACTTCGACTGAGGTATTCACACATTTTACAACGACGTAGTGTTTTTGAAACAAGAAAAAAACAGCGGCTTTCAATGCAACCCCTGATATTAATTATTAGAATGTCTCTTTTAGTCAATCAGAAATAGAGTAATATCTAACGAATATTTGTTTAGCTCGAAGAATTATTTCTCTCGCCATAATCAAGTACGTGTATTAGCTATAAATAAATTGCTTTCTCAGTGCGTAAATTCGCGGAAACGTCATCTGATTACGATGAAAATATGAGAACGAACGCCTTCCCCGTTAATGAATGCGCGATAAAATGTCGCGAGATTCCCCGGCGAGACGACGGGTAGCAATCAAGAGAGGGTGCAAATTTATACATCGGCTCTCGTCAAAGTTTCGAGACTTTCTATCCTGTGCGCGGCGAAGCCGACGTTTAACGACGTTACAGAGAAGTCGACAAGCTGCCTACCTGTTGCTAATATAGAACTGTCGCGAGGCTCGACTGAGGCTTTTCGAGTCTTTTATAAATACGCGCGGCTCTCTTTGGACGCGGTCGTTGTTAGCTGCGCGAAGAAGCGAACGTCGTGGGGAATCAATTTTGCGGTTCTCTCTCTCTTTCTCGGCTGACCCCCGTTCCGCAAACCGGAGAAACGTTTAAAAATGAATTAACGTAGTCGGATGGATGCGTATACGCGAGAGCACCCGGGAAACGCTCCACTGCTATTGAAATATTATTTAAATTCGCAGGAATTCACGCGGAAAGGGTGGTACACAGGGTGGCGACAAGCGTCACGCGATTCTTCCGCCTTTTCTAAATAGATGATACAGTGATACTCGTTTAGGATACACCCGCTTAAGATACGTACGGATGATACTATCCCGCTTAATATAAAAAAACAATAATTGGTCCATCGATGTTAAAAAAAATCCTCTTTGATATACGAAACAGTGTTCGTGTAGTCCGTTAATCACGTGTCTCTTAGAAAGAAAGGAAAGAAGAGAGACCGAATAAAATATTGGCAATAATTTCTTGTTATTGTCTTTTTCAGTTTATCAAAGGCTAATCTGTATAAAGGCATCTTTGTATTATTACAAATAGTCACTTAATACAATTTTGTCAAAAAAAATTACTCTATTCAAAAATGCTAAACTCAAAAGAAATAGCTGAAATAAGAGTAGAAATAATTAAAACACGTTAATATACAATGTGCACTGGCTTCTTATGAATTATTAGGTGAAAATCGGAGTTTCACTGTACTGTAAAGATGGAAAATAAGAAAGCGATCTGTTGCGCAATTTTGTGGCGCGTGTAATACGTTGAATTATGGAAATAAAAATAATCACAGTTCGTTTTAATTGAAATTTACTAAATTTATCGAGGCGAATACCACAATCGAGCGATCCCCGGGGGAAGTTTTATAGCGTCGACTCTCGTTTCCGTTCGTCTCGAAGAAAAAAAATCATCCGGTTGCTTGTTTGGAAAAGTTGGCGCGCTTCCACCGTTTCCTTTTCTCGGTGCCGTAGTAAACGTCGCGCTTCAAACGGTTTCCCTGAAATGCCCTCCGCACAGCCAGGCAACTATATTGACAGCGAAATATCAAGAGATTCTCCGAGTAAGAGCGCATTTTTCCAACATTTGCAAATATAGAATCAGACCACTCTCGTAGGTATACGTTCTCACCGGTTCGTCGTATACGTCAACCATATACATGTATGATATGCGGAATTAACATTCGCGCACAATGTGAAGTTGCACTATTGTTTCGAATATATTCGCTCGTTTTCCATTTAATCGTAGGGCTGCATAACGAAAACGTGGTTCCAAAATCCCGCGCGGTATATTCCGAGGCTTTTTTCACGAATTGAACTGTATCGATTTTTCGACGTGAAAAGTGGAATCAAAAGCGCCGTTCAGACACCGCGGCGGAGACAAATTTAGAAAAAATCCCTTAAAAGCGTTTGGTCAATTTGGTGCCGAACTTTCGATATTACCGAAACGATCGACCTTCCCCCGTAAAACAGTCGATTTAAGCCGCGTTCCACCCTCTTCTACCCCGAGTCCACCGACAATTAGTCTTTTCGAGTTAACGCATTGAGCCACCGCCCCCTATTTATGATATTCAAAAACTCCCATTAAAGGCACCTCGTGCGCGAATGCACTCCGTCGAATAGGGGCGAAATTAATGGCGAAAAACGGACGGACAAAACGCGTCTATAGAGAATTATCGAAACCGCTCGAAAATGCTCGACGCGCTGGAACGGAACGAGTCCGATGAAAAAAATATTGGACTTCTTTGCGGACAAACGACAGTTCGGTAATTGCATTGCGTTGGCTCCTTTTCTCTCCGACGGATTGCAGCTGCGAGTGGACCATTTGTTTCCTCCTGCAGAGTTTCATCAACGACGCGCCTCGCTGGGAAAGTTCGATAGCTCTTTCACGACGATACACCGCTTTTCGATCGGATCTCCTCCCCCCGGTCGATGGAAAATATAGTTTGCCCCGGCGGGGCGAGTGGGTGGCAGGCGGGAGAAGAAATTTAAGAGAAGATGGATCAAAGAGAGCAGGGCGAGACCGACTTGTACGGAGGAGTGTTATCGAACTAACGGCGAGGATTATTTTAATTGCAAGAAATGCCGCCGTGGTTGAATGATGGAACGAGGGGTTGACTTTTCTCATCTCTTTTTAATTTATTAAAATTTTCCGTAGACGGATAATATTCTTTGGTTACTTTCTTACTCCTTCAAATAGCCCATTGAAATTACTCTGTTCCAACTGGATTGAAATAGAGCAACCTATATTGTGCCTGGACTCTATCTAAAATTGGACCAGTGCTCATCGAAGGTCTGCCTACGGTGAGATTTGCAATTTAATTCGGGATCCCCTCTAATTTGGGCAGACCTCTCGGCATATTTTCAATGAAACCCCAGAGTACTTACTAAAAGCACGACCAGGACTTTATCGTCACCGACGACGAGACGCCGTTGCGAAGTCTTAGAAATTCATTGCCGCGCCATACCTTCACCGCCCTGCGATATAACAGTGCATTCCGCCTGCGTGAATATGCATTCAAATGCTTCCACATAAGTAATGCGCGAATAATGTTCACGGTGCAAATATAGTTCACGCTTGCCGCGTAAATATATGTATACGCGTACGTACAGCGAGACAAATGTATTCCAACAGCTAGATTTATTCCGCAATTCCCTCGGGAGTAGTATAATCGTGCTACCGAGCCGCATAATAATCCTTTTAATTTTTGTCTTAGTGTAGAATCCATCATTCTCGAGAGTATGCATTGAGAAGAATGCCCATGGACCTTCCCTACACTAGGAAAACAGTTTATCTATAATTAATATACGTATACTTGATTATAGCGAAAGAAATATTACTCTGGGCCAAGGAAATATTCGTTAACCACATTGCTCTATTTCTGTTTGAATGAAAAAAACATTCGAATGATTGACATAACATATTTATTTGACCCAACGAAACATTTCTTTCGCCATAATCAAAGATATGATTATTAACTGCAAATAAACTCTTCTCTCACTGTACAATGATATTCCACGAATGATACAAAATCTTATTCAGAATCAGTATTGCTAAAAATAATACGCTACATTTTCATTTAGCTTTGATACATTCGACTAAAATTATTAGCGCGCCTGGAACGCGTGCGTTGTGAAATAAATATCGAGGGATTATATACCTACCCCACCCCGTAATAAATATCTCCCCGTCCTTGTTACAATTACACAAAAGTTGTCAGAGATCTTCCCAATGCCATCATATTTTACGCGTAACGAAATGTTATTCTCTCCCCCTCGCGTATTAATCCCGCGTTATCGTCGCGACAATGATCGATTCGTAACTAAGCAGCGTAGCAATTCTCATAAATGCCCCCTCATTGTACGCGCAGATCGACCACCCTTCCATTCGCACCTGAAAAATATCACTCGAACCGCTAACTCGGTTTGATAATAGACGGGCGAGAGAATAGGCTCGGCGGCTTTTAGCGGGCCGCCCAATATTCATTAAGCCGAGGAGAATCGAGCGGGAGCAATAACTCCCGGCGGCTGCTCTGACGCAAATGCGTTGTCGAGGAAACGTGGTACGCGGATTCTGATTTCACCTTTACCCCCCCGCGCGAAACCTGCACGGTTTACTGCGCTCGCTGCTCTGTAAGTGTATGAGATCATTAAAAATGGACGCCTCGCCATTAGTAGTTACATCGTACCAGTAGTTCGACGTGGGGAGGGGAGATGAGGGAGATTATGATGATGATGTGGTTACAGAAAAGATATGCATTATATTATGCGAAGCAGAAGATCGTCTACGTCAGGAGGGGAGTCGTTTTTTAACGCCGAGACGTCGGAGCTTTCGGTAGACAAACTGATGGAATTAAAGCTTACCTCGGGATGTATTTTTGAATTTCATTTCGAACGTTTCCATTACGAAAGCTATTGCACTGAGATAAATAATTGCTAGTGTAGAAAACAAATATTTCTTCAATCAAGAACATAATATGATTTTACAAATTTTTAAGAGTACAGATTCTTGATCAAAGAATATAATATATTCTTGATTCAAAAATAGCATCGTGGAAAAAAGAAATTCTTTCTACGCAAGAAAAAGACAATTACTCGAGCCTGTCTAATATTTTCACGCGCGAAGAAAACCTTGGCTTGATCTTGAATTTACATAATGCGTTTGATCGAAGAAGACATTCTTTTAGCACCAGTAATTATTTATCTCGGTGTATTGTTCATCGGTCTGACGCGGCGAGGATTCGAAGATACGCTTATTAAATGACTTTGTCTTGAACTTTTCGACGGATTTCATTCTATCCATAATAAAAATTTCGTTCCCGTACAAAAGAAATCCTAAAATCACATTATAGTTATATCCAATACACATCTTACTTGAATATATTTATCTAATTCATATTAAAATGAAGCAACGTTGCTTTTTTAGCAATTCGCATTTTCGCTTCAATCATTCCAGGAACACGATTCCTGTCTGAATTAAAGATAAGGACACACGAACTGATAACCTTTCCTCTCGGCTATCGAATCGAGTATCGGAGAAGCTTCTGCGTCACTGAAATTGCGTATTCATTGGCCCCCGCGGGAAAATGAAATTCGCGAACGTCACGCCGGATACTTGCCGTCTCGAATTATCTCACCTGATTAAATGCACGGGAGATTCTAGCTCCGTGGAAAAACGACGAAATAAGAAATGTCCTGCTAATTAGGCGGCGGGGAGGATTTCTTTTTATTTCCTCCTCGTTATATCAAGTGGCAGTACTCCGAGCTTCTCCCGCAAACGAATCCCATTTGTTTTTGAGTTTCGAAAGCAGGAGAGGGTTGTGCGTTCACGGCTGATCTCCTTCGCGACGCGGCGTCGTGACGAAA
Source organism: Xiphydria camelus (assembly GCA_963678675.1). Lineage (NCBI taxonomy): Eukaryota > Metazoa > Arthropoda > Insecta > Hymenoptera > Xiphydriidae > Xiphydria > Xiphydria camelus. Next base: position 38,822,593 of record OY783192.1, read on the forward strand.
TTGGGCGCCGGCTTTTGTGACACCCGGCTAAACAACAGAGCCGACACGTGTTTCAGCGGTCGAAAAACCACTTAAGAGGGGTTGATATTCCGACCGACATGACAAATCACACCGATTTGACGAAAGCGACGAATTTTTTACTCGCGTTGAATTTTTCTGAAAGACGCTACGTCAATTTTTCTTGTAATTAAAACTCTCTCGCTGGAGAAAAATGCATTTAGAAATATTTCCACCTACGAATCGTTTCGCTCGAATTTCCATGTTACATTCCAACCCCCCCGAGTGCCGCGAAGCCCCGTCCTCTCCCGCCAGACTTAGTCGCGCCGGGAAGATATTTTCACGCGGTAAAAAAAGTTATCGCTAATTCAATTCCGAAGCACTGCTCGAGCCGCGAACACCGGAAGTCTCTCTTCCCTGCCTCATCATCACGGCTTCACGAAATCGCGGGTGTGCGCGAGGAGAGGTCGTAGACGCACAAAACAATTATTAGGATTCGCTCTCGGGGGAGGATGAGTGTTTAGAAAATACGCTACCTTCGGATCACACGGTTAAAACCTGGTCGCGACAGCCTCGGAGCGGTCCAAATGGTTTGTTCGGTAGCGCGTTCACGACTGGGATGCTGGGATTCGGATCAGGGGTGTTCTCGGGGTGATTGCGCACGCGCGTTCCCTCCTCTACGACCAACCTGTCGTGTTCCGCGGGTGTACACAGGTATCGCAGGCATACGCTTTCATCCGGAACCGGATGAGCGACTCCTGACGTCACGTCACGTTGCCGCGCTCTCGTCCGCTGGACCAGGAAGATCGAGCAACTTTGTCCCGCGTTCCGAGACACCGGAGCTTTTTCATTCGGGGCGAATGTGGACTCACACCCCCCCGTCAATTTGTTTGATACGGGAAGGTGGGCACCGTTGTTTACGCTCACCTGGTTGCACTCGAGACGATGCATCCCCCGGCGAGGCGACGCGTTGGATTCCTTATTAATGACGCTCGGCATTCCCGTATTCCGTTGCAACGCGTAAATTTGACAAGAGCGCCACGGGCCCACGCTGGAGTGCATTCGAATGGGCTTACTCTGGATGCGTGGCCGGGCGTGCCTCCCTCGCTTCCATTTCTTTATCAATGCACTTTCTCAGAATGCGGTACGCGACTCTCGTAGGGTTAAAAGCGCTACGGCTACAATCAAGAAAGTGCGCATCGTCCCTTTCCGCGTGTCTGAAATGATTACGGAACGAAATGGGCTCGGAATGGGAGTCGCGTTATCATTTCCTCTCGGTTTTTCGAATACGCATTTTACGATGTTTCACGGTATTCGCTAAACCCGAACTTTCAACGATGAAATGTTCTCGTATATCTTCGTGTTAAGGACTATAATTTTCTTCCGAAATTTGATACAGTAATGGGTGCTTCGGTCCCTTCCAAAAACGCGTTCCAAATATATTCCACTCAACCCTGTCCTTTGCTTTCCAAGGAGTATATGCTCACTTTTTAATGAAAGAGAAGGAGGTCGGGCAGCCTGATCTGTTGAAAGATTATATAATTTTTTAATTGCATAATAAATTATGCGAGAGAGTCGCGAGCCGCACCGAACCACTTAGGGTTGATCGTCCCACCCTCCGGTTAAAATGTATCTTCAAATTAGCGGAACCTCGAATTTGCGAATGATTACATTAATTTTTTTTCTGGGAGACCCTTTCGAATTTTCTCGTAATGAAAATGAGTAGCTATTATTTCAAGGTGAAATACAGAATATCATTAAACGCAAACTAAAACTTTAGAACACGTGCACAGGGAGTGGTCGCGATTTTTATTATTTTTATTTTAACGATTTCGATTACCAGTCAATCATCAATTGAACTTATATAACTCGATCGTAATTATAAATTACTTCGGAAAGCAAAAATGTCTAGGCTTTCGCGGCCATTGCCATTATAGTTATGAGTATTACTACTCTTGGCTTCCGGGTGGTAATACTCATAAATATACATCATATACTTCAAAAATGTTTGTACACTGATACAACTCTTATCCCTGGACGTACATCCTGAAACAGCCCATCGATGATAAGAACAAGTTAACATTTGCGCTATGCGATTCCCTCCAATTAGGGAGAGGGGTAATTAATTTTCTCCAGAACAAAAAAGTTACCGTGCTTTTGCCGCGGTCGAGGTATATACGGGTTGTGCCCAGGAGCGATAATTACCAGGAAAAAAAAGTTGGGCCATCTTTAACGAACTGGTGGTTCCCGAGAGACTACCGAGAGTTTCCAGCCGAAGGAGCTAGACTGCGAGCCTCGTTTTAAATTTATTTTAATTATACGCCGCGTTCGTTAAATACGATATAGAGTCGCAGGTATCTAATTCAAAAGTTGCTTCTTACTGACGAATTTACCAACAAGACGGACGATTAATCTCGAACGATCGATAAAGGATTTAAAAAACCACTCATTGCTATCGAAAAAAGTCAGGGAAAAAACTCGTACCTATACAGGCCCCGTTGAAACAATATATAGGAATTAATTGAACGAAAATTATTACGCCAAAAACCTCATGACTCATCACCAATGCAGAGCTTGTCTCGTTTTTGCCGGACCCTCCGAACAGCTCGAATTTCCGAAAAAAAAAAACTTCCCCCCCCCCCCCCCCAATCTCCCCGTCAATTGCCAGGTCCACCGCCATAATCCATCAAACTCCGGAAGATGCGGCGGAGTGTCCTATCGATATAATCTAGTACCCGTCATAGAATACCTGGCTGCGTGCCTATCCGCAATCTGCGGACGTCACTCGATTACAAACCGGAAGGGGGATGCCATCGGGTGAAATTCTGATGGCTCACTGCTACGCCTGAACCGCTATTTTGACACACATACCAACTTCCCGATACGATTGCAGATTTCCTGGCCCGGTGCCAGGGATTCGTACAGGGAGTCGACAGTGTGGTTGCTACCTGTTGAAGGTATCCATGGCGTACGCAACTCCTCCGGCTAGCTCTAACGAGAGCTTAAGCTGTCCCGAGAGCCTCTTCGTTCTCCGTAACTATTTCCAGTTATAATTTAAGACCGAATCGCGTGCGGTTGCGGACATGTGGGATGAGAGTGTTCGAATAGTGCAGGTTCGGGTAAATGGGCACTAATGACGGCGGTTGATATTGTGGCAGACCCGATAATTCGACAAGGGTGTCGAAATTCCGTTAATACGAGTGGTTAGTTCATTCGGAAGCAAAGTTTATTCGGGACAAATTATGCGGAGGGTATTATCAAACGCCATTTCTCTCGGCGTTTCGGATAAACCAGGACGTTTGACGAGAATCGATATCGCGGTAAATTTAATCTGCCGATGCAGGCGTACATTTGTCCACGAATCGTCCAAAATTAATTGCAGTGAATTAATTATCAAATGATATTTTTGTAGATATGTAGGTGTAGTAATGACTGTAGTTTGCGTTACGCTAAATCTCTGATGATGGAATTGCTATTAATACTGCTAGTTGATTTATTCTTTGATATAGTGTCAAGGCTAATACATTGGTTCGATTCCCGGATAATCTTTTTCCAATATTATTCACATGAAATAAATCATACAATGTGCTATTTGAGATAAGTAGATGCAAATGACGATGGTCGACGTTTCGCTACGAAAGATCCGATGATAGGAGCGGTATTGATCTACTATTAGGGATGGTGGTCGTTCCATTCCCCGGATAAACTTTATCGTCCGATTCAATCCTGAATATTGCGCTAATAATATCCGTTCTTTCGAGCTCTAACGGCAGGGTAACTTTTATCGCGGAAATGAAACGACCGCGGACTTTAAACGGTGATATCGTTAATAGACTTATATTGTTTTTATTTTAATACTGCGGCATACACGATACAATTCCCACATCGTAGAATTTTTATCTCAAATTAATCAAATTAAGATTGTGAACAGATCACACATTCGTCGAATCGCATAAGAACTTACGTAGAGTTCGATTCCTCTGGCTCTGCAATTTAATCAAATTCGTTCTCCGCGTATCGAATCGCTCGACGACCCAGAATCTTTTCACATTCTTCCTTTGAACACAAGGTATACTGCATTAGTATCGCAATTGCTATTGCACAACGTCCAGAAGTGTGTAGAATAAGTAATGACACGGGTACTTATCAAGTGCTCTCAATTGTTTCCATTTGCTTCTATAAATAGCCTTATCGAAAATCCACATGGCAATCCCTTTAGAGATAGCGTCGGCCTGGCTTATCGATTTTTAGCAGCCACCAACGCATCCCGTAAAACGTATACGCACGAGTTTAATTCCAAATGATCAGCCGTGATTATTAAATGAAACACCTAGCGGGCTAATACCATTTTGGAAAACGGCAGTCAGCTCGGGCTCGGCTGCGGTAATAATGACATTAATTATTCACTGGACAATGTGGACACAATTATTCAATACGGCAGCATACACTAAACTGTACTCTACACAACTACTTCTCTAACACCGGAACTTTACTACGACTATCTAGTAACCGGTGAATGGTCCACATCCGAAAGACGTTCTAATACCCCGCAACCTTCCTTGAAATCGACGTAAATACATTTTTGAACTTCGTATAAGAGCGATCTTCGGCTATAGTATCCAGACGACACAATCCAAAAAGTCATCTTGAAGTCATCCGTAGGCAGTCTGATGTCTCACTTTTTGTTAACTCAGATTTCATGTTATCCAAAAGATGACTCGAAATATAAGTTATCAAAAAGTGAGACATTAGACTACCTACGGATAATTGAAGGATAGCTTTCTGGCTTGTGTTGTCTGGGTGCTTCACACGGAGTCTCGAAGTTTCCACAGGTTTTCTTACAAGCTAGTAATACGGCGTTTTGGAAAAATCATACGCACAATCCAACCTCTCGCGATGTTTCGACTCGCGGAGAGTATAAAATACGAAACCACAGCGTGTGGCCGACGTCCCGAGAGGCGACGCTGCGAGGAACGAGACTGTATAATCGACTGTGTCGTACTAGAAATCTATTGTATTCGCGAATGTACGTTCCTCGTATATGCGTAGAATTTATCTACCGCGACATTTCTTGGTTCGCGATTCGAGGCACAGAGAGTGGTCTAGCGTTTAAAATGGTCTCGCTACGTTTTAGGAAGTCTAAAAATGTCGTGTGCGACGGTAAATTGTCCCCAATTAAGTGGAAATAGTCTGGCTTTCGCTGCAACGAGATTCTAAACCTCAACTTGTAGGCGGTGCAAATTACGACTTATATTAAATTGTATGAGAGTTAACGATAACTTTCGTATTTAGAACAGTTCTCTGCATTCTTCTCGGTGCTCCAGGCACCACCTCGTTTCAATTATACCATCGATATTTTAGACTCTGAGAGATGATTTCAACGTGGAAAACGCTCTGTTCGATCGTTTAATTCAATGTCTTTTCTCGAGAATAAGGCACTTGTGGGTATATGACGTGCTTCGCTTTCAGTATATCATATGAGTCTAAACTTACTCGCCAGAAAAGAAACTCGAATCTCTATTATCTCATTATTTATGAATATTTGACTTACATCGATATAAGACTTTGTTGTACCCTAACGAAAAAGAGAATTACGGTGCAAAAATACCACACGTGCAGTTTACTGTAATCTTTTGTGGTTAAATACAGGATATTACAGTGAACTACAAGTGTAGTGCGTATGTGGGTTACAGTAATTTTCTGTAATCGACTACAGAAAATTACACTAACTACACGTGTGGTGTTTTCGCACTGTAGTTTTTTTTTCGCAAGGGTAGATAAAAATGTAATCTTCGAAAAAGTATTACTTATACAAATATGTCGACCAAAAGCTCATAGATAATGAGATAATAGCGATTAGAGTTTCTTTCCTGGCGAATAAGTTCCGACTCGTACTTTATATTACCATCCAATACCTAATACGTAATAGAACAAGAAAGAGTATGGTTACAACTATTACGATTAATATCGTACAGTCGTTTCTAACAAATCACGAATCTACTCGTTACAATGTTACAGTTTTTATGATCATTGGTTCGCTTCTCTTCGGTAAAATTGAACGTTTATACCGCAACAGATGTATTCGCCTGTACGGAAAATCCGAAGTTTAAGTTTTCCAATTTGACGCGCAAATGCTCCCGTTTAATCTCGTTTAAATATCTAATATCGGAGGAGACCCGATGTCCCGATAGGGTCGTTGCTATGCGGCGCAATGGCAACACCCCGTCATAACGGTACATCGTTAAAGTTCACCCTACGTGGTACTCTATTTAGAACTGCTAAAGATACCGTCTTGGAATTTGCATAGCTAGTTTTTCATTTATTTTTAAAGTTCGCATCGTCGTTTTTATTCTCCACTGCGGCAGACACAGAGAATTTCAATTTGGCAGGTGACTCGATGGTTCTGCAACAGAAATAACTATTTTTTACAGGCGCCAGCTCTCCCCGAAAATACTCCATACTTCCTCAAAATCGACTAACCATCGGTAGTTGAAACTCGTGTGAGCTATACAGTGATGTAATACGCCCGCGGACTACCCTTCGACGGAGTCGGGCTGACAATGATCCCCGTGGGTGGTGAGAGTGGTGCCGCCCAAGGGGGCGGCGGAAATGATCGTCAGGAGGCAAGATAGCCTTCTCGTCGCTTCCGGCATTTTTCCCGGGCGATGTAGCACAGGGCAATGGTAATCAGTAGCGCTATCGCTATGCCCATTCCTATGCTGATCCAGATAATCTCCTCATTTATTCCGCTGTGACTTCTACCTGAAAAATAAGGGAAAAAGAAAAATTGGAACCGTGTCAAACACGCAAAGAGTTAGAGTGGATATACGAAAACATTAGACCGATTTGATCGAAGTATCGAGGAGACGTGTAATGTATTCGGATTTTAATATTCACGCGGCTATCGATTTAACCGCTGCTGACCTGAGCAATATCGAAGGGTTGTAGATGTAGAGTGCATAAAAGCGATTAATAATGTACGCATACAAATGATGGGTACGTAAAACGAGGAGCTAACCGGATTAATGCGGTTTTTAGGCAAACACACTGAAAAAAAAATTGCTTCATTCAACAATCAGTGGGGTTGAATACGGCGAACCTCACGATGTGATCGTTTCAATTAGATATTCACTTGTTTCAACTTCAAATTGGTTGCCTCACCTCTGTGTATTTTTCCTTACAGTCTTTTGGTATTGAAACAATTACACCGCGAGGTTCGCCGTATTCAACCTAATCAATGGTTGAATGAAGCAAATTTTTGTTTCAGTGCAATGGTACTGAAACCGTGGCCTTCGAACTTCGATATTGCGATTATCTAGTCATCGATGGACTTTTGGGAAAATTTGGTATGATATTTTTTGGATTGTTATATTTCGACGTACAAAACAGTTGTACATATCGATGCCACTGAAAAGTGCACGGATAACGAGATAATCCCCGTTGAAAAGTAGACAACAGCTTTTGATATTTCCTTTAATCACAGATAAACAAGAGTCAAGAAAAATAAGCAATTAATGCACTGCTGCATTCGTTATGCTGCATCCTTTGAACATCCGTGCGTTTCACCGGGCTCTATTAGGTTTACCTTATCTTACCTCCCTTCTTGAACCCATTATTAGAATATTCATTCCTTTCTTCCCCTCGTCAGGGCAAAAAGCGTGCCTGATGGTGCGAGAATTCTCGTAAGTAGGCACGTATACGGAATACAAATGCGCAGGTGAAAAGGTTTATCGGACAGGGTAGTCGGGTGATCGTTTCCAGAGATCTCGAGTTTTGCGGAAAATGGAAAAACGTCAAGATACGTTTTTCAAAAAATCGACATCTCTGGAATTGACTGCTCGACTATTTTATTGTACGTATTTTTTCACTCTGATTATAAAAAACACGATCATCGGATCGACAACTCCGAGAAAATATAAGAGATCAGTAATTTTTCATAACGATAAATCTCTTCTTCCCACAAAATCATCGATATCTCGGTGTTCCTTTGAGATTTTTTGATATATCTGATTTTCGGAATCAGTGTGAAAAAATTCATATCTCAATTGTGAAATGCAAGATACCAGCGATTCAACGTTGAAGAAAATTGTTCTTCGCAAATACACCAAATCCGCAATTTATCACATTCCAGAAGAAAAACGACGGACACGCATTGTCCTCTCTCTCTCTCTCTCTCTCTCTCTCTCTCTCTCTCTCTCTCTCTCTCTCTCTCTCTCTCTAACTCTTATCGATCCATGCCGAGCCCCTCGCGCATAATATAGCTGCAAAAAGACATATGCAACAACATTTTCCCGCCGTTCTGCAGAATAAAATTCAAATATTTTACACGCGACCCCCGGACTCGTCTGGAACATTATTCCCCCACGCGTCTCCATTTACTAGATATATCAGTTGACCGCGTTTGCAACGTGCCGAGCATACTTGCGCCGCACGTGCACACACTTTGACGCGTGCCTGCCGGAGGGCAACCGGGCATGTTACAGCCCCAGCGTAGCACGTGATCCTGCGGATACTTCGTCTTTTCGAAGCTGTGCAAACATAGGTCCGCGTAACCATTATTCTCCTTTCGTACCGAGCGAGAGGTAATGTGATATCGGTCATGTAAAAAAAAAAGAAAGGCAACCCTCCGTAACAAAGAAAAGCTCCAGAGCAAGCTCCACTCGAGAACGAGGAATTCCTGAAATATTTTACGTACTCTCTCGGCACCACAGATTCTGTCGCTGGTGACTTTTTAAAGCGTCACTTTTAAACGTGCCAACCGATAAATAATCAATTTGGTTTTCTTACAAATATTTTTTACTGCAGATTTTTACAAAATTGAGACAACATTATCAACCCCGTATTTTCTTATCTTTCATCGTCGACCTTATCAGAGCTGAAAACCGACTAGCCTGGGAAAATGCCACTTTTAACTAATGAGAGCATAAGAAATAATTGTTCATCAGTCGATGTGTTTAAAAATGACATTTTAAGAAGTCACCAGCGATGAAATCCGTGACACCGGGAGTACGCGTGTTTGTTAAATTTGGAATAATCGACGTCTTTTGTATCGCACCCAACATCACGACTGCGGTACTCGTGCCCCATACCACTTTGACTCTCGCGCCTGAAATTATGCAACTCGCTTGTGTACCGATAAGTGGAATTCCTCCGGCGCGCAGTTTGCAGTTTCGCCGCACACTTTGAACCGAGCTTTCGTGTACGTATTTATCTATTGCGCGGGTGACGGGGGCGTGGCTCGCATCTTCCACCCACCAACAGTGTGGTCTCGATTTTTCCTGCTGGATTCGCGCTGTCTACGGTATCGACCTGTTATCGATGATACGAATTCTGTATCCATCGCGCTCCGAGCTGGAATGTCGACGTGGGGCCTCGATTATTATCAGAGATACCGCGAACGATAGAAAATACTTTTCCCTCCTCGTTTCGGGCGAGACGAAATATCCCGTAGGCACTTCATCCCTGGGGAAGGAAACAGGGTGGCGATCCCCCGAGCAAACAAGTCGGCGCGATATCGATCCCGGCGAAAATGGAGAAAGCGAGGCGATACTTCGCGGTGTCCGTGAATTTTTTCGAAAACTCGAAGGCGTCTCGAGGCGTGTCCTTTGCGACTATGCCGAAATGTCGCGAATACGCCGCCACGGATTTCCCCCAAAGATTCAATAACGACGAATAGGTAATATTACATCGACCTCTCGGTACTCCCCCGTGGCGTCATAGCGTCGTTCTTCAATTCGGTTATCTCCAGACGGCAATTTCCAGGCAAAGCATCGCCCGAAGGACCACGGCGGTCCCGTGGTGTACCGGGTGGCCCGGCGGGGCGGTTAGTCGAAGATTAAAGCGACTGTGACGAAGGCAGCGTGTGTACTTTGCACCGCGGATTTGCCGTAATCGCGTTATAGCGTCTGTAAGCGGAATAGTCGATGGCGACGAAGCGCCGCCGCCACTCGATTTAACGCG